>CM067350.1:61711344-62385491 GCA_034190875.2 Urechis unicinctus
GAGGGCAGCGGGGTAATGAGGTTCACAGCATGACGGATATCACTTGGCCTCACATTTAACTCTCACAGCAGTTTAAAGATGTCATGCACTTCCTTTTGATCAAGTCACGGAGCGCCAGAAAGTACACTGTCTGACGTCGAGGCAGCGACGGTACGTTTTACAACATAGACTTATAAGAATCAAATATATCCCTGTCTCTCGGAGCATTTTATGCGATTACAGAGAACTCTCTTCGTACATGTTATATACTATAGCTTTCGCTTGGATATGTCATATGATGAACGAATGGCTACATTTGGAATACTTACCCGCCGAAAAATGTTATCTTCCAGGGAAGATGTTTCGTGAAGAATTGAAAACATCTTTTACTGCACGAATATGGGTTAATGAGAAAAACTAAAATATCCAGCAGGAGTCCGCGAGTTAATTGACATTTAACTGCTGTCCAGTGGTCTTGGCGAGAGCAGCGGCGTCGCATAATTTATCACAAGTCATCTTCTTTCATTATGTTCCAAATTATTTGAAATCCACGAAGAAGTCTGCTGATTATATTGGCCTACCAAGAGGTTACGTGATTACATATGGGACTTAAACAGGGATTCACTAGGGCCTAAAGCACTCTATTTACGCTCAAATTGAAATGGATTAAAAAAAATCCAACGATGCTTACATATTGTCTCAGCGTTTTCTGCGCTCTGAGCACGGCTTGCAAAGTTTCCGTGAGTGAATCTCGTCACCGTTCGCATGCTATCGCCGCGTTTGTACCGTATCTCAGCGAACGCCTGCCACTCATATACCATGGCATGAACGCTATTTATTATGTTTTGGCTCACATATTGATTAACATTAAACATTAATTGAGTCTACCCCGTGTCGTAGCTTATGCTCAATTGCGAGTGTTTTTGACCGGTATACACATAAATGAAATATACTGCATTAAACTATGGAAAAAGCACGTCCGATTTATGATAATGGCTTTGTATAACCAATGTGATATATGACACCCGTTGCCAGCAAACTTTATAGCCGGCCATGTAGTTACAGATGAATGACAAAGTTCTATCATCACAAACCACTTTGTGACTGGCATTGCTGTTCCTAATGTGGCTACTTCTTGCCTTTTACATCAGCAATCCTCGATCAATTATTGCAATCCTATTGAGAGAAGCTTCCTAGGAGCGACCTTGAAACAGGTGCGAGTTGTTAACAGTATGTCCACTTAAATCAGTAGTGAATGTAGTACATGAATAATTGCCAACCTCTTTTCATGCATTGCTCATATTGAATAGTATTGCGATATCAATAGCTGGAAAGGAAATTATCTAGGAATTAACTGGGTGATAAATGAAATGTTTTTGCATCAGCAATAACTTTAGTTGCGAATCCTAAAGTAATTTCATCATTAAAGCAGACTTTCCTTCTTTGGTTGTAGCCCCCGACTTAATAATAAATTTTAAAAATCTTTGTGTGCTGTAGGTGCTGTGTCTGTGTTGGCTGGGTTAGCAAGAAAATGACTTCATAGGTGGGAATTTCGTAGGTCAAAGGTAATCACATGTATTATTACAGAGTAGTACATTTGCAAATTGATCGAAAGTTGATGTTTACCATAAGTAGGGGTATAAGATATTCATATTAAAAGTAGATATAACACCCCTTGTGGTTACTGGGCCCATGATTATATTTGCATATAACTCAAAAACTGCCCACCCGAGTGTGTGGCAGTCAATTTCCGTATTGAAATTCTATACCATGTCAGACTCCTCTCCCAAAGGAAAGACATATAGGTTATATAGAAATATAGGCTATTGAGACTTGAAAGAAACGTAAACACCTGCATTGACAAATACTACGGGGCAATCAATAACAGCGTAACTACCAATCACGGATGTCTGCTAACGTGGAGTTTAGTAGGCATAATAATCCGGGTTCAAGGGGGATGTTTGGGTTGCGTACGACAAATAACATAGAAAGTACGCATGACGCGCTGCAAGTAAGGCTTATACTTACCCCTGAACAGACGAAACAAATCCAGAGACCAAGTGATCAGGGTTTAAAGAAGTGCAATAAAACAAAAGGCGACGTGCGTGTTGCTTGTTGGTGGATCTCATCGGCCCCATGTACCTCATTGGCTATTTGTTCCCGTTAATGCATATGACTTCTTAATTTTTACCCTTCCCTGTCAGCAATAACAGTTAACCCCACATACTTGGAGAATCGGCCACTTCATTTACGTCATTAAATTCACCCCCACAGTCTGAGTGCCGTTGTTCTAACCTCCTTCATACCTAAGGCTTATACAGATGTGAAGTAATGGTGATTTGTGGAATGAGCTTTGTCCTCGCGTTTCGTTGCAGCGCACGGAAAGTGTGAGAGTTGCTGCTCATTATATATGGATTCAACATTGTGACAAGGTGTCGGCTATCGACCTTCCTTGTGAAATGTAATAGACAATACTCATTAGCTCCAGGTGTACTGCGTATGCTCATCCCATCTTATCATATAACCTGTATTCCGAAATATATATATTCGACAACATATTTATTGTTGGTAATTCCCCATGAAGTTTTTCGTCCACGTCAGTGTCTGATCTGCTGATGGACTTTTAATGATGATAAAGTTATCCTCGCCGTTTTCTTGGATGCTGAGTCTAAAACGTTGTATCTATCGAGTCAAGCCTGATTATGAAACACTATATCATGTTTGTTCACATACGATTTTAGAATTAATAGATTTGCCGACTCAACCCACACACCCATCACCCTACCGTTCCTAAGCACCCGCACTTAAGCACATTAAACGACGACATCCATTGGTTAAACATTACAGGCTATCATCGGTGTTTTACACTGAAAACCTCCAATTTGTAACAACTTCGACACAAATTGTAATCTAGACTACGGTGCTCTGAGAGAGTTAAACAGAAGTTTTCAGGGGATTGGTAAAGTTAATTATAAAACAGAATGTCTATTTATCTTTGAGCTTAGTTAAGAGAAAGTGGTTGACATCAGGAACGTGATGCTGGATATCATTTCCATCCGATGCAATTGAGTTGTCCCTTCGATTACACTAGGTCAATCTCATAACTGTTTCGTCATAAGCATTCAACATCAATCGACGTTAAAAGTTGCGATCTCGTCTTTACACCAAGGCGGAGGCAATTTCAGCAATAACTACAATCTCTAATAGAAAGCAATATCATGCTTGCTCTCTGCCATAGCTGTTAATTTGTATTTCGATGTAGCGGAGTGAGCTTTGTCTTATACAAACCGTAGTTTTTGTATGCATTATGATATTTAACGACCATAATTAAGAGGTAACATCAAATCCAATCACGTCAATAATTCCGCATCGCGTGCACGTTAACATGTGGGTTATCGCAAGCAGGGACAGTCATTTGGATCCAATTTATTTGTCACAAAATTGATGCGATGTGCTGTAATACAAGCATAGTGTTTTTATTGCTGGTTTGTACCCATCGTTAATAACGCAATACGGTGCTATGTCTTGATCTCTGCTGAACAATCTGCCACAGTTCGTTAAATCTCATGGCTTCGTGTTTAGTGATGCTGTTTGTCCATACCAAGCGCACTAACAATCCCGACATAACAAAACTTAAATTTAAAATCTCCTTGTCTCAAATTGGCTAAGAATTGTCCCGCTTGTTGCCATAATACGTGGTCCAAACATAACTGAACGGTGTATTGTCTCATTAACTGATACCGGCACTCGTTAATGGAGCCTACGCATTACTGCTGTTTTACATTTCGTATTCTCATTCTAATCGTCAATGTAATCTGTAACAAGCCTCCGGGTTTTTCTTATCAGCAAGCGTACTGTACGCTGTACGTGATAATGAGTTGTGTGGTGACTTCAGCAAAAGGACATAGGCGACTTCTAATTATTATACTTAGCCTTACTGTAAATTCAATAATTCCTTCAACATGGGTCATCAGCTAACAGTTAGACGTGTCATGGACTTATGATTCCATCTTTGTCCCTTTTTGGGTAGTGACTGACGCCATGTATTCCTATACCCGTCTATGCATCAAACAATACTACTATGAAGAGCACCGTTGTGTAGAGACGCCTTGAAAAGCCAATAATTCAATTCGGGGGCTAGCCACTTTGAATGTCACAGACTTAGTGGCGTCAAAGACAGGCCGAGTCGGTGTGAGGTTCACCGCGGAGGGGACGTTATTTGGCTTCACAATGCCACCACCTAATACATGGCATAACCCAGTGCATGACATCACCAAGCATATGCCACCATCAAACATATTCCGTTACAAAGCGTATGCCTCAACCTGGTGCATACCATAACTTAGCGCATGCCGCCACCTAGTGCATACCAAACCTAACATATGCCACCACCTAGCGCATACCATCACCTAACATATGCCACCACCTAGTGCATACCATCACCTAACATAAGCCACCATCCAGTGCATACAATCACCTAACATATGCCACCACCTAGCACATACCATCACCTAACATATGCCACCACCTACTGCATACCATCACCTAACATGAGCCACCACCTACTGTATACCATCACTTAACATAAGCCACCACCTAATGCATACCATCACCTAACATAAGCCACCACCGAGTGCATACAATTACCTAACATAAGCCACCACCTAATGCATACCATCACCTAACATATGCCACCACTCAGTGTATACCATCACCTAACATATGCCACCGCCTAGTGCATATCATCACCTAACATAAGCCACTACCTAGTGCATACCATCACCTAACATTAGTCACCTACCCACCCGAAAGTTTTGGACTTACTTTATTGGTTATTTCAACAAACGTTATATCCAAGTGTGTTAGCGATCGAAACGATGTTTTAAGTTCATCAAAGCCAAGCTGGCAACATCACGTGGAAATGTTATATCGTTGGACTTTCCATCGGCAAGACGATTCCAACCCTGTCTGGGCAACGGGTTTGGACAACATGTACATCACATATGATTTGCACTGCAAAATTGATTTTATTGATATCTAATCTGGACTTTATATTGCAGTAAGTTCAGAATCGCCCTCTTTTACCATTTCAACACAGTTTGGTATACTTCATACTTGACCGAGGCATCCTGAATAGGGTAAGGGCATGAAGATTAAACAAAAATCGTTAATACGCGGGGACTCATGTGATACAACATATTAGTCATGAGGATACTATAAAACTAGAACTAACACCCTTCTGCTGTTTCGTTAAACGAAGATGGGTTCCAAGGAATATCAATTGCCACGAGAGTGCATCGGCATATCACTTTTTTGTACTCGTTGAGAGTTTATGCGCACACAAGACCACTTTGTACGATGATACTATCTTTAGTCAAAGATACCATCGGGATGCGCAAAATCAGGGCAATCAACTAGGCCGGACTTCAGGGCTTCGGTCATACTCGTTTCTATGCTAATGACAATCAACAGCTCTGACAAACTACCGATCTAGCCTTCGCTGAGCAAATGCCAAATTGATATTGCTATGGCCTTAGAATAGTAATGAAAAACATACGGGCCGATCTTGTCTAAATTTCACACGGATACTCTTCAACAGTGGAATATAGCTAGCTTTACACTTGTTCTCACCCCTTCTCTCTCAATCCTTTCGTTCCTACGCTGTCGGTGCCTCATTTAGTTGCAAATATATTCCCTCCACCTTTTTGTACCTCCACTTTGTGTCCTTCCAGGGTTTGTTCTCATCATTTCTCTGTCAATCATTTGGTGCATGACCCTCATCTCTACACTGCTTGCTCCTCTCTCTACCATCCAAACACAACATCCGCCCCTTGAGCCGGTACCAATTGGTACTTTGCAATCGATGATATATAGACAACATAAAGAAGTACTGATCACGTCGTGGAATGACCTCGCATAAAGCTCGTATGATATAATGCAAACTGCCATGCATTATACACGCCGCAACCAGATATATATAATCTGTATGGATGGTACCCGTAAATTCGGGAGTTTTATGTAATCGAAGCGTAATCGCGATCATCCTTGTGTATTTCTTTTCTTCTCTGGTGTCTACTGCAAATTAGACTCAATCTGCTGAGACAGATGCTGTATGACATATATATATATATATATATATTCATATTTCAGAGGCGAACCTATACATCATCTGGCGTGTCGTGGGAGACTATAAAATTGCATTCCTTTGACAAACACTTGCAATTGAGCTTAATGGAGGCACTAATTGTGTTTTACCGAGGCTTTTGAATGTATTCGTCATAAAGTTAGTGCAATATTCTCCACATCTGGCAGATAGGTTCTCAACGCGCGTCAGATACATATTCCGCGGATCCCACAGAAGATCCCTAATGAATATTTAGTTGTATGATGACCGGTACGCCCAGAAGTGAAAGACGATCTCCGATGGGAATCATAAGCTTGATTCTGCATTGCGGGAACGCTGTGTACTAGCCACCCAGGGATTCATCCATTATCAATTCATCTTTCTTAAGTGAAGTTCATGGTCCTGGTGAAGTTCTGACCAACGTTCCTGATCAAAGAACCCCCGAATTTGTACGTATCAGTGACCTGTTATGGATACACGCATTAGAAGGAGTATACGGCTGCAATAGTTCACTATCGTGCACCTTGAGCGCAACAGCTCGACTATTTTAACCAATATCATCGACACAATTGAAAACGCGGTAACAGTGGGTACAAATTATTTTGTTTGTCAGTCCATTGAACGTTAGAAACCGCATCGCTCATCGATATCTGTTTGAAATAATTCTACTGATATTAATCACACGGCATCTCTATGTGATTGGTGGACTTGTCATGACAACAACAGTTCGTCAATTTGTGGTTATTAGATGATCGTGTTAATGTCATGTCTTCAACGTGTTTTCTTCCGGCAATTATGGCAGCGACAAATCCTCAATACGTGGTTATTATGGATATTACAGTTGATCGATATGCTGCCGTGCAGTGCACCTCTCTCCTCACAGTGTTTACTTCCTATAGACAATCATCACTTTATAATAAGCCCGAACTGCAATACGCTAGCAAGCGTCAGCAGATTCCCATATTTCATCTTGTTTCAATGCAGCAGATTCCGAAATAATTTCATTACTGATACAGATAATAGAGGCAACGTTTTTCTTCTAACTTGATTACGAATGTATTCAATACCTACACGCGAGCCAACATAATTTGCTGTGTTCACTGGGTTCGGTTGATGCTGGAAAGATTCAATCCTACAATTAATGATATAACGTGTGTTGACAGGATGCCAAATGAGGTAATTGCCAGCTGGTTAACGATTGTGTACGATTTGAATTAGTTCGCAATGAATTCAGAGTTTACAGCCTGCGAATTAGGCACTCGTGAATTATGTAGCGAAATAGCACATCAAATAAAAGCCTGTACAAAGGGATATCTAATTTGTCTGTATATAAGGCATTAATACGGCATTTTGAATGTTGCTATAGCCAGTGAAGCTATCAATGTAATGAATAATCTTCTGAAGCCACGAATCATTATCACGTCGTAGGTGTAGCAAGTACGCTCATTGCCCATTACGTGATTTCCGATCCGTCAATATTTGACACACCTGAAAATGCGGCTATCACCTTTGCGTGTGAAGAAAGTACCACTTACGTTGGGTAATTGTAATTGGTCAGGCATTTTTGATATAATGATCAGGCAGTCCGCCAGCTCTATCGCTAAATTTTCTACCTCAACCAACGTCTGCCGTTATATTACATTGTAAGCCCAGCAGAGGGACTCAATATAGCCTAATCGTGAATTGTTTTGTTTCTGAACCTTGATGACATCAAGCAAACGGCCTCGACTGTCAGTTTCCAGGTATTGCTATGCAAACTGTAAATCACTTCTCTCGTTCTCGCTACCCAGGCATTATGTCAAACTGTCGACGATGCTTCATATCACATATATTTTACCACCTTGAAGCACTATCTAAAGTGGTCAGCAGCAACGCTAGTTTTTGTTGGCGGATAAATAATCGACAGCGCTATATAACACGTATCTTGGAATCTCATTCTCATCTTGTGTTGAATGCTGAATGTAATTAGCAACACATGTAAAATATGTGTGATGCATCATACAGAATTTCCGCCTCATCATATTAAGAAGTGTGCATTATTTATCTCAAGGTATCGTAAATAAGCCATGTATAAGCTCAGTTGTGCATTAATAAGCTCAGTTGTGCATTAAATCAGCGAGAAACGGATGATCTTATTGATTGCTAAGACCTCCTTAATTTTCGGCCAATGACGACATCTCTCCAAAGTTTTTCTACTGAATGAATTCAGAAATCCCGCGTACCCTTTTCTGACCTAGTTGCTCTTCTTCTGCGGGTTTGAAATGTAATTAGTGAATAAGAATGATTTGGGTTCAATCGTGCCTTCGTACATTTTCTGAGCAATTATGGTAATGATCTTACGCCATCATTGGCTGGTAACAGTATAATATACGAAGGGGAGCAATCTTGAGATACGTACTACCTGTAAAACAGGTAACAAATATTGTGACATCAACGACTGATTATTGAGATATGATGTTGCACTATGAGTGACTGATAAACAATTAGTCTTGATATCCGTCGTCTGTAAACATAGATACGAAACTAATGTAGACCAAATTGTTTAGTATTTGGGTGATTTTGGCATGAATCATTGTAGTTTATGGGAATCAATGATCCACTAGGCTTCATTGACTTCTTCCCATTTTTATTTCGTCTCCGGGCTATACTTCATCTTCTCCAAATCCATAAATGCTTCATTTGTCGGCAGAGGCTCTCTGCGCAGCATATGGTCCAGCATATCACACAACTGAGCTGATCAAGCAGTTATGTTGGTTCTAATAAGCGTATGACTAAACTGGCGATACTGACTGACATAAATTGGTGGTCAAAAGAATCAAATGCAGTCACAACTGTGCAAGGGCTTTCAGAAGCGCCTTAGTGAAATTAAGTATAGGCTATGATTGCCTGAGCCCGCGGCTATGGGCTATTTATCTCATTATATTTCGATGAGAATACGACAGCACTGCGTTTGTGTGGTAGGCAGCCTTAGATTTCTTATCCACAATGCATTGATTGAATTCGGTACAAGTTGTTCCATTCTATTTGAGGTATTGTGGTGGTCTTGGTCAAATAAAACTTATCGCCAATGACTGTAACTGTTGATCTTCCTTTCATCGATTGAGGCCGCCAGATGTTAAAATAATTGTTTGTGTCTCATCCACGGCATGGGTGCAACTCAATGAATGGAGCATACTTAGTGTTCATTGGACTGGCCCGAATGAATGGAATATGCTTAGTGTTCACTGCACTGCCTAAAATAAATGGATGGAATATACTTGGTTTTCACTGCACTGACATTAATGAATGAATGCAATATGAAAGAGGGCGATCCGGGAAAGAGGCAAAAGAGAACGTCGATAGGCCGACCGAGAAAACGCTATATCATGTGAAAGCATTTACCACGAATGATAAAAGGCAAAATAATTTCGGTTAAAAAACTAAATTATCATAAATTCTGAATTATAGATATCACATCCAAAGCAAGGTCTCCAAATAGCGCACAAGAGAAGGGATTGAATACGAATTATGTTGCAACAAATATCACGCTTATTATGTGTGTGTTCCTTGTCTTTTGACAGGCCATGAATAACGCGCCAAATATTGCATCTAACTTGACGTCCAAAGTGCAAACTTGGATACATAACAATAATTGCAGAACAGCGCCAAACAATGCTTCATTCAATGATTGTATATTTAACTGCATGCTATTGGTTATTAATGGTTAAGGCTTTAGTTGGCTGTGCGGAACCTGGAGATCAACACAAGAGTTTATGCGGTAGCTAAATGACATTGTTGGCCCCGCTCGCGGTGGCACAGACTTGTAGTGCACATGAAGAGAATTCTACAGTGAATATAATACCAAGTCATGGATGATTGTGCCATCTATTTTGATGCACGTGCAATGTCGTTGACATCTATATAAAACTATGGCTGTGCTGTATTTGTTTGTTTTGTATTTTGACTGCGCACATGTGTACATGTGGCCCCAAGCGCCGCGACAACATTCTGTTCCTAGTTTTACCGCCTTCTTCTGCCGCCCTTAGCTGCAATTACATTCTTCAACTGTCATTTCAGTACGTCGTCACAATAATGATTGTATTTAACAAAAACTTTCAATTGATTTTAGGTGATCAATGCATGTTTCGAGGAGCTTGTACAGTCATGAATCAAGCTCACATAGATTAGAGCATGTACCTTTTAATAAGTAGCAATGGTGCATAGTTGTGACCGAATGAGGGTCACTAGGTGCAGTGATTATCTGTAATTATGTAATTGCGCGAGCAGCGTGAGCGAAAGAAACCAAACTGCTTTTCAACCATTGTTCTGTGCCATTAAAAATACATACAGAGGAGTGCTATGTACGCTTAACGTTCATGAATACGTGAAAATAAGTCAATTACACTCGCTTATGACGGGAGACTTCATAACCTTTCCTTGCTTAGTTCATGGCTTAAATCTACAACGCCGTAGTCATGCATGAATTACAGTTTGCATCGGATATATATCACATGTTTAAAGGCGATTAGCAGACTGTGTCAACGTTGCATACTGCACTGCGTATCTAACGATAACTGAATGGGAATAGCCTGTTTATCTTACCAGCATTTTGTCATTCGGCTATAAAATGTGCGCCCGGTTCATTCATGAACAAGTTGACTCAACGCACGTCATCAATCTCTCGCTTACGCATTATGCAAGATCAATCTTATGAGAACCATACGTGCATGGCTAATATTTCTCGATTGAGTGTTAGCACCCATAGTATAAGCTATCGAAACCAATGCTCCTTCAGTAAAGACGTAGCTGAAGAACATCTATTAAAGGTTGGTTACTGTCATGATTGGTTTTAACATCTCAAATCGAATCGATATAAAGGTACAAGCGTACGAAGTTGCCAGGCTTGCGTTGAAAGATTCCAAACTGGCGAATGACTATCAATTGAAAAATCCTGGGACATTTCAGCTCAATAGCCTGCTTCTATCGTATCCAAAGTGAGTAAAGTCGAGTATCGTGATGACCACAATCATTTATATATAGGAGGTAAAAACATTTGCAGTACTCGATTGATTTTTATTAGAAAACTGTGGTTTTAAGTCTTGGGTGATGGCAAGTATAAAGCAAAAATTCGTTGATCAAACGCTCGTGCCTTTGTGCCTTACATTGGTATCTAAAGCATTGGTGTTTACAAATTAATGTTAAGTATGGCTTATTAACTACGTTGTTTGGTTCACATTTATTACAATGCTGAATGGATGCTAATAGTCAGCCTATTCGATTTATAGGGTGTATCATCTTTGGTATTAAACATTTATTACCCTATCACCAGAAAGACATTCCACTTACTAACGCTTAGTTTGTTTGAACTATTCCGACATCATAGTCAAATTTTTAAAAAAGAAAAAAGTATTAACACCATCAGTTTTGCTTCATAAGTTCCCTGTAATATCGAAAGCCTTGAGGCAAGGCTTGATATTTTACAATTACATAATATCTCATCTTCATTCATCGTCGTCTGTGTTTTTGGGATCCTAGTTGAACAGACTAGCTCCTAGTATTGCCATCCCTGACTGAAATGTACACCCAGTTGTAAATATATCAACAGCAGCAATCGTCTCTGCACAGTAAGCTTCAGGCTACTGTATCTCAAAGTTAATGATCGATGAAACAATCGTTGCAAATGCGTGATAACGACACAACGACCGAACGGGAGTGAAATCATTTAGGTACCATCCTTAATTAGCGATCTGCAGACCTCCTTTTACACTTGAACAATGAGCATTATCAATGCCGTCTCCATAAGCAACACACTTGTCCCACTGGATCATCATGACAGTGTGCTGCGCTCTGGTCGTTTCTTGCGGCTGGCTGGATATGGTGCCATGGTGCTTCCCTGTTCTCAACCTGTACGCATTTGTAGCTGCGAACATATTATGATCACGTCTCGATCCAATAACGATTAATTATATTGCTAGTCCGAAGTTTGGTTTAGCAACAAGTGGTTGTTAACATGAATAGACTGAATCACCAGCCCTGACGCAATATTTTCATAACAGCGCTGGGCAGCTTTAAAAGCAATTTTATATTTTGTGGTCATGACAGCCAATGAGAGAAGTGACATAGCTGTTCCAAATGAACTGGAATTTGCTGTTATGCTTTCATCGTGTATTCCTCTTGTAATTACACATCAGTGCTGGGTCTGCAGATGGACCCTTAATGATTGCCAATTAATCCCTGCCGCTTCAGTTGATGTCAAGCAATTAGTCATCGAGTGAAGCCTGACATAATTTGGTTTATGTTCATGTCTTGAATATATTTTGATAATCCCTAAGTGAGCACAATAAAACTGGGATACCACCCAACACCCGACAATACCGTGACACTCACAAGCAGCCCGCACTGCCACCATTCTAACTTGCCTGGGCCCCCAACCTTCCATAATTGCTCCAAACACTCCATTTTTATCCGCAGACTCGCTATCGATTTTTCATTTAGTTAACGATAAAGACAAATACGGGCACCCATCATCAATAATAAAAATAATAACATTTTGAGATTCATTTGAAATCAGCATATATATATATATATATATATATATAGATATAGAGATATATATATATATATATAGATATATATATATATATATATATAGATATATATATATATATAGAGATATATATAGATATAAATATAGACATATATATATAGAGAGGGAGAAATCTATATATATATGTGTAAATATATATATATATAGACATATAGGGATATAGATATATATATACATATATTTATATATATATATATATATATATATATATCTATATATATATATATATAGATATATATATATATCTATATATATATATATATATAGAGATATATATATATATATATATATATATCTATATATATATATATATATATATATATATCTATATATATATATATATATCTATATATATATATATATATATATATATATATATATTTTTTAGATAAAATCCTACCGTCGAACAGATTGCAAAGTGGACATTAAATACTTTCTTTTCACGCAATCACGCAAAAGTCGGATTGAAGGACTCTACCTCCCGTCCTCCAGTCTGAGTTGACATTATGCATTCCCAAATGTGTCAAAATGCAGCATGGTGCACAAAACAACTTCGAAATTATCTAAAATGAAACAATCTTCATCAATATATTCGTGTGAAGCACGATCAAATCGCCCTCGGCTCACCAAAGTATAGTCATCACAAGATATATCTCCCATGTATATGATCCCTGGTTTATATTGTTTGGTCTCATCCAGCACAAAGCTCAGTGCGTCTATGCACGTAGCCCAGACGCGTCCGACGGAATCATGAGCTAGATTTTGTATTTGGGGCACGTTGTTTGCCGGCCAATCAAAACCTCGTCCAGCATCTATTTCTCTTTCTAAAGTGAGATTCATGTTCCAGTCTGCAAGTTTATGAGCCACATTTCATCAGCATTGACTTAATGTGATGGGTTCGCGCAACAAAATGTGATAGGGGGTCGGGGGCTACTGATGTTCATAATGCTGCATATTGAGCACAATGGTTGGAGGCCCCCAATTATATTTCTGCACACGTTCTTACTCTTGATATAACGTTTCATGGTTCATCCGATTCAGCATTAGGAAACTTTATAATGCATCGATATTTGTTATATATGTTATCAAGATGTGGTGATTGGACTGATTATGGTAGTGAATAATGGCTGGTTGGATTAAAGCAATGCCAGTACATTGATATGCGGATTTTAGGCTCTTCACTTATAAATCCTCACCGCCGGCAGCCCGCCTTAATAATAACGTATCAATTACTGTTACCTTGTATGTTCAATGGGATCAGCGCGAGTATTCTGTTTTTGATGGCTTTCAGTTACGGTAGTAGTGCCATGTGATCAATACTAGGTCTAAATCAATCTCTTTCAGCGGTGCAGCCACACAAACAAATATTGCCACTCGTGCGTGCATATGCAACACGGAAAACAAGATAAACTGTATCTTCGCTTAAATCATGCATACCCATGTAATATAACATTTTGTGTTGAAGTAGACCTTAGATACCTGTACAACAGCAGAACGAAAATTGCTTGTTGAAGCATGTCAGCTTTGTCTCAAACATATTGACTCATTAATGACTAAGTTGAAGCAGCACCTATTTTCGCTTTCCAGGAAGTTAAATAAACAGCTCACAACAAATACCATTCATCGGACAAATATTTGATTATGCAATAGCCACGTGACGGAGCTAACGAGAGCCTTTATCAACAGCTGTTCAATTAAAAATTTGACAGCTGAAAAGTGTCTGCTCAGTGTTAATAGTTAGCCCTATGAATCTGAAAGAGGATTATTAATACACTTGAGTGTTTTAATATTACAGTGTCAGCGTTCAATATAGAATATGTTCTAACATATGGTAGAGACTGGACAATCCATCGTATCTAATTGCTCTATAACCTGTTGCTTTTGCTTTCATGGTGAGCGCAATATCCATTTGTGTTATGCCTAAATACGTGCGTTTATCACTATGATAAAATTCAAATTGTGATACCACAATACTTGTCGTAATAAACTGGAAGCTCCATATCCCCTTTGCATCATATTTCAAGCGTAAAGTCATGTTTTTAATGTAGAATAAATCACGCATACATAGGTTGATGATTGGATTGAGCGCATGCATCTCTTTCTCCAGCTTTAAATACGCGCCCATCACTTAGCTAAAAGCTTGAAAGACGAGACCCCCAGCTGCCTTCAGCAGCAAGCAAGCAATGGCTTGCACGAGTGATTCGTGCAAAGACACTCGCCTCCCAGTGAAGCGCGAGGCCGAAATTATTAGCCAATTATATCATAGGAGTGGACACTCTCGGTTTGTGAACGGCTATGATATCTTATTCAACGAGCTCTTGGCACGTGCAGCATGAATCTGGTTGGTCTGAACGGCAGCTCGCAGGACGAATTTTAGACACGGGCTCATTAAGAATCGATTTCGTTCTTGAGATTCTGCGTAGAACAACTATTTTATTACTAAAAACGATGAGAATACTATTTGCCATGTCTTATATTATCAACTGTTGACAATTAGACAGATTTATGGTACATTTGTCAAAATATTTTCATTATAATACTGTAAGAGGAGGCGTCAATTGTTATCGTTGCATGCCATGCTAAATATATCGTTCGATACAAGACAGAATAAGTCAAAACCAGCATGAATTCCATTGTCCAAGGAAGACATTTATCGAAATATCATTACGTGTATGATTGAGAATATTCGATATAGTAGGGGATAACATTGCATGCACTGACTATAACTGATAGCTGTCAGTAAGTCCATAGTTTAATGAAGATATGATAAATGATAGTGAAGAACATGAAATAAATCCGGTTGAACTATCGTGGTGTAGGGCAAGCTGATTGGGATGAAATCAACACCAAGCGTGATTAAGACATATATGTGTAGGTACTGTTTTATTCTATCAAGACGATGTAATTATTGTTTGAGATCGTGTTGTGATTGATGCGATGCATGAATTACAGATTACATCCAAGTGAATGCAGGATTACTGTTTTCAGCAGGCTTCGGTGAAATTCAATCTCCCGTTAACACGCATATATTATGCAGCCAACTGGGAACCAATGGAAAAGCTTTTTCTGGAAGAAATAAGATATGCTTGTTTATACGGCACTGCACCATAAACGTCTTTGGGGCAGTTTCACAACAGCAGATGCAACTAATCTATCACCACTCAGTTCCGCATGCAGATGAGTGATCTCTTAAGATAACTGATGAAGTCCCTGTATATGCCTGCCAACGGTGAATCAACTGGAGACGAACAGCTCGCATTTAGGCACCACCAAGCTTTAATCAATGGTCTGTTGACCTCCGGTAATCGTAGCGAAAAAAGCTCAGGTGAAGATTGGATCATTCACTATATCAATGCTGTTGCCATATGATCCTTCAACCTGGCAGTATGAGGTGGAGTTCACGAACAATCCTTGTGGTAGCGTGCGGTAGAATAGCCCCTGGATAGACAGGCTATTGTTTCACGGAACTTAAATCACATATGCAAGCTGTTTTTATCCATTACCCAAGCCAAGTACAAATCCATATGGTACGTTCTCATTGTTACCATATCTCGATCGTAAATACATGATTAGGAAACAATTTTTGGTATCTTCTATAAGGATTTGTATTCGCTGAGCCTCAAATGCTCCAGTGTATTAGCGGAAGACGTCGTATTACAATCAGCCAATGACTAATTCATTACCCAGGTGCAATACAAATATATGTACAAATTTGGTTATTAGGAGTGTGTTTTTGTGTGGTAATGGACTTACACCAACTTTGTCATCACGTGTGCATCTAACGCATGTTCATAATGCTTTTTGCCCGCCATAAAGGCAATAAAAGATACTCAATTGAGGCCTAATTACATTCTAGGTTTTCAATAACGTTTAATTTACATTCGTAAGGGCATTGACTTGATGGCTCTAATTGAGTTTATTAAGGTGCTGAATGTAGTCTGCGTCATAAATGAGCCATTATCATAACTCAGGAGACATAAAACCATAAAAACGGAAGGCCTTCTTAGATTGCGTTTTCTGACTGCTTTACATCCCTGCTGTGTCAATGTTGCGGACAGAGATAAACGGTAATCCAGGTAAGAATCGGAATCACACGCGATCTTTGGATGATGTTGATAATAGAGTGGTGTGGTAGATGAGAAATAACGTTTAATAATCTAAGGCGTTTTTTGCCCGCATTCCACGCGACTTTGGAGCCTTACTGCGCTGGCCATCTTCATATCGAGCATATATAAAAGGGAAAAGGACTCTACAAATGTTTAGGACACTCAACACACCAGTAAATAAATAGTCTACAACGCAAATGGCCATGTTTAGCAGTAGTTCTGGGCTGCGATGCCAATTTAGAGGCCATTGCGTACCAGACATCATCCGGATTTGATGCCCCTTGGTACCACTAGTCACCAACCTCTTTGAAAACGGAAGGCTCTGGTGTCTCGGTATATCTGTCATGAGCAATGTGGTGAGTTTAGATGAGAAGCCGGGCATAACGGGGAAAACGGCGACGCATTAGGCTAAGCAAAAGGATTCGCGTTACTAGGTTGTTTGATACATATGTCACTGGGAGGACAGAGATTTGACCAACAGCGTTCCCTAAACCGTCTTTGATCTCACTAAAGTTTTGTTCATGTGCTTGCAGTGGCCCATATCTAGGAAATATACGTTCATCTACCCAACCCAACCATCAACGCAGTTCAAACACACTTTCAATTACCTTGCCCGCCATCAGTAACCGGGATAGTACGACGAGCATGTGCTTGACCCATTTACATATTAACCGCCTAGATAAACGGAGTGAACCTTCTTAACGGAACAATAGGTTCGTTGTTGGTGGTTTTTAACATGCCGGACTGAAATCAGGCAATCAGCCATGAACTGCTTATTTGCTTAAGCCAATTTACCAGTACAACTCTGACACTCTCTTGGGATGGTAAAGCGTCCACAGTTACATTGTAAATCAAGGAGAGTGAATACATTGCATGGGCATACCCACCCTATCTTGTATTGAAAATGATATAACATGATAATTAATTTGACATTTGGTAAATATATATTTGTCTTGTTGACGATTACGTGGCTGAACTATTTATGCGTATAACAGCACCACAAAAGCCCAGGTAGGAAATATCTCTTCATGCCCGAAGAGATTGCCTGAACCGCCTAAATGTTTGGCCACATATTTCTGCACTCAAGAGTTTCTCTTGTCACATCTCGAACACATTAAATTTTCCCCTTTTATGCTGAGTTTCCCGACATCGAGGTATTTACACAGTTAACGAGTCATAATAATCTGAACAACTCGGCGTCATGTGTCATAGGTGTTGACGGTCACCATCAATCCACTTTTGTCATGTTTATTCATCCCAGGACATGCATCAGAACTTATTGCTCTAATCCCGATATACAAACAAGAACAGGGCCTTGGGTCTTAAGAACCAGACATCATATATTTGTCCCAAATCTATTTGCTATAGCTCACACTACCCTGGGATGTAATGTCAGACAAAGGGCTAAATTTAAAATCACAGTTGTTGGTAGAATGGGCCACTATTGATAGCTCTGTCATAAATAGTATTACCGCTGATGCAAACTTTCAAATATTCCTTAATATCAAAGGTGGTTCATGTGTGCTTTGAACCAGTTCCACATTGGGACAAGATACCTGTCATTGACCTAGCTTTTGCAGGCACCTGTTTAGCTATAACAACCTCAGTAATCAGCTCAGATATAATAATGACCCATATTGGTCATAAATGATACATTCAAAGAAATGTAACTGACATTACTTGGGAGCATTGTGCTAAGTGTGGGTGGCTAGTGAAATCAAGGCGCGCTCCGTCATATGAAATTGCCTACATTCTGATCAAACCGACTCTCCAACGCTATTCTCATTGTAAGTGTTTCTCTCGAACGTTGTACAGACACATCAGTGCGGCATCTGTTGATTGACTTTTAATGATGACAAAGTCATCCCTGCCGTTCCCATTGAGGCAAAGTCTAGTGTATCTGTCGTGTCAAACTTGATTTAGTAACGCTATGTCATTTACGACCATCTTATTAAGAATGATGTATCTGTTTTTTTTCATGCGTCTAGTCTATGCTCCGCCAAAGTAAAGGATGTAACACAGTGGTTCATAACAAGAACCCGCATCACCACCAGCCATCTCTACCCGAAATGGCAAGATTTGTATCAATCGTTGGAATATCGTCGACCGAATTTTGCATTCAGCCTGTCAAAACAATCAGATTTAGTATCATAGCATGGACTCATGTTTTCTTAATGGAACCACACGACGCTATCATGGAATGAACACGGTTACCTTAACAACTTAAACCACATTGCAATGTGAATTTAGTGAAGAGAAAGTGATTGACGAGACAGACAGCCAATAATGGTTAATGAAACAAGATAATCTATTCCTTTTTAAATAATATCGAATTGTGGTCCCTCTTATATCAACATTTAACACTGTCACAATCGTTCATAAATTCAACATTAAACGATGTTCCGTTACAAGACGCATTCCATTCGTAACCAACGAATTAATTTTGGGGGGACCTATGAACTTAAAAATTAAGGAATCTCGTGCCTCAGTTGTGTATTTGAAACAAAATCGGGTAATTACTCAGTTGCGCTGTTTAAACTGATCCGTGTAATATATTAAACAAGCTCTGATTTCTGGGATAGTAGCGGTAATTATTATCCGCTTCCGGTCCGATGTTGACGTCTAGGATCTCAGGGTTTACGTCGAGCTTTCTCTGTCAATACCACATGCACATGAATCTCTGAATTAAGAAATTGATATATTTATCTATCATTCTTGGCTCAGGATTTGCTACTTATCATCTAGCTTTTGCTATTAAGGCTTTCTCATCAAAGTGAATAAGATGTGAAATCCTATCATCCCACTAATGGCACTAATGTTGGAAAGACCTCCTCAGCGCTTCTGTTCACATTTTAATTCCATTTCTATTGTAGTTCAAGAGGGTCCGTCGTTACCAGACACCATTTACTAGCTGCTTGCCTTTAACTGAGCAGAAGCTATGGCTCTGCATGACAAACACAAGCAAATGACACTTTCGACGTGCACACATATTCTGATTCATAATTACGATATTGTGGCATTTGTATTCAACGGCTTACTCTAACAAGCAGTTTTAAAATAAAGGTCAAAGCGACTTTGCCTAAGTCCCAACTCAAAAGGCAATGTGTACAGATTTCTGCTGATATAATGACTGAAAGTTACATCGCAAAACTGTGGACCTATAACCAATTTGCTCCCTAGTGACACACAAAAATTGTTTTTGTGCTGCCAATGCTTTGCAGGGGTGTTCAAAACATTCAAAGCGATTTTATTTAAGGCGATATACAGTAGCCAGCAGCTACAGCTATAATTATGCGTCTGATTGGATGTAGATGAGAATACGATGGCGCTCGGAGTTAATTCATATTGAATATATATATATATATATATATATATATATATATATATATATATATATATATATATATATATATATATATATATATATATATATATATATATATATATATATATATATATATATATATATATATATATATATATATATATATATATATATATGTATATATATATATATATATGTGATATGCAGACGTGAATTTGTTATCCGCATCATGTTCAGCTAATTTATTATTGCAGCATCTAAATAGAATTTTCCACCCTGCCAGGAGATATATATACATAGAATTGACACAACATTGCCAGAAAGGCGCCTATAAAGTATTGCAAATGTAACTGCATTCGATAGATTGTTGACGTTCAATTCACTATTTTAACGGTCGATTCAATTACGATGACATCAATTTAATCCAAGTACACGCTTTTCAAACCCATTAGCGCAAATCAACCATAACACCTCACTGATGTTGTTCATTGTGTTTTCATATTTAATTCAGTCGTTGCACAGCAGTGAATTCTGCTTATGGCGGCTTAGATGTGAGAAGGTCACGGAATATGAACAACGATCAAGATAAACGTACGATTATTCCTTTTTTTGACCGTATCATAATTCTGCAAAAGAGTCGCATAAGATCAACAGCCATCGACAAAACCCTGATTCAGGGCCTCGTAAACACTCGTTTTTAATAATGACAATCAACTTCTTCTATTGCTTTTGCGATAGAATACCAATGCTCAACTTTTGGACATGAAAAACACGAATCCTTGCAAACTGTGAAGCATTGTTACGGTCATTGCACCTAATGCTTAGGTGTCAGCAATATAACCTCTGATAACCATGAGCATGGAATCATCCGCATGAATACTAGCTAGCTTTACGCACGCGCTATGATCAGCTTACTGGCCAATATCAATTACAAGGACGCAATTAGTTCGCAGTGAAGGGCCAAAGAAATTAATTTGCTGCTCCCTGTAATTCACACCTTACATGTTTTATACCTTGGTCTTACACTCACCTCAAGATACAAATTGGACGGCAGGCTAGTATTACGACTAACACTGAGCGTGAGGGGAAAGCATCCATTTTAACTTGCGCATTCAGTTACGCAATTTCATCTGCACCACTGCGCTGTATCGTCATCACATTTGTCACTGTGTCAGATTAATGTCAGTTTGATATTTCAACAATCGTTTTTCAATGTTTTGTGTTCACTCAGCATATCAGCCTTTTTGGCTGTGATTCATCCTCCAGTCATATTGATTGACTCATCAATTTCTAAAGGGCACTCCTATACCACTGTATGAAAATAAAATTATATGTTAGCTCGCCTTGTGTTGAGCACTACCCCACCCGGACTCATAACTCATTGACGAATACAATTATAATACACTGTAAAAAAAACCACGAAGATTCAAACGTAGTGGTTTGATGATGATAGCTTTTTATTATCACCGTGATAGACAGGTCGCGGACTGACCGCAGAAGGAAGTACGTACCTAGATCGAGGTACGTACTTCGTTCCCAGTACGGCGCACCTCGATTAAGGTACGCATGATAGTCGTGCCACCGCCCTCTGCTGTTTTACATTTTATGACATAATTTTTTGAAATGGGATTGGCTGGGATTTTCCAGAATGGAACAGCTATTGGCCATGCCATTTTCAAAACGGTGTTCTTCTGAAAGCCTTAAATCACAATGAGGATGTTTGGAAACTGGAAACCTGAAATTAAAATTTCCAATTGGTGTCAAAGAAAAACTGTTCGATTTGGTTGGAAAAACAGAATCTGTCCATTACACAAAAACTGCTCCTAAGTTCTGTCAATCATGCATTGACGAAGTGGATGAAATCTAACCAGACTTGAACATTCCTTCAGCCGCCTTCCAAGCCGCTGAAAGTTGGTTTCAGCTCTTTCAACGAAGAAACTATTCCTGTGACCAGAATATTGCCCTCACACCGCTGAACAGGTTCATAAGACGTTGTGCATATTACCCTCTTCCTCTCGTTTCTGCTCTCGCGGCATTCAGTACCATCAGATATGTATGCAATAGGTATTTTACCTGTGTGGTGTTTCCACTTTGAATCTCTGAAAGTTTAAGTAATTGTTTTCAATATATTCCATTCCAAACAAGAGAGACCGAGAGAATAATTTATTCTGGATTCCATTTTCATGAAAACATAGGTTGGGGCGCATTTTGTGCAGAGTCGAATTTGTAAACGTTATTGCATAGGTCCTTATCTTTTCTCCTTGGAAGGGAAGAGGCTGCCCCAATTAAATCCCGCGCGGATATGGTCAGGTAACCAGCGCTTCTTTGTCTTTTGCAATTAGATTTCAACGACATCACATCGATTTGCACTCAGTTACAAACCACTCCCCCGCCTTTCCGTTTTCAATGCCATCCCACCTTTTGTACATGCTTTCCGCTAGTTTTGTCATTGAACACTCACTGTTGTTATACGTATGTCTGTACATGTATAGGTATATCAATTTATCCTATCTGTGTCATGATCTATTAAAGTAGCTTTATCTTGCGTTGTGTAACCTGTCCTAGACATATTATAGTTTTGAATCTCACTTATTGCATCAACATCATACATATACCTTTAGCTATCAAACAGTCGTAACATTTCTATACTTGTTATCATTATCTGCCTCATTGTAATACTGGTTATTGATTTGTAGTGTACCTGCACTCGGGTATTACTCGGTATCCTATTATGTAATACCGAATATTTTATGTATGTGATTTTGAACATAATTTGCTACTTCCAAAATAAAATTAACTCAAACATTGCTGTTCCTCTTCTCCTTCACGAAATATGGATCTGTATGATATATTGCATATGATTAAAGGCATATGATTTGGCCGATAGAAACTCAATTATTAGCAGCATGTAGAATAAACACCATCATGAAGTTTACAGACGAGGAATAATCTTATGACCACATTTCTATGGAAGTAATTGTAATAAAGCATAGTCAATTTCAATACAACTTGATGGGTGACCCAGTGATTTTGTGAACAATCCATTCCATATCTGGTAAACCTTAAGTATGCTAAAATGATAATGTTCATTTCATATGTAATGATGCTCATTTCCATCTGTAAAGCCTTAAATAATAACCTAACATCCAATTAAAACAAGAACAAAAGTTTCCAAAAACTCCAACAGAACAGGCCAACAAAAGTATGAAAACATACTGTTGTGGTGTTTTGGGGGGCATTCTGTTCAATATCAAACACCTGGCTGCTTTGTTATTCTATTTGAGAAGACTATCATTTTTAAACACAACTGAATGCGTATATGAACACTCAATCAGACCCGGGTAGACATCAAGCGAAATTTGAAACCATCATGGTACGGCGTACTTCGATTGGAGTACAAAAATATCAGGTGTGCAAATGGATTGACATGGGGTGTGATGTTATCATCCATAAGTCACAAATATGCAATACAATTGTCACTAAACTATATTTCATATAATCTAGACAAACTATGCTCTGCAAAAAATAAGTTCTGTACTTTGCCAAACTGATTCGAAAATGATTCTTGCCTCATCAATCTTCGGGAAAGACACGCGATGGCCGCCTTACTAAAGTTTGAAAACGCGTAGAAAAGCCTTGTCGTACATGTGCAACGCTAAATATGGTCCCAAATCGAGGCTGTGACTACTAAGGGGGTTTCCACTGTTTAACCCAACCAAAACAGTTGAGAAAATTAATGTTTATGTATGCATACTTCAAACCAAGTATGCCGTACTGGGAACGAAGTACGTACCTCGATTGAGGTACGTACTTCCTTCTGCGGTCGTCTTTGACCTGATAGATGACAAGTACCATTGCTAGTACCAAGATAGAGAGCCCGTCGTGTTGTTACAGAGTAATGGCCACGCTCTTTGACTGCTTCATCATAAGAGCCGACCGTGTGTCTGGTATTTCTGTCCCTATGGAACTTATTATTCCTGAAATAACCTACAGGATGAGAGATTAGGTAAATATTGATGGATGAAGTGTTGTTTTATAGCAGTTGCTGCTACGAACACCAAGTCGTGGACTGTAGATATAAACGTTCCTAATAGGATTCAAATAAAAGCCACCGTCGCCACTGAATGTTGCTTACGTCACCGGAATCTCTAAAGGCAATTGACTTAACACATGGTGTCTTATATGTCAGCTCAGTCATTTACGATTAGCCTATGGCTTATTGATATATTTTCGAACATAGGTGTTATGTTACTTGTGCCTGAATATAACAATCACAATCATTGATATGCGATTAATGAACACTGTGTTACCAATAATTAATAAGCGGCTGTGGGGCTGGTCGTTGCGATGATAGAGTAATATGTGGTTCATAATGTTTAGGATAGGTGATCAATATATTTTTACTACGTGATGTCACCAATGGGTTGTTGTGCTGCAATACATTCCATATTGCGTAACTCCCTCACGCACAGACAAACACCACTATACACTGGACCAGTACCACGATACGCATGGATCCATCCGCTTAATTTCACATTCCATCATTTGTTTGTGTTGTTGACATAATCGATCTACGTAAACCAATTGTCATTTTGGTATTGCTTGCATTAAAGCTATCAAATTTGTCTTCTGTGCTTGAAGGTATTGTGAACATATCAATCTTGGTCAGAGATGCAACTCAGCACAGCAATATATGAGCACATTTGGAAATAATTTAAACCATCCAAATTTTCATGACATCACTGTCCTATAGATCCCATTCATTTGTGAATTAGTGATGCACATGTTGCTAACACCCAAACGTCTCTTACTGTTTGTCAAACTGATTGGCAACCTTTTTTCTGTGTCAATTGCCATATTTAGTTTCTGTATCGTCGTATTGTTCTATTAATGATATTTAGTTGCGAGTGTTCCAGATGACGAAGACCTTGTCGTACTGTCAAAAGTATGCGAAATGTACAATTATTCCTTTGTATTGTTATTTGTATTTATCATTGCTGTCAACACGCTTGCATTTGTCGCAAAATGCCCCAAGCAGATGACTCCTACTGCATCGAAATATAGACGCCAGCATCTACCCCAAAGTCTGAGGTTATATCTCTGTGCTTGGCCACCGTTCGTGCGAATTGGTTCCCTCAATTGTCGTTTAAGTAGCTGATCGCCTTTAGCATAAACAATTCTTACATTTATTGTACATGAACCATACCTGAAACTCGTTTAGCCTACAGCGCATGCCCATTACCAAACGGTGTCTGTAGTATAATTACGACACAATGACGATCACACGTGCAATTCTGCAATACTGCCGCGGGCAGCCTGGATGTTTTTATTTTGATGCAAGTATTTGTCTCCCTCATGAGATGCCGAGGAAAGCAATGGGTGATCCTCGCCTGTAAATCCTCGTCGCCGCCAGCCACGCCATAATAATTACAAATCAATTACACTTGCTAGCGCCGAGAGATCTTAATCTGCTTCATTGTAGACATCGTGGAATTGTCGTGTTTTCTGCCTCCGATGGCTTTCTCGTTTGGTGGTAGGGCCAATTCATCTCGGTTTAGCTCAGTTTATTCAGTAGTCTATTGAATCTTGATGTTGCATAGAAAATAAAGATTGGGGTGTAATGGCGCACCCGTGTGAGGGCCCTAAATGGTTCCGGAAGTTTCTTGCTTCATGGAATGTGTGAGCTGCCAGCTTATGCTTTCTTGTTAACCATACCTCTAGTGACATCCAACTTTGACAAACCCATCAACAGACAAACGAATCACACAACGAACTATTAAACGCAATTTGAACCAAATTAATCTTGTTTAGTCAAATAAAGTAACGCAAACGGTCACCATTACTTCACTGATTGAGCTCAATGTGAACAAAGGACACAGCTTCGCATAGTATATCACACATAGTCAAAAAAAGCTTCAATCTTTAAACCTGTTCGATCGATGACTGGGGGCACCATTTATTCCAAAGCCTTCCTATACTACCTTTCAGACACCTGTGTCTGTTGTGTTCAGCGTATTATCACCGGCCTTTTAATTTTTTTTTAACAGAACTGGTTTGGTAGTCGTTATTTGTTTGCGCCATTGCGCCGCTTTATATGAATTTTGACAACGCGATTATAATGACATATTCTGGAAGCGCCAGGCGACGTTTATAGAGTGGGCGTCCTCAAGTAATTTGATATACTGACATTTCCAAGGTAGCCAGCAGTAAGGGCTAGGTTTCACTGGAACTAGCGAGGTCCATTAATTGTCTGCCCTCATCATTCTATGTCAGTTTGATGATGCCGAGAAATCCACACGGGAAAATCCTTAAACAGATCCCCAAGGCCAACTCGTAGGTGTACACAGAGAGACGTGCGTCACAAAATTGCTTTACGGCATTTTTCACTTCCATGCTATCAGTCATCAAGCGCCGAACAGTTAACTTGTTAAGTTATGTAATGTGATATATTATGATGGTAATATAGATTCCAAATCGAGGATATTCCACCGTAATAGACGTCTTGTGATCAACAATTCACTAAAAAATAAATTTTATGCAACCTACTTTTAATATACATTTACATATGTCCACATATATGTACATATATAAATATATATATATATATATGATTTTAAGACATTAACATATACCAAGTAACATTATCACTCCATAACATGCTGTCATCCATGGACAACACCAAGTGACATCGTAATTCACTGACATGCGGTCATCAATGGACAATCCATCCGACCTGAATGGTCTACAACCTGCCAGTGCCATATCCATAGCGAGCAATGTATATTCTATAATGACCGAAAACAACATTTTATTTGTTTATGATAATACTGGTAGGTAAGCCCAATTAATTGCGGTTATGAACTGGATGCTTAATATCTCCCTAACAGGTAATTTCAAGCGGAATTCTATAGGAAAAGCAAATGATATAGATCATACACCCATTGGACTTACTGGGTACGTTGTCAGGTTGCCCTCATATACAGCCTCAATTCTGTCATTACTTCAAACCTATTATAATCCCGTCTCCAAAACCTTGAGATGGAATCAATTTTAAGGCTTTTACTGTGACAGTAATTAACTGATCCACTATCGTAATAACGCATATCCTGCCCATACGCAAAATCCCAATTATATTCAACAAGCAGCGTTTCAAAACAATATTCTATCTTTTGATGGACAGCCATGCAAGTCTCATCGAACCTCATAAGAGACAGGGACGACATTACAGGAAGATGTCATGTAAAGTATCAATAACCTAATCACCCTTGTATAATCCCAGTACAGACATTCCATTGTACCGATGACACGGCGATTCATTCAGCCAACCCATCACGTATTGTAGTCGATGATGTAGCAGTTAGTTTGTTATGTTGACATATTTATCGGCAGCTCAATGCGGGACGTGTCAAAAAAGAACCATATTTATTTCGCGTTATGCAATACTCGCTAGACATACAACTACGTATTTACATAAAGGCAGACTTGATTATGTTTGCATAGCACTTATGATACTGCTGAGTAAACCAGATACAATAGCAGGACTATCAGGCGACTGAATGCTACATGATAATATGACGATTGGCATTTCCTACTCTTATATACATCTACATGGTTGTGACTGATTCAAATCCCCTCCGAGGTGTATTTTAGATAAAACCCTTACCACGCTATGTAATCAGAACTCTGACAGTACCATACAAAGCACTGATTAAATACGTCCCATAGACATACTTAGCTAGTTATATTGCCATTAAAGGAATATTCACATCTCCTTAAACAGCGTGGCTGCATCAATATTTAGATACAGGTTAATAGTAATCAGCAGCAGCTCTTGTGAAGGTGAAATAGAGCTGCTTGGTCGAGGGGAAATTATATATGATAATCGAAGCCCTTTGCCCCAGCAATGGCGCCCACGTGAGGTTGAATTCATACAGCGCTGGCCGGAGTGACATGTTATTAAGGGAAACTGGACAAACTGCTTTAGGTTGTAATTTAGCTGCACTATTTTCTCTAAGTCACAGCCTCCAAACCATTACACAAACCATCCAACCCAGCCTAAAAATTATCATCCTCAGCCCTTATCATCTCTTATGTTAAGATCATCGCCCACATCTCCATAAGCATAAATAAGATTTGCCTCAAACAACGACGATTTCGAAGCCCGTCATTATAATCGAGATAAGCATTCGGTCTTTAAAGCCCTAACTTCCACGTGACCCATATCAAGACTTAGGTTACTCTTATTCGTTGTCGTCTTCATTGCAACTCTATATATAGCATTTTAATGGAACGCCGTAAATGAACAAACCATTAAACCGAAGAGAACGATAATGCATTCTTGGATGTGAGTTAATAGTAGGAAAAGATATGTTAGTGCTATATCAATGACTGGTACAGAAATAAGTTACGTCACAATTTCCAGTAAACATTGTTCATTAGAATAAACTTGCTTTTTATGGTAGCTGACGTTATCCATGATGCAACTGCAACCTTTGGTTGGTGTTAGGTTGGTTTGTCTATATTAGTAGGACTTGCCATGTATGTTGCATCTAGAGCAGTGAATTTTAGAGTGATGCTTTTATCAGTAGATTGTGGATTAGACCTATAATTACACTGTTGGTGTATATCACCTATATTGGGTTTCAGTTTTTGAAATATGGTCGATAATACACATATTGTCATATTCAGATGCTGTAGATAACCAGCGTTATAGACAATCATAATTATTCCTTTTAACTGAAATCTTAATTACCATCTCTACACTTGGGAAACGCAATGCCTTGTCACATACGTGCTCTATCCCAAACGTTGGCAATGGCATTCTAAACCGCATATGACACCTCCAGGCTGAGAAAAGACTTTTGTAGTTTGAAGGGACTTTTGTGACTTGATGCTAAAGCGCGGACCTGCATTCACTAAGCGCCAAGATCAGTTGCAGCGTAATATTCAAATCATTCTCCTGACTAAGATGAAGCATGGAATAAGCGGACATACTTATCATTGAGGATGGATGATTAACCGGATACATAGCCAGTACGCAGTGTTTTATGCAATCTCAGCAGACACCTATGCCAGAATATATTTTGTCGAGAAATCTGAACAGGGCGTTGATGGAATTTCCGACCATCCCCCAAAATCTTTAAAGTGAAATTCCCACGTGACTGGTGGACCGGACATTTACATAACTTCATCAATTATTTGTCAACGAGTCAGTTTGTGTGAGTACAGTCCAATGATCATAAACCGTGTAAGAAACAAATAACTTATATTACACCGTGATCCATAAAACGAACTCATCCATCAACATACCACCAATCACACTGCTAGGTAGCCCCACCAATATCTCTATCATCCGACACGCTATACTCACACATTATAATGCACATAATTCCGTGATGATTATACATAAAACATCCGCTTGGGCTGTTGGATTGAACGCTTCAAGCGTTTGGTTTACTTGGTAACATTCGGCAGATGATGTATGTTGTTGGCAAAACACACATTGTCAGGGTAAGAATACTGCTATTATTCCCAAAAGACTCGTAGAAAAGGCGTGTAAGGAATTGCAACATTCTTCATTTGTTCAAGGCAGCTTCGACTTATCCAAAACCTAAATGTAGATATGTTTTACAAAATGCGATGTCATGCGTGACATGCTTATGCCCTTAATATGGACCTGTTTTGATCCAATCGATGTTTTAATGTGCGTTTTAATATTTGTCCAGATAATAATGCTATTGAACGACCGGTGACTCTTTAGTTATGAGTGACCATCAAATACTTATATGCTTATATGTCCACGGAATATACATAATAGCTTATGATTTTATTGATATCCGGGCTTTGAATGGAATATTACGCTATGTCAACACTAAAAATACACAGCATCACTACCAAGCGAAACTTGATTATTTATCCATTCTTCTTATCTTACAATGTGAGGTTTCAATGAAACATTCGAGCACCTATATTTGCCCGTACTCATAAGTTGTATGTGTGATAAATGATGACGAAGAATCCATGCCAAAAGGGGTACATTTGGTAACACAGACAGAAGGCGGAATTTTTAATCCTCAAGTCTGATGCACGCATGAGATTGGGCTTGCGGTTATGTAAGAGACTCACTAAGGGGTCGACTGAGGCCGTAATCAAATAAATATGGGGAGGCCTAATGATGTGCGGCTAAATTGTCGAAATGTATTAGTAAGTCAGTAATGTTTAAATATAATCTTTATATATTCTGCGCACCGAGCACTTACGGTATGGTTTCGACGAAAGTACATCATCACCGCATAAATGTCCCCGTTTGTACCCTCCCTAGACAAATGCTGTCACCTATGGTACGTCACCACAAAGGTGATTTCATAATCTACTGTATGCCATCATCTTGTGCATGTCATCATATGCCACCCAAACTCCCAACCCGCCCTCTTGGCGCATTCCATCGCCACGCATACACCATCACACAGCATATGCAACAATCGCATGACGAAAATTAGTGCACTTCTAGTGAAAACTTGACAGTACGACTGACTGGAGTTATCCAATAGGATGCAGGTCGGCAATTCAATTGTGAAGCTTGCCAATGGGCTTGCTTCGTGGAAGAACGGGGCCAACTTTGACTGGTAGTGGTTGAGTAACCTGGTAAATTGGGGTGGATTTTGAGATATAGCGACATAATTCGGTTTGCTGCACTACACACTCTTTGTGTTGCTATTCACTTTGTAGCAATTAATGTCATGGAGGTGCCTCAAATGAATAGTGCTAAATGGTGAAAATGAGTACATCGATTACTTCTCCTCGTTGCTGGATGATGTCAGTGACTATGAGCAACCGAACAGACATGGCTTCACAGCTTCACCCAAATCGTGTAAACGCCAATGCCAATCAACCTATCTGGGGAACGACTGATCTAGTCTCGCTGAGAGTAAATCCTGTTGATATGGCTTTGGCCTTAGAATACATATGTACAACTTATGGATATTTACAAAAAGCCCTCCCATGGACCTTGGCTAAGCGCCATTGTGGGATACATGCACCCATTCAAGCCAATTACTTCCCTTCTTCTACTGACTCACGATCCCCGTGTTTGATTCCATGTTCTTCCACTCAATCTTTATTGCTATGTTACTTGTCCTTAAGAATCATCGGAAGCTTCAGATATCCCTTGCATCCCGTTTCAGGCGTCATGTCGTGGGAACAATATGGTATAAATCGCACAACCATAGGTTGATGTTTGGATTGAGCGCATGCATCTCTGGGAACAGCTGTGCGTACTCGCTCTTCACTTAAGTGAATGATTGGAAGATGAAAATACCGCTGTCATCAGTGGCAAACAAAGCTTGGAATGCATCAATGGTTCTAGCTTGTCGTTGTATCCCGGTAATACCGCCAGACGAAACGCTCGCTTCCTAGCAAAGCTCGAGGCAGAATTGCCCTGAAATGCCTATATAAGCAGCCCAGCCAATAACACGGAACTCGTTCAAATGACAATTTTCGCACTGATACAATTGATGGACCATCTTGAACACACTGCCGCCGGCTGAGTTGCCCAGTCAGACTTTTACAAGATATGAAAGCGCTGCTGTCTGTGAGTGACCTGAGCTGGAGTAAGAAATAAGTCAATACGGTATGATGAAGTACCCATATATCCATATAACTGACTGGGTATGGTGTCGATGGTGTAAGTGTTACCTCATGCTATTTTATAACCTAAACATTGTACAGATTGATGCCGAAGATCTATGATGCTCTTATCTCAATCCAAACCAGGTGACTTGGAAGCAAGTCTAAGCTTTGGCCTTGCCAGCATTGCACGTCGTCATTAATAGACTGATCGACGATTGCATTATCTCTAATCCAGACCAATATGAGATGAGACATTATCCTCCTACATGCAAAATGTACCTCTCCTCAATGTGCTATTTGTGTGCTTTTGACGGACGGCTACCTATATATTATCTAGTGGCAAATATTGTGATGACAATCCAGGAAAAATGACCGCTGCTTAATCGCGTGATCGTGCGCTCCGGACTAGCATCCCATTGAACCAGAGACACATCAATTCAGTTGATGTATGTCAGATATAGTGGTTACGGTACTTACGCTACCTTCGCTGACTGTTTTATGCTGACATTTGTGTCTTCGTCATTGCTGTGCACAATGCAGTCTTGGTCAATACTACCGATTGCTATAGTCGGCAGTTGGGGCACGCCATGTTCTGAGGCTTCTTGTACAAATTGGAAGGTTAAATACACGAGTATTTCCGCTTTGTCAACACGTCCGTTAACTGCAATCATTTGTATTGGCGCACGAGTCGTGGTTGGAGGACGATCAACGCAACCCTGGAGTGATACTCACAAAGAATAAAGTTTTGACACTGAATACCTCTCAAACATTCCATTCTGTATAATCTATACATTATCTCATAAACGTCGATCAATACCAGTTGACGGGAGCCGTGTAACAGATATATACCTATTGCAATATGAATTTGGGTATTTAATGCGACGATAATTTCCTACCTATAGTAGGGTTAATGTCAATCAGGTGCATAGGAGTTACTATCATCTAACCCAAAGCATTTCTCACCCTCTCATGCATCAGAAGGGTTGATGACTTACTCATAACTATTCAACAGATTCTATTACAGGTGTGGTGAATAGGAAAATAATTACCGATATGTAGTCCTATGTTGCGGATTAAATACTACAAATGTTGCCATTTATTACAGACTCAACATCATTCAACAGAGCGGATGTATTAATACACAGGCAAGGGTTAAAAGAAGTTATTGGGTAAAGGTTGCAATAAAGCTGCGTGGTCGAGGAGAATTCATTAATGTGTTAAAGGGAATTTGGCGAGGTTATTAAGTTTGTACAGAGGAGAGCCTAAATAATGCCTTGTGGTCCACGACACGACATTTTATGTGAGGATAACTGCCCCCCACGCAAATACCCTCTCTACGGCTAGCTGTCACATGATGTTTAGTCCATGGACGATGACGACGATCATGCGTACAAAGGCGTAGTAGAAACTGCCCTTGACAAAAGACAATTTATATATATGCAGTTTGACTCAAACAAGTAAGGTGGGTATTAAGATCCAAACTCAACTAAACATCAAACAGAAAGCAGATGGGATTGCAATATAATTGAAAACAAGACATTGGTGGCAAAATTAGGAAAAACTGGTATCAGAAGAAAAAAGCATATATCTAACGTTGGGGACCCTCAAGACGCAAACTGTTTAGATTCCGGAGCTATATGCGTCATCGTTATATGAAATAAAGGAACGAAATTGTCAAAACTCTAGAAGCAAGTGCTAAGGATTAGCCAGTTCTGATCTGCGATGTCAGTCTCGAAGTCATCATGTACCAGACACCATCTAATGCACTCAAGATTAGCATTAGAATTCTGTCATGAAATAAACTGTTTCGACTTATGCTGTATCTCTACGCAGTCTTGGTTATGATGAACCATCAGCCATCTCAAGACTCTTTTAAGAGCTTTTCCTTGAAGTCTCCATTACATCTGTACATATGGCGTTTGAATGAAATGCGTCAAAATATTATGTGTGTAACCACTATGGACATTGACCGGTGTAAATGAACCGGGTATCAGACTGAAGTGAACGATTAAGTACACTAGGCTCTACACTAATGGCAAGTAAAGATGTGTTGTCGCTATATCAATGATTGGTAAATCAATAACTGCGTCACTATTTGCAGTACACATGCTTAATTAGAACCAGCTTGTTTGTTTATGCTTGCAGACGTCGTCAGTGATAAATGGTTCGTGTGAGATTGATTTTCCTCTAGAGAAATAAACGTTAGTAGATCGAGGGTTATGTCTAATGTCGACAGTTGGTGTATGTCACATATAGCGGGTTTCAGTGCTCGACAATAAACGTAATATTCTGACGTTGTCTACATTTAAAATCAACTCATTGCCTCGGCACTTACGCGCATGAACTTCCGAGACTTGATGCTAAGGCGAGTTAATCAATTGACCGATAAACATGTCAAAAGTATTTGCAGGGTTATATTCAAATCCATCCCCCGATTGCGAGGATACTTTCCATAGGCTGCATACTCATATACGTACAAGAAGGAGTGTTTAATCGGCGCATTGCCATCTACATAACAAGTACAATGGGAATGATGCAATGTCACCAGCAAATTACAAAGCTGTACACTAACTTACCATAGATATAAATTCGAAAGATATCTAAAAGGGCTGCGTCATATGTCAAGGGTGTCCATTGATATTCACCTACCATCTGTGCTTCTTAGCTTCTTGAAATTTTTTATTTGTCCCCGGGCACGATTCAGGATTATTCGCTGTACTCCCTAAATATTAACAGTGAAGGACCAGGCGCTTCATGAATGCTTTTGTATACGAGCCACTTTTTCAAATTATTCTTGTACGATCAAGTCTGCCACTCATTGGGATTGATGAATATCTTCAGTAATTGGCAGAATGGACAAATATTTAGAGCTACGTTATCAACTTTTAGTTCAGCGGATGATAAGTGATTCATTATTGTAATACAAAACAAGGTTCATTGAAGGGTTCTCGTTGCTTATTGGTCGTTTGCATCACTTCCACATTGAAACAGGATACCGGCATTCATCTTTTGGGTAACCACACAGATATATTATGACCCATCCGAGTCAAATATGTTAAATGTAATGAAATGCATCATACATATATATAGTAATATGGTCATTGAGGGTACTGTTCTGTTCGCTTAACACTCATTCCGCCTTGTGATATAATTTAAGCACCAACTAAATTCAACTCTCCCAATAAGTATTCGTTAGGATATGTTCACTGAGGAAATCGTCTTTACCCATCAGTACCGCATCTGATGATGGTCATTTGATGATTGATGACAAATTTATTCCCGTAGTAAACAGCGATACAGAGGCTTAGGTGATATATCTGTAAAGTCTGATATAAGCGTTAAATCATCTATGCCCACATGTAATCTTATGGAGAATGATTAATCTCTTTTTCATGTGTGTAGTCCAATGATCAAAAACAGTGTTCGACCAAACATTTCATAGAAATTAGTTAGCCACAGCACGAACCTACCTTACACCCTGCCAACAATCACCCAACTACCCCGTCCCACCAACACCCCTATCATCCAAGCCTCCCTTGACACGCATTTTAATGCATATGTATGGCAATATTTGATTGTACGTAGCATATTCTCTTTGGCTGCTGCATTGAACACCTAACAGTGTGTTTAGATTTGGTACCAATTAGCAGAGGTTGCATTCGTTCAATAAGAGTTACAGAATAATGCGATATTGGCCAGAAATACTTTCAAGCAATGAATACCGCCATTGTGCTAAAAATATTGAGTAAACAGGAAATCTCTATGGAAAAATCAGAGGTTGAGCCAAGCATTATTATATGACCTTAATATTATAAGATTTAATTAAAGATTGCTCTCCATTTTCTATTGCTGTTATGCTTGTACCTCACCTTTTCTTCGAATCGACACTTTTAACCTTCAACAATACTTTGTTCAGTGTTTAAGATATTATGTCCAACTAGGATTTCTACAGCGATTCAATATCATTCTGTTGTATGTCCTCGTCGTTAATATAGATATGTTTTGATATAATTGTTGTCACATGCTTTTGGTTGATTTAATGAATAGTAATGGTACTATGCAACCTGTGACTCTTGCTTTATAAGCTAAAATGTAAACAAAAGAGCGTGGCTCAATGGTAAAAGATCGATCGGCGATGATATGTACTCAGCAATACCGCTGTATTTCTAAAATTTAACGACTTTTTGATATCAGTATCTACCACGGGCCTAGGCACGATCGGACGGTAAAATACATACTTACTCAGACGTCCTGTAGGGATGAATTTACTCCTTTTTAGACACAGTCGGACGTCTAGTCTACCCTTATTTGATGTTAAAAGATTAATCTGAATCATACTGGTTTTGTCATTAGTGTGGATATATTTGCGGCGGAATATAATAAGTTGATTTAAATACATGCTTATGATTTCACGAATGAATGGTTTTGATTTGTCACCCGAACCTCCACCGAATCAACAAGCTGTATTGTCGGTTGATGGGGTGCCCTGTGCATACGTATGATTTTATAATGTAGTACTGTAACATGTATTCTTGCTTATTTTGAATAACAGTATAATAATGAATTATTTCAGGATATAGCATATACTAAAAAAAATTATGCAGCATGAATTAATCATCATTAACCCTCTCTATTTCTCTCTCTCTCTCTCTGTATTTCTGTCTCACTCTCTATCCCCCTGTCTGTCTGTCTGTCTGTCTGTCTGTCTGTCTGTCTGTCTGTCTCTCTCTCTCTCTCTCTCTCTCTCTCTCTCTCTCTCTCTCTATATATATATATATATATATATATATATATATATATATATATATATATATATATATATATATATATATATATATATATATATATATATATATATATATATATATCATTACAACTAAAACTGTCAGTCTTAAAAGCTTACTCAGAACAACCACTGAACTGATAGGTTGACAATATGCCTCCTTGTGTTATGCCAATAAACACACCAAAGCAGCCAGGACATAGTTCTGCCCCATCTTACACACACATCTGATTGGGGTACCATGCAACCAACCATTCTAACAGTATATCCAGGGACACCTTGGTTCGACAAGCTCCCCCGACCACTACAATCTAAGGTGCAGTAGTCCTATATACTGGTGTGGATTTATGATATGATAGAATCTGCCATAGAGGGCTTTCAAGGCACTAAGTAAAGAAAATATCAATTTTTTCACTACACATACAACATCACTTAAAACAAAAAGAGCACAAATTTTTATCTGTGGGAAAATGTCAATGTGTAACGATTTTTTCTCTCCTTATGGTCCCTTAACGTACAGTTAGCCTCTCTCAGGGAATGATGCAACCCTGATGTTCACCATAATACATATTACAAATATATGACACCAGCCTGATTCACATTGAAGTTTCTCTAATGAGACAACTTTGGCCAGAATGCTTACAACCCTGGCTTTCACTTGCTTACTGTATAATACTGTGTCAATGAATTTGCGGCAATGTTCCTTAAGCCTGCATAATGCATCTTTTAGTGATTTGCTTGGGACAGCAAGCCCTTCCTTTGCACTTCGGTAATTCTTCTGGTCATGTATACCATTGACTACAGAAATTTTGTTCCTGCATATTGCACAAAACCTAATTTACGGGCAATATAGCCAGAGACGTATGCTAGAACATTCACTTCCTGGTTGGAAAGGCCTTTGTCAATTCAAACAGTTCATTGCGGCGCAGAAATGCCTATTTGTGTTTGACTTCTAGTCATAACGAAGTTTGTTGGCCGCTGCGCGTCGAGTAGCTTCCACAAAAGTAGGGAGCGCGGCCTTAGCGGTGCCACGGAATTTGTCGGGCGAGCAGCCGATCGGGTATCTCATTATGACAAGATCTTTATCGCAACGGCGTATAACTCAGCATTCAGATCAAATCCATTTGTATGTAATCCACTGATACGTCCGTTGCTTACATGAGTTGGCGGTGCCGACCAAACGATGATTCGACTGAAGTCTGAATAACCTCACTGACGCAAAATGTGAAATTATTAATAAGTCAACAATGTTAAGCTAATATGTTAGGGTATTCTGCAATTCCGATATGGCATCGACGAAAGTATACAGTAACCCAGTGAATCGTATGTCACCACCATGTTGATTCTATCACCAACTTGGTATGATAATAAAGCGCACGCATACCTGCATATCACCAAGCACGTACTATAACACAGTAAGATGGAATGTATAATACCACATTGCCACTGACCAACGAACATGAAGCACTCACATTGAAGGAAAATCATAGGCAGCCTCGAGGAAGAGGCTGGGAATGTAATTTCATAACTTGATCTACTTCCTATCAGCGAATGTCGCCAATACAATAGTGATGCTTGCCAAGATGAGTGCTTTCAGTGAGAATGGGACCAACTGTGACTGTCATTGGCTGATTTGCCGGGCTAATTGGGTTTGATTTTGCAATAAAGCGACATAATTTATTTTCCTGTAATGCACGGTTATATACATGGGGACGGTAACAGAGATATCAGTTACTATTGTTTATTCCCTGACACTGCATTTTGTGAGTCACGCACTGCAGACAAAACACGTCATCTTAATGGTACCAAGAGAATAGAAATTCGCCATACACAAGCTTAAAGCGGAGCCCAAACTATCACCCTTCATAAAAGAGGACCACATAAAGCTGAGCCCAAACCTTAAACTCACTGCTTCACCCTTCATAAAAGAGGACCACATCACCCATAAAATGACGCGGTATATTTGTGTGACAATAAGCTATATCAATGTTATGCCTTATAACTCTTGTTATCTGCTGTGGGAGTTTACAAGTAATCGCTTTATGTACTACGGAGGGCAACACATTCATTTACCAAATCAAATGGAACAAGTGAAGAGACATTTCGTAGATGCTTTAAGCTTCATATTTAATGCGATCTTATGCAAGTTATATCATTCCAACTCTGTTCTGTGTGTCTCTAAACAAGTCGGAAGATATTGATATAATTATGAATAATTATGCGCACATGAGAAGCGGTTCTTATGGCGGAAGGTCATTAAGTCACAGAGTTGAAATGAAGATTTTACAGTTCCTTGCGACAAACGCTGTTTCCAAATCTAGCCTCGCATAGAGTATGTCTAATTGATATTGCTTTTCGTAAGAGTACTAATTTAAAGCGTTTAAACACCGGGACGGATCCTGGGTACATCTTAATGGGGATAAATTGACGCGTTGCACAAATGTCTGCTAAATCTACGCGGATAACCTTGATCGCAGAACGGAATGCGGAAACTTTAGTGAGTTATACACCTGCCTTTTACTCAGCCCAAACGGTGTCTGGGGGAATATTAATCACAGGGACGCATCTGTGCTACAGACATGTGAGGTGAACGGACCAGACAATTAGCTGTCAGCTCCCTTTGTCTAACGATCGGATTATCTGATAGTATATTCCTCCACACACCTCCTTCACTAGTATTGATAACCTTGGGTATTTAGCTTCTTATGATTGATAGTCGACATAGAGTACTGCAAGTACTCCGGAAGCCACTGTCTTTGGCAATCGCATTGTGCTGAGATACCTCATTCCCGTGATAGAATGCAGTAGGTTTCTGATGTTGTACATGCGAAACCGCAATGCAATTGCAATCGCATTGTGCTGAGATACCTTTTTCACGTGATAGAATACAGTAGGTTTCTGATGTTGTACGTGCGAAACCGCAATGCCATAGGTATATGCTCACGATCGGACATGCATTAGCTCTGCAGATAGTAACCACAAAACCCGGGTCGTATGCAGTATCCAAACATAATCATGAGTCTGCCATATATGACTATTCTGCTGAACGATATGAGCGACAGATAGACGCTGTATATCCACGACGTGGCCTCATTATTCCGGCCTTCGGTTGGCAAAACCGAGTGTGCCCTAAATATCAACGCTGGGCGAGTTACATCATTAACGGGTCAGCCCATACATTGTTTAAGTTATGTTAATATGCATTGTAGTCAGTCTCGGAAATCTTATTGACAACGCGGCTACCGTTTATAGCCCTGCTTTTTGCAGTTATCTCTGATGTCAAGCGATGAAGAGGTGTTAAGTGAGACTGGCCTAATTTGCATGTACTTGAAACACTTGAGCAAATCAGGAAAATCTCGCTTGCCAGGCAGTTATTGATGAGTTGTCACGCTCAGTGGCTCCTTCATCATCACAGACGACAGTGCCCCGGCATTGTAGGTTCCTATTTAACTGATCTGGGATGACAGAATATGCATTTATGAAGTTTGGGGTCAGCATTGAGTTGCGAGAGTCTTTTCTGTACGCCTCAGACACGAAGCAATCTTCTCGCCAGATTTAAGCATATGATAACCTGGCCTGTTGTGGTAGCGTAACCGATTCACGTTAACGTTGTCAATGGTTTTCGGATTCCATCCATCATGCGATAGGTCGGGTCGGCTGCCACTACTGGAAGTCTCGTGAATTAGAAATACACTCAACATACGTCATGGCTAAGAATGCACTGTGCACCCATCAACTACTCCTCTGTTACAACTAGAAGGATTTGATTGCAAAGTCATTATAGGTTATGGAAATTCATGGAAATGTTTAATTTTATTTACCCGTCCTTTGGTGATATTCATGTTTATATTACTCTATTGTAGTTCTAGCAACTTACACATAAAAGTAGCAGAACACAATGCGCTCATATGATGTACGCTGCTACACGCAGTAGATAATATGTTGAGTAGATAATACAAGCGAAGAAACGCAGGGAAAGATCATTCACTCTGCGACATAAGCACCATACGTCGTTGGATGGTCAATTAGCTTAACATTGTTGACTTAATGTTAATTCACGTGTTAATGTAATAACAATCTGCATCATTATTTATGAGTGAGTCTTGGCCGAATCGGCCACGGTTCACGAAGGGCATTCTACATAAATGTGTTGTCACACCCGCAACTTTTGGCAGCAAGGCTCTCTCCACACCGCCCATGCATCTATAGTTAATGATAATAATGTATACCATCTAGTACAAAGCCTGGTGTGTCTACGCATACATGTAATTGTCCACCGAAGGATCTACCGGGAATCATAAACTTGATATTGCATTCAGAGCATGTACTCTGCTATCCACTCAGGAAGTCATCCATTATCTATTCGTCTTTCTTAAGCGAGATTTATCTTGCTATTGACAAACCTAGCAAACCTAACGACCCAAATACACCACTACCCTTAATCATTATAGCTTCGATGAAATGCACTGCCTTCTTTGTCCTAAATGGTTCAGTATCATTACAAACCATTGCGTCGCCCGTCAGGTGTACCCATTAAACGTAGCGAGTCTGCCGCCACGTTCGTCGGCCGCCTTCCCTTTAGACAGGGAGGACCAACGCGACGTCGATACTGGTTGGACCAGGCCATTTTTAGGTCGTTTGGTGGTTCCGAGTAAATGATCATTTATATATTGTTAATTTCTGATATGTAATAAATAAATAATAGCTCTTTTATTTGATATAATTCTAATACTCCTAGGTAATTGATAAGTTGGAAGGTAAGGTAAGTATAGGATTTAACGGCACACCAACACTTATGTGCCATATGGCGCCTCAAAAGGTAAATAGATATGTGTGACCTGATTAAGCAGCCGCCTTCTAAGATAAATGGAAAAAAGAGTGACATACAAGTGGATGATGTTGAAAAAGATAAAAATGCAAATAGTATCCTAGGGCAAGTCCCCACCAGCCGATTTACTGGACCAGGCCATTCCAGCTTCTCGTCTAGGCGAAATCCGGGCCATAGTGGTGTTTTGCAGATATGTCCTTGCAAAGACATCTCCATGGGTGAAAGTTGAAAATTTCCAAAATACTGAAAAATATAGCTGGGGGCTTGGGGGCCGCAAGGCCAGGGGTCCGGAGGCCGGAGGCCCCCGGAAGCTCCTGGGGTAGAAGCTCCATTGTTTAATTTTGACAGCTTTCGATTTTGCTTTGTTTATGTTTTGCCTCCAATTTGCGGTATGTCGTAAAATAACGTCGTAAATTCGGGTGAATCCGTTTATCTCCGCTTTTCTCTTATGGTGTTTACGGAGGCCGTTTACGAAAGCTGTCGAAGACATAGGTTGAATATCGGAAGATAAATCCATCATTTTACGGAAAAGAACGAGTATTTGGCGAAGATAACGACTGGCTCTCGACTGCAACGCTATTTTTAGAATTAGATTGGAAAACCAGTTTTTCGTATGTTTTTAGACCAGGGTGAATTATTTCTATCTTCCCAATTTTAAACCTGCGGTCCCCCCCCCCCCCTTCCCGGAAAAACTCACCGGATTTACACGTTTTGGAAAAATGACCCCTGGGAAGGCCGAAAATACGGAATTCCGTCATAATACGGAAAACTTTCACCCATGTCATCTTTATCAACCACCAGGATCCCATTGTGAATCGACACGAATCGCAACCCACGGCAAACTGTTTGCCCTCTCATACAACATGCAGAAGGATACTGTAGACCTATTTTACCCCCGCCCCCACAGTTGATAAGCTGGAATAAATCGAGAAAAAGGCGAGAAGTCGCTTTTTTCGGAGCTCGCAAATCTGTGTCCCGATTTATGTCCTTCAGGGAAAGAGTCGTATCAATTTATTATTCATACAAATGCCTTACTTGAGTATCTAACGTTAAATTATTTAGAAGTCTGCACCTTGATCGATTCATGGATGATTGCAACATGTCTAATCGCACAGCGTGGATTGGTTGGTATGGGAATGCTATCATTCACCACTAATTTCTACTGACTATGAATGTTGTTTGTATTAGACATTTAGAACTTCAATATGTGTGGCATATTTGATGGTTGTTATGAGAATAATTTAGAAGTTCATGAACTTGAATACGGACAAATAACCTATCACCCCTTTTAATTTTTCCACATGCCCATGAGCTAATAAAAAATGGCGGGCTTTTTAAACACACCTACCGCTACGCAACAACCCGTATGCCTGCAATGTTTAAACGTACTTTGTCGATAGAAGTTTATATACATACATGTGGCTCAGGCATGAAAAATTACCAATTTCTTTAGCGTTGCTGATGACCGTGAATTAGTCGATTCCAACCATTTTATTCTCTTTTCACTGAAAAAAGAGTGCTGAAATTTCGTTCTATTTTGCATTCCGTTGATACTAACATCGTTTTCCACCACATCCACTTTTGCTCAACATTTCTTAACTCATGCACACCCACTGATTTAGAGAAGGTCTGTGTCTCTCTTTATCTGCCAAGGATGCTTTGAGCCAGCCACAGTATTCTCCTTACTGCGGGTCATTAAACATGACAGAAGTAGACATACTTTCCCCTCACGAACGGTTCAATGGGTAAGGTTGTGTCTCATCTAAACATATCGGAATGTATTCTTAAAAGATCCAAAGCATCACGAAAATTACAGGGTATGAACGATAGAGAGGAGAGCGGCGATCTATCATCAGCAATAAAAAGTGTCCCTTACTAGAAAGACCACAAACGAAAGTATCAGCACCTCTTTTGAAGTAATGTCTCACCAAAGCTCTAAACGAAAACCACAAGCGCAACACTAAAGGTACGGACCATCATGCAGCTAAAGTTACAGCACAACGCTAATTTGGGAAGATAACAATTACTGAAGTCAGTGAACTTCGTAATAAACTAGTTAACACCAAGAGGTCACGAAGATATCAAAAAAAGGCGAGCCATCGTTCAATGAGCCAAGTTGACAAAAAAAGGCTGCAGATAGAGCAATAGAAACTCACAAATTCTCCTCGTGATCACCAGCTTAAAGAGCACAAGGAAAGCATTGCAAAACAGCAGCAAGAGATCGATGAAGTTAAAAAGGCAAAGCTGAGTATGACGAGGTTACTTTGCTCCTACAGAGGCAAGCCGCTTGATTCAGAGCACCGACAAAAAGACGCAAATATAAGAGAATTATTCTAACCGGGCAAGTGTTTAGCAGTAAAAAGAGTAAATTGAGAAATCACAACCAGGTAAAACGTTTGTTGATGGTAAGTATACAGATAGAGTTAGGAAAGTGTACATGGAGCTCATGTGCACGTAATGTCTCCGAGGAGGTAGCTTCTCAAAATATATAATTCTAGAAGCAAAGAGTTTTGCATTGTCACATCTGAAAATGGAGATGGAGCATGTACAAAAAAATTAGCATCGATGGAACTACCTAGTATGGTCACCGCTATGGGGCTGTTGATACATTGACCAACGAAACGAGCTTGGTTATTGGGATAGAAGAGATTACTAGTGGAGAAGCAACACACTACATCGACACATTCAAGCAGTTGCATTCGAAAATCGTCACTTTATCAGAAGGCAGCCAAATCAATTAAGATATTTAGATGGAGGTGAGCGCACGTTTTGGAATGAAGAACTCCTTAACCGATCCAAATCAGTACCAAATACCAACACTAGACCAGAAAAAAACATTTTTGAATAAGATCGCCTCTTCGACATCATGCATGACATTGAGAGCATCATATTGAGGAGCCAAAACCACACCTCTCACTGGATGAGCACCTTGAATACCACAAACAAAAATGAGCTAGTGGACATGGCCGTGCAGAATGTGCAAGAAAAAGTCAACATGAGGCTAAAACGGCTAAACAGGCGGACAAAATAATGCAAACAAGAGCAGATAGACCACCAGGGAGCTATTTGAAAAGAGCAGCTGACTAAAGAGCTCACAGTATTGGAGGGTCTATGGGACAGAAGTAGTTGCAAATGTTGCAAAATGATCGGACAAAAAGAGGTAAGCATTGAAGGCTCAACTTAAATTCCGGAAGTATGTGGTTGATCAAAAGAAACAATGGTATCCTTGATATTTCATGTTCTTTTCGTCGAACAGTTGATCGCAAATTTAAAATGCTCAATTCGTATAACAGAGGACAAGCAGACAATTACAGAATATTCCAGTTGTGCACGAATATCTTGTCGGTAAACGTGTAAACAATCAAGTGCAAGAAGACAATGAGATTTACTGGTGCAATAACAAGCATATATGCCCCACCAAGAAGACTTCTTCATATTTGCAGTGAATCAGATATGACACAGCCCTCAAATTCACAAATTTCCATTCCTTGAAGATCTTGAAGCGGATGATATTGGTTAAGTTTGTCTGTGGACGAATTTGTGGGGCATATAATACAGCACCGCTTTACCTCACTATATGGCATATGAGTGTGAGGACTTATTTGTGTCAGAAAAAAGCATTGCATAGAACTACGGTAATCCTTGATGCTTACCCTGATACCTGAAAACAATCCCACAGACGGAATCACTAATTCAATCATATATCAAATACAATGATAGTTCTTCCATTTCACTCTAAGTACTTGTTTGGCCCTCACGAAGTGTGGCATGTTTTTCATTAATTGTTCTGTGATCGTGCATAAAATTGGTTTTAGTGTTGACAGTTATTTCATAGCAATTTTATAGTATGCGAATAAAGTGACCCTTTTTATATCGACTTCTAGAGAACATCAATTTAACCTTCCTAGAGAATATTGGACATGCCTTCCTTACCCCAGCTCAGTTGTTTCTGCCCAACAGAGTGATTTTACATACCCAGTGGTGGAGACCCCTTTAGTTAATACTCATTTGGTTCTTTATTTTGAGTTATTAGCTTATTTTCGTTCATTTTATACAGTTACTTCTAGTGGTCAACTTTGTTTAGGGATAGAAAAAATGATATTATGTGAATTGGTTTTTTCTGCAGGGGTGCAAAATTGCTCCCAGATCAAGCATTGACCGATCAGCTTTCATCGGATGTACACCGGATGTATAGTTACACAGTTACACAACCATTCATGGAAGCTCAATCCTCTGAATCAGGATCAATATACACCATTCCTTAAACTCCTCCCTTGTCTAGTGACCTAAGTCAGCGTCTAGGTATTTCCACTCTCTCAGGTCAATACCATTTTGAAGATTTCATTCTTCCCGAGTCAACAATGACCCTTTCCGATGACTCTATTGTGGATTTGGCCCGTGTGGATGTTCTGGGGGTTCGAGACAATCTAGAGGTAAACTCAACATTCACATACTCAGTAAATCGGTATGCCCATATTAAAAAGCATCAATACATAGTTGAACATGTGCAACCATTTATTTGGAAATAACAATATATTTTGGGAACCAAATCTTGATATTAAGCATCCCTTTTGCTTTTCTCTACAGGTCCGCTAGAAGTGTCTGTGGTAAGTGATTTTATGCGGCGGGTTATGAACTTGCTTGAGTTCCTTAATTCAACCACAAGTGAGCGTTCACATTTAACACAAAAGGATTGGGTTTTCCCTAACTCTCCTCAAAGATTCACATTCTCTAAAACCCATAAAGCCGGGGAAAATATAGCCTCGATCAGAACATCGCTCTATGTTAACTCTGGAATAACGTCGTAGAGTGTCACGGGTTCTTCAATGGGTTAACTTTTCTGATGTCTGTGTGTTAATGATAGGGACCAACAATATTGATTAATTGGCTCCTGTAAAACTGACCAACTGCATTGAGGATGTAAACATTCCACTGGATCATAAAACGGATATGTATATTCAAGTTGTTGAAGGTTTGTACCCTATATAAACACTAGTGCGCCGTAAGACTTAATGTGTTTTGACACAGCTACAAAGAAGTTACCATATTAGAGTTGAGATGTGTGTCTCACAGCCAGCCACAGCAGATGCAATAGTCCAAGTACCTGCAGTCACCAATTGAAACCCCAGCCATCCCAAATTCAGGCATTAATTGATGTTATGCCAGTGCCCCCTCATACATATGAATGTGACGATGGTCTTTCCAGCCAGGAAGTGAATGTTCTAGCATATCTTTACGGCTATCTGGCCAGGATATGAAAACAGTTGTGTACAACATGCAGAAACATAATTTCTGCGTATGATTGTGTCCACCAGAAGAATTACCAAATGGCAAAGGAAGGGTTTATTGCACGAGCAAATCACTAGTAGACGCATTAAGCAGGTTAAGGAGCATAACCGCAAAATCATTGATAGAGTATTATACTGTAAGCAAGTGAAATCCATGCTTGAAAACATTCGTTTCCCGTTAGATGTGCCAGAACTATGTCTTGCCAATTTGTGGTGTCTATTGGCTTAAGACAGGGAGGCATATTGTCAAGCTATCTGTTCAATGTTTATATGGGTATATTAGTCAATAATGATCAGGCTCTCATGCTGCATCAATGGTTTTAGTGTGTCCGGATATAATGCATTATTATATTATTATCCGAAATAACCAAATATACATACAACAGTACTACACGATAAAATGATACATCCGCACAGGGCATCTCATCAACGGACAATACATCATGTCGATTCGGTGGAGGTATGCCTGGGTGACCAGTCAAATATCATTTAATCAGGAAAATAGCATGAAAGTATTAAAATATGAGCATACCCTTAGATGAACAAGAAAAGTAAACTCATGGGCTCTCACCCAGGTGATGATGTTTGTCCTTTATTGTAGCTAACAGGTAAACCAGAGTGTTATACCTATGTTGACTTGAATGGCCATAATAATGAAAAAGACATCCAAGCCAAAACAATCCAAATAATTATTAGGGATACGTTTTATTAGCAAAATCTTATTGTGTTGACTTCTTTTGTTTGCACATTTTACTGACAGTTAAAAATACCAATGTATTTCATCAATTACACAAAATTTGCCTGGTCTTAATTATGCATGGCTTCTACCCCTGCCCAATGTATTTGATTAATCACTCAGAATCACACAAAATTTGCATGTCACTTTCACACTTGTTTGCCCCTTCTATTTCTGCCCCCATTATTCCAGCAATTCTACTTCTATCAATATGCTATCACCCCCTTGTCTCAATTTTTACACTCCTTCTATGTACATCCCCATTTGTTCACCCCGTTACCTCTGACCTCCCCCTTCTTTCACTCTTTTTCTCTCTTTTCATTCCTTTCACCTGTCCCCATTCTTTCACCCTTTTTAGTTCTATCCATGTTTTTTTCACACCTACCTCTGTCCCCATTATTCCACCCATTCTACCTGTTTCCATTCTTTCATTCCTTCTATCTCTCACTCTAATCTTTCGAGTCTTCTACCTTTATCCCTGATTTCTTCACCTCGTCTACTTCTATTCCCATTATTTCACCCCTATCACTGTTTTAATTTTTTCACCCATTCTATTGCCTCTTCTTCCTGTATCCCAATTCTGACACTACTACCTCTGTTCCCATTCTCTCACCCCTTCTACCTGTCCCCATTATTTCACCTCGTCCACCTCTATCCCCATTAGTGTGTCCCTTCTATCTGTCTCCATTATCCCCCCTCTACCGATATCCCCATTCATGCACCCCTTCTACCTGTCCCCATTATTTCACCCCATCTACCTCTCCCCATTATTTTACCTTTTTATCTTCTATCCCCATTCTTTCACCCCTTTTACATCCATATATATATTGCTGCAACCCATCTACTTGAACCCCCATCAGTGAATCACTTATTCCTATATTTGAATTTGACATTAATTGAGATGATCCAATATGCAGTGTTTATAGGTCACACATGATGGCATTAGGAAAATGTGTACAGTATACTTCTTTGAAACAGTTAGACCTACTTGCTGTAAATGTTGGTAAATCTAAAGGTTGTCACCAATACAAACATATACTGTCATCTAATTGAATTCAGCGAGAACTGACTCGTATCTTCACCCGCCCCTAAAAGTCGCAGCGTGGAATGACGGACGCGGATTATTGCCATTATGCCCAAGCCGGGGCCAGAGCTATGAGTATGACGATTTACGATCGCTTATCGTTTCAGAATATTCGCCGACAGTAGATCTATCTAATAAAATATCGAATTTTCATAAACAGAAAGGGAACATGACACTATGCAGAGGGCACATGCGAGACATGTACACTACGTCACGACGCAGAGTGGTCTTAAAACGACCTGGTTCAACGGTAGAAACTGTTCTACGTGTTGCTTATGCACGACGCCACGAGTTCTAGCCGAATCAACAAGGGTGAATAAGACTAGCGTTCCATGAAAAACGTCAGGTGCTAACACAAGTTTATCGATCCATAAATTGGAACGCCTCATTTTCATCGCTTCAATGTTTGCAATGAACCGCTTATAACATGATAGAAAGCCATTACCATAAAATGTTGCCGAGCATGAACTTCTACTTTAAGTGCCCGCGCTGTCGGAATAACTTCCGCTTTCTGTTAGAGAGCATCATGATGTGTAAATACTGTTATGATTAACCGCTGCATCCGAATTTGTTTGTACTGGGTGTGTTCGATCATAGAACAGGGACCTGTGCAGTTCTACGGCTCCATACACTAAATATACACGTGGTGCGTATTTATTGAAACTTGGCATGAATAAATTTCTTGGTAAAGTGCTCGTGACGACAGTGCAAAATTCATCACAATGCTGTTGGTCAATGATCTACATTGAAATCCGTTATCAACGAGATCGAAATATACTGCGTACGATTTCTAACATCTGCGTAATCAAATACAAAATGGTCAAGAGGTCAACTAACATATATAGTTGACCTGGTGACTGATACAAAGCAGAGCAAATGAACATGAGGGCAACCACGGGCACTCTAGTTTGGACTTCATGATTTGTTATCTCCCTTGCATTATGATATAATATAATAGAAGATGGGCAACACCCGCCGATGAAAACGCGAGGGTTGCCAAGAAACCCGCTTCCGAATGCGCTATTCGTACATAACTGCCGCACTACTAATCACTCCATAGCTCACAAAAAGATTCATTGTCATTTCTGTGCCGCCTAGAGCCCCCGTATATGATTTTTCAACGCCCGGTCGCAGCATTCCGCCAAAAAATTATCAAATAATACGATGTGGGACATGGACGGAAGCTGTAAGCGGCACAAAATTGAAATGAATCGTAATGTTGCCCACTGCGGGATGAGTTACGTTGCAGTTGTGTACGAGTAGCGCGCTAGGAAGTGGTTCTTTGAGAAACCGTCGCGTTTTCATCGGCGGGTGTTGCCCACATTCCATTATATATCATAATGCTAGTGTAGGGAAATCATGATATCCGAACTCGAGTGCCTGTGAGGGCAACGCCATTAGGGCAACTTTTGATCATGGTAATGATGATGATGATGATGATGATTATGATGATGATGATGATAATGATGATGATGAGGATGAGGATGATATAGCCGTTATAGCTGGCCGGTCCCTCCGAAGTCATACGGAATTTATTACATTAGAGATCCAAATGATATTCAAGCATGAAATAAAGAAGAAAACATATAAAATATTAAAATATACACATTTCGGTTGTACTAATGACCAAGTGTTGATCTAATGACGTTAACATAGTTATGTATGTATGTATGTTCGTATTTTTGTTAATAATATAACATACGATGTAACTCTGTACATTAATTTTTTTTTTAGTCACCACGTTCAAAATTGCTGCTCACAAACACATTCTTTACTGTATAACTCCCATGCACAAACATTACATGTTAATAGGATTGCCCGCAATGTGCTTGAATCCATTCGCAGCATTCATCATTCCAGCATTTTCTGTATTGTCAGCATTATTGGTCTCTATAATTACTAACGGAGCATGCTACCATCGTATTGTTTGCAGTCAAAAAAATTATTCTACCCCCATCACTAAAGATTTTATTTGCTACTCTTCCTATGTGCCATAAAATGTTAGAGCCCTTATGCAATCCTTTTGTGGGGAAAAAATATTGACATGATATTTTCTCATAGCCTAAATATGAAGTATGTCAATATAATTTTTATTATCATTAATGTTGATAAAATCCTTGAATTCATGTTTTTGCACATTATTCATGGTAATGACTATTCACCATTGGTTTATCCTGTCATAAATATTGTCATATAATAGATTGATATCGAAATATCGTATATATATTGTTTTATCGGCGCGAACACTTTCCATGTTTAGTGAAAAATAACAATTACCTTTGACGTCTTAAATAAAGTATGAGAAACTTGCCAATTATTATTGGTTTAGTTATCGAAATTACATTTAAAATTGTAAGCGACGAGAGACTCCATTTCCCATCATTGTGTGTTTTTTGAAGAATCGCTTTGCTTTCTGCCTACAATGGCTTTTAATTTAGATGGAAGTGCCTATTCATCATAATCTCAACCTAACTCAGTTATATTCCAATGGCTTTTGATTCTGAGTCGTGGCGCTTAAATATTACTGTTAATATAGAAGTAAATCCCAACATTGAAAGACGGGTAAAAAGTTTCAAGCAGTTAATATTTTACAGTAACAGAAAGGAAATGGTCTGCCTAATCTGATTAGCTTTGTCCCTAACCGACTGAACAACTTCACAGTCCGTCGACTGTGATTAGTGGCCTTGTCTGAACTGGGGCTTTCATGGACCGGTCGACTCAGCACAGACCATCAATCATTCGTTGTCATAAATCTTGCCTCTTAGAGATGACGATTTTATTGAATGCTGTCAACTGGGGATGGCTCCTTCAAGAGAGGTGGGTGTGTGGTCGGTTTATGGGTTTGTGGGCAGTTATGAAATTTTATCGACCAGTTTTGTGGCACGTGTGGCATGAATCTGGCAAGGATGAACGACTGCTCTCTGGACTTTGTCTAGACACGGACGAATGCTAATTGATAGCCTTCTGAAGATTCTGCGACCAGCAGTAACCCATATCAAAGATCTTGCTATAATTAGATACCCGACTCGGACGTTTCCATTGTGAAGCTCGCGACCAGCGCGCCACCTGGTTCCGAGGAAGCTAAAATGTAAACAAAAGCGCGTGGCTCAATGGTAAAGATCGATCGGCGATGTTATGTACTCAAAAATACCGCTGTATTTCTAAAATGTAACAACTTTTTGATAGAACCAATACATAAAAACAGAGCCAATTACTATTGATACCTTTTACTCAATTTGTGTGACGATTTATTAACTACAATATTTTTTATGAACGTTTCTGTGAAGTCGCATATATCAGTATCAACCCAGGGCCTAGCCCCGATCATACGGTAAAATACATACTTACTAAGACGTCCTGTAGTGCTGAATTTACCCCTTTTTAGACACAGTCGGACGTCTAGTCTACTCTTATTTGATGTTAAAAGATTAATCTGAATCATATTGGTTTTGTCATTAGTGTGAGCATATTTGCGGCGGAATATAAGAAGTTGATTTGAATACAAGCTCATGATTTCCCGATTGAATGATATTTGATTTGTCACCCGAACCTCCACCAAATCAACAAGCTGCATTGTCGGTTGATGGGGTGCCCCGTGCAGACGTATGATTTTATTATGTAGTACTGTAACATGTATTCTTTCTTATTTTGAATAACAGTATAATAATGAATTATTTCAGGATATAGCAAATATTAAAAAAAATTATGCAGCATGAATTTAATCATCATTAACTCACTCTCTCTCTCTTTTTCTCTCTTTCTCTCTGTCTCTCTGTCTGTCTCTCTCTCTCTGTCTCTCTCTCTCTCTCTCTCTCTCCTCTCTCTCTCTCTCTCTCTCTCTCCTCTCTCTCTCTCTCTCTCTCTCTCTCTCTCTCTCTCTCTCTCTCTCTCTCTCTCTCTCTCTCTCTATATATATATATATATATATATATATATATATATATATATTATAAATATATATATATTATGGTCATTACAACTAAAACTCTCGGTCTTAAAAGCTTACTCAGAACAACCACAAATGAAATGAGATCATCAACATACATTAGAAGATTAACATCAAGCACACCAAAACAATTATTTAAAACCAGAGCTCAATAAATCCATATAAACACTGAACTGATAGGTTGACAATATGCCTCCCTGTGTTATGCCAATAAACCCACCAAATCAGCCAGACATAGTTCTGCTCCATCTTACACACACATCTGATTGGAGTACCATGCAACCAACCATTCTAGCAGTATATACAGCTCCCTCCTCTACTACAATCCACGGTGCAGTAGTCCTATATACTGATGTGGATTTATGATAGAATAGTTTTTGTAAATATGCAATAGCGGGCTTTCAAAGAACTAAGTAAACAAATATCAATATTTGATTTTTCGGAAATCGACACATACAACAGCACAAATAAGTGCAAAATTTTTCATTTGTGGGAAATGTCAATGTCTAACCATTTTTTTCCATCCTAACAGTTAGCCTCTCTCAGGGAATGATGCAACCTGATGTTCACCATAATACATATTACCGAAACATGGCACCTGCATGATTCACATTGGAGTTTCTCTAATGAGACCTCTTTAGTTAGAATGCTTACAGCCCTGGCTTTCACTTGGTTACTGTATTATACTGTGTCAATGAATGTGCGGCAATGTTCCTTAAGCCTGCATAATGCATCTACTAGTGATTTGCTTGGAACAACGAGCCCTTCCTTTGCACTTCGGTAATTCTTCTGGTCATGTATATCATTGACCACAGAAAAGCCCATTTGTGTTTGACTTGTAGTCAGACATACTCGGAAGTCATAACGAAGTTGGTTGGCTGTTGCGCGTCGAGTAGCTTCCACAAAAGTAGGGGGCACTGCCTACGCGGTGTCACGGAATTTGTCGGGCGAGTTGCCCAGTCTGGTATCTTATTATAGCAAGATCTTTGCCCATATATCATAGCTGTAAAGTATGATGATGCGATATCAGCGATAAATTTGATTTTATTTAACATTGTGAACTGCCTGCCAATGAGCAGAAGCTCTGGCACGCCATCTGAAACAACATTAGCTAGCTTTGATGATAACTAAAATCCTCTTCAACCATAGTTAGTGTAGTTGGGTTTCTTATTGTACAAACTGGCCATTACACAATCTCCAATGAAAAATGCCACTATAATCGTGTTGTGGTATTGACAAGAAGCAGTACCGCATTGTCACAGAGAATGATGACGTTCTAAATAAAGGTCATATAGAATATATGCATAAACCACATGGGGTTTCACCATGACATGCATCCGCTTGTACTGCATCGTTGTACGACAAGCTGGTGATGATGTCACAAGAATCCAACGTCAATTATCATGTGTTTCATTTATTTGTTTGCTTCCATCAGAACTTACACGTGAACAACCTAAGCACGGAATGTGTTAATCTACATGGTGAGAGCAAATGCATACAAGTACACACACACACACACACACACACAGACACACACACACATATATGTATTTATCTATATATATATATATATATATATATATATATATATATATATGTACATTAATATATGCACATTTATATAAATATATATGATACATTTATGTATATGAAAATATATGATATGTATATATATATATATATATATATATATATATATATATATATATATATATATATGTAAATACATATATAAATATACAGGTATATATATTATATATATATATATAAACATATATATATATATATATTTATATATATATATATATATATATCTGTATATATGTGTGTATGTATGTGTGTGTATATATATATATTTATATATACCTATATTTATATATATGCATATTTATATATACATATATACAGTTGGGGCTGAGTTGAGCTAGTCTGAGAGAAAGTAGTTTGAAATGGGTTCAGTGGAAGTTATGCTGAGTGTAGCTGGTCTGAAGATGGCTGTTGTGAAATTGGCTCAGAGTGAGCTATGCTGAGATGAGCTGGTTTAAAGCAAGCTGTTGTGAGATGGGTTCTGGATTGCAACTGTATGATCTTGCAATGGCCGTTATGCTCGAGATTCAGTGCCTTTGGATCAGAGCGGCATGATAGAAAAATAGTTGATTTGGCAGGTATCATTTCTAATCACAATGTGTTTTCTACTTGCCCGATATTGCTAGACCTCAAATTATTTACAGAATAATAATAGGATGAAAGTGTTTGGATCAATACTTCTTAAATAGGCAATCAGCCAGTTCTACTGATGAGTTGCCAACGCCAATCTTCGTCATTTAAATGTGACGCCTTCTGAGAACAGTGGAATGTTGGCCCTTTTATTGCATTGCAAACCCAATTCTGCAGTGTCGTATCTGATGGTTGATGCTTCGCATCTGAATCAGCTTGTCAATGTAGTTTAATATGCAGTTGGGCCAAGACGAAAGTTTCGATCGGCACGAATTTGTCCTCACAAGTGTAATCCCCTCTCTTCTTCTGGTTTATATTTTGTGTGTTGCCTGTCAATGAGCCTGCAGAACAAGGCTGCAGTAATGTCTTACAGCATGGTTCGTGGCCTTACAGCTAATTTCGAAATGGTTTTTAAAGTATCTGACGCCTAGTCTCTACGCGGCTATTTGTAAACAAGCTGATTGTCGTGCCATGTTGCATGGGTACATATCCCAATCATATGGTTGCCAGAACCAGCAAAGACAAACCAGGACATGCCGGGACAGACCAGAACTCTGCGCACTCTGTGAAATGGAATCAGCTAGCCAATTATTCATTACCACGCCGGGGTATCAGTGTCCCAGCATTACTTTACCCAATATCAAAGAGCAGAGTTTGGTTGCTTATTGCAAACACAGATACGTGGTGTAAAGAAGTTTATCGCCGGCATTTAGGTTTGCCATCCCCTTGGTTATTTATTCAAATGACACCTCTATGGTCTTGCTGTAGCTTTTATGCTATAGATTCGGTGCCTTCGGATTAGAGCGGCGTGATAGCCATGAAATTTGATTTAACACAATGAGTTTGCTAATTACAGACTGTGATATTCTTGATCACTCGTAAGTTGACAGTTTGCCTCTACAAATCAACACGCAACCGCCAAACATTGTGGCTTTTGCGTTTTGCTAATATTTCTAAACCTCAAATTATTTCCACAACTGTGTTGTGATCAATCCTTCTTAAACAGGCAATCAGCCAGTTCTATCCGATAAATTCCAGGAATTGTATTCAACTGTTAACTTCTCTTGTAAAATTCATAACATTTATTTGGAACCAACGTAACAACTACCTAATTTTATGCATAACTATGCTTGTTGGTTTGTACTCATCCTCTCGGACGGCCTTTCACTTGTTACCTGTCAACACCACTAACACACAAACGCCGTACACTACAAGACTGTAATATTTAGAGGACCGGTCTCCTGACGATGAGGGAAATATTGCATTTGCAGACGCACTCGTCCATGTGCATGATACACACGATAGCATAAGTTTTATTGCAAATGGGGTAATTTATCAGGAACCAATGTAACTACAAGACTGAAATATTTATCTATTGTTCTATACACTAGAATTGATCCTAATGGCTTTTTACCATTTAATGCTTCCTCTCTCTTCTTTATTTACGTAAATGTATTGTCCAATTATTAGATATAAAACTCGTGAGGGAAATGCCCCTGCAGTACTGCTGCGTTGCATTTCATATTTTCAGTCCATTACAAAATGGTATTGCTACTATAAATACCTGCAAATGATTGATATTTGCCAGCATGCTATATGTCGGTTAGAGCAGGTATGGAGCGGCTATCTCAAACGATATGGTTAGTGGCATAACAGCAAATTTAACAGTTAAACATTCTACATATTCTTCTGACTAAATCGTCGAATAATGATATTCCCAGAACTTATACAATTATTGTCAGATCATCACTCGCTTTATTGTTCATTGTAGGATAGTTCTTTGTTAGCTGGATGTGTTGTAAATACCGCACCGCCCCCCGCCCCCCGAAATCAGATGGGTCTTTTGTAAAATGGATTCATTGCCTTTAGTCAAGTCGAAATGGGTTTGGTGTACAATGCAAACAGGTTTCGATTTAATGTCTGTTTGTAAGACCTGTCGATTAGCACATATAGCTGTTTGATGAAGAGATAGCTTTGGTGATATGTTGTGGCGAACAGAAGCTTACTTGAATGGATATTAGGTCGATTTGAATATGTAGTTTTAAGTACAAATCAGGAATAAGGTAATGTATTGTTTTATTGTGTTGATGAAGGAAGATGTCAGAGTCAACTCTAAACATAGTTAGATTTAACATTTTGGTGATAGTTCGTACAGCTCTTAATGCTGAGTGTGATAATATTGGATCCTGGATATATGTGATTACATATACTTTTTTGTAAATCAGCATAATATATTAAAGTGCATTTTGTCATAGCAATAAAGCATGATTGATGATAACAAATCTCCTGCAAATGCGTTTGTGGTTAATCACGATTTCGTTCTGAAATCAGTCGTAATCGGGCTTGGTGCTCTACCTAGTAAAGGTTGTTTGTGGTACTCGACTAGTCAAGGTAATGTTTAGTACTAAATCCAAGATACGTTCACGGCAACGTTTGACCGGGTAACAGGACTTTTTTGATGGTAAGCTTTGAATGACTGGCCAATGCATTATGAGTTGGAAACTGTGTTTGGATGAAGTTAAAATTTATGGCAGATGCAAATTTGCGATTGAAAATATTGTTTGTCGACATATACGTCATTCTAATAGCGCCGTAAATGTGTTCTGGAGTCAGTGAGGCTATCATTGTAATAAATGAACTTCCGGTCCATCTCACCAATCTCACGTCGTAGGTTTAGAAAGAGTGGATTAGTACTCAGATTCAGTAAAAACAGAGATGCAGGACACTTATAGTAACTCAATGGTTAGGCAGATACCGACATCGTATTTGCATTCGATATTCATGCAAGATACATCAATTTGCTTCATTTCTATAAGTTATGCTTTCCATACCAGGCGAATGCACAGATTTCTTCGACAATAAATCAGTATTCAAAGCTTCGGCTAAATGTTACGCCACACTGAACAATTGAGTCAGTGAATAAATGTCACAAAAGCAGGCAAAACTAATTTACCACCACCCAGTAACGTTAACCATTACAATTTTACGAATAATGATGAAGTCATTGCACATGCGTGACCGCGGTGTACCAACGGGAAAGGAATTCACGCAGCATGCGACAGTAGTAACTTCCTGCCACTGCACTAAACACCAATTCAATGCGCTGCTCATATTCCAGCTTTGCGATAACCTCTTGTTTATGCTTATAGTTCGGTCAACCTCGACGTTAGGACAAAATAATCGGGAGCGCAACCTAGTCTATATCTTAAATAAACCATTTTATCCTAGCGTTTTGCATAAATCGATAGAAATACGATAACGCATTCTCCAAGAGCCCCGTCTTGATTGTGAGCTCAGCCCCGACCCCATAAGGATGTTTATGTGTTAGCTTGGCACATTATCATGCAACTGAACAGTCCGATAGCTGACGATCGGCATTTAACATTATCATATGCATCTACAGGGATGATAACCTACTTAAAACAACTTTATAGACCTTCCCCACACACAGATATCCTTGTAATACTCTGTTAACCAAGTCCCCTCAGGCCAATACGAAGTGCAAATAAAGTAGCCACGTCTGGCCAGTAATATGTCATATATAATAAATTCGCATGTCAATATACCGTGTGCTTGTACTAATACTAATAATAGTATAATCTCAAGCTTATTCAAGTGAATCCTAATTTCTTCGAATCAAGCAACTTATGACTTATTTGTTTAACAATCATTGATTTTGCGAATATATTTCTCCATAAATAATGCGAGAAAAATTGATGCTGCTAGTAAAACGAATATTGTGGGGGGCCGTTCATACAGCATCAAGGCGGCTTAGGCCATCTCACCTGGTGATGTCTCTCTCGCTAATGTTGTGAGGATTCAATGCTATTACATCATACAATAACCCACCTCGTGGTTTTCCCTATAAATCCTGCATTATTTATTCTTGCATTTTGAACTTCCCAAGCACCACTATGACACAATCACATACTGATCGAAGTAACGTGTTTCATTGCATGTACAAATACAATGCACCCAAGCCGCAAAGTTGCAATAAACAGACACAGTGGCATGGATAACATTCGCAATGGAAGCGGCTAAAATCAAACAAGCCCAAATTGTTATATTAGCAAATGGCCAAACTGTTGAAGAAACTTACAATTTCATTAGCGGCTGCGCTTTTACAAACAGTAAAGCGTCAGCCCCATTACCTTAACAAAAACAATAACATATCGCTCATATTTATAAAAATATCAAATATTCAGCAAAAGATGAGAGTTTGATTCTGAGATAGATGCAACATAGTGTTGCGATGTTTGACCGTGGCAGCAGTAGCTGTGATATACAGTGTTATCGCTAAGTTTGACAATCAACGTGAGCGACATGGAACGAGAGACAACAGGGAGTTATGGAATCTAATTGGTGCGCCGAGCTCTCCTGAAAACCAAGACACGTGACTTGTACGTCTGATGAAAATTGCCGTCTGTGGTCCACTGCAAATATATCTATGTCGATAAGCTGACGCACCAGACCTGTGCAAATATTGATAGAATCTCAAAGACACGCCGATATAAAAGTCGCTTTGGTTACTGTCTTTTCAATTTCCTGCACAAAACTGCTTATAAATGATAAATCAGGAACTAAACTACGGGAAGGTAATATTTGGATGGGGATGTTTGTAGATTAAATTGCAGTAGCTATCACTCTGCTCAAATTAGAAAGCATTGTATTTAACCACTGTCTCTTATTACGGAAACACTTAGCTGAAATATCTGCACATAAACCAATGGTTGATTCAATTGAATGACGGAAAACAGGTCAAGAGCAAATATAAGGTGCGCATCTATCTAGGAAGAAGCTTTATCAAATCAAAGCATTTAGCCTGAGCTATATTTTAAAAATATCAACCCATCACCCCAATTCGTTGATTCGTGAGTGACGCACTCAGTCGCGTGACTTCTGGTAAGGTCAAGTGTACAGTCAATTGCGATTCAAGACCACAGGCTTGATTATCTACAAAGTATAAATAGTTTGAACACAAAGTAGTACACATCATGATATAATATTTCCAACTAAACATGGTATGAAATGAGTTTTTACACCAGTATATTTCGGTGATATATTAATGAACATGTTTATGTAGATACCCACATTCACATCTCCTGTGAATTTTGACAATACGGCAAAGCCATTGACCAATATCGACTTGTCATTCATAACCCATGATCTCTTCTAGCAGAGTTGAATACCCTATGGTGAATCGCGTTTTATTTAGGTACTATTAAGGGCAGAAAATCATGTCCCATTTTGTGTCGATTCTGTGTCAATAATTATATCAAGTGTGATAAACATTATATTATCAATAGGGATTATGGGAAAACAGAGGCATCGTCCTAGTACCCTCTATTTATTTTAAGCCGTGTCGTACTGGGGTGTTGCTTGTCATCAACATATCGTTGTTTGTAGGACAAATATGCGTCATCAATTTGTAGTTGTTGGATTGGTCATTTTCATAGGGTCGCTGGGATAATCAAGACAATGAAACATCAGCGTTGTGCGGTAAGTTGGATGATTATGATAAGGTACTTTGTCAATATGTGTGTGTTGGATTGATAAGTGCAATGCCAAGTTAATAATGTGCTGTTATTGTATCCACACCGCGACGCAAAGTGATCAGTGTGCTATTGTACAGGACAAAACAATACGCTGATTGACATAGGCGAATATCACCCAGCACAAAACATTTATATACAAACACATAACATATATATATATATATATATATATATATATCAGAGATATATATAGATATATATATATATATATATAGAGATAGAGATAGATATATATATATATATCATATATCTATCTCTATATATATATCTATATATATCTATATATATATATATCTCTATATAGATATATGTATCTATATATATATGTATATATATATGTATGTATATATCTCTATCTCTCTATCTCTATCTCTATATCTATATATCTCTATCTCCATATATATATATATATATATATATGTGTGTGTGTGTGTGTGTATGTGTGTGTCACATTGTAATCTGAGCATTTTAGCATATGTACTGGTAGTTCCATAGACACAGAGACTTTGACAATCAGTCTCACCTATATTTGAAGTGTGGTGGCGTTTTTTGGTGCTGACAGTGTTATGTTGACATGTTCTCGTACATCGTTGTTATCGCCACGGCAGTCATATTCTGTGTTTACAATTGTCATTTGCATAAACGCCATTATCGTCCTTATCATCTCTGACTGAAAGCAGACACCGCCATACAGTCATGCATCGCCACAGACAAATTAAATTTCTTCGCGTTAGCTTCTCATTTGAAGTGGGAGTTTTTACGAACACTGAGCTTGCTCCATGTAAGTTATGCTGGCCTTTTTAGTAAAAATATCGTGCCTTTCAACACCAATCTTGAGCATTATATATCAACGACTAGTTTCGTTCTATTTACCTGAAACCTAAACGACGAGTGGGTGCTGGTGCGGATGGGCTCGAGTCGTAATGGCGTGCGTTGAAGCAGCTCCTCATTACGTTTACATCCAAAGCGTGTTCACTGTGCTTTCTGTATTCCATCTATCATCAAGAACACAGGATTAAGGTCATGTTTGCGTAGTCCATGGGTTATATTGCTCGATGAAACCCGTCCGACTTCCCCCAGAGAGCACCTGGATCAAACATGTTGAAATGCATCATATTTCACCGGATAGGTAGGTCATCTATATATATTGACGCTTAACGTCAAGTACGACACCAGATCAATGGGAGGCACACTGTAACAATGTGAAAGTAAAACATGGCACCTAAATGCATCGGGAACTCATCAATGAACATTGATTTGCAATACTTCATAATGTATAACTTATAACATCCGCCGCAAAATAAGCTGATGACGCAGCTCAAACTAGCAGTCCATTCTATCAATAAAGCCATTTGAAGTCTTACATTACCCTCAATGGGTATTGGGTACTATAGGACTCTGACGACAGAGAACTATTTGATGAAGCAATGGTAATGGCTGGTCCTATAGTTGCTTTGACTGTAACTTATATTGTGTAGGTGATGGGGTTGAAGATATATATTCTGTTCGTATCCAACATTAACCATTGCGCTAGTCGCCGCCTATTCAGACAACATTTCGAATACTGTTTAAATTACCCTCCAGATTCACTAAATAAATTCCGGCTCATGGCAAAATGCGATGCGCCACATTCACAATCCCGCACTGGATGGACGAGTGTGTCTGCTTATGTATTGCACATGGTCAGGGAATCGATCCTAATTTTGAATTGCACATTGCGCTGCTATTGGGTTGGACTGGTCGTTTTTCATTCTAAACTGCAATAGATGTTGCATACTACAAGCTTCGAACATTTCACTAACGAAAAGTGATGGGCAAAGTGTCAGACGCAGCATAAATTGCCTAAAACGAGATTGAACGTGATAAGCGTGTGTGCTGATACCTTGAATTTCACCGAAATACGGACATATTCATAAGGCCGGTAATAGCCATGGAAGGTAACATACTCTTTTTCTACCTAAATACGTCAACATTTTATGACTTTGCAAACATAACACTAAAAGTGCGGCTGAAACAGCATTCCCCGCAATTCCATTATGCATTATTGGGCTAATACGTCTATTGAATGGGTGACTTTATGATACATTTAGAAATACAGCATATGATACTTAAATTCACCGGGCGAGTGAACTCCTCCGATACACCACTTAAGCTGTGAAACATTAATTAAATCCCACAGCGCATATTCCAGAGCACATTCCTCCGACAATTTGCCCATAAAAATCATGACATTATCACACACTGTATACACCACCGTTCCCGGTCCTTTGCAATGGTTGTATAGTTGCAGTACATGGATAAACTCAGGCAAATTCCATTTTCTATAGAAGGGGCGGAACTCAAACCTACAAATAGTGTAGCATTACCGACAATAAACTCAATTGTAAGGCGTTGATGATGTTAGACATGGAAAATTTATCGCTAATAATCTTATTTGCATCCTTTTACGTCATATTAAGAGGCTTTGGGTTCGCCACAGAATATCAAGACGGCTATCACTTTACCATACACCTCAAGGTTCTGTCGACAGAGTTGCAGTGCAGAATAGCGTGGTTCATGCTGTACTTTTTAAGAGACTGGTCAATAAGATATCCCAACTGCCAACGAACCCATAGCCCCCATTTCCTCCCCAACCAAGCAAACAAGCATATTCGATATCCGATTACTGATAGAGAATAGCGTTCTCGGCTAGACTTAAAACATTGTAAAATGTTAATAAGAAGTTTGCTGCCGGAGCGAAAGTTATCACCATACGCCAAACGATAAAGGACATTTGTGCCTCAAGCGTCCCGTCCCGTGTCGTAAATGGCACATATGTCGGCGGGAGACTTTGTAATGTGATCCGTTTAATGTATTAGCGCGACAATTGTCACTAAAGTGATTGTCGGGCAAAATGGTTGTGCAAGCAGCCAAGAAATTCCGCCTCGACTTCGCTGGGAGCCGAGCATTTAGTCGCGCAATGAGTTTCGACTTTCAGGCATCCTTTAAAGTGATTGTCGCGTTCTTGTAGCCGCAGAAAAGGATGCACTGTGGATGTGTATTTTATGCAGTACCCATGACACCATGTATGTGGCGTCTAGTTCACTACAGCAAGCAATGCTGAACCATATTTATAATTATATCGTAACGATAACTAATCCTGCTCAGTCATATTGAAAATTGATATTTCTTACCCAATTAATACGGAAGGAACAGATGGTAGAGCGGTCGACGGTCATAAGTCAGTTTGTTATCCATAATGAACGCTAACCCGGCAACGTCGGACACACTTGTTCATATGTATATCTCGACGTCTGATTTTACTTATCTAAAGCCGACCCATCTCGGGAACCAACCATTCGGGTGCATGTACCAAGAGACAGGTCTACATTACATGATTAATACTCGCAAATCTTCGTAACAACTTATGTGAAGAATTTGTTACAATTTATGCCCATCGTATGTACGTGCTAGCGTATGCATGATTATATGAGTATATTCATTGTATCAATATTCAAACTAGCAAAATTAATGCGATGTATTATAATGTTTGCTTTCAGATTCTGCTGCTGGTTTGCGCGCAGCGTTTGGCACTAAAATAAGGTCTATGCGTTGGCGTGAATTTATAGGTTCAGCCATGATTCTTTTGATCACAGTAATCAATGTTCAATTCCACTCGAGGCTTATACGATACGGCTGTGTCGTATATCATATGCTATAATACTGACAGATAAGCCTGCATGTGATAATGATATATCAACATTCACAACTTAGGGGAGATGTCTGGTGGCCACCCAAGCAGTCCACAGGCTTACTCACTTCAAGCATGACTCTTGGCCCAAATATGGTTTAAATTATGTCTTCGTTCCAAAATAAGTTCGGGCCTTGTCGAGTTATACCAGCCTATGGATTGTGGGATCTGTGCAGACTCATGGACGCTTGGAGCGCTGATATAACGAAATAGTGCCTGGTGACCCCAATCATTGATGACCGTGGCGCCTTTCAATATCTTCTTTCAATTATTAATTGATTTATTATGATGAAAGGCCTTTTCCATAGCAAGTAGCTGGGTACAGTGAAGGTCAAAGGACCAATATATTAGAATTATGGTCACCGCATATAATACACGTGGAGCTCCATCTGCATTCTTTCAATCTGTCCACCAGACATAGTTTATGTAAGTGATTTTGGTAGAATTGCCTTGCCTGCATATTGTCATCCCTATCAACGAGAGCCCCCCATTCGGTATTTTATAAACTTAAGTTGATATCTCAGGCGGTTCAAACGGAACCTTTCCTGTTACCACGTGGTTTCCCCTGGCATATTTGGGAAGCAAGCAGACGATATATGTAGCATGGGAGTGCGGTTATCATATTATGCAATGAATTGCGGATGAATTAATGTGGAAATATACTGAAACAGATCCTACAGGTTGATTCGAAAGAATCGAGCTGAATTCCGCAGGACCTCTGGTAATGAAGATTCTGATTCAGCGCTTTGATTCCTGCTGATTCCACAGATGCGCGATAGACAAACACAGTAAGTTTGATCCACACTACCTTAATTCATTTCCGTAAAGATTATAGCACCAGCATCTCACAAAATATTTCAATCGCATATCATCAATGGAGTCAATAACGACAGTATCATAACCGACTGCAAGCTGACGTCGTAATAGAGTCATAAGTGGCATTATTGTCTCGCCGCAGACAAATCATCTATCGCAGCACGTTGGTTTCAGATGTAAAACAAGTGAAAGTTCGTTGTATAGCTATGAGAGCATGAGGATATTCCTATCTTAAAGGGCAACGCATACAAGTTGCCGAGATTATCACTTTCAACACGAAGATGCATTAGATATCGACAATCAAAACTTAACCTACCTCCGAATCGATTTATAAAAATTCAGCCCACAGCCTCTTTATGGTAGCACTTTCTAAGACGATTGGGTGTTGGTGTGGATAGCCTCAGGTTTTAATGGCCCTGTTGTAACGCACTTACCGTTTGGTCATCACGTGTATATCAAAAGCGTGTTCACCATGCTGTCGGTATTTTATCAATCATAAAGACCTAATTATGACCTAGTTGCATGCAAGCTTCGGGATAACAAATTTTAATGCTCACTCTATATACTTTTGTCAGCAGCTGATTCTTTTCGACAGCGTAAATATATCTTGCATTTGCATAACACGATATAAATACGATAAAGTATTTCGCGACCCCGTGTTCAGCTTGATTTTGAGCTCGTAACGCTTCCACCCTACAGGATATTGCCTCGTGAATAAGATACATTAGAGTGAATAATTATGCGACCGAACACACCAATACCGTCCGCGGTCTAAAGCCCAGTTTATTTAACTTCCCTATGCATCTACAGTAATGATGACTTATTCATAATATGATAAAGCATTTTCCGTCTTTACCGTGGTTCAGGCGCATAATTCTTCCACGCAAAATTATATTACTGTGGGAATTTGGTTAATACGAGTGACTAGCATGCAACTGGGCACCTCAATACAGTCCTATATCTAACACCCGGTGTTCATCACTCTCCTATGCATCTACAGGGATGATGAATTTTTCATAACCTCTTTATAGATCATCTTACCGATGTAGTTAAGAGAAAATCCTTGTAATTCTCTGTAATCCCAGCTCCCTCACACTCATAGCAGACGCCTAATAAACATGTATCATAACTGCTCCTGGCCAGCAATGTATCCTGCATTATACATTATTATGTCATTGTACTAATGCACATAAAAGGGTTACTGAGCTGGACGTCGCCATCTCTTATCAAGGGGACTCGGGTGAGGTCATTTATCTTGTCATTCATGACAAAACATGATGTGAAAGATTGTTCGGTTTATTTCTCGCATATTCACCCTCTGTCGAAAAGGCCAAATGACTCAAAAACACAAATCACGGCCCTTTAAATCATCAAGCACAGTTCAAATCACGATCTCAACACAAGTTATATGTGTGAGCAACATTAAGTCCATCCTGTCAGCCTTCTATCAGCTCAACGCATCTGTGTTGTGACAATAAGCATATGCTATCCATACGTTGGTTGCCTACACTATCAATTAACCAATGTTGCCAAATGGTACAAGATTTATTTGAAGAGCGTAATGGATCAGGATACCATGGATATTCAATGCTTAATAATCTTTCCATCGGATGTGTAATAGTAGGTGAGATAAAAGGGGATAAGGGTTGTGTCGGTGGGTAGAAAGGTGTCTAGGTTCCTAGTTAGAAGTGGGTCACAACAGATCACCTTCATGCACATAGTTTTAGCATTTGTCTACGCACGGTAAAAATATGAACGTACCATTCTTCAGAATTTTTCCCTATGGGCATATAAGATATAGTATTTCAGAACTAGCCTTTGCGATACATATTCATCCTCTCATCCTCTGCACCCGTTGCAACGGCGGGAGTAGTATAGATAGTGCGGGTACGAGCGCAGTTTTCAAAATGGACTCACATACAGAAAATGAGCCAGCCTGCGGTGCGCTCGCACCTCCCCTTCCTATACTACAATGTCAACCAGCCCTTCCTGCCGATCTTCTCCAGGGCCACACCAGTAGTTAGTCACCATAGAGGTCATCGAGCGAGAAATATCTGCGACCGTCCCTGTAACTTCCATTCTTCACCAGTCGCGGTCCTCCATGAACAGAGACACCTTAGGTTTGTTCTCCTCAATAAAAGCTGGATCTGGGCGATTTGTTGTCACTCTCATCGTTAAGAGTTTCCAGCAGAAGAAATCTTCAGTCGGTCTTTCTGGAATCTTTGTTGGCCTGCCCATCCCGCCGTGGTGATTCAGATAGCAGCCGAGGATGGTGTCAATATTATCGTATGCGGCGTAGTCCCTCTAATCATCTATGTATTGGATGGTTGTTTACCCCCAAGCGACCGTCTCCTTGTACTTCTTCCTTTCCTTTTGGTGGTACTCCAAGTTGTACGCTCCAGCCGTCCCCAGGTCCTCGTAGGTGCACACCCGGAAAACACAGTCCACAAACACCCGATGGTCGCCGGTGGCCTGTGGTGAAAAGCCCAAGCAGAATCTGAGGTTTGTACTGGGGTGGGATAATCCTCCCAGGGATACGTGTGTAAGGACACTTATTTCGACCAACCAGATGATGCTGAGACAGGATACATACCTGAGGTTGATTTGGAGTATCCTACTGCACTTCATGACGAACACAACGACTACCCCCTGGCCTCAAAACGGCTTCTTGTAGAGAATGACTGGTTGTTGGACTTATCAGAAGAACCTCCTGGGTGGCACCTTGGATGAGGTGGAAAAGCTAGTGCCAAACCTGCGGAATAAAGAGAAGTATGTGGTGCACTACATTAACCTCAAGCTGTATCTGTCTTTGGGGATGAGACTTACCAAGATTCATTGTGCACTTGTCTTCGACCAGAGTCCTTGGATGGAGCCTTACATTCGTATAAGCTTATGAACAACTCTGTGTTTGCAAGACTATGGGTAACCTCCGCAGGCAGGGATGTCAAGATTGTGCGCTCTACGGAAGAAGAAAGAATGCGTAGGCTTATTGCAAGTCCCGCTTACGCACGTCATTGGGTGTTTGATGATGACCTGGCCCCTCTGCACATGCACAAGATTCACCTGGTACTGAACCGCCCGGTGTATGAGGGTATGTGTATACTCGACCTCTCCAAGCACCTGATGTACGACTTTTATTACAATACCATGAAGCCCAGATACGGCAAGAACCTTGGCTTGTTGTACACGGATACTGATTATCTGCTGAGATACGCACGCCTGGGGTATATGCTGACATGAAGAAAGATGGGCATCTCTTTGACACTAGTAACTTTCATCCCTCCCGTAGCCGCTACAGCAGTGTGAACAAGAAGATTCTGGGGAAAATGGAGGATTGAGTGCGCTGTCGTGCCCATCATGGAGTATGTTGGTCTGCGCCCTAAGATGTACTCGATCTTGATGTCGAGCCAGGATGAGATCAAAAAGGCAAAAGGTGTGAAGAAGGTGGTGGTGAAGAAGCATCTACGGCACACTCAGTACGTGGAGTCGCTATTTGCCCAAAAGCAGTTTCGCCACGGAATGAGCATGGTCAGGATTGACTGCCACAAAATATATGGGCTCCACGTTGACAAGGTGTCTCTTTCCTCCTTGGACTCAAAGCGGTGGATAGCTGAAAATGGCATAGACACTCTGGTCTATGGGCACGCGTCGATGTGTTGAATTGATGAGGGCTGATGTATAGAATTAGCATCGATCAAAATGTGGTGGCCGAGCTGCGGGTAGATGTTGATTATTTAACGGAGGAGAAGGTGGACCTTAAGGTAAGGGATTTGGAATTAAAGTAGTAGGACCTTTTGGAGCGCGTGAGTCGTTTATAAGAGCTTATTCCTCAGGGTCCTGGTGATCGGCCTCTTTAGGTGGCCATAGAGAAGGTCGGCTGGAAGGGCTGGCTGACACTGTAGTATATAAAGGGAGGTGCGAGCGCACCGCAGGCTGGCTCATTTTCTGTATGTGAGTCCATTTTGGAAACTGCGCTCGTACCCCCACTCTCTATACTACTACGGGGATGAATTGTGTTCATTTAATGTCCATCAGCAGATGCTGTTCTTATGCGTTATCATAATATCCAGGGGGAACACTTGAAAACGGTAAAGGATCGAGATACTTGCTTTGGTCTAAGCAGGTTTTATTTGCTACATCGGTGATATCACATGACGAAACGTCCAAATTACCAAAGCCAGCACCTTCATCAAGTATTATGCTACTTAGCGATATCTGTTACATTTCAAACATTGCATCCATATTCACCGGAAACCCGTGTTTCGTATTGCTGATTATGTATCTGCCGCACAAAAAATTACGACGCTGCTCCAATTAGCTGTTCATTCCACCAATAACTGTCACTTCTAATAAAGCTACATAATATTTCCAGTGCGTGCCACAGGACTCAGATGGCGGGAAAATATTTGATGAAGTAATGGAAATTGCCTGTGCTTCCGGCCCACTGGCTGTAACAGTTATTGTGTAGATGGCTGGGTTGCTGTGCAGAATTATGTTGCACGCGAAGGATCAAAAAGAGTAGGCAACGAAGCCAGCGAGACAAAGTGGAAAGTTTTTATCCGTCAACAACCATGATACCAGCAGCCGACATGTCAGACGAAAACAAAAGCAATTGCAAACATTAATTCATTAAACAAGTTCTGACTCATCGTCCGTTCAAGATTGCATCCAGTCATGTGTGAATGCGATGCGCCACCATATATGCAAACAGCACGAGAGTGACTGGTTCCCATTCATATTATAGAGATCGATTATGCCAACAGGACTCTTGCTGTCGGATGCCAGCGTATTAGGTACAGTGTAGAATTGATGTTTGTCTGCGGGAGCCGGATAATAAGGAACGTGTTGAAGCGAAGCTACACATAGCGGCAAAGTGTTGGTCCTAAAATCAAAACCTGTGATGTCAATGGAATCGGGTTGAGGTTACTATAACGTATTAATCGCCGATAAACACCATTATCATTTACAGCCAACAGTAGCTTATTAGCGGCTTGCTATTGTCACTATAAGTCAATTAATAATTGCCATGATCAGTTCGAACTAATATAAAATCACTGTCTTTGCGTTACAAATATACCACTAAGCTACAATTCATGTAAATTCAGTGCAAAGTCGCAATTACAGTAACATCCATAATATTGATTTGAAGCATAAGGTTATTGCACTCACAGTGTGGTATGATGGACTTGAGTAGCACTTACTTTCCCTCCCACAGTGCCTACCCATTACAGTGAATCAATACCTCGGAAATTATGCTCATATCCCAACACTATATACACAGAGGGCATTACGTTCCGACAATTGTAAAACTATTATGACCAATGGAAGCAGGGTTGTTGAGATCGTGCATGCTTGCATGAATGTCGATAGGAACATGAATACTACTTAAGAGAGATGAATAGTTGCCAGATAGGTTTCTGAGTGGATAGCTAAGTACGTGCTCTCAGCGCAGAATCAAGCTGATGATTCATAACGGATCGTTTATCAGATGCTTCTAGACTGACTGCATCGACGCATCGGACTAGATAGGACAAATTAGTAATAATTCTTAAGCAGGAATACCGGCCAATGAATCAGCGGTTTGTCGAAAGCCTTACTGCCACACCGCTCAACCCTGATGGAAAAAATATCTTTAGTTCAGCAACTGTTACGAAGCCAAATTCCATCCATCAAAACATTGATTTCCTGGCGTTTATATGAGGTCAGATTAGCCACACATGAAAAAGAAGTACCAGGCAAATGTTCGACGGTGACGATGAAGCAGTCACAGAGCGTAGACACTTGTCCGTTACAACATGGCAGACTCGTCTATCTATTGGCTGGCATCGCCGGGTGCTGGATGGAGGGTGGGGCGGGTGTGCGCACGGTCATAAGTCATGTGGTGATAAAAAGCTATCATCATCAATGTTGTACTCAGTTTTATGCAGTACAATTTATTTATGTGCATTCATACAAAATAATCATATTAGTTGTTGAGTTAGGCGAGCTATCACATATCAAATTGTGTCTTTATGTGACTGATGAGCTAAGCAATATTTCCAAATGATAACTAAAATATGAATTACAGCCAAAAATGCTTATATGATTTGACGAGCGACCGCAGTTCGGTGCGAAACGAATATTAATATATCATTCTGTGACATAAATGCGATGTCAGGTGTGACATAAATGCGATGTCAGATGTGATGATTACAGTACACAGTGGTGCAGCAGATGCCTCCTCCTCAAACAGACAACCATTATTCTAGGCAGTCGTTCACTCGAGCTGAGAGGACGATCAGGGTATAACTACAACCCGCGGCAGAGGTTAATAGATTGATTGACTCCTCACCTCGCACAGATCCCTATGACCAATATTCGTCTGTAAAACCAAACGACCGCGTCAGCCGATCAAAACGTTTGCATAAATCTATCTAGATATCACACATATGGTGCCATGTCCAGGAGTGCCAGAGATTATGCTGACACCTGCGTAATAAGTGCATTGATCGCGCACAAAACTTGCCGGCTTGTGAAAATACGGCCGGATGTTTATCTATATCAGTAAATAAGTTACATAAGTTGTGCAGTAGGATTCTGAGACAAAACGAACATCAGTGAGACATACTCTTGTCATTGGCATAATAACGAGTGACTGCCATTAGCGAAGTAAGGAGCATGGAAGAAGCACTGAAGCCTGGCCTGACAGGTAGCTCATGATCACCTGCAACGTAATAACAAAATCATATACTGGTTAACGACACTATCAGTATGAAGTGGAAAACTGTGAAAATGATCAGCTCTCAACAAGTTAATCGCTCACTTTCGCACATTTTGACAATCTAAGATAGACTGTTTTGCATTCTCTATTCTTTATTTGGAAGATCCGCACAACAGTTCTTCATATAACGTGATCTCTTCTTGTTTTAACTGCTTACCATGTTCACATTAGACATTTTTAACGTTCCAAACCCCGAATGCATAAATAAAGAAGTGGACTGGTGAAACCGTCATGAGCAATTTTGACTGCTGTAAATAGACTGGATTGAATATGAAACAACTCAAACTCATTTTTTGTCAATTGAATTGACAAGAGTAAAGGTGGTTTAAAATTTATATAATCGTACATAAACTGACTGTGAAAATAAAACGATTCAAAAGAAATAATTTTAGTGGGGAATCGCTTTATTTATGTACTACATATTGCAGACTATCAGGTCCTATTTGGTGTTGATGCTGCGTCGATAACTTTGTCCTGTTCCTGTGATGAATATTGTATTATCAAGAGAGAGGCATAGTTTTGTATGTCGATAATTTTGTCCTGTAAGTGTGATAAATATTGTTTTATCAAGAGTGGAAAAACAGAGGCATTGTCCTACTACCCGTCTATTTACTTTAGGCATTGGCTTACTCGGGTTTTACTTGTTATCAACAAATGGTTGTTTGCCTGACAAATAAGCGTCATCGATTTGTGGTTGTTGAAGTGGTCATTAACATTTGGTCGCTGGGTACATCAATGATATCCTTATGTTGTGTCTTAAATATTATGGCATGGTAAGTTATCCATATGTGTGCTGGACTGATAAGAGCAATGACGAGTCACCAGTGTGTTGTAAGTGGATCCACACTGCACCACAAAGTCATCAACTTGCTTTAATTGGGGTCAAAGCAATGACATTATCACGTTTTCTTCTTTGATTGCTCAGAACGTCTCATTTACGTTGTGTTCCACAACAACACACTGCTTGGCGTGAAACTCAACTTTCAACTGGTGCCATGATACACATCCATCTACTAGCACCATCGCACTTTCTCATCTTGTTATTTATTTTTAGCATATTCGATTTCTAATAATTTAGTTGGAGCCAATCACATGCTAGCAAAATATCCAACTCGTCCTCTCTGCTTGATGAGGCCATGTTGCTACGCTACGCATCGACCAACATAGTGTGATGTAGCACAAGTCACATTCAATCGCCCCCTCTCCCACCCATAGTGCACATAGAATATTGTAAATGTTATTGATGCTATTGAAACTAGTATTTAGCGCACGAAGCTGAGCAGCCGTCGCACACAGCTGTTTACACTGCAATGAATAAATTCATAAAATGTATCTTAAGTGTACTATTCATCTATTTGAACATTCTTGCGCGCGCAGTATCTACAACTGCAACATTAAATGCTAACCACTGGGTGATGCGCTCGTCCACCACAAGTTAAGATTTAATTAATAAGCTAGTGAATACAAGAAAGCACTGCAATACCATAGCATAATAAACATAACCTGTTTTATCTTAATTGCCTATTCTATATCAGATTGACTGAGACAGTTATCTGTCAAGATGTGGGCATGGCATATATATATATATATATATATATATATATATATATATATATATATATATATATATATATATATATATATATATATATATATATATAAACATATACATATATACATATATATGTGTGTGTGTGTGTGTGTGTGTGTGTGTGTGTGTGTCTAGTGTGTGTGTGTGTGTGTGTGTATAGTGTGTGTGTGTGTGTGTGTGTGTGTGTGTGTGTGTGTGTGTGTGTGTGTGTGTGTGTGTGTGTGTGTGTGTGTGTGTGTGTGTGTGTGTGACGTTATGTTAGTCTGTGTAACCACGAGAACAGCGAGGTTGATTTTGTCCACGAGCAGATGTTGCACTGATGAGTATATACATCTTCTAGATAGACAAATTACAATTAACACAGCCTAGAATTAAGATTGGGAGAGTCCAATTTGTATAGTACAAAGGTGATAGCACTCGATGGAATAACTCCAGACGGCACCGGGATCAAGCGTGTTGATATGCATCATATTTGATCAAGATGGGTCATCAATATATCTGCGCTAGCTTATACAGTTAAACTCACAGTTCAACGATGGATCGATGGAAGGCATACTATAACAATGTGGAACGAGGTGAAACATGGCACACAAATACACTGAACATGGTTTTGTATCACTGAATAATGTATCCGCCGCATCAAAAAAGTTGATGACGCAGCTCATGTATATTGCGGGTTGTAGCTTAATATTCAGTTACACTAGCGCGACAAAAAGTGTCAGATGCAACATAAATTGACAAAACCGAGATTGAATTTCAAAGGTGTGGGCGTTGGTAGCATGGAGGTGATCGGTTACTATCCGACCTGTCTACCTCAGCATTTTACGACTTTCAACATTTAGTGTACTTTGGTATTTTTGCAAGCATAACACTAAAAGTGCGGCTGAAACAAGAATGCAATGCCATCATGCAGTAATGGGCTGTTGTGCCTAATGCATGGGTATGTAAATGACACTTTTAGATATAGAGCACATGACACTTAATTTTAACGGGGCGAGTGAATCCCCTCCGATTTATGCAAAGCATTCCCATTAATTCCACGGGGCTTATTTTAGGCCATATTCCTCGAATGATGTGCGCATCAAGACTATGTCATTATCACGCACTGCATTCACCACCTTACCCGATCCATACAACGTGTACTAAAGCAGTGCAGCGCATGCAATTCTTTCGCAATGGTTGTGTGGCTGCAATACATAGATAAAATCAGAAAAATTCCATTCGCATAAGAAGCGGCTAGACTTAAACATACAACAGCTGTTGCATTACCATAAAGTAACTAAATTGTAAGCAGTTGATGATGTTAGACATTGATATATTTATCGCTTACAATTTTCATCCTTTTCAGTCATAATAAGTGGTTTTGTTGTCGCAACAGAATACCAAGAGGGCTATCTGTTTACCATACGCCAACAGGTTTAGTCTGTAGAGTTGCCGTATAGACTCGCGTGGTTTGTTCTAAGAGACGGTTTGATAAGATATCCCTGCTGCAAAAAAAAACCCGGGGCCCCCATTTCCTCCATAGCCAAAAACAAACACATTAGATGGAAGTCAGTTCACAGAGTTTAATGAAAATCCATTCGGTTACTTAAGGGAGAATAGCTATCTTGATCAGACTTAAAATATTAATGGGGAAATAGTTACCGATTCACAGAACCTAAGTTAGTAGGTTAATGATGAAGGACATTTGAGTTCTTAATGTGATCCATCTATGGTAATTGAAGAGAGTGTCGTGTAAATGGCTGTATTAACAGTCATCTCGAAGGAATTCTGCCTCGACTTCGCTAGGAATACCCAGTCGTTAAGGGTTTTTCTCTGCAGAAAGAACCTGAATTTGTGATATCATCTGCCTTCGCATCTAGCAGTTGGTGGCCTGTCGCCTTTGTAGTATCATGTTATCTAACACCAACCACATCATCATCCCTTTTGTTTATTATCTGGCAATTAACATATTCTAGGTTGAGAAATGACGAATCTTCTAGGTATCTTTGGATTGCCTGCTTGGGAATACATACGTCCGGTATGTACGCATACGTCGACGCTATATATCAAACTAATCTCCAGCTTCCCGCATCTAATCATCACTATTTTCGACATCTTCATCCGAAACTTTCCAATGTTGCTTGAAACTGTCGGCTCAAACTCTAAAAGACAATGTACAGTTTATGATACCTTCATTGAAAGTTATCATTACGGCTCGGATTTCTGATTCAACGGACTGTGATGTAATTGTATAAATCGCTTCAGCGGACAATCGTAGCTGTCTGTCACTTGTTGGAATTGTAAACGGTGTCGAACTGGTTCCTGGAAATTTGAATCTGTAGTCGAATCTGGTAAATCGGCGATATGTTCGTGCCTTGCGTTGTTCTACATTTCAATCTGTTCTATCTGATCTCATTTGACACTCATTCTCTTGTTTCGTCGAATAAAGGGCGCTTTTCCATTCGTTTCATCTGCTGCGTCCGTTAACGAGATAAATACGTGGTACAGATCGCCGCGAAGCTTCTATGACATCATTTCTTTTAATATTCTGATAAGTTTAAATTTTGGTATGGATATCATAAGCATCTTTCGTCATTTTGTCATTAAACAAACCAGCGTTTTTGTACCATTAGTCAGTTTAGGATTTCGTCTTGTTGCTTTTAGATTTTTTAAGACTTAGCAATGGTTCAAAGTCATCCTTTATTTTCTTTGCTAAGGCTTTTACGTTTATGGGATAGACTTTTTTTATCAATTCAGTCCGCATGAAGTTCAGCACCCACAATACTACAGCCATCGGCTTTACTGATCACTGTTTTTAATTTCACTGGTACTCGACATTATGCCATCATGCGCCCCAACACAAACCTTCCTGGCACGAACATACTCTTCTTCCATTCGACTGTACTTCGCGTTGCGGTATTGTCTGCCATTAACGCTGCAATCCTATTATGAAGGAACATAACACAGGCATTTCACAATGCATTAAAACAGCAAAAACTTGTCAACATAGATTTACGGGCGCTGGTGCATGTTCTCCACAGTTTGTCCGATACTGGAGTTATCTGAGGATAGTAGCAACACCTTATTCAACGCTTCTTCCATCGAATATGCAGAATACCTGCAGAAACACCGCTACTTTGCCGAATGACGGAGTCCGATTGACAAAATCTACATTTTTGGCCGCCATTGTGGAATATTCGCTCAATCCGATAAAAAAAATAATTATAGTCACTGATCTCATCGGAATCGTCTACATCACGCCTATTTGACCTTAAGAAACGCTGGTTTTATATGAGATGCACGAAAACATACTGATTGGTCCAACCCTAATATTACCATAAGCAGTGATTATATTAACCAGCACCATATATGTCAGCCGTGGTTGTGACGTCAATTACTGTCCTATTGGTGATATATGGTTTTATGATGACATGACGTGTTCACCACTGTTCTCACCACTGCAGTCACATTTCCTGCTGTCATCAGCGCAAACTTAATAATCGTCATTATCATAACCAATTGCAAGCTGACGTTGTAATAGAGCCATATCGCCGACCAATCCGTTCTATTTAACTAGCTACGAATCGATTGATTAGAATAAGTACTACAGCCTAGTTAAGGTAACATCTTTAACGACGTTTGTGTGCTCGTTTGGATTGGCTCAGGTCGTAATGGTGTATTTTATCTAACATGAATGCATTTATTATGACCTATTTGCATTCCAGTTTCATTTTTGCTCACTCAAAGCTAGGGCAAAATGTTTTAGCAGCTGCTTCTGGTCAATATCTTAGAGAACCCATGATCCTTGACATTTGCATAACACGCTAGTAGTACGACAAAGCATTTCCCGAATTGCCCGTTTTCAGCATTATATTGACCACATATTGCCAAAACCCTACAGAGATATTGCCATGTTAATGAGGCATACTAAAGTGAATAATTATCCAACTGAACACACCTATACCGTCCGTTATCTTAAGCCCGGTACATATCGCTCTCCTATGCATCTACAGGGATGATTACTTTCATAACCACTTCAACTGATCCACTCGTAGATGTTGCTAAGGGGAAATCTTTGTAATACTTTGTAATCCCAGTTCCCTCACACTGATAAATGACGCATAGCCGTGTCTGGTCCGTAATATTTCTCGTGTGATATATTCTTATGACAAGCCACACTAATCCACAAACAAGAGTTACTGAACCGGACATCGTCATCTGTTATCAAGAGGAATTGGATGAGGTCATTTATCTTGAAGTGTGGATAATCTGCATGATGCCGACCTCTCCATGACACAACGCGGTGTGAGAGATAGCTCGATTGATCCAACGCACATTCTCTCCTTTCGCAAAGGCCAAAATACTACGCAAAACGCCATTCACAGCCCTGTAAACCATCAACCATACCCTGAAAACCATCAACCAAAAGCTCAAACCACATTGGACTACGATCTCAAAACCAGCAACAGCAGTCTGTACAACTATCGCAGAAATCTATCGACCACACTCAAAATGCCCCAAACTACAGTCACATATTTACATCTATACGCACAAGACATTATCCAACCGTAGTAGAGTCTACCATCATACTCTGACTGTGGGAAATATTTAATGTGTAGATGGTGAGTAACAGCAATGATGGTTGGTAGGGGGTGCGATTGGACCAACAGCTTACCTGTGATGCACATGTCGTTACACGTATTAGATTTGGAGTAAAATATGATTCGAATTAAGTGTTCTAAATTGGTTAGAACTGTTCCGAACTAGGTGTCTATCGAGCTCGCATAAAGCCATGTCGACTTACTATGTCACATGTGGTAAGCCTCTCCTTGTTCATAGTTACGCGTGTCTGTTAATGTATAGCTTTTCTAATGATCAAGGAATTCACCCTACATTAAAACGACACTCATAAGCAGTATTATAAATCTTATTGCAAACCATGAAATAGCCACAGGGTTATTCCAACGATATATAATTTAAATCATGCAACTGAGGAATTATTTCTTCCATAATCATTAATATTACATAATTTCTTACAAAGCCTCGGATATTTCAAGAATAAATATCAATCATATACTCAAATAATCATGTTAAAGAGCTTAGACACTATGCTACTCATAATGGAGGAGGTTAATTTAATATATTAGTACTGTCAGTAGACGGATATGGGGTTGGAGGCACCCATCCAGTATCTATGCAACCTAATTGATTTAAGAAGGATTCACTGAAACACTAATATATCTGTGTTGTCATAATAACCATATTCATTCCATGCGTTGGCCGGTTGACCAACATGATGCACAGTCGCCTACAGTATCGGTTGAATGTGGTTTCTGCCAGTTTAATGGATAGATAGAGCACTATAGCATGGATAATTAATGGATGATACTCTTGCCTTTGGATGTGCACTAGTGCGTGATATTAAAAGGTGATCAGGGTGGTGTATGTAGGTCTGGGGTTTTGGGCTTGGTGGTTTGTAGGTAGGTGTGGGTTTGGCGTGTAGATCCTTGGTTCGAAAGTTGGGGCTACAATAGGCGACCTTCATGCACAGTTATGTAGCATTGATCACAAAACAAGAAATATAAATGTACCATTTTCCATAAGATCTTCTGTGTGGACACTTATGACATAGTATTGCAGAATCAGTCTTGACTGATATTATACATCCTATCATCCTCTGCATTTGCTGTAACGACGGGGATAAACTGGTCGTCTTAAAAAAATATTAGCTGTACTGATGAGTTAGTACAAGATCCTGGAGAAACACTTGGAAACGACTAAGGATCGGGATACTTCTGTTGGTCGATATTTTCCTGAAATCCGCAAAAACGTGTCGAGTTGGCAGGGACGCTGTAAAGAATGCCAACTCGGAGACTGAACTTCATTACCCTGGGTGCCAATACATTGAATCTCACCTAAATCCGGACTGAAGCCGGGCAGACAACACAGCTATTATACTATCTGCCGCGTCGTTTTTATGACCTACAATATCTAGTGAGCTTTTGATATTTTTATACTTAGTATGAAAACTAATTTTACATGTCGAGTGAGTCCCCCATATTCACAGCCTTAGGTTAACACCTTAGAGTCAGCTTTGGAGTCACATATTATCCATAATGGCTTTTCATTCATTGTAGGTATGTTAAGATTCAGATTGTTATGTACACAATGAGCAAAAAATATGCGAGTGACTGGAGCCGGTTCTTGCTATAGAGATCGATTAGGCAAACAAGACTTTTGCTGACGGATGTAAGCTTATTGGACACAGTACATGAATGACGTTTGTCAGCGCGAGCTGTATAGTAAGAACGTGTTATAGCGAAGTTACACATATTGGCATAGAGTTGGTCCTAAAATAAAAAACTAGATGTCTAAGGAATCGGGTTGAGCTAAACAATACCATATCTATCACCTAACATTGTCATAATGAGCCGGTAACCCGCATATTTATTTACTGCAGCTTAGTAACGACTTGCAACTGCTGTTAAACAGCAGCAATACATATATCACCTGTCATCGGGGCATTTAAATCAGAAAATATTAGCTACACATGAAAAAGAAATATGACGTTAGCAGTCGACTGCAATGCTGAAGCCGCGCATCCGCTACATCAACATAGCAGGCTCACCGATCTAGCTGCGGGCAAATAGGTGGGGGTGGGTGGCTGCTTGTCATTTATCATGTGGTAATAAAAAGCCATCAGCATCAATGTTTTAGTCCTTCTATTATGCAGTGCATATTATGTGCATTCATATAAAATAATTGTATTAGACGATGATTTATGACTAGGGGTCGGTTTCATTCCTGTGATTGGTTCATGTTGAGCCCCAAACACGATACGAGCTACCGTATATCAAATTACGCTCACACGGTGGTATCAAATTATGCTCCCACGGTGGTATATAAAGTACTAAATAGGCAACGCAGCATTTCAAGTGATAACTGTGTGACGAATCACAGCCAAGATATCTAATAAGATTTGACGAGCGACCATAAATTGGTGCTAAACGAATATTAATATATCATACTGTGACATTAGGGCCCGATGTGATGACGTCGTTGCGTTAGACAGGGGTGTAGATGACACACCTTAAACATCCAGCCATATATCTCGGCTGACATTGCCTTGAGCTGAGAGAAGGTTAGCCCGAGGGAGAGGTGGATGGATTGGTTTGACTCCTCACCTCGCACAGATGTGTCCCTGTGATTAGTATTCGCCTGTTAAAACCCGACCGCTGTAGCTGATCAATACGATTGCATGAAGCTATCTAGATACCACGCATAAGGCACCGCCTTCGGGAGTACAGGAGGATTGACCGAATTAAACACTTGATGATGCCAATAAGTTGTTCATTATTATTCTAAGCTCAAACCAAAAACAATTCCACATACTATTCAATCTTCAATCAATTCTGAATCTTAGTGTCCTATCACACGACTAAAAACAATGGATACACCCACGGGCCATCAGCACGTATCCACGGCCAGCACCGTGCCTTATTCTTAAAACGGAAGGGAAAGCACCGATGACCAACTGAACATTTATATCTCCTTGGAACAGCTTTGCTTTGACGTTTATGTTTAACATAGCTTCCATAACAGGTATGATAAGAATACCACAGTGTCGTAATCATGAATCTGAATGTGTACGTGTGCACGTTGTTAGCGTTATTTGCCATGTAAGGTCGTAGTTTATTTCCAGTTGCGCTAAAGTAGCTGCCTGCAAAAGACGAACAACCTAGCACTATGATGCAAACATAAGCGCCTGAATGGGACGATTCCATAAGAAATGCATTGGAAGCTGAAAATTGCAAATGCCGGTTAAATAAGATGCAAATACTGATGCCGTGGTGCCTTAATTCACATAGTTATCCTAATGCATAACGACAGTCTTGGGGCAGTTGTTGTTGGTAGATAAGGCTGTGGTTGATTCTAGTGAGGCTTTTGTTGATTGAAGTGGGGCTGTGGTTGATTCTAGTGAGGCTGTAGTTGATTGAAGTGGGGCTGTGATAGAGTTAATTATTCAGCCGATAACAGATGGACCCTACATGCGCCCCTTATTTTTTGAGTTAATACACTTTTGGTTCTTGGTAAGAACATACAGCGAGTACATCGTTAATTGTACGATACCACTCACCGAAGCATTTGCCTCTTCCCTTGGTCTAACTGGACGGCGATGAATGAGTTTCAGCTGCTGCTGTGGCATTCTTATCGAGGACGGTTATGGTGCCATATAAATGCCACTTATACAAACATATCAGGTTTGTTAAGGCTTTTTGTTTGGTTTTCTTTTTCGCCGTATAATGCATGTGTGTCGACTCATAATTGAATTCGGCTGAAGTTTGCTGTAAGCTGTAATCTCGGCATTCACTTGAAGGTTATCTGTAATTCATGCATCACATTTTCCTAATTTCCACATCAGCCACAATACTATTTTCAACAATAATGACATCCTTACTTCTACATAGTATACAAAAGTACCTACATCCTAAAGTCTTAATCAAACTCGGCATTAATTGCCACCTAATCAGCATGTACTGCATAGCGATAGCTCCACCTATTTCATATCACGCTTTTTTCTCTTCTTTATCACGTCTTTACCAAACTGTAGACTAACTAGCAGCGATCAATCAGGGGAATTCAATGCAATATTATCATGACACAAATATTCTCAGACTGAAGACATTCATACAATTGTATTTCGATGCATGTTGGCTTTCGCGAGCTTTGATTAATTCTGTTTTGCATTAGAATATAAATTGAGCCTGGCACGCAATGACAACTACTCACGCATCCACTAAGGGTATTGTGACGAAATTATTTCGGAAGAGTATCATGAATCTGCGCAAATGCCGAGAAACTCAAGAAAGAAATCGTTTCAACATACATTCGTGTCTAGATTACGCCCAGTGAACTGTTGTTCAGACCAACCCAATTCAATCTACATGTGTCTTCTAATTATTGGTGTCAGTAGCATATTTACGACTTAATTAGGTTCTCTAGGAACTGTGGTGCCGTGGCGTGAGCAGCGAAGGAGGTGATACAGGCTGCGATTTGACTCGGATGCATATACCACTGCCTGCCTTGAATGTTTTATACGATCAGCTTGAGTATTCTTTGATTCGCTGCAAAGAAGTTTCTCCTAATCGATAAAGACCACACACAGTTAGTTGATTGAGAATTATCGATGTCAAAGGCAACAAGATTCTTGGTGAGACCCTCCAAGTCAAAAGAAGGAAACGTCTAAGGAAGAGACGCTGGTTTCTTTATCTTCACGCATTTGTAGACCTGTTTGATTTATGACTGGATGAGCCCAAATGCCACATAATAATGTCATGGCGTTGCTAAAATCAAATAAACACTTATTGAATACTTGTCATAACCATAATGAGCCCAATAACCACATATTGGGAACATATCTAACACATGCGTAATTCGTTTCTCCTAGATATGGGCCGACTCTCAAAACGCCATGTCATGCGTAGGAATGTATGCTCAAATAAAGCAGGAGTATTGGTTTGCACCTTCGAACATTTGAGCTCAAAATGTAGCATTGTGGACAACAACAGGGAAGCGCGTGAGCATAACAGTATGTTTGTGAAATGTGGCTCATATAGTAACACCACAGCAGACAGCTAACTGTGTTCCGTGAAGCTTAAATAGTTTATGGTGACGGGCTGTTTAGGCTATGTCGGCTAAGCACACGAAACTCATTCAAGAAAGAGGAATACATAATAGAAGTTCTGATTGGCTGGCAAGGAACGTACCTCCAATGCAAAATCGGACGCGCTCGGGCCTAGTGTATATTCGCAATTAGATTCAATAGCACAAAACCATATGAATCAGGGCTCATAAGCGTTATTCATAGGAGATATATTAGAGACGTGCTGAGAGACTTGAATTGTGAAATCTTTGGTGAGCTCGATTAGACAGTGCCCAAAATGAATAGCAACACATATTTGCGAATGTAAGCTCATATACTCAGCGGATAACAATACGATTTAAACTGATGTCAATAAATATACATGTATATATCAATATATATATATAAATATATTAATCTATGTAAATGTATATATATAAATGTATATAAATATCTCTCTATATACATACATTTATATATATATAGATATATTCATATATGTATGTATGAATATATATATATGGATATATATATATATATATATATATATATATATATATATTTATATATATATATATATACGTGTTGGGAAGGCGCGTCTCAGTGGCATCACGTTATGTCGGTCGCAGCTCAACGACAACTTGTCAGACTTGGTCAGATGGAAGTTTATAACTCAGTATAGCCGCTTGGAGATTCTGCTGATAACCTAACAATTTGGTTGCTAGAATCTAACGAACCCCAGTTAGGGAATTTGAAAAAGAAAACACTGTATTGTTCTAACTGTAACTTGGTTGAGTGTGAAGCCAAAACTAACTAACGATCAGTCTCGTTCCCTTCACCGTAAAAGAGACTCATTCACAGATGTCTTTAATTATAATATGCAATCGAATTCCGACATGCGTGTTATAATACATCGACGTATTATCATAGTTCACCAACAGAAAGTATCATCGCTGGTTGAGACTCTTGGTGGTGCTTCATGGTGATAAACGTTACGGTGATCTGCAGTTGCACCAAAAGAGTGACAGATAATGCGATACAGAGAGATAGCAAGGCTGGGAAATGCGTTGCCATGCATTTATTGTAACTAAATTATAACTGACAACCTAGGCCGTTTTCTTAATGACATCTAGGAATAGAAGCAAAACAATTTAATAATGTAATACAGGGTTGAAGTTCTACTGCCTCTGAGATAAGAATGTTCGATTAAAACCTTGAACGGACTGGTTCCTTGGTTAGGAATAGTCCCCGAAATCAGAAACCACATCAAGCAACCGTGTAGAAGACTACCACAATGCAATTAATCCTGTGAATTAACGCGTTATTATTAATAAAACGCAAATGGTATACATATTCTCCCTCCACAGCAATGTGAATTAGGATTGGTGTCAAATTTATGCGCAACGATTCCAATAACTTCATTGGCGTAACGAGAATGATGTGTAAGCCCTGGAGTGTAAACCATTGGTATTAAATGTTCTCATCCGTTTTATAACTAAACTTACGACGTGAGATCGAATGAGTTCTTTTGTGTGTGTAACTAACTTTATCTGCATTTGACATTATTCCAAGCCATAAACCCTCGGTTTTGTCAACAAATGAACATTACATCAGGTATATTCAAAACAACCAGTATTATCGATACCAATCTATCGATTCCAAGTCAAACATTGGCACCCTCAGGGTCCAATTCATAATGCTATACACCCCCTTCAAAAGAACGCCTTTTAAAGCGTACTAAGCCTAATATTGACTTGTCATTATACCACATCCAACCTTCAATAGCGAATAACATCTAACTGTGAATGAATGACAATCATGACCCACCTTAATACCACGAACCAAACCACTATTAAATTCAAAGTTAGCAGACAAATTACTTTAGAACGTTACATTAAGTATATTCAGCGGCCGGTCGATTTCAGTAGAGCACTGTGGCAATACGGATTTCGTAATGCTGCCCAACCATGGACCATCATTAGTGACCTCTGCATTAGGACGAACTTTAATCTATTATTTGCATCAAGATTTGAATAAACGGCCACAAAAACGTCAAATCAAACGTCAAATCAAATCTTCCTCAGTCTAATGCTCACCTTACATCAGCGTCTTCAGCTCAGCTCAGCCCAGCTAACCTTAGCCCAGCTCACCTTAGCCCAGCTCACCTAATGTCAGCTTACTTCATCCCAGCTCACCTAACCCCGACTTACCTCATGTCAGCTCACATCAGGTGTTTGGTCACTCACAGTGCTATAGTGAGCTTTCTTCGTACTCGGTTATGAAGCATCCGAGTATATACTGGAAATATAAATCAATAATTCTTTCTAAGATACGAACATTAATCAAATAGTGTTCCTAAGTCAGGCTTCTCTCGGTGGATACATCCTCAATGCCTTTACATCCACGGAAACGGCGGGGATGAATTTATAATCATTATGTGTCCATCAGCAGGTCAAGCACTGGCGTGGAATTACTCAGCTACGAATAGGTACAGGTTGTGCATGAGCAATACTAGTGGCTAGTCGCTGTTATTAGGATCCCACCAACACAGAAGAGGATGAATTAAGATGAACAATGGTGTGGATTATAAAATCTCTAGACTTAAAACTACCGTTTTCAAAAACACAATTATTCAAGTGTAACAAATGTTATTACCTCCTACAGATAAATGATTGTGGTTAGACATCACGAAACTCGACATTCCTCACCTTGGATACGATAGAAGCAGGCTATTGAACTCTATTGTCCCATGCTATGTTAATTGGTGGGCATTTGACCCTTAGTAATCCTTATTAACCCGGTAACATCGATCACTCTTGTATGTTTAAAACCATTCGATTTAAAACCATTCCTTTGACTAACCTTTAACAAGCGCGTGACATTCTTCAGCTACATCCTGCAAAAAGTCTTAACTGAAGGGGCAGTGATTTTGATTGGCTAGAAAAATAAGCTACACACGCATGGTTCTCGCGCAAATGGATTTACATAATTCAAAAGATATGACAACGAGAGGATGATGCCATGAGTCAGAACAGGCGCATATTTTATTTTTTCCATTCATTCTGAATGACAGCAAAACTGGTAAGATAATCAGGCTATTCCCATTCGATTAGTGTTAGATACGCAGCGTAGTGTATAACCTACAGAGAGTCAGCTAATCGCCTTTAACCTAATGGTATATCTCCAATACAAAGTGCATCATGCATGAAGTGCTCTTCAGTCAAGGCAATGTTAATTTACAGTCTACAACGCTTTAGTTTTAAGCTGTAAGCTAAGTGAGGAAACGAAATTAGATTTTCCGTCGATAGCAAGTGTAACTGACTTGCTATTATAACAGATCCATGAACGTTGAGCCTGCATAGCATTCCTCAGCATCTTATTGGGTGGGATTTTAATTGCAAATAGCAAGGGTTATACGCCGTTTGTATTTTTTAGCTCACGCTGTGCCATGGCGTCATATTTAGATTGTTAGTGTACTTGGTGACCCTCATTCGGTCACAGCTACATAACATTGCTACTTGTTCTACGAAATGTTCTGTAATCGAAGCAAGCTTGTTACGTTGGTTCGATGAAGCTTATCGAAACAAGCATTGATCTCATAAAGTTTATCGATATAATAGTAAAGTTGAAGGAAACCATTATTTTTACGATGTGTTTCAATGACAATTGAAGAAATAATAGCAACAAAGGACGACCGAATGCCAAAATAAGAATCAGATGTTGATGTCTCTATCCAGAGGCTGTCGCGAAACACGTTTCTCATAGCTCTATCAACACATCATCTGCGTCACAATAGAGGGTGTAATCATCAGAATGACGATTTCCTTTCGGCTGGGATGTTGTATTGACAGTGTCCTTAGCTACGGATGACGTCAATATAGTTTTTGATATAAGGAGATATTGCTTCGGGTGTGATGCATAAAATTGAGAATTAAAGATAATTTTGCCTTATATTATTTGTGGTAAATGGCTTCATATAACATGGCGTTTTCTCTATCGGCCTATCAATGTGAAGCTTCACTTGCCCTTTTCCTGGTTCCCCACTATGTTATTGCATTCATTCACTTCGGTCAGCGAGTGCTGAGCTTGTTTTATTCATTGAATTGCACCCTTGCCATATTCAAAACTGGATGGGATACGATCATCTTATGACATAAGTTTTTCTTTTTATATGTGGTGGCTTTAATTGATGAAAGGAAGATCAACAGTTACAGCCATGTGTAATCAGCTAAGTGGCCAAGACCACCACATTATCCTGCAAAGACAAACAATGGATAGCACGAACTAAACTTACTGAAATATTGATACAATTGAATAATTTGGTATATGTTAATATGCACGGAATTCAATCAACGGTGGAAAGAAATCCAGGGGTGTCTACCGCACAAACACAGAGTCGAGCCAAAACACAGTCGTATTATCATCTATATCAGATGGTTTAGTCAATTGCAGTCTATAAGTAACCGCAGACATGAAAAGCCTCGCACAGCTATGACAAAACAGCCATTATTTCGACCACCAATTTATGCCAGTCAGATTAATATCGGTTTTCGGAAAATTGATCTGGCATCTGTATTTTATGCACATAATTGGCAGCATAACAGCGTTCTTTTGACGTTAAATGTGAGAACAAATATCACAACAGAAAATTATTAGGTGTGACAGATTCCTTCATTTGACCATTTACACGAATATTTGTGTGTTTGGCATATGGAGCCCTAGTCTGTGGTAGATAAGAAAAATCGAGGGGCCCATTATTTTCTTGCTTAGTTAAGTGGTGTGCTTGCTACACAGAGAGCCTCTACCAACAAATGAAGCATTTATTGATATGAAGAAGATGTATTATAGCCCGGAGAAGACCTAGAAATACCCTCAACATTTAAATATCAATCACGTTGGTCTGCAGACGAGTAAAATTAGTTCAGATAATGCGTACAACTGAAATCACCTGTACCCTTTGAACATTCCTACTTGTACAATAACAAGTCTCATGGGCTACTATTACATTACTAATTAAAGATGGTCATATCAAGAATTATTTATGATTTTATGATTGATCAAATATTACTTATTTTCCATGGAGGTTTCAGAGAAAACATCCTATGTTTGGGTGCGCCTTAATTTAAACATGTTAATGAAGCCAGTAATTAGAAGGAAGGATCATGCTGTTATGCTACTTATCTACCACATCAGTTTATTACTTTAAACAGCTAGGGAACTTTCCATCATAAAGCATTAGCCTAGGATATGTGATACACATGCTAATGTCGCACATGGGTAGAGTACACAACATGCATGCGCTAGAAGATCGTCACACGGCAAGACCTATAGATACCAAAATAACTACCACAAATCAAGATGTTGTTATCTACGTTTGAAGACGACAGCTATCATTAGCATGCAAGCTAAGGTCTTAACTAGTCACTGATTGTGATATCTTTTGTCTTACTCAGTCGCTGATGCCACAAGATTTCTCGCTTATTTGTATAGGTCTTAAATGTCCTATGAATGTTGCCTGACCAACCAACGATGGCTTAAGTTACATTCCATAGTTGCTTTTTCAATGTGAAAAGGCACGATTGAAAGACAAATATTGTGTGCAATGAATGACGTATTTACGATATGTTGAGATAAATAGCACACTTTACTTAATGCGATGAGGCGACAATCATATTTCAAGCATTACATACAATGCATAACTTTAAAACTAGAGCATACTTTTCTGCACATCCTTCGTTAATTTGCGCATCACATCTATGACACTCACTGTATTCATCCCCTGGCCCTATCGGTAGAACGTGTATTGGCACATGTGATATGGATGCAATGCAGAAAATTCAATCCTCGGGGTTGCCTAGTTACGATATACAGATAAAGTGGAATAAATAACATTTGACATTGATGGGGCGAGAAATAAAACAACCACAATTATGCAAAGGAAACCATGTATTGATTGTTCTTGTTGATATATCTGGATAGCGGCTGTTCTGCGATAAAATCAGCCTAATATCCACCCAGACAGAGACATATTCCACATATGTTGCTAAATACATTAAGCATTCAAAACAGGCTGAATATGGGATTCCAAGATGCGTGTTTTATAGCCCTGTGGATTATTCATTCGCAAAAAGAAACTGGCGTTTCTGCTGGCGACGTCTGGTGGTGCTTTGAGATGGTAAATATATATGGGATACGAAGCATGGTTAATAAAGCAATATCCGAAAACTGACAGTCGAGGCCATTTGCTCGATTTTATCCGGATCGAGAAACAAAACATTGTATGATTACGCTTTCCAGAATATAACAATGAAGCACAGCAACTTGATTGGGTTTACAATGGAATATAGTGGTCGACTTCCATTGGTCTCTTGGAGAGTGATATTCGATGGCTACAACTTGTGGCAGGCAATTTAGCGATATAGCTGATTGGCTGTTAGTTTGATTACAAATGCCTGATACAGTGACAGAACGTTAGTGGTACTCTATCAAAATACGCAAAGGTGATGGTCGCATTTTCTAGTGTGCGTTCAATTCCCTCTTGCAAATGGACAAATATTGAGAGGTCTAAAGTGGCACAATGACCAATAAACAATAACACACCTTTGGACTGGAAAGATGGCTGATTTTGATACGAATCAGACGGTCGACAGGGATCACTATTTTATGTTACCACCACGAGTGTTTAGATCTGTGTATGCCAAATTTGTAATAGCAACTGTGGATAGCTTTGTGTATGATCTTAAAGGAACGCTGTGTTTATTTCACAGTGTTGTCAAGCGTCATTCTTGTGATGCTTAAAGAGCGTAACAATCGAACAATGAAACCACCTTGTTGCTTGCTTAAGGACAATCATATCTGTACTTGCTAAACCTACGACTTGATATTAGTTCGTGGTTCTGAAAGTTTATTCATTACATTGAAAGCTTAATTTGCTATAGCCGTCATTTATAGTGGTTTGTAACTGCCATATATACAAACAAATTAGATTTCATTCGGTAGAGGCTTTATATTTGATATGCTATATCGCTGCATGACTCATGAGTGCCTACAGAAAATTGAATTTGCCTCAAGTCGCAGAATATAAATTCTGAATTAATTGTCTAAAACCTTATGGGTATTTTATACAATCGTTGACCAACTGGCAGTTATCCCATGTGGCATTCTGTCAACCCACTCAATGTCATCGCTCGTACCATTGAATCCTCCCAGACCGAAGGCGTTCATTTGGTTACGACTGGATGTATCCCTCTCTCCTCATACGGCCACAGCCGAACCCATTGAACAAAGCGAATTATCTTGGCTCGCGTGTTGGCATATATTACTTCCGAAATCAAATTCAAAGCTAAATCTTGACTGACATGCAATGAAAGAAACTCACCCCTCAGATAATGGCAGAGCAATGAAATTATTTCGTATCCTGCTTTAACGAAATCGCTGATAATGTTAATCGTATATTTCTGGCTTTTCAGCAATGATATGTGTGCTTCGCCTCGCCACGTGTCCCTACTGAGTCCAGTGTGAGCTGTAGTTCAGATCAGCCAAATGGATGATACACGTGCCGAGAGACAAGTCGATCAGTCATTTTACCAGCTTTACAATGCACATACCTTACTCCCGCCCGCCCCGACCCCCCCCCCCCCCCCCCGCACTTACCGGACAAAACAGTGAGACCACAAAATCTGATAATCTCGAGGCAATTGCTAAATATTAATTAAGGTATCTATTTACAAGGGCCAAGTTTGCACCAAAAGCCAAATAATGAAGTGCAATTGTGTCTCATGCATTCTGTGTTACAGTCCACTACCATTCAACCCAAGCATTATTTGCCACGAATGGCAATTTAAAAGTCTTTCAGGCATCCGTTCAAGTGATGGTCAAGTTCTTAGAGCTGTACAAATAGATGCATGCGTCCAATCAAAGCTTTATCCTACGTATGTGTGAGTCATGTGTTCAAATTTCTAAGACAATTTTATAGACATGAAATGCTCGAAAATCTCAAGCATCCAGGTTAACGATGCCATACATTTATTATTGTAACCTCCTTCAGATAAATAACTGACGTTCATGAGAATCGACTCGGCAAAGTCTGATGATATGAGGACTGATCGTCGTGTGTCAATTTGTAATCAATAATGAAAGCTTGCCCGGCAATATCGGACACACTTGAGTATTCATAACCTCATCTTATCATCTGATGTGATTGCATTAAGGCCACGTGCTGCCAACAAAGCGAGCCGGTTTCAAGATAGCTCTGAAGAATCTCCTCCAAACAGGCAGGATCATATAACATTGGTCGAGCTTTGTTGATGAGCTTTATAGGCGTCAGGAGACAAGAATATGCTTGTTGATGTTAAAGTTGATATCAAGGACCAATTAATGTCACTTTTCTTATACCTTTAGCAAGACATCACTTTTGCACTACGTACAATCAATCCTACAACAAGCTTATGACTCCCAGAGAGACCCTCGTAATCTTCTAGGCCTACCAAGCTTCTAACAAGATAATACGAATATATATTCATCAGGTTACTAGATAAAACACAGTTAGTGCCTCCATTATGGTCGATTTCAATTGTTCCCAAAAAGCGAGATGTCAAACTAAATGCTATTGTGTAGTATCACTGGACACGTATGACAATAGTAGGAATCAAGATAGACCGATCTAAAATTAGCAGCGTTACTTGGTACGATCACTCAGTATGTACTAACACCGTTGACTAAATGAGCGTTCTATGCATTTGTACGTTTTATGATATAGCTTATGATATATTTACCGCGTGCTGCAGTCTGTATAGCATAAGTATTTATATCGTGCCTCCCTGTTTCTGGTATTGGGCTACATAGATGGATTCGATCGGCTACAATGCATGGATCTTGTGGAAGAACGTATATATATATATATATATATATATATATATATATATATATATATATATATATAGAGATATATATATATAGATATATATATATATAGAGATATATATATATATATATATATATATATATATATATATATATATATATATATATATATATATATATATATATATATATATATATATATATATATATATATATATATATATATATATATATATATATATATATATATATATATATATATGTATTAGCACGAACGCGAACTTTAGTGGACAAACCGCCAACGTCCACGAAAGGATATACCATAATCTCCACATAAAGTCAATGCACTTTTTCTTTCAAAATGTTTACAAATATTATGGTTCGATCATTTTAATATGATATTCTAGTCCTAATAACGTACAATGATAATCTTTTGGGAATGATTTCATTGAAATGTTATTATTAAAGCGACATTTACTTTTAACAACTAACCATTCGTTGACATTATCTGAAAACGTCAATATCTTGCTTACAACCATATATACTTTGACCCAAATGGTCAAAATAATGTTAAATCATGGGTGTAGTATATGTTAATTCTAAGTTTTTAAAAATCTGAATTTTGTTTAAATTTTTTCACCGAAATTTTTTTTCTCTATTTACAACTTTGAATAAGTTTGCAAAACGCTGCCAATGCTTAATATTATAATCCGAATCCATAATGACGGAAAATTATTTCAACATTTCGGTATTCCGCAAATATACGCAGTTATATAATGGCACGAAAGGTTGGATTTATACGTATAAATTACTATCTTTACCATTCGTGGACGACCTTTAGAGGACCAAAAGTATATACTAGGATTATAAAGCGGAAAAAAGATTTTATTCGCGTTAAACATTTAAATTATATTATTATTATTATTGGAATCCCGAAAAAATAATTTAAAAAAATTACAGTTAAATGTCAACGAAAGGTTGGAGTCTACGAATGGTTGTAATCGTCAGTATATATATATATATATATATATATATATAGATATATATATAGATATATATAGATATATATATATATATATAGAGATATATATATATATATATATATATATATATAGAGATATATATATATATATCTATATATATATATATATATATATATAATATATATATATATATATATATATATATATATATCTATATATATATATATATATATATATATATATATATATATATATATATATATATATATATATATATATATATATATATATATATATATATATATATATATATATATATATGCACTAGGTGGTTGTAAGCACTGGATAGTGGTACGCACTGGGAGGTGGCATTCAATTGGTGGTGGAATGAACTAGGTAGTTGCATTTAGATTGTGGCATGCACTGCATGGTTGCTCACCCTATGTAATAGAAAATGTTAGATGATGACATATACTTGAGGATAGCATACGCTTGGTTATACCAGTGATTAGTAGATGGCTTTGTGAAGCCAAATAGCGTCATTTCCGTAGTAAACCTCACCACAACTCTGAAGCCAATAGGTCTGTGACATAAAAAGCGGTCGGCCCTGCAATCGAATTATCGTCTTTTTACGGCGCCTCTGCAGGTCTGCTACAATGCTGTTCACTTATCTACAAATCACATGGAATTAAGTCGTACTATGCGACGCCTAAAGGAGATAAATTCGATAGGACCAAAAGTCAATGATATGTCTAACTGTTAGCTGATGACCCATATTTCAGGAGTTATTAAATTTACAGTTATGCTAGGAATCATGTTTAATTAGAAGTCGCCTGTGTACTTTTTATTAGGTCGGAACACTACTCAACACGACGTACAATACGCTTGCTTATGAGCGAAACTACCATATTTCCCACTGACATTGTCAAGTGGAATGAAAATGCAAAATACAGCACAGCAGTAATTATGTGTTCTATCCACTCGATGGTAAGACGCCTTTTCATTTTCTTTTATACGATGCTTATTCACTTAAATGTAACAAATATATGTAGAAAACAGCATTGTAATAAATTTAACAATAAATTGAGATTCAAAGAAGTATTGCAGAATTGATAAGTAAAGATCAATATATAGCACCTTCTTTCATGATTGACGATGGGTGCAAATCAGCAATAAAACACCAAGCATGTAGCCCACAAGCTATCATGCGCACGCTGGGGAAGTATGGTCACGATATCGGGCATAGCACCACTCAGCTATCATAGCTGCGATTAATGTTAATGCAAGGAAAATTGTACTGATGTCAAAATTAATATGACAGAAACAACTCAATAGCATCTGATTATATTAATATCAGACATCAGGTCTATGCTGTCAACCGCTTTCTATTCACTAATCTCATATAAATAGACATTGTGTTGTAAAGTTAATTTCATTCACTTCTTGAAGTTGTTTAACCCCATTAGAACACCATAGTCTACAATATCATTTGACTAGTACAGTTTATGCAACATTTAACCAAATTAGATGTTTTGAATTGGTGCACCAATGACAGCACGTATTGTTCAATCAAAGGATACTAATGTGGTTACTCAATGTGCATAAGTGTAGGTGTTAGGGCAAGGTCACAACGCTAAAGCTTGAAATAATAAACCTGGTTTGTAAGATTAGCAAATTTTGCACCTGCTGTAATAAACTCATTCTGCAAATAACGAATAATTCACATTTACCCGTATTAGCATTGGGCACAGGGATGGTGTGAGCAACGGCATTCAGACTGTTGGGGATATATACTTGATGACGTAAAAGAAGTGGCTGGGTCTCTAACTCTGCAGGTTAGTACTGTAATTGCTAACGTGGATTGATTTTGACGCAGTACTTGTCAGTGCAATTGCCCGCGGGTGTCTACGTTCCCCTGAAGCCTCAATATCCTATATTTCGTCCCAAAATATGAACAATGCTATACAAATAGATGTTCTGTGTGGCATATAATGCCATTATGGAGAGTTGTTGAATTGCGCCTATATGCAGATATGATCATAAAGCTACATATTCTAATACCCATAAATATCACATTTTATGTAGAGTGTTCAATATCCCATCGTACACAGTTAATGAATGAGAGGACTGATATCGCACAATAGAATTAATGATTAAAGAGAAGACACTTTTTGAAAGAGAGGTCATATCTTGCTATTACAGTTGCTATCACATAAAGCAGAACGCATTCGCCAAATGCTCAGGGGAAAGCTCACAACGGCTATCAATAAGAACAGGAGATAACCTGAATGTCAGCGATGAACTAATAAAGACAGCGCCTCTTTCTTCTGTAGCAGCAAGCACACTCTGCAATTGGATAGTGGGCAATCTTATGTTGAGACACAATGAGATGCCAGTGCGCAGAAGCGTTTGATTGGCAACCGCTCTCGTGATTTCCGGACTGGTTTCTGTTTCATCACCAGATGAAACTGCTTCCATTTCACGGAGTATTACTGTGTTTGTGTTGCGTGACGAGATGACATGGGGTACTGTCACGTCGACTAGCTTTTCTAGTTTGTCCTTCACTATTCTAGTAATCGCTCGATAGCAATGCAAATATCACATAGCTACGTATACAAGGTGACAAGGGCATTCCACCTGGCTCGAATGGTGTCTGCTACACAAAGACAGGCAGATGTACAATGCAGCTCAGTACGGGTAATTAATCTGTTCACTGAGTTATCTTTGCACAACGCACAGAAACGCATAAACGCTTTGTACTTATACACTATCGGTAAACCCATGACGTATATATTTGACCGTGAATTGATTAGACTAAACTTCACAATAACATAAAATTAATATAAATGAAATTAATACAAATGCAACACATACACACAAATTAGAATTCCTAGTTTTAGGTATTTTCCGCAGGTATTCTTTTTGCTTCACCATTCATGTGTCACTTTGGATCATTATAAGTGGCATTCGTCTAAAGATGCAGCCTACTGTAAGCTCAAAGATCTGCATCACTTTCGACCTTATCTATATTTAAGCCAACCCTGTAGCCCCTTCTTCTCATTTAAGTGTGCATCAACCACCCCATTATCACAAACATTATCTACATCCGTAGATCTAAATCGAATACAACGTTAACAACAACCCATCCAAAACTAGCACCTAGACTCATTCCGTTTCCCCCTGCAATGTCGTTACCTGTGGTATCGTTCCAAGAAGGTTCCTCACTAATGGGAACGTATTGCATTTAATTGACCGGTAAATTTTTATGTGAAAGGCAACAAGTAGCTGACTGGTTTCCATAGAATTCATGACGGTGTCTTTATGCTGGCAGAGTAGGTTCATTTGCTTAAAGAGTTTGGGAACTGATGCATGCATGTCGATAGCCATGCTAAGAACAAGGTACGGAACCAACAAATAATGGCACGTTTCTCATTTCTCATCAAATGCACAGCACGCGCACATCACACGCACAGCACGCGCATTATAATGGGGATGGTTTTCAACAGCTACTGGGCGAATCATTTTGCACGGCAGTAACCTAAAGGTATATAGAGGGTAAGTTGTCACCGACCAATAAACACGCTATTGTTCGACTTTGGTGGAGCATGTCAGTCTTTAAATATCTCACAATCGGTACGTTTAACCTCTAATTCACTGATACTTAGCTGGATATTTGTTATATCTACTTAATGCCGCCAAAAATACAATCGACAACATTATTTGCTAAATGATAAAACAATTATTCGTCACCATAACCAAGTATTATGTACTAAATTAGAAACTTAATTTTGTTAATGATAGCAATCATAACCATGCAAGTATCAATACATTTTAAATGTTGACTAGGAGGTTTGCGCAATGTTTGTTCTATATACAACTCGAAGCAGCTCTATAAATTTATGGCAGATATGTAACGAGGCAGCCATGGCAAAGATTGCTAAACAAACTATAGCTTCAGGGATTGATGACGAGTTTGGTTTCTTGACTTCAAACATAATTGGCTGGCTCCTCTTAAGATATAACATATAATTGCTCTTTCATCGCCTCAGTCAGTCCATCAGTCGCTTATTAACGCATTGTATTCCAATGAAACTGTAAACTAATTGGCAGCGGGTTTTCAGGTCATGAAGGCTGGCGAAATTGTCGATAGGATCACGAATCTCACTTGAGAAAGACGAATAGGTAGAAGCGATCTCTTGAGTGGCTAGCAAAGAACGTGCTCTACGAGCAAAATCAGTCGTACGATTAATTTCACACATATGTACGACAAATTAACGAATCTGATGCAGGATCCACAGGAAATGTATGGTTGTCATATCTCGCGACATGCTGCTATACGGGACAGATGTGACAATAACTTAATAAAGAACGCCATTGAGAGTGATCAGGCCGTGCCTCACATGAATACACAAAAACGGCGACATTGATGAGAACAATGATGTTGTATTTTATATTCAGAAACAAATAGTTCTTTTTAGATGAGAATACCAGAGAGCATCTCAACTATAATGAACTGCGCTGAAGGAGGAGTGCTTCAAGATGATGCTATGGTGCTTGCATGACAACATGGTGTTAAGAGTCCCCTTATCATTAGGATAACGACAGATATCATACCGTTAATGATTTACACCGTCAATGTAGAAGTATGTAACTACTGTCTACTTATGTATACCCTGCAAACAACTGACATTGCTACAATCTGACAGTGAGTCAACGGATGGGTGGACATTGTAGTGGTGCAAACTCAATCACGACGTCTGTTGCGTCTACCTTTGCCAACGTTTTCGTGAGTAGAATATATTGCTGCCACAGGGTGGGTGTTGTTTGTCGGATAGAGAGCTTGGTCATTCATCAGTAACTACACGGCGGTCTCGTTTACCTAGCTGCTGGCAATGGGGGTTATATATCACTTTTATAATAAAAAGACATTATCATCAATTGACAATGTTTTCGTCCTTGTTTGATGCATTTATGTGTACATCGTTTAAATACCTGCATTAGCGAATTGGTAATAACTTGGGGTGGATTTTTATCTACTGTGAGCTAAATGTTTAGCGCTCATCACGATGCGAGCCAAAACATATTTAACAGCGTTCATGCTCTGAGAATTCCGCGTGTGTCACCATCGAGTTTATTGGTTTTGCGAGGTAAACAAACCGCCCGCATGGGGCTCTTGTAAAACGATTGTCAGTGACCATTCGCTAAAACCGATTCCAGAGTACTGCTTAGCTTTTGAACTTCAAAGGTAGATATTGTCGGCGACCGTTGGTGGCTTAGGCTGGGCATGTGCTGGGCGATGGCATCAAAGAGCTTATAGCTATACTAAGAGGGCTCATTCGCACCCCCACCCGACAAAATACGCAAACATGCCACACGTGAGCAGCGCGCTGCTCTGCCATAGCATCTCTTAAAATCACATTGAACTTCTTGCCGAATCGGGTGAATATTCACCACAACCATCTAGAAGACTATCGTCAACATATGGAGTCTGACGCCGAACATTGTCACGTCGGATTGATTTTACATGTGCTTTTGTTTGATTATGATAGCGAGATCTGGCGAGAAGCATTGGGTTCACTCATTAGCGTACTAACCGCGCAGCGAGTCGCAGTGAGCCCCCTTAGCTTAGTTATAAACTATTTTATGGTGGTATGCACTTAGTGGTGGCTTGCACGTGGGGCTGGCTTGTGCCAGCTGATGGCATACTCAAGATGAACTAACTGACTTCATGATTCCATAGGCTAGGTGTTGGCATGCTAAGATGATGGAATAAACTCGATGATGAATTTGATCCGATGATAACACGCGTTAGGTGATGGCATACACTTGACCTGACTCGGTGTGACACATGCTAGGTTATGACATACACTGCCTGATGGATCTGACTTGGTGATGAAATGCGTGAATTTCAAATTTAGCCATTCATTTGTCACATGACAACTCTAGGGGCGGCTTTAGCGAACAGCATTCATGAATCTCAATAATCTCATAGAATGCTCCAAGTAAGAGCAGCATATGTAAATCCTTGACCCATTGCGTTACGTGCTGCCTTGTCTATAGAGTGTGGACTTTCTGGCGTTCAGTGACTTGATCTAAGCGAAGTGCATGACACCTTAACCAGCTTTAAGAGTCAAACGTGAAGCCAAGTTTTATCTGTCCTCTAGTGCCACTGCTCCTCTGACGGCAACTATCTGTTACAACCGAAGACCTGCTACGCTCCTTCACACAAAACACTAAAATGTGCAACCTCATATCTCCAATCGCTGTCAACATAATTCGTTAACAATAAAGCACAAACAACACGAGAAAAAAATAGCCTCAATCCCACTCTAACATCGTATAGTAATCATTTGGTCAACTAGGAGCCATTTCTGAGATTCAAAGAGTAATGGCAGAATTGATCAGTATAGATCAATATATAGCACCTTTTTTCATGATTGACAATGGGTACAAATCGGAAGCAAAACACAAAGCATGTATTATAGAGCATCATATTAATTTGGTCATAATTACACTGGATCAAATGAATAATGCTGCTTGAAACAGCCAGCTAGCTATTGTGGGCCCGCTGAGGAACTATGGACATGATACGATTCGATGTTACCCCTTAATTATGGTGTTACATACTAGTATGGATACAATAATAATGCCATGTACCTGGCATAGCACCACTCAGCTAGTTTGGAATCTAAAATAACATCTAAGGCAAATAACAAGCACGATATCGCCTTCTTTTGGAGTCAGTTGTTAATGCAAAAATAATCTTTACTGGAGTACAAAGTAATTATCGCTGCTGATAACGATCAGCTGCGACTGATGTTGAATACAGGGAAAATTGTACTATTGTCAAAATTTCTATGGAAGGGACAACTGAACAGCATCTAAAATATTAATATTCGACATCACGTCCGTTGGGTCAAACGCTTTACCCTCACTAAACTCAGATATGAATGGACATTGTGCAGTAAAGGTACCTTCATTCACTCGCAGAACACCATAGTCTACAAAATCATTTGACTGGTACAGTTTCTGCAGATTGCCACCAAATTATACGAATTGAATTAAATACCAATGACAGCCTGTAATGTTAAGTCACATGATACTAATGTGGTTATTCAATGTGCATAAGTATGGGTGTTAGGGCAGGGTAGAGTGACGGGTGTTGGTGGTATACGCATTCCTGTCGTAAATCACAGTGGTATCTTGAGCTATCTTACTGCATTTGTAGACTGCTTACACAAATATATAAATCATTAGGTTTGTGAGTTGACAAATATATGGATAATAAATGACGTAAGTGGACGTACGTGATCAAGTGTTTCGTAATCAAGCTTTTCTCGACAGATACCACCTCTTAGACTCAGTATCCAAGAGAACGGCGGGCATTAATTTGTCATCATTTAAAGTCCATCAGCAGCTGGGGCACTGACGGCAAAAAACCATTGCCACATACTCTAATACCTCAAAATACCACCTTTCTGTCGTTATTACTCAGTGGAAAGATATCGCACAATAGAATCAATGATTAAAGAGTACATATATTATGAAGAGATGTTATACGTTGCTATCACATTGGCAATCACGCAGGTCAAAGCATTCGCCAAATGCTCTGGGGAAAGCTCACAGCGGCTATCAGCTGGAAAAGGAGAGAGCCTGAATGTCCGCGATGAACTTATAAAGACTCTGTAGTAAGCACGCTCTGCAATTGGATAGTAGAAAATCTTAAGTTGAGGCACAATGAGATGCCAGTGCGCAGAAGCGTTTAATTGGCAACCACTCTCGTGATTTCCGGACCGGTTTCTTATCATAAGTTGAAAATGCTTCCATGTCATGGAGCATTGTCGTGACATGGGGTAATGTCACGTCGACAAGCTAGTCTGGTTTGTTTTTCACTATTCTGGTAATCGCTCGATAGCCGTGCACACACCGCATATCTAAGTATACAAGCGGACAATGACATTTCACCTGGCTTCGCATTGTGTCTGCTACACAATGAGAGCCAGATGTACATTATAACTTTCTTTGCACAACGCACAGAAACGCATGAAAGCTCGGTACTTATATACTATGGGTAAACTCATGGCGTGATATTTGCCCGTGGACCGACTAGCTTCTCAAATTATTAAAGGTGCAATACAAATGCAACACATACAGGCAAATTAGAATACCTACTTTAAGGTATTTTACGTAAATATACTTTTTTCGTCACAATGCATGTGTCACTGTAGATAATTTTAATTGACATATGTGTAAAGCTTTTACCCCTTCTCGTCATTTAAGTGTGCATCAACTACCCTATAATCACAAACATTATCCATTTCCATATAACTAAATCGAACACAATATTAATAACAACCGTACCAATATAAGCATTAACTGCAGCCAAGTATTAATTTTACCCTATTGAGCAATCCCTAACGAGCGACAGCCGAACCTGGTGACATTTTAATGTGCGCTAACCATGTCGTTATTTTAACCATGGATGAACTAGTACCTAGCCTCATTCTGTTTTCCCCCTGTAAATGCCATTACCTGTGGTATTGAATCCTCTAAGATTGAAGACAATGGTATTGCGATGAGCCCCCCCCCCCCCCCCCCCCACCCACTCCACATTCCTAAGTACACTGTGGCGTGTTACCTCGCCTCTGTTCTGTGTTCATAGATATATTTAGCCGGGTATGCAGTGACAGCACCTCGGGCTTCCAAAGACTGTATTCTGATCAAATTATCTTCAAAAGTATATCACAAATCTGTATTAATGAAACCTGTTGATCACGTAAGACATGCGAACATATAGACCGCCCTGTTTGCGTCACGCTCCCACTGTACCCCAGTCCATTTGCTGCTAGGCAACATTTACCACTAATTGAAATGCACATGCGGAAAACAACTCCCCAATGAGAACGTATTGCATAGAATTGATTGGGCATTTTTGATGTGAAAGGCAGGAAGTAGTTGAAAAGGTGTTTCACGCCAAAGAACGAATGAATTTGTTGCAAATGGCGGCCGGGAAAAGCGGTAATACCTGGTTATTCATGAGATGCTGGTGTCTTTGTGTTGGCACAGTAAGAATTCTTTGCCTGGTGCGGAGGGGAGCTGATGCATGCATGTTGATTGAAATGTCATGGATGAAACTCAAATACCACTATTGATGACGCGTTTCTCATGCTTTTCTCACGACGACAGAAACATAACACGATCATTAAAATAGGAAGTTTTTTAGCGGCTACTGTGCGGACTATTTCGGTACATTTAATAGCAAGTTGTTACCGACCAATAAACAAGCTATTTTTCGACAGTAGAGGAGCACGTCAGACATAAATTACCTCACAATTGGTTCCTCATACCCCTTAATTACTGATACTTAGTTGGATATTCGTTATAATCTACTCAATACCATCATAAATACAATCGAACGCATTATTTGCCACATGATAAAACAATTATTCATCATCATAACCAAGGATTATTTATTAAATTATAATATAAATATTGCTAATGATAGCAATCATAACAATGCAAGTATCAATACATTTTAAATGCTGATTATGGAGGGTGAAGTTTCGTCATAATATATGTTCTATATAAAACTCCAAGCAGCATTATTAAGTTATGGCAGATATGTTACGAGGCGGCAATGGAAAAGATTGCTATACACACAATTGCTTCAGGTATCTTGACTTGTAATATAATTGGTTGGCTCCTCTTGTAGTTATTAAGGTCGATAATCCTGACAAGCCAGTAGAGTATGTAATTTGGAATGTTGCTGTTGGATGCATTCTTGCCGTCGCGTGGCGATGTTTTTGCAGAAGATACACACTGAGGAACGTGCGGTATTGCAGCAATGTTGTTCGGAACTATTAAATGCGCAAATGTCAATGGCGTCGTGTTGTACTTAACAATAAAATATTGATCAACTACAAATGCCATTATTAGCCACAAACAAAAAATATATTATTGATCTTTCATCACCACAGTCAGTCCAGCAGCCGCTTAATAACACATTTTATTCCGATGAAAATGTAAACTAAGATGATTGGCAGTGGGTTTTTCAAGTCATGTAGGATGGCTAGATTGTCGCTAGGATCACGAATATCACTTAAGAGAGGTAGCGAAAGAATTTCTGAATGGCTAGCCACGAACGTGCTCTCGACGCAAAATCAATCTTGCGATTAATGTTGAGTCAGGCCGTGCCTCACATGAATCTGCAAAGAAGGCGATATGATGACAATAATGATGTTGTATGGGCATCATTTTCTATTCAGAAACAAATAGTTCTTTTTAGTTGAGGATGCCAGATGGTTTTGTAAGCTAGAAGAGTGCTTCAAAACGAAGCTAGAGTGCTTGCATGGCAAGATGGTATTAACAGTCTCCTTGCCAAAAGCATAACGACAGATCTCATACCATTGATGATTTGCACCGGTAATGTAAAAGTACGTAGTCTAGCAAGATATGCATACTTGTCACATATTTTGGGTGTGATCATATTGCACAAATAATAGGGCTCAACTATGTGTCGAAGGTATAAACGGTTATAGACATATATAATCTCGACATTATTAATGCCGTCTTCTTTGGAGGCACATCTGATGACAAGCAATGTGACCTATGATCTGGGGACAAATAAATCGACGTCAGACGGACTACGTCAGTGTAAATGCGCTAATGAATATTGACAGATGTGCTGTAAAGATTAAAGAGCCACCCAAAATACTGCTGTGGAACAATTGATATTTGCTTATTGGCAGAGTGTGGATCTCAGGGGCAGTGTACTACGGTGAATAGTAGAAATAGACTATTGTTATCTGACATTGAATGCTACTGTTTTCTATATTAGTTCGGGAAGATTAACTAGAATGTAATTAAAAAAATGATTCTCACTCGCCGTTTAGTTCCGTGCTCTAATGATTTGATATTTGTTATCTAGTCTGTAACGGCTCATGAAGTTGATGGGCACAATGGACTCTCTTGAAGCTACCTTATGTCGGCAATGACCATTAAACATAGCGGTCGGAAATTCCGACCATCGACTGTCTGCTTATGTATACCACGGGAACAACTGCCATTGATACAATCTGACAGTGGGTCGACAGATGGCTGGACCGTCTAGTGGTCCATACACAATTATGACGTCTGTTGTGTTTATTTATACCTCTAGAGTTTCCAGCGACAGACGAGACCTTTGACAGCGCAGGTTGAGCTGACCAATCGCATGCTAGTTGGAGTCCTACAGCTTTTGCCAACGTTTTCGTGAGTAGGATATATTGCTCCACAGGGTGGGTGTTATTTGTCTGAAAGGGGCGCGAAATTGACGGAGTTTGCTGCTCTGACTAGACGTGACCAGCTTTAACACATAACTCATCTTCGACATGAAATATTTACAGCCGCAACTATATGAAAAGAACACTTCGTCCATCAATGAATACATCCTTTGTCATCGCTTGCATTTTTATAAAAGTAGATTAGCCACATTAGATACAGCAATACCAGTCATACAGTTGACTGTGGCGGGCTCGCCTATCTAGCTTCCGGCAATGAGTGTTATTTGTCACTTTGATAATCAAAAGCCATTATCATCCATCGACAATGTTTTTGTCCTTATTTGATGCATATATATGCACATCAGTGAGATAACTATCAGGTAATGTTTAGCGCCCATCGCGGAATGGTACTGGGTACATTACACTTACAATTAAAAAGTGGTATCACTTGTGATTTCTGAGTAATATCTACGACATCCACGTGTGTCAACTTTATTTATTTAGATTATTTGTATTGCGGGGTGAACAAACCAACTGCATGGGGCTCTTGCTATAAACCATTGCTTAGTGACTATTCGCTATGCACGATTCAAGAGTACTGCTTAGCTTTGGAACTTCAAAGCTAGATATTGTCAAAAAGCTTATAGCTATACTAAGAGAGCTCATTCGACAAAATATGCGAACACACCAACTTTGAGCAGTGTGTTGCTCTGTCATAGCGTCTCTTAATTCACATAGATTGTTCTTGTCGAATTGGTAGCATATTCGGCACGACCATCGGGAAGACTCCATATCTTCAACATATAAAGTCAGATCCTGAGCCTTGCCACATCAGTTCTATTTCCCATGGTAGCGAGATTTGATGAAGGGGTTTGGTTCACTCATTAGCAAACTGACCGCCTAGGGAGTCGTACTGAGCTCTCTTAGCTTAGGTATTATATGCTTAGTAGTTGCATGCACGTGGGCATGGCTTGTGTCAGCTGATGGCATACTCACGATGAAGTAACTGACTTCATGATGCCATAGGGTAGGTGCTGGCATGCGTTAGATGATGGAATACACTCGATAATGAATTTGATCTGGTGATGACACACGTTAGATGATGGCATACACTTGACCTGACTTGGTGATGGCATACACTACCTGATGGATTTAACGCTAGGCGATTGTCTATAGATTACAGTCATGACTTGATGTCGCCACGACCACTCTACAGCAGTTGAATGTAAATCCACTCGCGGGCTGCTGCCGGATACTTCTTTTTTCTTGCTAACCAATATTCGTGTATTTATAGGTAATATATATTCTTCAGGACAAATCTTCCTTGAATGATTTAATAAGTCGTCAGATTTGTATACATATTTTGCCATTCATTCGTCACATGACATCCCTAGAGGACGTCCGTAGCATATAGCTAGCACCAACCTCTATAATCTCATAGAATGCTCAGATGAACAGCAACATATGTGTATCGCAGTGCCATTGCGCTACGAGATGTGGATTTCTGGCGCTGGGTGACTTGATGAAAAAGGAAGAGCATCACACCTCAAGGATTTGAGAGACTAGTATGAAGCCGAGTGATACTCGTCCTCCGGTGTCACTGCTATTCCAGCCGATTGGTAACGGAAAAGTTTCTGTATCAAGCATTAGCGTGATATGCATTATGAATCGTTGGCCCTTATTTCTGATTGATCATGCATGTAAAGGCGTCTGTAAACATGATAAGCAGAATGCCTCATATTATGATCTGAGTGACACATTTAGCAGTGAACAAGGAATGGCGAATATAGCCATAAACAAAAAGTGACGAATATAACCGAGAACGAGGAGTGGTACATCACAAAATTAATTAAAGGTATGATACAACGATTTTCATCATTTCTTTATTATGTGTTTAAAAACTCATTAACCAAAGGGGACCCATAATTCATTGCACCGGCATGCATAAGTACTAAAAATCCCCCGATAAGGTTCCACTCGGAAGAAAATACGAAGCCATCCTCCCGGTGCCATTTAGCCTCAGATGGCCGCCAGGGGCAGGTTGCGTGACGTCATACCTGCTGCGCGGCCTCCAAGAGAATATGACAGCGAGCGAGCGAAGCGAAAAGCAATTGCTTGGATTTTAAGATTACACTGTATTTATGTGAAGCCATGTCGTCTTCTGATGAAGATTACGAGGCCCCATAGCATAACATTGGGACAAATTTTGTCCATGACTATTTATTTGAGCCAATACGGGCGGGAGTTGAATCATCCAAGTCACACTTCGAAATGACACCGGAAGCTCGAACTCCGCTTCGGATGAAGAATCCACACAAGATTTCGACGAATGGTGAGTTTTAGAATACCCTTCCCAAGCTTTATTGAACTTATGTTAACTGGTAAAAAATAATCGTTAGTATCAGTTACCCAAAAAAATTTACACATTCTGTAAGTTGAGGTTGGTATGTTGACAGACCTAACTACAACAACCAATAGTACTTGGCTAGTGCATGTAGCTTTGTCATTGTACCCTCAGCACATTTAATATTGTGGACAGATGTTTGCATGCAGTATATAAAGTATTTTCCCTTTACATTCATTCATTGTACCACAAATACAAAATAACAATAACTCTTTAATTATTTCTCTAACTTAGGTGTAGCTGTCGTCACTGCATCCCAATGGACACAGCCAGAGTGCGTTGCAGAAGTTAGAGAGAGTGATGGCTATAACGGAGGAATGGACATGCATCACCAAGCATCCCAGATTCCTGGCAAACTGCCTGAACAAAAATGAGCTGGAAGCGTCCAAATTTGCATTTATTCAAATGGATGGACCTGTTGGAGATGAGGTCTCTACCAATGAGTAAGTTAGCCATTATTGCTACCAAAAAGGACAGTTTGAGGTTGAACAATCATATTTATTGCTAAGGGATCATCAATCCCGCTGTGATTTCTTGGTCAGGTTGAATCGACACCTGTGAGCACCTACGAGAAGATCCTTTTCAGGTTTCTCGTACTGGGAGGCAATAGGTGGTGGGACAGTCTTGTCCTCGGCAAGGACCTCAGCAAGTCTGTAGCTTGGGTATTTTTACCTGAGATCAAGCACCTCAGCAATCAATTGATGTACATAGTCTAAGGCAAATCAACGTTATTCATATTTAATAATAGTCATATAACAAGTTAGTTATATTATATGACCATATTGAATTGGGTAACAATGTTTGTGCATATGGAACTTATTTAAGTTTCGGTAATAAATGTCAAAATAACTTGTGGTTCCTTTTAGATTAATGCATATACACACCAAAAGAAATTGGTACTTTGACAGGCTTGACAACTGGGTCTCCCTATCCGGCTTTGGGATAGGACACATTCCATTGGGACTGACCTCCTTGAGTGATGGCTTGAGCTCTGTTCGAGTTTTCATTGAAGTGAATGATTGCTAGGAGCAATCTGGATATATATACAGCAGGTTGATAACATATTGCTAAGTAAGAATTAAAGCTTAAGCACATAATTCTACAAAGAACATTATAGCTGTCACTACACAAATTTGCTAAACTTCCATACAACCCCAATTCAAATATACACAAACGAATTTCAAAATATGTTATTTCATTGGTATTACTTGGCCTCCATGGTGGCATAGGGAAAGTGGACACTCTTTGGTGCGAAGAATATGACTACTTTGTGATGCGATTCTAGGCTTGATGTCTGCTCTGATGGGGAGAGCCTGCCAATGTCGTTTAGAAGATGCTTGCTGGAGGATATCAATTCCAACTCTTTGTGTGGCATCGATCCTATTTATGGCTCACACATAAATCAATACAGATTACATTTGTTTGGTAAAGTAGTACCACAGGGGAATGGATTTCACCATTTTGACTCATTTAATGACTCTACCACTGAAGTAAATATTTCTATAAAAACTTATATGATTAAAAACTTATACCGACCCTTCAGTATCCACTTTCTGCCCTCTAGAAGTGCATGCTCACATTCCGGGTACAGCTCCCCATGTCCCACATGCTCATTGGCGACATGCCTAGTAACAGAGAGCCACTTAGCTCTAACCAGATCCGCATCTCCATCGCTTGAGGCAGCACACCAGTAAACATGATTGGAAATGCTTCTGGCCCACTCACTCAGGATGTTGCAGTCTTTTCTTTTCCCTTTGGCCAGTATTTTCTTCTTGATCCCTTCATTTACAAATAAGTGTGTGTTGTTTTTAATGCTAACATATAAATTTTGTATGCTAACATGATAAATATTCCTTAAATTATTACACGGAGCGTTGTGTTAGCTAAGTCACACAAAGAAACTAACCTTTGGCAACATGCCACACATCAAACCGGTGTTGGACTGTAGGTTGCTCTTCCCTCATGTACATTTTCACCCCCAAATGTCTGTCAGTAGTGATGGATTCAAGGGTCAAGCCATTCTCAGACGGGGATTTCAAGGCAAGCTTCAGGCCAGCTTACTCCATAGCATTTGAAATTTTTACTTGGTTGCTCTGAAAGAAATTAACAGGCAATTGATAGTACAATAGACATTAAGGAATCCATCATATACCGGTCATAAATCGTAATTTGTATACCGGAACAAGTTGCATGTCTAGAACCTTCGAAGTCTTTAGGTCCATCAGGGTGTAAGTGCCATACTTAGCAGGGTGGCATGGAGAACAACATCTGGCATCCCCTCCTACAGAAAGTGGTGTACCCTGGCGAGCAGTTGTCAGTGAGGTCTGTTGGCTCCGCCATAGTCTTCTTGCAGCTGGAACAAGATAGCTTCTCTGAATGTTGACATAGATATAGTTATCAACATAGATATCAACGCGCCTGAACATGTTCAGTGTTCTAACAGCACTACTGCCACTAACAAAAATCCCCGAGGCCTTAACAAATTCCCTGCAGGCATAGCTCCTGTTAAAGGTTGGCTATCCCACATCTTGCGGTGTCCATTCACGCAGATTTGTTCAAAACAAGCAAAACTCCCCCTATCTGCTTGACGATGACTCTGCAGGGGCCCAAGCACAGGAAGCATGAGAGCAGCAGGGTTCTCAAAAAGCCCTCACACACAATAAACTTTCTTTGATTCTGACTAGGGCCATCCTCCAGATCAACACCACTGTGAACAACAATAAGAATGAATTCCCAACATAAGCATTCTGTGAGCTTAATTTTTCTCCCATCAAATAAAACCCTGTGATTACACTACTAACAAAACAATATTTTCCTTACAAACTCTGTGTCATCATCAGTGTCCATCTTGGCATCATCAGTGAAGTCATAGTCAGGGTCAGTTTCCATCTCATCATCGCTGTCCACCAGTTCAACAGATTCCTCCTGAGGCTCATATTGGGTGCCCCTGGTGACACTTTTGGTCAGCAAGTTGCACTATGTCCCTATGCAGTGCTGAGATGGGCTAACTTGGGTACCTCTAGAATATTTCTTTATTCCAGGAAAGATAGAACTCTGTGTCTGTTGGGACTTGTCAGCCATCTATGGTATCAATACAATAAGTATGCTACAATTTCATTCGCCATAGCCTTAAAGGACGTAAATGTTTACAAATTGACTGTGAAAAGATTCATGGATAAATACAACCGAAGTTATCCATGCCAATGCATTTCATCAAATATATTAATGCAGTTGGCTTGTGACACTTACCGAAACATTTGCCCGCACCCCAAATGACAAGTGAGAGCAAGCTTCATGGTCGGCAGACGGCAAGGCACTCGTCCCTGGTGTAGCAAACAGCGCGGACGCTGTCAGAGGCGAAGTTTCTTTGCCTAGGTCGGCAGTGCTTGGGTGTGACACCTCAGTCCTTGATTCACCACTGTCACTTGATTTATCTATCCGCTCAGCTGCCAATACTATTTCATTTACTACCTGCATGACGAGAAACAGCTGGATGGATATACTGGCAACTTGGTGATATATTCATCAGCATCTTAATAAGTATACGTCAACAGATCAGAACTAGCCTACAGGTTCAGCCAACGGATCTCACATGTTGTCTTGCCTTTTCAACGAGGCACTCCGTCGCTTAGTTTGATTGTCATCGACTCAAACGTGGCGAAAGATAGTCGTATATCTTCTTTTCGGAGCCTAGGTTTCTTACGAAATCCTAGACTTTTGAGCAGCTCTGGGTCAGTCTCATAAGCACCATTCTCGAAATGATCAGAACATAGAAATGTCGTAAGGGTAGGTCTCAAGTGTTTACGCTTGACTTTCGAATTCCATATGCGGCGCATTTTGCTGTCTTTCGGAAACAGAAAAAACTCACGCCTGACTTCTCCTTGTTCCGACTATCGAACGCACAACAATAAGACGAGTGAGCCACACGCTGTCAACCAACCGTGAAGGCTGAACATGGCGAGGAATATTCGCGAACAACCCGAGTGACGTCACTGTCTGAAAATTCACGAATTTTACCGAGCGGTATCTTGACAGATTCGACGTTGAAAATGTACATTTCAAAATCATTTTTCTATAAGAAAAAGAGCGCGCAGTCACCTTATTTTTGTTACGATACCCTTTTAAAACATAGAACTTTGGAAAAATGGAATAAAATAAATCATTGTATTTGACCTTTAACGTAGCGTTATACGATAGACTGAAAGCTCTGCACTTTTTTTACAAAATAAGAATCAGATTGCGCTCGAAACCCAGGAATGGTGCCATGTGCCATGGCTGTGTGAGTATGTCACTGGTACGCTCGTCACCATTTGCTTCTTCGTCTGTCCGATTGTTCTCCCACAAACCCGCATGCTCCAAACATCCTTGCTGTTACCATCTAAGTAATTAAGGTAATAGCAGGGCAGGCTATGACCATACCGCCTTAATATTTACCTACAGTCAGAGTACAATGGCGCAGACTTATACCTGGGGAACAATCTCTGATGTTTATAGATTTGAGATGCTGGTCGAATCATTACACTTCTGTGGCTCATGAATTTTAGGTCGTGGTCGACAAATTTGATGGCTACCATTTATAGTTTTGTGGTTTTGGCAGAAAATGTTTTGGACTCTGTCTGCTGGTTTTGAGGCTGCGGTCGATGTTTGGTTTTGAGAAGAGAATATTATGCGTGGGAACAATAGAGTTGTTTTTCACACAGTCTTGTGTCGCGGAGAAGAAGGTATCTTGCAGTTTATCCATTCCACAAGCCAAATAATCTCATCCGATTCCTCTTGAAGAACTATGACGAATTAAATGTGAACGCCCTGGTGATAAAGAAAATATTGAATTGACCACACAACTCTATTATCACCTACATGTAGCCGTGTACGGGATTCCTGATTTAGCTTGGTCGCTTTATATTGCGATTAACCATTACCTGTGTATTAGTACAAGAGCACTGTAGTTTGACATGCGTATATATTATATATGACATATAACTGGCCAACGAGTCTCTTCAATCAGCGATTTATATTGGCCTGAGGGGACCTGGGAGTGTTTTAAGTATTCCCCCTGTGTGAGGAAATCTGTAAAGTGGTTATGAATACTTTATCACTTCTGAAGATGCTTGTAAGAGTAAACAATAACGTGTGTTAGATATCGGACAGTTTCGACGAGTTCATTTTCATGATAGTCACTCAAATATGCCTAATTTATACAAAAACATCCGTATGAGTTAGAAGCATTACGATCGCACCATCAAGGTAAAGACGAGGATTTGAGAGAGCATTATGATCGTGAAGAACATTCCGTTGTTTAGCGCTGTTCATATATAAGTTCTGATTAAAGCAAACAAATAGATGCAACGCATGCAAAGTATCGTTGGAATCTTGTAACATAAACGTCGTCTTGGCTTACACAGATGCAGCACAAGCAGATACATATTCTGATTATAAGCCTGTGTTATTTGCTCGGGCGGATATAACGGGTTTGTGGAGTCTGTATATAAAAGCACTCTCACACTACACCATGCCCGCCGCTGAGGTTCTTATCGCAGTACTGATCTATTTCTTCAACTCATATTTGCATGAGGCTAAATGACGCGCCGAGACAGCATTTATTTCGCTAATTATCTCCACTCGAACTTCCTACGGTACGATTAATTCACTCGGTAAGTCTACGGTGTACTGGAAAAAGGTGATACCCAAACGATGCCTCCATGCCAGTTGATGCACCGTTACTAACAAATATGCAGTAGTTTCACCATTAGCTTTAAGGGACAAAAGTCTTATCTCTAAGGCTTACTAGGGTGCTATATATAAGCTTTAGCTTCCGCCCAGAAAACAATTAACCGCTGATTGTACCTCTAATGGTCAGTTTTCGCATTGAGGACCCCCACTACACAGGCGATATGGGTAGAGGATTTTAGTCTTCACCCAAGGTTCTGTATATACCGGGTTTTTTTTATCAGATTCAAAGATCAAAAGTGGTCAACAACATATAATCCCACTTATCACTAACAATAGCATTGTCATCTTTTCAGATACGATATATGAATTTCTGCTGGTCACAACATCTTCAGAGGGCTATCAATTAGCATTCGTCCGTGTCTAGACATGGACCAGAGAGCAGTCGTTCATCCTAGCCAAATCCATGTCACACGTGCCACAAGACAGGTCGATAACATTCCATAGTTGCTTACAAACCCATAGCCCCACGCCCTCTATCTTCAAAGAGACATTTCTCAGTTGACAGCACTTAGTGGCAAAATTTATGACAAAGACAGATTGGTGGTTTATGCTGAGTCATCCTGTCCATGAATGCCCCAGTTCAGACAAAGTCAACCTATCACAGTCGCCTAACCGTGAAATCGTTCAGTCGGTTTGTGACAAAGCTGATCAGATGAAACAGACCATTTCCAGTCTGCTATTGTGAAATGTTACCTCCTGCAATTTTTCATCCTCCTTTTAATTAAAAAAACTGAGTAAGGCTGAGATTATGATGAATTGGCACTTCCATCTAAATTCAAAGCCTTTATATGCAGAGAGAAAAACGATTTTATAAAAACATACAATGATGCGGAACGAGGTCTACCGTCGCTAACAATTGTTATTGTAACTATTACGGCGTGGCTGCCAGCGATGAGGATTCATGATTGACATCATTTCTCTGCGTCTTTTGAGGGTGACAAAAATGTTCATTAATAGCCTAGCCTGTGTCATCGCCCATGTCACGACATACCTGACCTAATGACCCTCATTCACCACTATCTTAAGATATGCAGATAGTCAAGATCGCTCCGGCGAAGCTCCTCCAAGCAGGCATGAATTGCATTGAATGGATCAAGGATTGTTTTTGCATCTTGAACACGTATCAATGGGAGGAAAACAATTTTCACACTGACTGGCAGGAAAAAAGCGATAAAACCAGGTATTTGACGGGACGGTGGTGTTGGTTCAGGTCCTATTATCGGGCGGCAGTGGACAAATACGTGCATGCTAAAAGCAGTTGCAAGGGCAAATTACAAAACAAACCAATATTAGCGCGTTCCTCATACTTCAATCAAGACGTCAATGTTCCCTATGCCGCGCGCTCACTGTGATTCAGACAAGGTATTCGTTATGCCGCGCGCGTTGTGCTGAGAACGCCTCCGACTGTTAGGTAAAGAATAATGGATCAAGAGAATATTGTTATCGTGGAGCACGACAGAATATGCCTCCCCCTCTGCAAATGTCTAAAACATGCATTACGGAACAATGACATGAGTACCTACAGTGATGGGAGGGGATGGGTTGAGAGAAGGTCAGGGGTCAGGAGCATGATTGTTGTCGAGAAGAGTAAACAAAGCGGAAGCGTGGAGAATGTGAATGGGAACACAGGGTTAATTTGTAATTTGTAGGTATCCCAGCAGCAATCAGCACATAGGATCGCCCGTATGGACACACGATTGGTGTGGATTTACAGTTAGTCGTAGAGTAATGCATATGGATAGGATCCTTAGCTGATGAATGCTTTAGTTTCGCTGCCTAGGGATGCTTAGTCCAGTACTCTGAAAGTCCTGAGATCGAACGAATCATGGCCAAGTAAAATAATATCAGGGTAAACACAACAAGCTAATCTAGCAGTGTAATATATCAACCTCTTCATAATGACATAGGATCCAAATGAATGTCCCTGCTTGCATGAATTCACAAACTATTATGTGCCTGCCGTAGACATCTAAAAATGAAAGGCTTTAATGGCTACTCTAGCACAAGTCACCGACTGGCTAGTATCATTATTATTTCATAAAACAAACAAATGCAAAAAAAAGCAGTTATATCAAACCATGTCTATATTAATGACGAGGATATACAACCATTGCGTCGTTGCAGAGGTCATAATTGAATATTTTTTCGAAAATAATTGTCAAGGAGATGAAGCTGCTTCTAACAAAATCACCTTTCACGTAGCACCATTGACCATGATTGTAAGGAGCCAAGAAAGATGAGGCTAACATCGATTGATGTTATAAAACTGACTGAACAAAGTATGGCTGATATATTTACCAGTAATTGAGACAGTGACATCACATTTTCACTTACTATTAGCTCCAACCCCCGAGAACAACACTCATTTAAACAGGTTACTTTTCCTTAAAACGCAATTTGCGTGATTCTTTCTGATTACATTTCCTTATAGCAATTTCCTATGCATAATATTAGTGAGGAGATACGTAGAGGTAATATGAAAAAGTCAACAAACCCGCCGATGCATACGAGAATGAAAAATGCTAGATAATAAGTTGAGAAGATTTCAGTCGCCTGAAAGTAATTCTGATGTTACTGATTGACATCAACCTTCTACGTTCAAAACGGAACGAGAAAACGCAATCTAGGTTGGGCTTCTCTGATTGTATCTTCCGTATAATATGCAAGGAGAATTTAACTACGGCATTGATGCCATTCAGCTTCAGGCGCCCCAAAATCTGTGCCGAATAACATCTTCATGGCAGCAACATGCACATTTTAATTGATGATTATTGCGAGCTTAGAATACAAATAGGCCACATTTAATTAACTCTGAGTGCCCTGATGAAAGCTGGAATTCAGGAAGCCTTGTAAATAGGTGTTTTATGGACGACTACGTTAGTGCATTATGCAGAGGCATTACGGCCTGGGCGCACCAGCAACAGCGGTAAATCGTCATCAAAGGTGCTAGCATAACGAACCTGCTAGGTGAGTCGACATTAACCTATTTGGAGGTAGGAATTATGCTAAATGAACATTAATTGATGTCATTGTCGTCATATTTAGTACTCAAATTCGTATCAATATTTGTCTCACAGCAGGGTCCCTAAGACAATCGAGCTTTTTGAAGCACTATTCGATGCCTAATGGCAATTGGACGGAACCTGTTGGACCTTATATAGACAGTAAGTCAGATACATGAAGTCAGCCGCGCGCTCGTTGCTATTCAGCAAGCACACTTCCTATACATCAGAGAAAAATGAACGGCGATATAATGTGTCCGCAGCTTGGCAATGCCGCCCGCCAATCACAGCAAAAGTATGACGTTAGCTGTCATTGATCGCTGGTTATGTGGTAATGTAAGGATCAAACAGAGTGGAATGTTTGAGAGGCATCTAGTGGACGTTCTATTATCAAGACAAATATTCATTCTGTAACCTTCTGATTTGTAAAAAACCCTGAAAATTATGGCGTGCCCAAATCGGCGACTGCAGCAATCAGTAGTATTGAGTCAGACGGCAGTGTTCACAATAATGTCACCATAAAACAATCGTTGATGAATAGAAACGTAATTATCGTAACAACTATAACTGACATTGTGGTGCTGCTGCTGGTCTGTCAATATGCGATGCTTGCGCTGAGCGTATGTTCACACCATTAGATAGCGGACATTTTCCTATATTTTCTCTGCTAACAGGTGGTATATGGGTAGGCGTCCGCCACGACCACCAAAATAACACATTATGTTGAAAACTGCATTTTGCATGGATGAGGATATTGCATCTGGTATATACTGGCATTAAATCCAAACATTCAGCTTTGGATGTGTGATTCATACCATATTGTTCCCACGACATCACACTGAAATGGGATGCAAGCGAGATATGAAGCTTCAAATTTATAACGTGGCAATTTATTGCCATTCCAATATTGGAATTATGACACAAAGATAATTAGACATATTTAGGCACCTTGAATACGGCAGTAACGGGTTATAGAGCAGTCAAATCTGTCGCTTTGTCCATTGATTACCATATGTCAGAAAATATTGCATATTCCACACTAACCCCAAAACTTCCAACAAGTTTGTGTCTATAGCTGGGGGTTTTCGCAAACCGAGCCGACGTAATTGTGAGACGCATGCGAGGGACTTGCGATTTCGTTACTGAACAGCTATTGATCAAAGCTCTCAATGGTTCGACCAGGTGTCTGTTGCATAAATAAATAACTGTCTGGTTAAAGTTACTTTAGTTATTAACCGTTCATAAAGCTTTATCAAAAGCGAATTAAAGCACAAAAATATCACAATGAAAGCTTGTTGGTTGATACTTGTTCACTTGTCCATTAAGAAGGTCGCTCTGACAAGGTCCACTTATTATGGTTGGCTGACCGTAATGTTATTCAATCTGTTTGAGACAGCTGATTTCGTATAACATATGAGGTCTCCTATCGCTTTCATGGTTAATGACATGCAATTATGATGACGAGCGATAGTGGTTCATGAAGGACGAGCATCCAAAGCATTCCTCAATATTTTATGTGAATGGCAACTACTTATATGAACAATATAAAGAGGCAGTTTGTTTTATTGCCTACGTTATTCGCGCCACGGCACCACTGTACCTAGTGACTCTCATTAAGGCTTAACTATACTACATTGACCAAGCAATGTAGTATAGGCGTATTGGAAAGGCACGTGCTGTAAACAACGTGTGCGTGATTCAACATCGCTGCAGAGAAGCTTAGGCATAGATCACACACAATGGATCGGGAGAATTGTTTGTAAAAGGAAATTGGTGTATTGATGCGATAATGCAACACCAATGGAGGGAAGAGATTTTCACAAACGGCGGAGAGGGATGAGAGTGGAGAGGAGACAGTAGAAAGGGTGGCGGGATGAAAGACGAAGGAACGAGGGGTGCGCAATGACATGTAGAGACAAGGGGTGATGGGATGAGGGGTGATGGATAAAGCGACGAAGGATGGGGTCGAGTGCTTTGCATAGAGGGACGACGACGAGTGCAGGGAAGAAGGGGGGAGGGGCGTTGTTGTGCAGGGATGTATTGCTAATGAATAAGGGGCCGAGGGTACGCGAGTGTTGGTATGCAAGACGCGTGGGGTGATATGGGGTCATATGACGGTTATTAAAAAATTTATCGACAATTTTCTCAATAAATGTATCTCTCTAGAAGCACCACACGCTGCAAGACCTACCAATGTAGACAAAACCACATAACACGAACCAAGGTTTTCAAGCTTATCAAGGAAAACGTCGGCTACCATAGAAAAGCAAGGTTATTCTCATGAACCATGTTTACTGCACATGATGACGCAACATTTTTCTTTGCCAGTCCTTGATATATCACTATCACATCTATACCTACATTAGAGCAGAGCTCAGTGTATATTATCATTCACCTCAATCTGATGCATCGTTTATTTACACAGGTTAAGTTCTATAATGGACAGCAATACAGATAAGGGTTAGACTGTGGTTGATTATAAACGGCCTGCAGTTGATTTTGGCTAAACTGCGTGTTAGACTGTGGTTGATTGTGATGAACCTGCGGTTGATTCTGGCTGGATTGGGATGGATCGCGTGTTGGGCTCTGGTTGATTGTGCTGGGGCAGTAGCTGCTAGTAGATGGGGGCTGCAGTTGATGTTTTTGATGTTTTGGTTGATGGTTCGTGGGTGATGTTTTTTATACATGAGATGATAAGGGCTATGGATGATTGCTGTGAGGTCACAGTTTAAGAATTTTGAGGTTTATTTCAATGTTTTGATGTTATATTTGAGAGTAACAAGGCTCCCGTTAATGTCGTGAAGGTTGAGGTTGATGGTTCGTTTGGCTGTGGCTGTGGCTGTTTTATCATGCATCTTTATTCAATGATTTCCTCAGAGAGAGGATATGTATGGAATAGAGTTATCTTCAAGCACCACAACGTATCGTGGAAACACTAAATCAATTTGTCGTCTTTCCCTTAATTTAAACTCACACTGACATGCACAGGAAGGCTTCAACATTATTTAAGCGCCGTTGTGGGCAACGAGTGCTCAGATTATTACGCATAATTTCCCCTGGATCACACAGCTCTATTTCCATCTTCACACAAGATCCCTGCCGATTACTCTAAAAAAGTATCGCTGCTTAAGGTCATTGGTAATATAGCTAAGTATGTCTATGGAACGTATTTAATCAGCGCCGTGTGTGGTAGTGTGGGAGTTCTGATTACATAGCGTTGTAAGGGTTTCATCCTAAATACACCTGCGGGGGGATGAATCAGTCATTAGCCCTGTAGAATCATATAATAGAAGGAAATACCGATCATTAGATTATCAAGTAGCAGTCAGTCGCCTGATTGTCACGCCTATATATCTGGTTTACTCAGCACTAACATAAACCTTGAAGGTTGAAGCGATATGCGAACATAATCAAGTTTGGGCTTATGTATACGAGTAATGCACAACGCGCAAGGATTATGGTTCTATAATTATGACATATATTATGCAACATTCAGCTGACGATAAATATGGCGAAATAGAAGAAGAACATAGCTGCTGTATCCATGATTGACATATGTGATGCTGACTTAATCACTTCGTCGTTGGAACAATAAGATGCCTGTACTGAGGTTGTTAAAGAGTGACTGGGCAACGGATATCTTGCATGCCATATTCTTGGATTGTCGTCCATATTGTTCATGAATGGGCACTGATGTTCAATGACACATGGAAAGCTGCCCATTATGACTACAAAAGAGAATGTTGAATAAAAGCTGCCTGTTGCATGCAATAGGATTTTGCGTCTAGGCAGGATATAGGTTATCATGATAGAGCATCAGTTTATTACTGTCACAGTCCATCCGTTGTGATCTTAAGTTTTTTTGGAACGGGAAATGACTAAAATAATCTGCACAAGTTTGAAGTAATGCGTAAATGCTTTTGAAAGCACCCCTAAAACATACCCACACGGACGTTCCTACCGCATCATGCTGCAAGGTTTAATCATATGGGTATGTTATTCATACCGCATGTAGTTTTCATGACATTCCGCATGGAGGTAACCACAGGAAGTGGCGCATCATACATATTAAACACGACGACTCCGCGAGGTATACAATGAAGCATATTAAGGTCTACCGTCACTAGCAATGGTAATTGATCGGCAGTTATTATTGCATATGGCTACCGGCGTGCAGATCTATGAGTAAGGAACACCCATTGATTTCCTCGCTACACGGCCACATTGTTCTTGTGATCGTCATTAAATCGCTATTATACTACAGCCACCACTTGATCAGAGGCATGTACAGTAAACTTGACCTGGTTCAGGCATGGTTCATAGACAAATAATTGAGGATTTGTTCATATAAATGGCAATAACTCTTTTGATAGGCAAACTTTTACGTCATTGGAAGAAACAATTCGCCGAAGGAGTTGCTGAGCAAGGCGATAAAGTCAGGCAGTGAATGAGACGATGACGTCTCTATCTTGATGCAGTAGGAATCATCTGCTTGGGGCTGCATGCGATAAAGGCAAGCATGTTAGAAGCAGCGACAAACACATATAATAATACCACGCAATAATCGTACATCAAGATGCGAAGGACGCAACTGAAGTGAGTGAAAGGTGCACGTGAACAAGACCACCACTGCGCCTCATTCTAAATATGGATGGGAAAGTATGGATGACGAACCAAACATCTATATCTCGCGCCACGATTGAAAATCTTAGTTAGAGGCTGTAATAATCAATTATATGAACATCGTGTGGATAAAAAAAAATCATGCCTGCATATTACACATAGAGATTAAATAAGCGTTAAACCAAAGCGTCATTGTATTCTCATCCAATCAGGCGCATTACAGAGAGCTGCTGGCTTCTGCCAATCGCCTTTAATAATCTTTTTTGAAGGGTTCTGAACACCCTTGCAAAAACAATGACTTCAAAATTATCCTTATGGCCAACACTTTCTGTCAGTCAGTAGGGACCGAATTTTTGTCATGGTGGGAAACTTGAGTCATTATGTCAGCACAATTCGGTACATTCCACTCAGATTTTGGATTATGACAGGTACGCTGGGATATTCATTCTAAAAACTACAAAGCTATTTTGAGCATGTGGTTTAATTAAAGTACCGCGATGTCGTGACTATGAACTAGATGGTGTGTGCATGTCGAAAGTGTTATTGGGGTGTGTACGTCATACAGATCCATAGTTTGTTCTCAGTTGGAGAAAAGCAGCTGGTGAATGCTGCCTGGTAAACGGATACTCTTGAATCGCAATGAATATGGTATAGTAGCAAGGTTTACAAACCAGCAGTACTGCGGCGATCTAGCCAACATTGACGCCTGTATTGTAAAATGGGATTATGCACTCTATACACCATATTATGCATTCCAATAGCAGAAACACAAAGCATGTACAGTAGTGCATTACATTAAATTGGTCATAAATGAATGGCTTTGCTTGCATTAACCCATATGTTATAGTGTACACACCATAAACATCTGGAAATGAGTTGAAGCTAATCAAAACAATATCCACAAAATCAGAGCTTGTTAAACGAGTTGCACGGCTCAGTTTAAACAGGGTCGCTGTGGAAACATCCGATTATATTCTTTGTAGTTCTGAGGCACGAAACAAGCATTATTTAGTTCGAAAAAGGAATTTATTATATTGTTAGAGGGAAAACTGCTTTTTACAGAGCATCGTTTACTTTATTTAATATTGTGCCAGTGAGCAATGTTGCCAAAATCAGATATTATTTAAAGCCAAATAGTTAGGAGTAAAATCTGAGATGTTAGTGGGCAGTAATTATGCAGGCAGACTTCGAGATATTCTCATCGTATTCATTTCCTAATAACGTCTTATTGTTCCATAAAGAAAACTATAGTTTACCCTATTAATTACCGAGTGCCTAATGTTACTAGATTGTTTTTACTATCGCAATACAAAAATCATAGAAAGTCTGTGATGATTAAAACAACAAAAACAAATCTAGTCATTAAAGTTTCGCATGTCGTTGGGTGTCGTAGGCACGTTTGCAGAGCATAGGATTAGACAGGTGAAAAATATATTTATCATTCTGAGCGTAAATGATATAGTGTTTCTGAATCGAGTTTGACAGACACACTCTAGCCTTTGCATCCATTGGGACGGCGGGAATGAATTTATCATCATTTAAAGTCAATCAAGTGATGCAGCAATGATGGGTAGGTACATATTTCTGGGGTTAATATTTACACTGAGAACGGCGTTAGAGAATCTGGTTTATATCAGAATGTAGGAGATATCATAAGACGGGGCGAGTCCAATTTCACTGGTCACCTAACATAGCACAATGCTTCCACGTAATGTAAGTTAGATTTTGTTAAATATATCTGATATCAGTGGTAGGTTTAGCTAAATAGGTTTATGCAAACATTCGTGCTATTGTAGGTATCTGTGGACCTCTAATAAAACACATAGATGCAACTGTAACCAAAGAGTAATTCGCCGTTTGTATTAATGAATAATGAATATGCTTGCATCCGCTGCACTCTACTTGACGTCGCTGATGTAAATAGTTGCACATACTGATAACTGTGACTTTAAATTTAGCCCTTTGTCAGACATTACCCTCCCGGGGAAGTGTGAGCTATAGCAAACTGACCGTGGACAAATATTTGCTGATCGATGTAAAGGGCTGATCATTTAGACCCAATGGACCTGTATTGTTTGGATGTCAGGGTTGTACATTAGTGGTAGCCGTCAACACCCACGACACAGGTCGCCATCTTTTGTAGATTTTATAAAACAAAATATCCCGTGTAAGGAGGTTTAATAGAATATTACGCTGCAATTGAATGGACGTGCTTTTTAGTCAATGTAAGTGCAAACATCAACTATAGAGACACCTGAGATTTTCAGGTTTTCCATTGCGGACAAAGGCGAGCTTATACAATTGAAGCATGCTAACTTCAAAACCTGTATATAGTGATTCAAGAAGATCTCTTCATCAGTCATTAAAAATGCAATCATTAATATTTATCAGCCTCTGATGTCACAAATTATTTCTCACCAGCTACTGATTTCGCACCATTGCTTTTAACATCCCATTGATGTTCCGCTATTGCTCCTGAACCAGCCACAAATGTCAAAGTATTATGTCTTTTCCAACCACTAGAGCCGTGAGATCATTTCTAGCCCTGAACTCAATAATGTACTAAAACACTAGTGCAAACCCTTGTGTAAATACTTCGACGTCACGCAACTTAGTCTAAAAGAGGGTTGGATATGATTTATTCGTGATGTCACCTGAGAAGCTCTGTAGCGACAAAGTATGTGGCCAAGAATAAAGGCGGTCTGGGCGTTATCTTCAGGTCATGCTTCTACTGCTGGTTCAACGAGGATTTCCCACAATGTCATCATACATTAACGCGCTGTTGTGCCTATCGAGCAATTTATTCAAGATACATTTAGATGCATAGCTTATGCTACTTATTTTGACGGGGCGGGAACCCCATATAATGCGCCTCATATTTTTTCACACCGAGCAGGGGCGTAGTGGTTTACTGCCTCGCCTTTCGACCCACAGGCTGTGGGTTCGACTCTAAGGTGAAAACCTGACTGGTTACTCGTGACTGAGATGATCACGTACAAATGGCGGTCCCATCTCTGAAAGGGAATGTAAAAGATCCTCTGAGGACGACGTGCTTTCTGGCAGTGACGACCCTCAGAGATACACTCACTGCAATTCGTACATAGCCTATTTTGCTAAAAACGACTAATTCGAACAAACAAACAAACATCACATCGAGCATTCGTGACCAATCCTGAATCAAGCTAGTACATCACTGCATGTTGCGCGGATACAGATAAGGCAATTCATTCATCTCTGCTACTTAGTTCCAATATATAACTCAATGACGTCTTTGCTTGTTGCAAATAACTGCAAGGCTTCATTTCCAGGTTTATTCGATTTCTCACGATCACCTTAGCCAGTTCAACTTAGCCTAGTTCCCTCTGCTTAATTTATTTCTGGCTAGTCCAACTCACCTTAGCTAAGCTCACTTATATCCAGCATATCTTAGCTTAAGGCCAGTCTGCCTCAGCCCAACTTATCTAAGCTCACATTTGCATAGCTCAGCCAATGTCCAGTTCATCTCTGCAAACGTTTTGCCTGTTTACATAGGCCTTACTCATTGCAACTCAACTAAGCCCAGCTATTCTCAGTCCAATTTAACCCAGCAGACCTGAGGCCAGCTCACTTCAGTCCAACTCATACTAAACCTAATCATACCTGTTCACCATAGCTTTCCTCATCTCAGCTCATCGCAGCCCATTTCACCCAAGCCCAATGGGAAATGAGAGGAACCGAGCGCCGGTCGCTGTACTGCAAGTATGTGAACGCATTGGTTTGTTGCTAACAATCAATCACAAGCCGATTAATTCACTGGCGGTGGACAATAGGCGATGTAATTGATGGTTGACTATACTGTTAATGCATGAATCATACAAATTGGAATGCTTCAGGAGAACATCTGCTTCACAAGCTTAGCTGAATGAAAGTCTTTGGTTGGGATTTGCCCTGATGAAGTGAACTCTGGTGCCCATAAAGATGGTTGAACACAATTAAAAGCGCGCCCAACAAACATTTCCAGTTTAAGAAGGAAGTCGTGTCAAAACTGCAATAATATTATGTAATTAGTTATAAACATAAAATTTTCTATATATATAGTGTGACAAAATGATTACGCGGAGACAGCGTTGATATTATATATTACATAATCTTCATTTAAGCTATATAAGATTTGATTAGGCCTGACTAGATTTTTACTGAGTTCTGATGAGTGACAGCAAAACTCGTGCCTTCGTCTGCCGCTGATGCACTATAAACGCGAATATGCAGTTATTTTCTCGTTCATTTCACGAGACCATTAATTGCAGCAGTCGTCTTTCCCTAGACCCAACTGAGCGGGTATAAATTCGCTTTAACATGCTTTGTGACCTTTATTTGGATTTGGATTTTACACTGTAAAGTAATTGCAAAAAGTATCAATAATAGTGTGTAATGATGGACGTGATTATCTTCCATATTCAGTATTAAACTAGAACAAGATTTGCCACGGGTTAGCCTCAAGTAAATCCTGCCTAAATAGGTTATGGCTTATTTAATAACAAGCCATGATGATGTCATGAGTAATGGAGAATGAAATAAGTATGATTATAGCTGTATGTTTTTACAATTTATCATTTAAAATTCAGGGAAAGAGTACCGGTGTATAGTCGACATTCTATCTGGCATTATGTCCATTATGGGAAAACTTTGAAAAAACGAAGAGTACTGGTTTGTGTTTAGTCTATTTAAGAGGCTCTCGTGCAGATCGAGACAAGTGGAGGGTATTGTGAATATGAATATACTGAAAATGGACAACTGAGGCCGCGTTGTTGACTTCAATTACGTTCAGAATATATGTTGTGGGTTTAGGAGCTAAAGTATTGTATGGGCTTATCTCGCCCTCTAAATTTTAGTACTATATGCCTTTTATCTGAATGAGTCATAAAGATACCAAATTAGGCCCAGCCGAGCATTATGCATTATGGCATTTCGGTAAATTCTTGTGAAATAAGCTTGGGCCATGCCGATAAAAGACACTGCCTAAACTTCTTAAATGCTAGGCTAATGTCTGCTCCGTCTCCCAAGCCTCTCTGCATGCAATTTCAATGTATTCCGTTTCAGTTTATAACCAGGATTTTGCATGTCGGCAGTGTGAGGTTTGCAATCGTGCTTCAGTACATTACGAAGCGACACCAGCGGCTGGCAATGAAGTAGTACTGCATCATCAATGGCTGACAGCGAAACAATCTCATGTCTCCAGTTGCAGGGTTGAAAAGATATATGCTTCATTGGAGGAGAGCTTGCATTTCCACTGGTCCTTGATGTCTGTATTTGTAGGCTTGGCATTTAGATTAGAATGATGGTACTGGGAAACAGTATGCGTGGGTTGAATGTGGATAAAGTCTACGTTTTAGAATCATCAATATCACCCATGCTGCCTTACAGCAGCACTTACGATGTACATTTAGCAAAGATAATCAGTATGATATACGAGTATAATCTAACTAGCGATTACCAGTTTTATCAATATGTCGACATTAAAGCGAGACTCAATGCATTAACACCCACGCTCGTGATGTTCAATCTTTGTAATGGCGTTATATGCCGCGTCTGACTGCTACTTGTGAAAGAAACAATGTATATTGTCATAATTTAGTAGGATATATAAATGAAAACACACACATTGCATTGCTATTCACACCAATAACAGGGTAACATGCATTCTTTGACGAAAACCATTACATTAGCTGCCGCACTCGAGGATGTGAAAGTGGCTCATGGAATGCTACATTATAAGTACAGTTGACTTTATGTAATCTGTCATATTATCTGGGAGAAGACGCGGCGACTCGTGTTATGGTTATCGATAGATATGAGCCGTCAACGTAGCCTTATTAGCTTCATTGCCTTTATTATACATCCTATCGCATGCATAGGAAATTATTACTGCTTACTTGCCACCTTCACAGTAGAAGTTAAAGGCCTTGGGACTGAACGACCAGGGATGTCCATAACTTCATCGAATACTATCCAGAAGCCAGAATGCCTTGAAGGGAAATGTCCTACGTGCATATGGCTTTATATGAAGTGGCAGTTATTGATAGAATTAACTAGTTTTCTGTGCTGCAGATACAAGTATTTGTACAACTCATGATGTTGTTTTTGCTTCCAATGATAGCAGTTTAGCATCTAGAGGCCATGTACTGGCTGCATGATTCAGAAATGCAAAACATTGATTATTGATGGGTTCTATGGATCAGGGTCCCATGTTTGACATGTAACAGGATACCCCCTATCGACTTTGCTCTGTACTATGCGTTCCTCTTTATCAACCATTAAGGATATATCGTTGACCCATATGTGTAAATATAACAGACATCACTCCTTAACATCATGCAGGATCTAGGTACTGTCTGGAGCAGGTCAAACTCGTTTAGTCTTGCGGTAGCGAAAACACCCAACTCACACGATAAACCTATCCCCACTCTGCACCGTTTCCACCATATGTTGTACATATTCATCACCTCTACATCTATTAATGGACGTTTAATGATAACATATTCCATGGATGACAGACTGACTAATATAAAGATCCTTTTGAGTCTGATTCTGAAATACTCCATTTACGCCCATAAGCAACAGCTTATGAAGAATGATGTATCTATATGCGTCTAGTCAAATGCTATAATATTGTTCATGAAAGAAGCTTAATGTAGGGCCGATCCATAACATGAATCTACACCCCGCCCCACACACAACCCTACCACAAAGCCCTAATATCCAACCTTAACTACGCCCGCACTCTACAACACTACAATCTCACCAACATATACACATATCAATAGCACGATTAGTATCCACTGATTATTCATGGTAGACTGTCTCTGATGTTTACATGAGGCACCTTTAGTCACTATTTGGCTTCATTTGGCAGAAACTGCCTTCGATGATTTATAGCGCAGGCAATGTTGAGCACATGTTTGTAAAACAGACAATGTCAGAGAATAAAAAAGGTTATCCTCAAAACAGAGACATGTGCGCTTTGTGGATACAATGCGGGTGAAAATATGGACTAGATGTTGAAAACACATCATTTATATTTTAAATTGATAATAAAAGATTCAATTAATCATACCTTGTAGTCTCTCTGATTATGAATGGCAACTTGCATCTCAGCTTTGATTAAGTTTTCCCTTCCATAATACACATTTTTATCTGTCTATTATGATTCTTACAGCTGTCCATTGTGTCTATAAAAGAAATTCATTGTAAGAGTTCGCTTAACAACAGGCTTGCGCTTATTGTTTAGAAAAACCGGTGTTGTCATACTCGTTGCATGCCCTTGAGTGTTCGCGATGAGCAATCAATAACGCATGATCCCCAGGCAACGGTGTGTAAACTAAGCTATTCAATTTGTTATACATGCTCTGTTTCATGGGGTTATAACGACATTGAGCGAAAAGAGACTCTCGAGTTTTAGGGTACAATCGAGATTTATATCTAGATGTGAGCACGATAGGCTTTGGGTTATTACAAACAGGGTCATCATTCGCAACGATGTCATTGTGATCAAAGTAATATGGTACATAACTATGCTTGCTGTTTGTTTCTGCTGTTGCTTTGTACCCTTCATCTGCACAAGAAGTATTATCTGAGTGTTTGTATCTATGTAAACATTTTGACATGATTCTTTTGTTCTCGAGTGTTTATGCATCATAACTGATTATTAATACCGCTCAAATGTATTATTCGATTATCAGATATAAAACGAACCTAGGATGGAAATGACCGTGCAGTACTACTGTTATGTAATTCATATTGTCATTCCACTCGACTATGTTATGGCTACCTGCAAACAAGGATTGTTCGCAAGCATGATCGACGCAAGAGAGAGTGGTGGCCTTAAAAATAATTACGTAGACGCCATCTCTTACAGGCTATTGTGAGAGGCACTTTCCATTCCATCAGGATCACCATTGAGTTCCGCCCTGAAACTTTACAGTTTATAGCTACGCTAAGAGGGTTCATTCAATCCTCAGCCAAGAAAAAAAATGCGAAGACACTACCTACGAGCCGTGGCATATATTGCTTTGTCATGGCGTTCCTTACAAATCGTAGAAGCAAGGAAAATTAGATATACGCGACAATTGAATTGAGCTTTGATTTGCAGCGAACAAATATGTTAGGCCGACTTTCATTAGTGTCATGGCTCTATGCTTCCCTAGCAATGACACGCCGACCCATCATCCACATCAATAATGCTTGTAAAACAATTCTTTGTAGCCATCTAATAGAATGAAGATAAAGGATTATCTTTATAGCTTCACATCCACAATAGTTACTCTTGTTAATGAATGATGCATCGGAATCAAGTGTTTAATTATGTATGTTTGTTTGACACTATGTTACTGATCCATCTATGCTGCGGAAGGTACCATGTGACGCGACTAATTTGCTCCATCCTATGTTTGCTAACACAAGCCTTGCCTCACAGTTCAAGGCCTGACAATACCAACTGCTGTCTTTCCAAGCAAGACAACATGCAAGTGCTCGATGAATTTGGATGAGTGTCCTTGTGCGATCAAAAACATCCCAGAAATCACCACTTCAAGTACCAATAAGTCATTTTATGGGCAGAGGCATATCAGAATGACGTCTGTTTATAGTTAAATGCAGATCGCATAGGCAGAGACATGGTTATAAATAACTTCAAAGTCGAAATACAGGTTTTGCCATCTCACTCTCTTTCCTTTGCAGCTGTGTCCTTTCGTCATAAAAGCCATCCTTTGGCTCAATATGTACTGATTAGCGCTGCCTGAAAGCAAATACGTTTATCGTGAGAAGTTTCTCGAACTAAAATATGTGTTCTCTTTAATTGCTCAACGCGCAGCTCCCGGCTAGTCATTTACTGAGAGTCTTTGCCAGGAAACTGAACGCACAGAAAAAATACGACCAAGATATTGGCGTTTGGAGTACATGTCGCATTCTGTCAATGTTTTCACATGCCACGGCATCAGATGTCAGTTTTTTGATATAGCTATATTTGCAATGCGGCGCAGACTATGTTTTCATTACACTCTGCAGGCCCCAGTCTGTCCGAGACAGCAATATGCGACCATCGCTTTTTTTTGTCCATTTTTCCAGCTTTCTCGTGTTACTTACAAAACTGACCATGAGACTTTAAATGACACGCATTGTCACCACCATCAAGCATCACCAGAATCTGTTGCACATATCTAAGTCTATAATCTTCTATGGAATATTTTATATAATCATTAAATCATTGGACTAGGGTTTCTATCTCCGTCAATGTTATGAGGCTGACTAGCCACACCGGGAAAGACTTTTAATTGTCATCAATAGAGATTCACTTTGCTTAAACATTAATTGTGGCTGAGATGATCCTATAGTTTGCTTTTTTATCAGTGTATTGCTAGGTAGCCGAGACGATTGAATGGTCTGCACTGTATCTGTGTATGCGGTTATACACGTGCTTGGAATTGATTGGGTGGTGTATCCAGTGGATGATATTGTCATAGTTTTGACAAAATGTTTCGCCAATTATCAAAGTTACCATGCTCAGTACCAGAGTATAAGCAGCTTAGTTCATGAATAAGTCATAGACGTCATCTGATGCACGCGAGGGTTTCTCGCCACTTCAATATTATGAAGTTTTACATCTAGATAAACCAGTACGGTAACTATTACTAAGACCCGACAGCACATTAATGCATGGTGGCATAGAAGTGAATCGTCAAGAAGTTGGCCTGATCGTACTGGAATCGTCACGCCACGCTTAATGACCTTTAGAAACGCTGGTTTTGTATTAGATGCACGATCACATACTGATTGGTCCAACCCTAATATTACCATAGACAGTGATTTTATTAACCAGCAACATATATGTCAGCCGTGGTTGTGGCGTCAATTACTGTCCTATTGGTGATATATACCTTTATGATGACATGACCTGTTCAGCCTTGTTCTCACCACTGCAGTCACATTTCCTGCTGTCATCAGCGCAAACTTAATGATCGTCATTATCATAACCAATTGCAAGCTGATGTTGTAATAGAGCCATATCTCCGACCAACTCCTTTCTATTTAACTAGTCACGAATCGATTGATTATAATTAGTACTACAACCTACTTACGGTAACAACTTTAAAGACGTTTGCGTGTTCGTGTAGATTGGCTGAGATCGTAATGGCCTTGTGGTAACGGGCGTACCGCTGTGTCATCATATTTATATCAAAGGCGTGTTCATCGTGCTTTATGTACTTGATCGAACATAAATGTATTTATCATGACCTATTTGCATTCCAGTTTCATCTTTGTTCACTCGAAGAAATGACAACATTTGTCGGCAGCTGCTTCTGGTCCATATCATAAAGAACCCATGATCCTTGACATTTGCATAACACGCTAGTAGTACGACAAAGTATTTTCCGACTTGCCCGTTTTCAGCATGATATTGACCTCATATTGCCAAAACCCTACAGAGATATTGCCATGTGAACGAGGCATACTAAAGTGAATAATTATCAAACTGAACACCACTACAGTCCGTTATGTTAAGCCCGGAACATATCGCTCTTCTACGCATCAACAGGGATGATGCCACTAGACGATGTTGCTAAGGGACAATCCTTGTAATACTCTGTAATCACAGTTCCCTCGCACTGATATATGACGCACAGCCGTGTCTGGTCCGTACTTTTCGCGTATGATATATTCTTATTTCAAACCACACTAATCCACAAACAAGGGTTACTGAACCGGACATCGTCATCTGTTATCAAGAGGTATTGGATGAGGTGATTTATCTTGAAGTGCGGATAATCTGCATGATGCCGTCCTGGCCAAGACACAACGCGGTGTGAAAGATAGCTCGATTGATCCAACGCACTTTCTCTCCTGTCGCAAAGGCCAAATACTACGCAAAACGCCATTCACAGCCCTGTAAACCAGCAACCATACCTTGAAAACCATCAACCAAAGCTAAAATCACATTAAACTACGATCTCAAAACCAACATCAGCAGCCCGTACAACTATCAACCACCACCACAAAACCATCAAACACTAGCGCAGAAATCTATCGACCACACTCATAAAGCCACAAACTACAGTCACCAATTTACATCTATATGCACAAGTCATTATCCACCCGTGGAGAGTCCACCATCATACTCTGACTGTGGAGAAATATTTAATGTGTAGATGGTGAGTAACAGCAAGGAGTACTGATGGTTGGTAGGGGTGCGATCGGACCAACAGCTTACCTGTGATGTACATGTCGTTACACGTATTGGATTTAGAGTAAAAATCTGGTTCGAATTAAGTGTTCTAAATTGGTTAGAACTGTTCCGAACTAGGTGTCTATCAAGCTCGCATTAAGCCATGTCAACTTACTATGTCACATGTTGCACGCCACTCTTGGTTCATAGATACGCAGTGTCTATGCAACCTAATTGATTTTAGGAGGATTCACTACACGCTTATATCTGTGTTGTGATAATAACCATATTCATTCCGTGCGTTGGCCGGTTGATCCACATGATGCACAGTCGCCAACAGTATCAATTAACGAATGCTGTTTCTGCCAGTTTAATGGCTAGATACAGGACTGTAGCATGGATAATTAATGGATGATACTCTTTCCTTTGAATGTGCACTAGTGCGTGATATTTAAAGGTGATCAGGGTTGGAGTATGTAGCTCTGGGTGTTTGGGCTCGGTGGTTTGTATGTAGGTGTGGGTTTGGCATATAGATCCTTGGTACGAAAGTTTGGGCTACGATAGGCGACCATCATGCATAGTATTTTAGAATCAGTCTTGACTGGAATTATACATCCTATCATCCTCTGCATTAGTTGTAACGACGGGGATGGTCTTTAACTGGTCGTTAGTCTTTAAAAATGGGGATATTCTATTAATTTCCCTGTAATCCGATGTCGAGTTAGTGCAAGAACCTCAGAGTGAACTTCATTACCGTGGGTGCCAATACATTGAGTCTTGCCTAAATGTGGACATATTCATGAAGCCTGGCAGACAACGCAACTAATGTACTATCTGTCGCGTCGTTTTTATGACCTACATTATCTAGTGAGCTTTTGATATAGTAAGGAACGTGTTATAGCGAAGTTACACATATTGGCATAGAGTTGGTCCTAAAATAAAAAAAAACTACGGAATCTATGGAATCGGGATGAGCTAAACAATAACATATCATCACCTAACATTGTCATAATGAGGGGTAAGCCGCATTTTAACTGCGGCTTAGTAACGACTTGCAACTGCTAAAACAGCAGCAATATTAGCTGTCACATTTAAATCAGAAAATAAGTTACACAAAAAAAGAAATATGACGTTAGCAGTCGACTGCAATGCTGAAGCCGCGCATCGGCTACATCAACATGGCAGGCTCGCCGATCTAGCTGCGGGCAAATGGGTGGGGGTGGGTGGGTGCTTATCATTTATCATGTGGTAATAAAAAACCATCAGCATCAATGTTTTAATCCTTCTATTATGCAGTGCATATTATTTATGTGCATTCATATAAAATAATTGTATCAGACGATGAGTTATTACTAGGGGTGGGTTTCACTCCTGTGATTGGTTATGTTTAGCCCCAAACACAATACAAGCTACCGCATATCAAATTATGCTAAACGGTCGTATATGTAGTACTGATGAGCAAAACAGCATTTCAAGTGATAACTGAGTGACTGAGATATCTAATAAGATTTGACGAGCGACCATAAATTGGTGCTAAACGAATATTAATATATCATACTGTGACATTAGGGCCCGATGTGATGACGTCGTTGCGTTAGACAATAGTGTAGATGACTCACGTTAAACATCCAGCCATATATCTCGGCTGACATTGCCTTGAGCTGAACGAAGGTTAGCCCGAGTGAGAGGTCGAGGGAGAGGTGGATGGATTGGTTTGACTCCTCACCTCGCATAGATGTGTCCCTGTGATTAGTATTCGCCTGTTACAAAAACCGACCGCCTTTGCTGATCAAAACATTTGCATGAAGCTATCTAGATACCACGCATATGGCACCGCCTTCGGGAGTACAGGAGGATTGACCGAATAAACACTTGATGATGCCAATTAGTTGTTTATTATTATTCTAAGCTCAAACCAAAACCAATTCCACATACTCTTCAATCTTCAATCAATTCTGAATCTTAGTGTCCTATCACACGACTAAAAACAATGGATACACCCACGGGCCATCAGTACGTGTCCACGGCCAGCACAGTGCCTTATTCTGAAAACGGAAGGAAAAGCACCGATGACCAACTGAACATTTATATCTCCTGAGTGGTCTGAAAAACTCTATGATATATTAAAGGGAATTAAATCAACATGGTGTGGATAACAAATCAATGCCTGCATACCACACACACATAGATTCAATTAGAGTAAAACCAAAGTGCCATTGTCTTGCTAGAAAAATGCTAGATCCGGTCGGTCGCCTCCAATAAACGTTGGATCTGAACACCCTTGCAAAGTAATTAGCTCATAATGGTCCCTTTGGCATGCAATTTACTGTCGGTCAGTAGGGACCAATAATGTTTTATAACCACATCTCAAGTTTTGTTACGGCGGAAAACTATAGTCATCATGTCAGCAGAAATGTGGACATAACAATCAGAAGAGAGATTGGAACAACTTTGGTTTGACGTTTTTGTTCAACACAGCTGCCATAACAGGTATGATAAGAATACCATAACGTCGTGGTCATGAATGTGTGCGTGTGAAGTTGCTAGTGTTATTTGCACGTTGGTCGTAGTGTTATTTGCTATGCGAAAGACGAACAACCGGTCACACATAAGCCCCTAGTAGGTTTATTTCCTTCATTGCTGCCTGTTCACTTCATTAAGAATCGCATTGGAAGCTAAAAATAGCAAATGCCGGTTAAATAAGATGCAAATACTGTAACACGAATAATTAAATAGCATCTCAATTTCGCTGCGTAGGGATTTCGTGTGCGAGGTATTGACAAAGAGCAATCGCCAACATGCATAAATACCACAGCATAGAACTCCTTTTTGGGAAAGATTAGCTCATGTGTTGATTTAAAAAGAGCGCAAAATTACAGAAACACGATTTCTATTCCCTGTATATAAAATTTATAACTATTTGCAGATGTTAAAATATATCAAAGAGAAAAAAAAAATACTCAAAAACATGATTGAATGATATTTGCCAAGCAGTTAAAAACCATTTACGGCAACATGATTAATTATACTCTTGTTTGATTTAAAATGCTTCTTTATGAACACTATCAGTCTTGTACCATATTCTATTTCTGTATGCATATCTATCTGCTAAATTCTGGACTCGGGCTGGTTTATACACAGGAGGTCATTCAGCAGTCTGAATGTATCTTTACTGGTTGCACACTAGAACTTTTGTTATCACTGGGCATTTGCTTGTTCATCTGAAACCCCGACTTCTTATATTTTTGCTCCAGTTGCCCCCTCTTCTGCCGTGCCAGACGGATCTCATCACTGTACCATGTAGTTTCTCTTTTACTAGTGATATTCCTCCAGGGAGCACTACCTCCTTCAGTGTGTGATGATACCGTGTAGTCAGAGCTTCAACATTTATATCTGTGTTCGCAATACCCAGTGCCAGGGCACCTATGTTGTTCTATCGGATCGACCTCACCATCTTGAATCAAAGTTAGGGCGAGCGAGATTTACACAGATATCACACTTCATTTTACAGTCATCTGACAACAATAATTCAGAAAATGGATAGTAAGCCTACAAGAGTTGCATGGTATTGCCTTGGGTGATCAACTATTCACGTGTGAGCCCAGCCCTGTGTGTTGCTTTGTTGATGATATAAGAGTGACCAATATCATGTAAGAAGAAATTATTTCAAAAAGCTGGCTTCAAGATATTCTCAAATGAAATTCATTTTATTATTGTACAATATTAATACTTGCTGTCCATCCCGTCAGCCATTATTTCTTCACTTCATTCATATTACAATGCAGTTTGCGTTGTATGGATAACTATATTCATTCTCTGATAGCGTCTAGCTATTCCATGTGAATTATCATAGTCTACACTATTAATAATCGAATGCAGTTTCTGCAAAATGATAGTAAATCATATTGCTTTGAAATACTCAATGCAAAATCCAGACAGCCTGCGATAGATGTTATGAGTCGTTGTGTATTGATGGTACCTATTGTTTGTCCCGCCCTTTCCATCTAATGCTTGGTTCTGTTGACTTTGCCACTGTTGGCTTGTTTTACTCTTTCGACGATCCCTCTTTGTTCTGCGATGTCAATGTTGTCACTGGTGTTGACCACTTCATCCTTCGGAGGATAGCAAACATCTAGCTCGTCATCTAGGGCAAATGCCGTGGTGCCTTAATACACCAAGTTATCCTAGTGCATACCGACAGTTTTTGTTCACAGTCTTTGGCCAGCTGTTGTTGGTAGATAAGGCTGTGGTTGATTCTAGTGAGGCTGTAGTTGATTAGAGTTGGGCTGTGGTTGATTCTAGTGAGCCTGTTGTTGATTGAAGTGGGGCTGTGGTTGATTCTTGTGAGCCTGTAGTTGATTGATGTGGGGCTGTAGTTGGTTGCATAAGGGGGCTACAGTTATTGATATTGTGGTTGATGGTTCAGGGGGTGATGTCCGATTAAAGATGGAGCCTACATGCGCCCCTTGTTTTCTGAGTTAATGAACTCTTGGTTCTTGGTAAGAACATACGGTCCATCGTTAATTGTTAGATACCACTCACCGAAGCATTTGTCCCTTCTCTTAATCTAACTGGACGGCGATGAATTAGTTTCAGCTGCTGCTGTGGTATTGTTAATGAGGACGGTTATGGTGCAATATATATGCCACTTATACAAACTTATCATATTTGTTACGTCTTTTTGGTTGGTTTTCTTTTTTGCCGTATAATGCATGTGTGTCGACGCATAATTGAATATGACTAAAGCCTGCTGAAAGCTGTAATCTCGGCATTCACTTGAAGGTTATCTGTAATTCATGCATCACATTTTCCTAATTTCCTACTCTATCTCCACATCAGCCACAATACTATTTTTAACAATAATGACATCCTTACTTCTACATAGTATACAAAAGTACCTACATCTTAATGTCTTAATCGAACTCGGCATTAATTACTACACAGCGATAGCTCAACCTGTTTTATATCATGCTCTTTTCTTGTCTTTATCACGTCTTTACCAAACTGTAGACTAACTAGCAGCGATCAATTAGGGTCATCAATTATTATCACGAGAGGATTCAATGCAATATTATCACATGACTTTCGCGAAATTAATCTGCATTGGACAATAAATTTAGCCTGGCACGCAATGACAACATCTCACGCTTCCACTAAGGGTATTGTGATGATTTTTTTTCGGAAGTGTATCATGAATCTGCGCAATTGCCGAGACACTCAAGAAAGAATAAAGAAGGAAAGAGACTCTGGTTTCTTGACGCAGTTGTAGACCTTTCTTTTGGGACTAATGCGTACATGCTGGCAACAATGTCGTGTGCGAAATACCAAAAACAAGGAATATTTACACATACATCATACATTTATCAATACACAAAATACACGACGCGTAAAATTTCGTCTGTTAGTTTCGGTTTGCAGTTACCCGCCGTTGCTATTTCACATCGCGATGTTGTTATTCATGTCGCTGTGAATTGATATTCAGTGCGGACGGTCCTTTTGGGTCATTATTCAGCAGGTAATTAGCGACCTGCAAACTTACTGCTGTCCGGCGCAAATGGGTGCGACAGACAGCTCCTAATGTATTATCGGTCCCTTAACCTGCACGTTAGAAAGGCTACAATATGATGCCTATTGTAGAGAACTAAAAAGAGAACATGTTCGTGTACCTGTGATACCAATATAATGCTATCAATACATTATAATTATGTGACCTGATTTTTATGGGTTGAAATAACTGTGTACATAATAAAAACAACCTAGTTATCATGATCATAGTGATGAATATTAACTATACAAGGATATTAATTATAATTCAGTCTACAGGGCAGACTATAATGTGAGTTGCCGTTAAAATTTCGTAGTATCCCAGTATCCCAGTTTCAATTAATGGCAGATGCATACGCGACAAACGATACAGTATGGATAGCTCCTATTGTTGCCATGTAGGGTGAAAAATCTTACACAACCCCAAAAAAAGTAGAAAAGTGGAATATTACCAATGGATGCCATTGTGCCACGGTACTGGTCTGGGCAGGGCAGAATCCATTGTTAGTAAGTGGAGGCTCAGATAGTCATTTTGCGTATATGATATCAAATAAAGACAGAGAAACAAATACCAAACTATACAATTGAGGTCTTGAAGCGAAACCATGTGGCATAATCACGAGTTGTGGACGCTTTTTGGTCATAGATACATGACGCCAATCGAAGCAAAATGGCATGGATGTGTGATTTATGACTGGATGAACCCAAAAGCCACATAATAATGTCATGGCGTTGCTAAAATCCAATAAACACTTATTGATTACTTGTCATTACCATAATCAGCCCAAAACCACATATTGGGAATATATCTAACACATTTAAATGCGTAATAAGTTTCTACTAGAACTTGGCAGACTCTCAAAACGCCATGTCATGCATAGGAATGTATGCTCAAATATAGCGGGAGTATTGGTTTGCACATTCGAACATTAGAGCTCAAAATGTAGCATTGTGGACACGGCAGGGAAGCGCGTGCCCATAACAGTTAATCGATGTTTGTAACACCATAACAGACAGCTTATTGTGTTCCGCTAAGCTATAATAGTTTATGGTGACGGGTTGTATGAGCTATGTCGGCTAAGCACACGAATATCATTCAAGAAAGAGGAATGAATAATAAAAGTTCTGGTTGTTGGCAAGCAACGTACCTCCAATGCGAAATCGGGGATTCTGTCGGACGCGCTTGGGCCTAGTGTATATTCGCAATTAGATTCAATATTACCAAACCATATGAATCAGGGCTCATAAGCGTTATCCATGGGAGATATATTAGAGGCTTGCTGAGAGTCTTGAATTGTGAAATCTTGGGTGAGCGGAGCGCGATCAGACAGTGCATAAAATGAATAGCTACACATATCTGCGAATGTAAGCTCATATAATCAGCGGATTAAAATACGATTTAAATCGATGGAAGAGGTGTGAGATATGGTCCATTCCCTGACAGCACAGCTGTGGCCAAGACAACGAGGCACAATAATGTAAGTATGTATATATATATATGTATATAATTTTATATATAAATATATATATATATACAAACATAAATGTGGGTATATATGTATATATTTATTCATTTATATATATGCATATATATATATAAATATAAACATTTATACATATATGTTTATATATATATATCTATGTAACTCAACCTATATATATATATATATATATATATATATATATATATATATATATATATATATATATATATATATTTGCATCGCTATATATATGTCAATAAATATAAATTTATATCCAAATAAATATTTTCATTCATATACGTTTGTAAATATATATAGCTTATATAAATATATATATATAATATAGTTATCTATGTAAATGTAGATATATATATATATATGTAAATAGATATCTCTATATATATACATATACATATAAAGATATATTTATATATATATATGTATATATATGAATATATATATATATATGGATATGTTAATATAAATATATATAAATATACATATACATGTATATATATATATCTATAAATCAATATCTATCTATATATAATATATATATATATATATTTTATATATATATATCTTTATATATATATTCATATATATATATATATAATATACATATATATATTATATATATATATATCTTTATATATATACAAATAGATCTACATATATATATATATAAATATATGTATATGTATATTTATATTCATGTATATATATATGTTTATATATATATCTCTATCTCTATCCTATATATATATATATATTATATCTATATCTATATATATATATATATATATATCTATCTATATATATATATATATATATATGTGTCTTTATATATATATACTTATATATGTATGTTCGTGTTTGGAAGGTGCGTCTCGGTTACATCACATTACTCGGTCGCTGCTATCTCCGACGTGTTGTCAGATTTGGTCAGATGGAAGTTGATAACTCAGTTTAGCCGCTTTGAGATTCTGCTGTGAACCTCCCAATTTGGTTGCTAGAATCTAACGAACCCCAGTTATGGAATGTGCAAAAGAAAACACTGCATTGTTCTAACTGTATCTTGGTTGAGTATGAAGCCCAAAACAACAGGCTTAACCTTTAATAATTCCAAATCTTACTCTGAGTACATGACAGAAGGAGACTCGTCTAAATAACGTGACTATACCTTTACAAGTCTATTAACCAAACCACTATTTAATTCAAAGTTAACAGACAAATTACTTTAGAACGTACCTTTAAGTATATTTAGCGGCCGGTCGATTTTTTAGTAGTGCACTGTGGCAATACGGATTTCGTAATGATGCCCAACCTTGCATTAGGCCGAACTTTAATCTAATATTTGCATCAAATTTGAATGAAGGGCCACGAAAACGTCAAATCAAACTTCATCTAATGCAAGCCTTCCTCAGTCTACCTCACCTCAACCCAGCTCACCTTACATCAGCTATTTCAGCTCACCTCAGCCCAGCTCACCGTAGCCCAGCTCACCTAATGTCAGTTTACTTCAGCCCTGCTCACCTAACCCCAACTCACCTTATGCCAGCTTACATCAGGTGTTTGGTCAAATCACAGCGCTTTAGTGAGCTTTCTTTGTGCTCGGTTGTGAAGCATCCAAGTATATACTGGAATTATAAATTAATTATTCTTTCTAAGATGAGAACATAAATCATATAGTGTTCCTAAGTCATTTATCTCTCGGTGGATACATCCTCAAAGCCTTTAGATCCACGAAAACGGCGAGGATGAATTTGTAATCATTAAAAGTCCATCATTGAATGCTAGCACAGTAACATCGAACACTCCTCAGCATATTATTAGGTGGGGTTTTAATTGCAAAGAACTAAGGTTATACGGCAGTTTGTATTTGGTAGCTCACGCTCCTTGTGCAATGGCGTCATATTTAGATTGCCATTGTACTTAGTGACCTTCATTCGGTCGTAGCTACTTGTTTAAGAAATGTTCTGTAATGTATTTGTTAGCTCACGCTCCTTGTGCCATGGCGTCATATTTAGATTGCCATTGTACTTAGTAACCCTCATTCGGTCGTAGCTACTTGTTTTTAGAAACGTTCTGAAATCGAAGCGAGCTTGTAACGTTGGTTCGATGAAGCTTGTCGAAACAGGCATTGATCTCATAAAGTTTGTCGATGTAATTGTTAGGTTGAAGGAAACCATTATTTTTACGATGTGCTTCAATGACAATTGAAGGAAAAATAGCAACAATGGACGGCCGAATGCCAGGATAAGAATGAGATCTTGGTGTCTCACTCCAGAGGCTGTCGCGAACACACGCACAGTTTCTCATAGCTCTATCAACACATCACCCGCGTCACGATAGAGGGTGTAATCATCAGAATGACGATATCTTTTCGGCTGGGATGTTGTATGGACAGTGTCCATGGCTACGGAAGACGTCAATATAGTTTTTGATATAAGGAGATATTGCTTCGGGTGTGACGCATAAAATTGAGAATTAAAGATAATTTTGCCTTACATTATTTGTGGTAAATGGCATCATATAACATGGCGTTTTCTCTATCGGCCTATCAATGTAAAGCTTCACTTGTCCTCTTCCTGGTTCCCCACCATGTTATTGCATTCACTCACTGGGGTCAGTGCTATGAGCACTAAGCTTGTTCTATTCATTGAATTGCACCCGTGCCAGATTCAAAACTGTATGGGATACGATCATCTTATGGCATAAGTTTTTCTTTTTATATGTGGTGGCTTTAATTGATGAATGTTGCAGCCATGCGTGATCAGCTAAGTGACCAAGACCACCACATTATCTCACAAAGACAATGGAAAGCACGAACTAAACTTACTGAAATATTAATACAATTGAACAAAATGCTAATATGTTAGCTTGCACGGCATTCAATCAACTGTGGACAAGACATTCAGGGGTGTCTACCGCACAAACACAGAGTCGAGCCAAAACGCTGTCGTATTATCATCGATATCAGATAGCTCAGTCAATTGCAGTCTATACGTTACCGCAGTCATGCAAAGCCTCGCACAGCTATGACAAAACAGCCGTTATTTTGACCACCAATTTATGCCGGTCAGTTATGATCAATATTGCTTTCGGAAAATGGATCTAGCATCAGTATTTTATACACATAATTGGCAACATAACAGCGTTGTTTTGACGTTAAATGTGAGAACAAATATCACAACAGAAAACTATTAGGTCTGACATGGTTTGAAAGGTTCCTTCATGTGACCATTAACAAGAATATTTTTGTGTAACGTAAGTTTTATGTGTTTGACACATGGAGCCTTAGTCTGTTGCAAAGCGGACCGCGGATGCTGCCTGGTACAGCCAGACTCGAAAAATCGAAGGGCCCATTATGTTCAGCTCTGGTAATTGGCTTGGGTCGACGTCAGAAGTACTCGCTTAAATGTTATCTGCGCCAATTACAAAGACTATCGGGAAAGTTAAAACTTTGACGCATATGTATGTGTAACAACCTCGATATTTTGTTTAAGTACCTTTCGTGTGAATTCCTCTGCATCATTAAGAAGACATTTAATTAACGAATGGTGGCGAGTAGTGGACCATACTGGTCCTAGAAAAACATCGCCATTACTGCTGGTTACCACGTAAATATCAATGTATAGCATTCCTGTCACACGCCCACGCTACATAAGCCGCTTTGTTGCCTTCAGGTTATGTCGGCAATAGGCGAGCGGTAACGGGAACGCCCTGGTCATGACGGCCCCGTTATGGCCCGTGCTGATGGAGAAGGTGATCTGTTAAGAGTAAATAGCCATTTGACATTTATGATTTTATGATTAATCAAATATTATTTACTTTCCAGGGAGGTTTCAGAGAAAACATCCTATGTTTGGGTGCGCCTTAATGTAAACATATTCATGAAGCCAGTATTTAGAAGGAAGGATCGGACTATTATGCTACATATCTATCACATCAGTTTATGACTTAAAACATCTAGGGAACTTTCCATCAAAAGCATAAGCCCAGGATATGTGAAACACATGCTAATGTCGCGCATGGGCGGAATCCACAGCACGCTTGCGCATGCGCTAGAGGATCGTCACACGGCAAGACCTATAGATACCAAAAAACCTACCACACATCAAGATTTTGTTATCTACGTTTAAAGACAACAGCTATCATTAAAATGCAATGTCTTAACTAGTCACTGATTGTGAAATCTTGTATCTATATCAGTCGCTGATGCTGCAAGGTGGTGTCGACATATTATTTCGTTACCAACCAACGATGGCTTAAGTTCCATTCCATAATTGCTTTTTAAATGTTAAAAGGCACGATTGCAAGCCAAATATTGTGCCTAATGAATGACGTATTTACGATTCGTTGAGATAAATAACATACTCTACTTAATGCGATGAGGCGACAATCATATTTCAAGCATTACATACTCTGCATCACATCTATGACACACACTGTATTCATCATCTGGCCCTCTCGGTAGAGCGTTTATTGGCATATGTGATATGGATGCAATGCAGACAATTCAATCATCGGGGTTGCCTAGTTACGATATACAGATACAGTGGAATAAATAACATTTGGCAATGATGGGGCGAGAAATAAAACCACCACAATTATGCAAAGGAAACCATGTATTGATTGCTCTTGTTACTATATCTGGATAGCGGCTGTTCTGCGATACAATCAGCCTAAAACCCACCCAGACAGAGACATATTCCACATATGTTGCTAAATACATTAAGCATTCAAAACAGGATGAATATGGGATTCCAAGATGTGTGTTTTATAGCCCTGTGGATTATTCATTCGCAAAAATAAACTGGAGTTTCTGCTGGCAACGTATGGTGGTGCTTGGAGATGGTAAATATATATGGGATACGAGGCATCGTCGACAGTTTGACATATAACGCCGTGAGAGCGATAAAGAGAGAAGTTAATAAAGCAATATCCGAAAACTGACAGTCCAGGCCATTGGCTCGATTTTATCCGGGTCGAGAAACAAAACATTGTTTGATTACGCTTTCCAGAATATAACTATGAAGCACAGCAACTTCATTGGGTGTACAATAGAATATAGTGGTCCACTTCCATTGGTCTCTTGGAGAGTGATATTCGATGGCTACAACTTGTGGCAGGCAATTTAGCGATATAGCTGATTGGCTGTTAGTTTGATTACAAATGCCTGATACAGTGACAGAACGTTAGTGGTACTCTATCAAAATACGCAAAGGTGATGGTCGCATTTTCTAGTGTGCGTTCAATTCCCTCTTGCAAATTGACAAATATTGAGAGGTCTAAAGTGGCACAATGACCAATGAACGATAACACGCATTTGGACTGGAAAGATGGCTGATTTTGATACGAATCAGACGGTGTACAGGAATCACTATTTTATGTTACCACCACGAGTGCTTAGATCTGTGTATGCCAAATTGGTAATAGCAACTGTGGATAGCCAATGTTTGTGCATGATCTTAAAGAAACGCTGAGTTTATTTCACAGTGTTGTCAAGCGTCATTCTTGTAATGCTTAAAGAGCGTAACAATCGAACTGTAAATTAGATTTGACATTAGTTCGTGTTCTGAAAGCTATATATTTACATGAAAGCTATTTTGCTATAGCAGTCATTTAACTGCTTTGAACTGCCATATATGAAAACAAATTAGAATTCTGCCTCAAGTCGCAGCTATATCGCTGCATAACTCTGAATTAATTGCCTAAAACCTTATGGGTATTTTATACAATCGTTGACCAGCTGGCAGTTATCCCATGTGGCATTCTGTCAACCCGCGCAATGTCATCGCTCGTTTCATTGAATCCTCACAGACAGAAGGCGTTCATTTGGTTACGACTAGATGCATCCCTCTGTCCCCATACGGCAACAGCCGAACCCATTGAACAAAGCGAATTATCTTGGCTCGCGTGTTGGCATATATTACTTCCGAAATCAAATTCAAAGCTAAATCTTGACTGACATGCAATGAAAGAAACTCGCCCCTCCAATAACGGCAGAGTAATGAAATTATTTCGTATTCTGCTTAAACGAAAACCGCTGATAATGTTAATCGTATATTTATGGCTTAAAACTTTTTCATCAATGATAAGTGTGTTTCGCCTCGCCACGTGTACCTACTCGGTCCAGTGTGAGCTGCCGTTCAGATCAGCCAAATGGATGCTACACGTGCCGAGAGACAAGTCGATCAGTTATCTTACCAGCTTTACAATGCATATACCTTACTCCCGCCCGACCCCCCCCCCCCCCCCCACTTACCGGACAAAACAGTGAGACCACATAATCTGATAATCTCGAGGCAATTGCTAAATATTAATGAAGGTTATCTATTTACAAGGGCCAAGTTTGCACCAAAAGCCAAATAATGAAGTGCAATTGTGTCTCATGCATTCTGTGTTACAGTCCACTACCATTCAACCCAAGCCTTATTTGCCGCCGATGGCAAAAGTCTTTCAGGCATCCATTCAAGTGATGGTAAAGTTCTTAGAGCCGTACACATAGATGCGTGCGTCCAATCAAAGCTTTAACCTATGTATTTGTGGGTCATGTGTTCAAATTTCTAAGACAATTTTACAGGCATGGAATGCTCGGAAATCTCAAGCATCCAGATTAACGATGCCATACATTAATTATTATTACCTCCTACTGATAAATAACTGACGTTCACGAGGATCGACTCGGTAAAGTCGGATAATATGAGGATTATGGGCGAGTGTCAATTTGTAGTCAATAATGAAAGCATGCCCGGCAATATCGGACACATTTGAGTATTCATAACCTCATCTTATCATCTGATGTGATTGCGTTAAGGCCACCCAATCACGCGAGACCAACCATTCAGAGTCGAACAACATTCCTCTGCTGATTCCTGCAATAGCAAAGTTTCTTAATTGCACAAAACTGATAACATATTGGCCAATTAGTGATTCGCTGTTCATTGCACTATTTGTGTAGTGCATTAAATATTCGATTAAATAGTCATCTTAATAAAAATAGAGCCACGCCGTGAAAATGATGAAGGGGCATCACCGCCATAATCAGAAGCCATCATTAGTAGAATACAACGAAACAATGAAGCAAGCCAAGGGAACAAAACGAGCATTCCACTCGTTAAGAAATGTTATTGGCGTGTTATTTGTATTGCGAGGCTGCCAGCTACAAAAAATCAAAAATGATGAGCTTCCATTGAATTGCCCAGCATCCTATGAGAGTAAAAAGTACTTGCAGTAAGAAAAAACCATATCCGTATTAACAGCCAGCGAGACTCGCGCTACGGTGCTACCGCAGCAAGTGATCCTTATTCAGTCGTTACTTCAATACAGTCACCACTTGGTGAAAGGCACGTGCTGCAAACAAAGCGAGCCTGTTTCAAGATAGCTCTGAAGAATCTCCTCCAAACAGGCATGGATCACATAACATTGGTCGAGCTTTGTTGATGAGTTTTATAGGCGCAGGAGACATCTTTGTTGATGTTAAAGTTGATATCAAGGACCAATTAATGTCACTTTTCTTATGCCTTTAGCAAGACATCACCTTTGCACTACGTGCACTCAACCCTAAAACAAGCTTATGACTTGCAGAGAGACCCTCGTAATCTTCTAGACGTACCAAGCATCTAACTAGATAATGCAAATATATATTCATCAGGTTATTTGTTAGGGATCTTCGGCAAGTGTATCTGAAGCACATTGAGAGACTTAAGCATAACGTGACGGATATGACAATAACTTTATAGCGAATACTTTCAAGAGCCGTGATAAAACACAGTTAGTGCCTCCATTAAGGTCGATTTCAATTGTTCGCTACAAGCAAGATGTCAACTGAATGCTATTGTGTAGTATCACTGGACACATCCGACAATAGTAGGAACCAAGATAGACCGATCTAAAATTAGCAGCGTTACTTGGTACGATCACTCAGTATGGTACTAACACCGTAACAGCGTTCTATGCATTTGTACGTTTTATGATATAGCTTATGTTATATTTACCGGGTGCTGCAGACTATATAGCATCAGTATTTCTATCGTGCCTCCCTGTTTCTGGTATTGGGCTACATAGATGGATTCGATCGGCTACAATGCATGATCCTGTGGAACAACGTATATATATATATATATATATATATATATATATATATATATATATATATATATATATATATATATATATATATATATATATAGATATATATATATAGATATAGATATATAGAGAGATAGAGATATAGAGATATATAGATATCTATCTCTATATAGTCTATATCTAGATATAGATATCTATATATATCTATCCCTCTATATCTCTATATATATATATATCTCTATCTCTATCTCTATATATCTCTATCTATATATCTATATATATATATATATACGGTATCTCTCTAACATAAGCTATATCATAAAACGTACAAATGCATATACTATATTAGACTCAGCATCCATAGAACGGCGGGCATCATTTAACGTCCATCAGCAGCTGGGGCACTGACGGGGAAGAATAAGAGGAATTACAATAAATAAATAAGGCATCCGCTTATTTCTAAATATATGTGACATAAGCTATATCATAAAACGTACAAATGCATATACTATATTAAACCTTAAGCTATCGAGTTTTTGTCCTTTACCTTTCTGATGATAGGTCGATGGCACACATCTCGTCACAACGCTAAAACGCTAAAGCTTGAAATAAAGCTATCGAATTGTCCCTAACCTGGTTTGTTTGTATGATTAGCAAATTTTGCACCTGCTGTAATAAACTCATTTTGCAAATAACGAATAATTCACATTTACCCGTATTACCATTGGGCACAGGGATGGTGTGAGCAACGTCATTCAGACTGTTGGGGATATATGCTTGATGACGTAAAAGAAGTGGCTGGGTCTCTAACTCTGCAGGTTAGTACTGTTATTGCTAACGTGGATTGATTTTGACGCAGTACTTGTCAGTGCAATTGCCCACAGGTGTCCACATTCCCCTGAAGTTTCAATATCCTATATTTCGTCCCAAAATATGAACAATGCTATACAAATAGATGTTCTGTGTGGCATATAATGCCATTATGGAGAGTTGTTGAATTGCGCCTATATGCAGATATGATCATAAAGCCACATATTCTAATACCCATAAATATCACATTTTATGTAGTTTGTTCAATTCCCCATCGTACACAGTTAATGAATAGAACTAATGATTAAAGAGAAGACACTTTTTGAAAGAGAGGTCATATCTTGCTATTACAGTTGCTATCACACAAAGCAGAACGCATTCACCAAATGCTTCGAGAAGAACTCACAACGGCTATCAATAAGAACAGGAGAGAACCTGAATGTCCGCGATGAGCCAATATAGACAGCGCCTCTATCTTCTGAAGCAGCAAGCACACTCAGCAATGAGATAGTGGGAAATCTTATGTTGAGACACAATGAGATGCCAGTGCACAGAAGCGTTTAATTTGCAACCGCTCTCGTGATTTCCGGACTGGTTTCTGTTTCATCACCAGATGAAACTGTTTCTATTACCCGGAGCATTGCTGTGTTTGTGTCGCGTGACGAGATGACAGGGGGTACTTTCACGTCGACTGGCTAGTCTGGTTTGTCCTTCACTATTCTGGTAATCGCTTGATAGCCGTGCACATACCACATAGCTACAAATACAAGGGGACAATGACATTCAACCTGGCTTTGCATGGTGTCTGCTACACAATGGCAGCCAGATGTACATTACAGCTCAGGACAGGTAATTAACCTGATCACTGAGTTTTCTTTGCACAACGCTCAAAAACGCATACAAGCTTGGTACTTTTACACTATTGGTAAACCCATGGCGTGACAAAACATTAATGATGCAATACAAATGCAGCACAAACAGACAAATTAGAAATCCTAGTTTCAGGTATTTTCCGTAGGTATTCTTGTTGCTACGTCATGCATGGGCACTGTGTATAATTATTATTGACATACGTTTAAAGGTGCAGCCTTCTGTAAGCTCAAAGCTCTGTATTACGTTATACCTTATCTATATATAAGCCAACCCTTTAACCCCTTCTCTCATTTAAGTGTGCATCAACTACCCGATAATCACAAATTTCTACTTCCATATAATTAAATCGAACACAATATTAACAACAACTCAAATCAAAATAAGCATTAACTGCGACCAACGCTTTGCATTAATTTTACCCCATTCAGCATATCCCAACCAGCGACAGATGAATCTGATGATATCATAATGTGCGTTGTGAGCTAACCATGTCGTAATGTATACCATTGATGGAGTTGCACCTAGCGACATTCTGTTTTCGCCTGCAAATGCCATTATTGGTATTGAATCCTTTAATACTGAAGACAATGGTATTGCGATGAGTGACTCCGCCCCCACCCCCACACAACCAACCACCCACTCCATATCCCTAAATACAGTGCGGCGTGTTACCTCGCCTCTATTTTGTGTTCTTAGATATATTTACCTGGGAATGCACTAACAACACCTCGGGCTTCCAATGAATATATCCTGATGAAATTATTTTAAATCTGTATTAATGCAACCTGTTGATCACGTTAGACATGAGAACATATATAGACCGCTCTCTTTGCGTCACGCTCCCACAATACCCTGGTCTATTTGCTGCTATGCAACATGCACCACTAATTGAAATGCACATACAGTAAACAACTCACCAATGAGAAGGAATTGATAGGAGATTTTTAATATGAAAGACATGAAGTAGTTGACAAGGTACTTCATGCCAAAGAACGAATAAAACTTCAGCAAATGGTGGACGGGAAAAGCGGTATTACCTGATAATTCATGAGATGCTGGTGTCTTTGTGTTGGTACAGTAAGGATTCTTTGCATGGAGCGGAGGGGAGCTGATGCATGCATGTTGATTGCAATGTCATGGATGAAACTCAAAAACAGCTATTGATGACACGTTTCTCATACTTTTCTCAAGACGACAAGAACATAAGACGATCGTTAAAATAGGAAGTGTTTTAGCGGCTACTGTGCGGACTATATCGGTACATTTAATAGCAAGTTGTTACCGACCAATAAACAAGCTATTTTTCGACTCTAGAGGAGCATGTTAAGACATTAATTACCTTACAATTGGTCCCTCATACCCCTCATCTACTGATACTTAGATGGATATTTGTTATAATCTACTCAATACCACGATAAACTAATCGACAGCATTATTTTTTACATGATAAAACAATTATTCATCATCATAACCAAGAATTATTTATTAAATTAGACAATTAATATTGATCATCATAGCAATGATGACAATGCAAGTATCAATACATTTTAAATGCTGACTACGGAGGGTGAAGTTTTGTCATAATATATGTTCTATATAAAACTTCAAGCAGCATTATTAAGTTATGGCAGATATATTACGAGGCAGCAATGGACAAGATTGCTATACACGCAATAGCTTCAGGGTTTGATGACGAGTTTGGTATCTTGACTTGTAACATAATTGGTTGGCTCCTCTTGTAGTTATTAAGGTCGATAATCCCGACAAGCCAGTAAAGTAGGTAATATGGCATGATGCTGTTGGATGCATTCTTGCCGTAGCGCGGTGATGTTTTTGCAGAAGGTACACACTGAGGAACGTGCGGTATTGCAGCAATGTTTTTCGGAACTATTAAAAGCGCAAATGTCAATGGCGTCGTGTTGTATATATCACACATATTGATCAACTACAATTGCCATTATTGGCCACAAACAAAAAAATATATTATTGCTCTATCATCGCCACAGTCAGTCCAGCAGCCGCTTAATAACACATTGTATTCCGATGAAAATGTAAACTAAGATGATTGGCAGTGGGTTTTTTAAGTCATGTAGGATGGCTAAATTGTCGCTAGGATCACGAATCTCACTTAAGAAAGGTAGCAAAAGAATTTCTGAATGGCTAGCCACGAACGTGCTCTTGACGCAAAATCAATCTTACGAGTCCATGGCACACATATGTAGGACAAATCAACGATAATCAACAATCTGATGCAGGATCCACAGGAAATGTATGGTTGTCACATCTGGCGACATGCTGTTACAGGTGACAGATTTGACAATAACTTAATAGCGAACTCCATTGAGAGTGATCAGGCCGTGCCTCACATGAATCTGTAAAGAAGGCGGCATTGATGACAATAACGATGTTGTATGGGCATCATTTCTATTCAGAAACAAATAGTTCTTTTTAGTTGAGGATGCCAGATGGTTTTGTAAGCTAGAGGAGTGCTTCAAGACAAAGATAGAGTGCTTGCATGGCAAGATGGTGTTAACAGTCTCCTTGACAAAAGCATAACGACAGATTTCATACCATTGATGATTTGCATCGGTAATGTAAAAGTATGTAGTCTAGCAAGATGTGCATACTTGTCATACATTTTGGGTGCCGATCATATTGCACAAATAACTGGGCTCAACTAGGTGTCGAATGGATAGTCGGTTATAGACATAAATAATCTCGACACGATTAATGCCGTCTTCTTTGGAGATGACAAGCAATGTGACAGATAAATCGACGTCAGACGGACGACATCAGTGTAAATGCGGCTAATAAATATTGACAGATGTGCTGTACAGATTAAAGAGCACCCAAAATACTGCAGTGGAAAAATTGCTGATTGTTGATTGACTGAGTGTGGATCTCAGGGACAGTGTACTACGGTGAACAGTATAAATAGACTATTGTTATCTGACATTGAATTCTACTGTTTTCTATGGTAGTGGAAATGTTAGTTGGGGAAGATTAGCTAGAATGTAATTAGAAAAATGATTCTCATTCGCCGTTTAGTTCCATGCTCTAATGGTTTGATATCTGTTATTCAGTCTGTAACGGCGCATGAAGTTGATGGGCACAATGAAATTCCGACCATCGACTGTCTGCTTATGTATACCACGGAAACAACTGCCAATGATACAATCTGACAGTGGGTCGACAGATGGCTGGACCTTCTAGTGGTCCATACACAATTATGACGTCTGTTGTGTTTATTTATACCTCTATAGTTTCCAGCGACAGACGAGGCCTTTGATAGCGCAGGTTGAGCTGACCAATCACATGCTAGTTGGAGTCCTACAGCTTTTGCCAACGTTTTCGTGAGTAGGATATATTGCTCCACAGGGTGGGTGTTATTTGTCTGAAAGGGGCGCGAAATTGACGGAGTTTGCTGCTCTGATCAGACGTGACCAGCTTTAACACATAACTCATCTTCGACACAAAATATTTACAACCGCAACTATATAAAAAGAACACTTCGTCCATCAATGAATACATCCTTTGTCATCGCTTGCATTTTTATAAAAGTAGATTAGCCACATTAGATACAGCAATACCAGTCGCACAGTTGACTGTGGAGAAAAAGCAGCGGAGAGCGTAGTCATTCATCAGTAACTACAGGGCGGGCTCGTCTATCTAGCTTCTGGCGATGAGTATTATTTGTCACTTTGATAATCAAAAGCCATTATCATCCATCGACAATGTTTTAGTCCTTGTTTGATGCATATATATGCACATCAGTGAGATAACTATAAGATAATATTTAGCACCCGTCGCGATGCTACCCAAAACATATTAAACTCTGTTCAGGCGACGGCATAGGCGCGCATTGCATAGTGAAACAGCTCTACGATGGTGTATACAGGCGTGCACATCATATTGAAGCTCTCACAAATAATCCATGTGTCCTCATACTTCCAAACTCTATAATGTTATAGAATTATAATATGCCATGCGTATTGTATCTTATTGGTTAGGTTGCATTAGGGTCGTGGATCCAATTACGGTTTCAATTGATTAACGGGAGAATAAACTCTGATTTAAAAAAAAAGTGGTGCTAAATTGCTGTTGTTTGCTTCCGCCAACGTGTGACATCTTATTGCCAGTTTGAAGTTATGCATTATTATTAACAATAATGCCATTTGTATGAATGATAAAGTATATTTCTGGCTCAGGAGTATTTAGTCTCTTAGACCAACTGAGACTTGGATACCAACTCACCTAAAAGTACAATAGTAGTGGTTTCATTACATTTACAATTAAAAAGTGGTATTACTTGTGATTTCTGAGCAATATCTACGACATCCGCTTGTGTCAACTTTATTTGTGTAGATTATTTATATTGCGGGATGAACCAACCAATTGCATGGGGCTCTTGCTATAAACCGTTTCTTCCTTTGGAATGTCCTCATTGTCAATTATGATGCGCCCGGCTGCCTAAAAATACCAGAAAAACGAAATGGCTTTTCAATTGCTCTTCTTTGGATCGCGACATACATAGGTTTTGGTATGAATATAACGGGTTTGTGGAGTCTGTATATAAAACCACTCTCACACTACATCATGCCCGCCGCTGAGGTTCTTATCGCAGTACTGATCTATTTCTTCTACTCACATTTGCATGAGGCTAAATGACGTGCCGAGACAGCATTCATATCACTAATTATCTCCACTCGAACTATCTACGGTACGATTAATTCACTCGGTAAGTCTACGGTGTGCTGGAAAAAGGTGATACCTAAACGATGCCTCCATGCCAGTTGATGCACCGTTACTAAAAAATATGCAGTAGTTTCACCATTAGCTTTAAGGGACAAAAGTGGCCGTCTTATCTCTAAGGCTTACTAGGGTGCTATACATAAGCTTTAGCTTCAGCCCTAAAAAATTAAACCGCTGATTGTACCTCTAATGGTCAGTTTTCGCATTGAGGACCCCCACTACACAGGCGATATGGGTAGAGGATTTTAGTCTTCACCTAAGGTTCTGTATATACCGGTTTTTTGTTTATCAGAACCAAGAGTAACTAACCCGTACACCGTAAACCGCAGCGCCACTCGTTTTCCGTTTGACCGAATGAATAACGAAAAACGACTATATTTAGTGCTATCCGTTTTTGGTTTTTGGTATGAACTGTAAAAAAGACGGTTAATAAACTGACCATCAGAGCTATACTACGCAAGCAATGTTAAACCGTTCTTGGTCTTACTGGAGAAGTACATGGCACTAGATCATCACTTTAACCTCATCTCCTGATCTTAGTACTCATCAACTACAGCACATTTCCAAACATGCATGTCTATATCAATCGCCGCATATAACTGCAACCTAGCACATCTTTTAAACTCAGAATTAACCACAACCAAATCGCTATATAAAATACAGAATTAATTTCAACATGATCAGCATACCACAAACAGTGCTCGATGAAACTTGGTCTATACAATACAATATGTTAACTGCAACCATGTCTTTATTAAACTAAGGCTATTTGGCAGCTACCCCCGATTATACCCCGTCTTCCCACACAATGTCTCCGCCTGTGCTATGAATTCTCTCAGGTGGAAAACATTCATACAATTATATTTTAATGTATGTCCCCATGATAAATTAAATCATGTTTGTTAAGGTGCGGTTTTTCATTACTTTAGGTATATTTAGCCTGACAAGCAATTGCAGCCCTATGCGCCACCAATAACTGAGTAACGTTGTTTCGGAAGGCGTTCATGAAAATCTACTCATTGGCAAGCAGTTCACAATGTTATATATAATTCCACTTATCACTAACAATAGCACTGTCATCTTTTCAGATATGATATATGAATTTCTTCTGGTCACAGCATCTTCAGAGGGCTAACAGTTAGCATTCGTCCGTGTCTAGACATAGACCAGAGAGCAGTCGTTCATCCTAGCCAAATCCATGTCACATGTGCCACAAGACAGGTCGACAACATTCCATAGTTGCTTACAAACCCATAGCCCCACGCCCTCTATCTTCCAAGAGACATTCCACAGTTGACAGCATTCAATAAAAACATCTGCACTTAGTGGCAAAATTTATGACAAAGACAGATTGGTGGTTTGTGCTGAGTCATCCTGTCCATGAATGCCCCAGTTCAGACCTATCACAGTCGCCTAACCGTGAAATCGTTCAGTCGGTTTGAGACAAAGCTGATCAGATGAAACAGTCTTTTCATCCACCTTTTAATTAAAAAAACTGAGTAAGGCTGAGATTATGATGAATTGGCTCTTCCATATAAATTCAAAGCCTTTATAGGCAGAGAGAAAAACGATTCTATAAAAACATACAATGAAGCGAAACGAGGTCTACCGTCGCTAACAATTGTTATTGTAATTATTACGGGTCCTTTATTGTAATATATTTGTCCACAAACCTTGTGATTGATATATTTGCGTAAGTAGTCCGCAAAATCACACCAAGATAGCTCAAGATACCACTCTGATTTACGACAGGAATGCATATACCACCCACACCCGTCACTCTACCTTGCCCTAACACATACACTTATGCACATTGAATAACCACATTAGTATCCTTTTATAGAACAATACTAGCTGTCATTGGTGCACAAATTTAAAACATCTAATTTGGTTAAATGCTGCATAAACTGTACTAGTCAAATGATATTGTAGACTATGGTGTTCTGATTGTTCTTCAAGAAGTGAATGAGGTTAACTTTACAACACAATGTCTATTTACATGAGATTAGTGTATAGAAAGCGGTGGACAGCATATACCTAATGTCTGATATTAATATAATCAGATGCTATTGAGTTGTTCCTGCCCTAGTAATTTTGCCATCAGTACAATATTCCTTACATTCAACATTAATCGTAGCTATGAAAAATCGTTTACAGCAGCGATATCTTCTCTATACTCCAATAGAGGTTATTTCATCAATAGATATTGACTTTTATTTTACAAAAGAAAGCGTTATCATACTTGTTGTCCCCCTTAGATGTTAATTCGGATTCCAAAACAGCAGAGTGGTGCTAGGCTCGATACGAGGCCTTGTTATTGAAACATGCCTGGTAGTTTCGCTCATAAACAAGCGTGTTGTACGCTGTGTTGAGTAGTGTTGGGACCTCATAAGAAGTACACAGGCGACTTCTCATTAAACGTGATTCCTAGCATAACTGTAAATTTAATAACTCCTGAAAAATGTGTCATCAGATAACAGTTTCATGTATCATTGACTTATGGTCCTATCGAACTTGTCCCCTTTAGGCGTCAAATGGTACGACTTAATTCCATGTGATTTGTATGTAAGTGAACAGCATTGTAGAAGACTTGCACAGGCGCCTTAAAAAGACGATAATTCGATTGCTGGTGGCTTTTTACGTCACTGACCTATTGGCTTCAGAGTTGAGGCGAGTTGTTCTAGAGAAATGACCTTATTTGGCTCCACAAAGCCATCACCTAATCACTGGTATAACCAAGCGTCTGCTATCCTCAAGCATATGTCATCATCTAACATTTTCGATTATAAATGGTATGCAACCATGCAGTGCATGCCACTATCTAAATGCAACAACCTAGTGCATTCCACTGCCGATTTAATGCCACCTCCCAGTGTATACCACGATCGAGTGCATACTACCACCTAGTGCACGCCAATACCTATATATATATATATATATATATATATATATATATATATATATATATATATATATATATATATATATATATATATATATAGATATATATATATATAGAGATAGAGAGATATAGATATATATATATATATATATATAGAGGCATATATATATCTATATCTAGATATCTCTATATTTATCTAAATCTCTCTATATCTCTATAGAGATCTGGTAGACAGATGTCTCTCTCTCTATCTCTCTCTCTCTCTCTCTATAGATCTCTCTGTCTCTCTCTCTCTAGCCAGAGAGAGCCATATATATAGATCTCCATTTTTATCTCTAAACAGAGAGAGATATCTCTCTCTCTTCCTCTAGAGGTATATGTCTCTCTCTCTTCCTCTCTATCTCTATATATATCATATATACATAGATATGTATATCCCTATGTAAAGAAATATATATATCTCTCCATATCTATATATACATACATAGATACATATCTAGATATATATAGTATACATTTCCTATATATGTATATATATATTATATATATATGTATATATATATAAACATATATATACATATATATATATATATATATATATATATATATATATATATATATATATATATATATATATATATATATATATATATATATATATATATATATTTTATATGCATGATCCATGCATTGTAGCCGATCGAAGCCATCTATGCAGCCAAACACCAGTAACATGGAGGCACGATAGAAATTCTGTTGCTATTTAGTCTGCAGCACCCGGTAAATATAACACATGCTATATCATAAAACGTACAAATGCATAGTACGCATATTTAATCTACGGTGTTAGCACTATACTGAGTGATCGTACCAAGTAACGCTGCTTATTTTAGATTGGTGTATCTTGGTTCCTACTATTGTCGGACGGGTCCAGTGATACAACTCAATAGCATTCAGTTGACATCTCGCTTATAGCGAACAATTGAAATCGACCTTAATGGAGGCACTAACTGTGTTTTTTCTCGGCTCTTGAAAGTAATGACAAAAAAGTTATTGCCATATCCGTCACGTATATGCTTAAATCTCGCAATGTGCTTCAGATACATATGCCGTGGATCCCTAATAAGTACCCTGATGAATGTATATTTCTATTATCTTGTAAGAAGCCTCATACGCCTAGAAGATTACGAGGGTCTCTCCGAGAGTCATAAGCTTGTTTTAGGATTGAGTGCACGTTATTTACTAGCCACCCTAGGCACTCATCCATTATCGATTCAACTTTCTTACGTGATGTTCACTGTCTCAGTGACGTTCTGTACGGCTTTCATGATCTAAACAACCCGCCATCATAGTTTATCATACATTTAAAGTTTTTACAGAACACACCTTACCAACTGCTGTAATGTGGGTGTAAGTGCCCCATTTCGCACGCACGCGCATTGTGAGTGATATACGGTTGCGATAGCTCACAATGCCACACCATGCTGCTAACCAATATCTACATGTTTCAAAATACGGTGGACACAAATTGTACATTTTATCAGCCCATTAAACGTTAGAAACCTGGTAGCTCATTAATATATCATTGACATTAATGCACTGGTTTTAATTATGCGGCATCACTATGTGATTGCTGGTCTGATCATGGCAATAATAATTTGTCAATTTGTGGTTAATGGATGATCATGACAATGGTACGGCTTCAATGTGTCTCCTTTGACAGAATTATGGCAATGAAAATTTTTCAATAAGTGGTTATTATGGCAATAACAAGTCATCAATACGTGGTTATTTAGGCAATGACAATTCATCAATACGTGGTTAGTATAACAAGGAAATGTCATCAATACGCGGTTATCACGCCGGTGACAATCGATCGGTATGTTGTTGTGCACTCATTCCTCCCTGCGTACCTCCCCACAGAAAAACATCACTTTGTACTGGGCCATAAATGCAGAACAAGAAAGCATTAGCAGATTTCCACATTCCATCATTTCTGGCGTGTTTGCGTTATCGATCGCACTAACAACAATGCATTGGACAAAAGTTTGTTTATTGGTCGCTGATAACTTGCCAGAACAAAAAGTGTCTTTAGAAAGAGCAATCATCAATATTAATTGGAGATCGGTCTAAATGGCTTCGCTATGGAGCGAGGTAGTTGCACCAAATAGCTTCTAACAAAAAGCTCTCTATCGTGATGCACGTAGTGCGAAGGTGATGTCTTGCTAAAGGTATAAGAAAAGTGACATCAATTGGTCCTTGATATCAACTTTAACATCAACAAGCATATTCTTGACTCCTGACGCCTATAAAACTTAACAGCCAGCATCCCATCCTTTGCCTGATTTGCCGATTTTCACAGCTACTTTTTGTCGTAATTTTCTTCCTCAATATGCGTTGAAGAAACTCATCAACAAAGCTCGGCCAATTTTATGTGATCCATGCCTGTTTGGAGAAGATTCTTCAGATCTATCTTGAAACAGCCTCGCTTTGTTGGCAGCACGTGGCCTTAACGCAATTACATCAGATGATAAGATGAGGTTATGAATACTCAAGTGTGTCCGATATTGCCGGGCAAGCTTTCTTTATTGATTACAAATTGACACTCGACCATCAATCCTCATATCATCCGACTTTACCGAGTCGATCCTCATGAACGTCAATTATTTATCTGTAGGAGGTAATAATAATTTATGTATGGCATCGCTAATCTGGATGCTTGAGATTTCCGGGCATCTCATGTCTATAAAAATGTCTTAGAAATTTGAACACATGACTCACACATACATAGGTTAAAGCTTTGATTGGACGCATGCATCTATTTGTACAGCTCTAAGAACATGACCATCACTTGAACGGATGCCTGAAAGACTTTAAAATTGCCATTCGTGGCAAATACTGCTTTGGTTGCATGGTAGTGGACTGTAACACAGCATGCATGAGACACAATTGCACTTCATTGTTTGGCTTTTGGTGCAAACTTGGCCCTTGTAAATAGATAACCTTCATTAATATTTAGCAATAGCCTCGCGATTGTCAGATGTTGTGGTCCCAGTGTTTTGTATGGTAAGTTGGGAGGGGGGTAAGGGGGGTGGGTGGTGGTCGGGCGGTTCGTTAGTAAGATATATGCACTGCAAAGCAGGAAAAAATAACTGATCGACTTGTCTCTCGGCACGTGTAGCATCCATTAGGCTGATCAGAACGGCAGCTCACACTGGACTGAGTATAGACACCTGGCGAGGCAAAACACACATATCTTTGCTGAAAAGGTTTTAAAATAATAAATTTACGACAAACATTATCAGCAGTTTTCGTTTAAGCAGAATACGAAATAATTTCACTACTATACCGTTATTGGAGGGGTGAGTTTCTTTCATTGCATGTCAGTCAAGATTTAGCTTCGAATTTGATTTCGGAAGTAATATGTGCCTACACGCGAGCCAAGATAATTCGCTTTGTTCTGTGGCAGTATGGGGAGAGAGGGATACATCTAGTCGTAACCAAATGAACGCCTTCTGTCTTGGAGGATTCAATTATACGAGCGATGACATTGCGCGGGTTGACAGAATGCCACATGGGATAACTGCCAGTTGGTCAACGATTGTATAAAATAACCATAAGGTTTTAGGCAATTAATTAAGAATTTATATTCTGCGACTTGAGGCAAATTCAATTTTCTGTAGGCACTCATGAATTATGCAGTGCAATAGCATATCAAATATAAAGCCTCCACAGAATTCAATCTAATTAGTTTGCATATATGGCAATTACAAAGCACTATAAATGTCTGCTTTAGCAAATTATGCTTTCAATGTAATGAATAAACTTTCAGAACCACGAACTAATATCACAGATATAATATTCCTTAAGGAAGCAAACTAGGTGGTTTCATTGTTCGATGGCTACGCTCTTTACGTATCTCAAGAATGACGCTTGACAACACTGTGAATTAAACTCAGCGTTCCTTTAAGATCATGCACGAACATTGGCTATCCACAGTTGCTATTACAAATTTGGCATACACAGATCTAAGCACTCGTGGTGGCAACATAAAATAGTGATTCCTGTCGACCGTCTGATTCGTATCACAATCAGCCATCTTTCCAGTCCAAATGCGTGTTATCGTTCATTGGTCATTGTGCCACTTTAGACCTCTCAATATTTGTCCATTTGCAAGAGGGAATTGAACGAACACTAGAAAATGCGACCATCACCTTTGCGTATTTTGATAGAGTACCACTAAAGTTCTGTCACTGTATCAGGCATTTGTAATCAAACTAAAAGCCAATCAGCATGAAGTAGTTGACAAGGTACTTCATGCCAAAGAACGAATAAAACTTCAGCAAATGGTGGACGGGAAAAGCGGTATTACCTGATAATTCATGAGATGCTGGTGTCTTTGTGTTGGTACAGTAAGGATTCTTTGCATGGAGCGGAGGGGAGCTGATGCATGCATGTTGATTGCAATGTCATGGATGAAACTCAAAAACAGCTATTGATGACACGTTTCTCATACTTTTCTCAAGACGACAAGAACATAAGACGATCATTAAAATAGGAAGTGTTTTAGCGGCTACTGTGCGGACTATATCGATACATTTAATAGCAAGTTGTTACCGACCAATAAACAAGCTATTTTTCGACATTAATTACCTTACAATTGGTCCCTCATACCCCTCATCTACTGATACTTAGATGGATATTTGTTATAATCTACTCAATACCACGATAAACTAATCGACAGCATTATTTTTTACATGATAAAACAATTATTCATCATCATAACCAAGAATTATTTATTAAATTAGACAATTAATATTGATCATCATAGCAATGATGACAATGCAAGTATCAATACATTTTAAATGCTGACTACGGAGGGTGAAGTTTTGTCATAATATATGTTCTATATAAAACTTCATGCAGCTCTATTAAGTTATGGCAGATATATTACGAGGCAGCAATGGACAAGATTGCTATACACGCAATAGCTTCAGGGTTTGATGACGAGTTTGGTATCTTGACTTGTAACATAATTGGTTGGCTCCTCTTGTAGTTATTAAGGTCGATAATCCCGACAAGCCAGTAAAATCACACATTGTATTCCAATGAAAATGTAAACTAAGATGATTGGCAGTGGGTTTTTTAAGTCATGTAGGATGGCTAAATTGTCGCTAGGATCACGAATCTCACTTAAGAAAGGTAGCAAAAGAATTTCTGAATGGCTAGCCACGAACGTGCTCTCGACGCAAAATCAATCTTACGAGTCCATGGCACACATATGTAGGACAAATCAACGATAATCAACAATCTGATGCAGGATCCACAGGAAATGTATGGTAGTCACATCTGGCGACATGCTGTTACAGGTGACAGATTTGATAATAACTTAATAGCGAACTCCATTGAGAGTGATCAGGCCGTGCCTCACATGAATCTGTAAAGAAGGCGGCATTGATGACAATAACGATGTTGTATGGGCATCATTTCTATTCAGAAACAAATAGTTCTTTTTAGTTGAGGATGCCAGATGGTTTTGTAAGCTAGAGGAGTGCTTCAAGACAAAGATAGAGTGCTTGCATGGCAAGATGGTGTTAACAGTCTCCTTGCCAAAAGCATAACGACAGATTTCATACCATTGATGATTTGCATCGGTAATGTAAAAGTATGTAGTCTAGCAAGATGTGCATACTTGTCATATATTTTGGGTGCCGATCATATTGCACAAATAACTGGGCTCAACTAGGTGTCGAATGGATAGTCGGTTATAGACATAAATAATCTCGACACGATTAATGCCGTCTTCTTTGGAGATGAAAAGCAATGTGACAGATAAATCGACGTCAGACGAACGACATCAGTGTAAATGCGACTAATAAATATTGACAGATGTGCTGTACAGATTAAAGAGCACCCAAAATACTGCAGTGGAAAAATTGCTGATTGTTGATTGACTGAGTGTGGATCTCAGGGACAGTGTACTACGGTGAACAGTATAAATAGACTATTGTTATCTGACATTGAATTCTACTGTTTTCTATGGTAGTGGAAATGTTAGTTGGGGAAGATTAGCTAGAATGTAATTAGAAAAATGATTCTCATTCGCAGTTTAGTTCCATGCTCTAATGGTTTGATATCTGTTATCCAGTCTGTAACGGCGCATGAAGTTGATGGGCACAATAAAATTCCGACCATCGACTGTCTGCTTATGTATACCACGGAAACAACTGCCAATGATACAATCTGACAGTGGGTCGACAGATGGCTGGACCTTCTAGTGGTCCATACACAATTATGACGTCTGTTGTGTTTATTTATACCTCTAGAGTTTCCAGCGACAGACGAGACCTTTGATAGCGCAGGTTGAGCTGACCAATCATATGCTAGTTGGAGTCCTACAGCTTTTGCCAACGTTTTCGTGAGTAGGATATATTGCTCTACAGGGTGGGTGTTATTTGTCTGAACGGGGCGCGAAAGTTTGCTGCTCTGACCAAACGTGACCAGCTTTAACACATAACTCATCTTCGACACAAAACATTTACAACCGCAACTATATGAAAAGAACACTTCGTCCATCAATGAATACATCCTTTGTCATCGCTTGCATTTTTATAAAAGTAGATTAGCCACATTAGATACAGCAATACCAGTCGCACAGTTGACTGTGGAGAAAAAGCAGCGGAGAGCGTAGTCATTCATCAGTAACTAAAGGGCGGGCTCGTCTATCTAGCTTCTGGCGATGAGTGTTATTTGTCACTTTGATAATCAAAAGCCATTATCATCCATCGACAATGTTTTAGTCCTTGTTTGATGCATATATATGCACATCAGTGAGATAACTATAAGATAATATTTAGCACCCGTCGCGATGCTACCCAAAACATATTAAACTCTGTTCAGGCGACGGTATAGGCGCGCATTGCATAGTGAAACAGCTCTACGTTGGTGTATACAGGCGTGCACATCATATTGAAGCTCTCACAAATTATCCATGTGTCCTCATGGTATTGATTGGCCAAACTATACTTCCAAACTCTATAATGTTATAGAACTATAATATGCCATGCGTATTGTATCATATTGGTTAGGCTGCATTAGGGTCGCGGATCCAACTACGGTTTCAATTGATTTACGGATGAATAAACTCTGATTTAAAAACAACGTGGTTCTCAATTGCTGTTGTTTGCTTCCGCCAACGTGTGACATCTTATTGCCAGTTTGAAGTTATGCATTATTATTAACAATAATGCCATTTGTATGAATGATAAAGTATATTTCTGGCTCAGGAGTATTTAGTCTCTTAGACCAACTGAGACTTGGATACCAACTCGCCTAAAAGTACAATAGTAGTGGTTTCATTACATTTACAATTAAAAAGTGGTATTACTTGTGATTGCTGAGCAATATCTACGACATCCGTGTGTGTCAACTTTATTTATGTAGATTATTTGTATTGCGTGATGAACCAACCAATTGCATGGGGCTCTTGCTATAAACCGTTTCTTCCTTTGGAATGTCCTCATTGTCAATTATGATGCGCCCGGCTGCCTAAAAATACCAGCAAAACGAAATGGCTTTTCAATTGCTCTTCTTTGGATCGCGACATACATGTTTTTGGTATGAATCTAACGGGTTTGTGGAGTCTGTATATAAAACCACTCTCACACTACATCATGTCCGCCGCTGAGGTTCTTATCGCAGTACTGATCTATTTCTTCTACTCACATTAGCATGAGGCTAAATGACGCGCCGAGACAGCATTTATATCGCTAATTATCTCCACTCAAACTATCTACGGTACGATTAATTCACTCGGTAAGTCTACGGTATGCTGGGAAAAGGTGATACCTAAACGATGCCTCCATGCCAGTTGATGCACCGTTACTAACAAATATGCAGTAGTTTCACCATTAGCTTTAAGGGACAAAAGTGGCCGTCTTATCTCTAAGGCTTACTAGGGTGCTATATATAAGCTTTAGCTTCCGCCCTGAAAACAACTAACCGCTGATTGTACCTCTAATGGTCAGTTTTCGCATTGAGGAACCCCACTACACAGGCGATATGGGTAGAGGATTTTAGTCTTCACCTAAGGTTCTGTATATACCGGTTTTTTGTTTATCAGAACCAAAGATCAAAAGGGGTCAACAACAGCTAAACAGATTTTGATATGCAACAACGATAAACGGATAATAACACATTCCATTTTCGTTTGGTCAAAAACGAACAAGAGTAACTAACCCGTAAACTGCAGCGCCACTCATATTCTGTTTGACCGAATGAATAACGAAAAACCACTATATTTAGTGTTATCCGTTTTTGGTTTTTGGTATAGACGGTAAAAAAGACGGGTAATAAACTGACCATCAGAGCTATACTACACAAGCAATGTTAAACCGTTCTTGTCTTACTGGAGAAGTACATGGCACTAGATCATCACTTTAACCTCATCCCCTGATCTTAGCACTCATCAACTACAGCACATTTCTAAACATGCATGTCTATATCAATCGCCGCATATAACTGCAACCTAGCACATCTTTTAAACTCAGAATTAACCACAACCAAATCGCTATATAAAATACAGGATTAATTTCAACATGATCAGCATACCACAAACTGTGCTGGATGAAACTTGGTCTATATAATACAATATGTTAACTGCAACCATGTCTTTATTAAACTATAGGCTATTTGGCAGCTACCCTCGATTATACCCCGTCTTCCCACACAATGTCTCCGCCTATGCTATGAATTCTCTCAGGTGGAAAACATTCATACAATTATATTTTAATGTATGTCCCCATGATAAATTGAATCATGTTTGTTAAGGTGCGGTTTTTCATTACTTTAGGTATATTTAGCCTGACACGCAATTGCAGCCCTATGCGCCACCAATAACTACGTAACGTTGTTTCGGAAGGCGTTCATGAAAATCTACTCATTGGCAAGCAGTTCACAATGTTATATATAATTCCACTTATCACTAACAATAGCACTGTCATCTTTTCAGATATGATATATGAATTTCTTCTGGTCACAGCATCTTCAGAGGGCTATCAGTTAGCATTCGTCCGTGTCTAGACATAGACCAGAGAGCAGTCGTTCATCCTAGCCAAATTCATGTCACATGTGCCACAAGACAGGTCGATAACATTCCATAGTTGCTTACAAACCCATAGCCCCACGCCCTCTATCTTCAAAGAGACATTCCACAGTTGACAGCATTCAATAAAAACATCAGCACTTAGTGGCAAAATTTATGACAAAGACAGATTGGTGGTTTGTGCTGAGTCATCCTGTCCATGAATGCCCCAGTTCAGACTTATCACAGTCGCCTAACCGTGAAATCGTTCAGTCGGTTTGAGACAAAGCTGATCAGATGAAACAGTCTTTTCATCCACCTTTTAATTAAAAAAACTGAGTAAGGCTGAGATAATGATGAATTGGCTCTTCCATATAAATTCAAAGCCTTTATAGGCAGAGAGAAAAACGATTCTATAAAAACATACAATGAAGCGAAACGAGGTCTACCGTCGCTAACAATTGTTATTGTAATTATTACGGGTCCTTCATTGTAATATATTTGTCCACAAACCTTGTGATTGATATATTTGTGTAAGTAGTCCACAAAATCACTCCACGATAGCTCAAGATACCACTCTGATTCATGACAGGAATGCATGTACCACACCCGTCACTCTACCTTGCCCTAACACCTACACTTATGCACATTGAATAACCACATTAGTATCCTTTTATAGAACAATACTAGCTGTCATTGGTGCACAAATTTAAAACATCTAATTTGGTTAAATGCTGCATAAACTGTACTAGTCAAATGATATTGTAGACTATGGTGTTCTGATTGGGTTACACAACTTCAAGAAAGTGAATGAGGTTAACTTTACAACACAATGTCTATTTACATGAGATTAGTGTATAGAAAGCGGTGGACAGCATAGACCTTATGTCTGATATTAATATAATCAGATACTATTGAGTTGTTCCTGCCCTAGTAATTTTGACATCAGTAAAATATTCCTTTCATTCAACATTAATCGTAGCTATGATAAATCGTTTACAGCAGCGATATCTTCTCTATACTCCAATAGAGGTTATTTCATCAATAGATATTGACTACAAAAGAAAGCGTTATCATACTTGTTGTCCGCCTTAGATGTTAATTCGGATTCTGAAACAGCAGAGTGGTGCTATGCCCGATACGAGGCCTTGTTATTGTATCAATACTAGTATTTAACGCCATAATTTGTGAATACCATCAACTCGTACCATGTCCATACTTCCCCAGCGTGCGCACTATAGCTTGTGGGCTACATGCTTGGTGTTTTATTGCTGATTTGTACCAATCTTTTATTTTACAAAAGAAGGCGTCATCATACTTGTTGTCCCCCTTAGATGTTAATTCGGATTCCAAAACAGCAGAGTGGTGCTAGGCTCGATACGAGGCCTTGTTATTGAAACATGCCTGGTAGTTTCGCTCATAAACAAGCGTGTTGTACGTTGTGTTGAGTAGCGTTGGGACCTCATAAGAAGTACACAGGCGACTTCTCATTAAACGTGATTCCTAGCATAACTGTAAATTTAATAACTCCTAAAATATGTGTCATCAGATAACAGTTTTATGTATCATTGACTTATGGTTCTATCGCACTTGTCCCCTGTAGGCTTCAAATGGTACGACTTAATTCCATGTGATTTGTAAGTAAGTGAACAGCATTGTAGAAGACTTGCATAGGCGCCTTAAAAAGACCGTAATTCGATTGCTGGTGGCTTTTTACGTCACTGACCTATTGGCTTCAGAGTTGAGGCGAGTTGTACTAGAGAAATGACGTTATTTGGCTCCACAAAGCCATCACCTAATCACTGGTATAACCAAGCGTATGCTATCCTCAAGCATATGTCATCATCTAACATTTTCGATTATAAATGGTATGCAACCATGCAGTGCACGCCACAATCTAAATGCAACAACCTAGTGTATATATATATATATATATATATATATATATATATATATATATATATATATATATATATATATATATATAGAGATAGATATATATATATATATATATATATATATATAGATATATATATATATATAGATATATATATATATGTGTATATATCTATATATATATATATATATATATATATATATATATATATATATATATATATATATATATATATATATATATATATATATATGCATGATCCATGCATTGTAGCCGATCGAAGCCATCTATGCAGCCAAACACCAGTAACATGGAGGCACGATAGAAATACTGTTGCTATTTAGTCTGCAGCACCCGGTAAATATAACACATGCTATATCATAAAACGTACAAATGCATAGTACGCTCATTTAATCTACGGTGTTAGCACCATACTGAGTGATCGTACCAAGTAACGCTGTAAATTTTAGATTGGTGTATCTTGGTTCCTACTATTGTCGGAGCTGTCCAGTGATACAACTCAATAGCGTTCAGTTGACATCTCGCTTATAGCGAACAATTGAAATCGACCTTGATGGAGGCACTAACTGTGTTTTTGCTCGGCTCTTGAAAGTTATGGCAAAAAAGTTATTGTCATATCCGTCACGTATATGCTTAAATCTCGCAATGTGCTTCAGATACATATGCCGTGGATCCCTAATAAGTACCCTGATGAATGTATATTTCTATTATCTTGTAAGAAGCCTGATACGCCTAGAAGATTACGAGGGTCTCTCCGAGAATCATAAGCTTGTTTTAGGATTGAGTGCACGTTATTTACTAGCCACCCTAGGCACTCATCCATTATCGATTCAACTTTCTTATGTGATGTTCACTGTCTTAGTGACGTTCTGTTTTTACAGAACACACTTTACCAACTGCTGTAAGGTGGGTGTAAGTGCCCCATTTCGCACGCACGCGCATTGTGAGTGATATACGGTTGCAATAGCTCACTATGCCACACCATGCTGCTAACCAATATCTACATGTTTCAAAATACGGTGGACACAAATTGTACATTTTATCAGCCCATTAAACGTTAGAAACCTGGTAGCTCATTAATATATCATTGACATTAATGCACTGGTTTTAATTATGCGGCATCACTATGTGATTGCTGGACTGATCATGGCAATAATAATTTGTCAATTTGTGGTTAATGAATGATCATGACAATGGTACGGCTTCAATGTGTCTCCTTTGACAAAATTATGGCAATGAAAATTTTTCAGTACTTGGTTATTATGGCAATAACAAGTCATCAATACGTGATTATCAAGGCAAAGACAAGTCATCAATACGTGGTTATTATGGCAATGAAAATTCTTCAATGCGTGGTTGATATAACAAGGAAATGTCATCAATACGCGGTTATCACGCCGGTGACAATCGATCGGTATGTTGTTGTGCACTCATTCCTCCCTGCGTACCTCCCCACAGAAAAACATCACCTTGTACTGGGCCATAAATGCAGAACAAGAAAGCATTAGCAGATTTCCTCATTCCATCATTTCTGGCGTGTTTGCGTTATCGATCGCACTAACAACAATGCATTGGACAAAAGTTTGTTTATTGGTCGCTGATAACTTGCCAGAACAAAAAGAGTGTCTTTAGAAAGAGCAATCATCAATATTAATTAGAGATCGGTCAAAATGGCTTTGCTATGGAGCGAGGTAGTTGCACCAAATAGCCTCTAACAAAAAGCTCTCTATCGTGATGTACGTAGTGCGAAGGTGATGTCTTGCTAAAGGTATAAGAAAAGTGACATCAATTGGTCCTTGATATCAACTTTAACATCAACAAGCATATTCTTGACTCCTTACGCCTATAAAACTTAACAGCCAGCATCCCATCCTTTGCCTGATTTTGCCGATTTTCACAGCTACTTTTTGTCGTAATTTTCTTCCTCAATATGCGTTGAAGAAACTCATCAACAAAGCTCGGCCAATTTTATGTGATCCATGCCTGTTTGGAGGAGATTCTTCAGATCTATCTTGAAACAGCCTCGCTTTGTTGGCAGCACGTGGCCTTAACGCAATTACATCAGATGATAAGATGAGGTTATGAATATTCAAGTGTGTCCGATATTGCCGGGCAAGCTTTCATTATTGATTACAAATTGACACTCGACCATCAATCCTCATATCATCCGACTTTACCGAGTCGATCCTCATGAACGTCAGTTATTTATCTGTTGGAGGTAATAATAATTTATGTATGGCATCGTTAATCTGGATGCTTGAGATTTCCGAGCATTCCATGTCTGTAAAATTGTCTTAGAAATTTGAACACATGACCCACACATACATAGGTTAAAGCTTTGATTGGACGCACGCATCTATTTGTACGGCTCTAAGAACTTGCCCATCACTTGAATGGATGCCCGAAAGACTTTTGCCATCGGCGGCAAATAATGCTTGGGTTGAATGGTAGTGGACTGTAACACAGAATGCATGAGACACAATTGCACTTCATTGTTTGGCTTTTGGTGCAAACTTGGCCCTTGTAAATAGATAACCTACATTAATATTTAGCAATAGCCTCGCGATTGTCAGATGTTGTGGTCCCAGTGTTTTGTATGGTAAGTGGGGAGGGGGGTAAGGGGGGGTGGGTGGTGGTCGGGCGGTCGTTAGTAAGATATATGCACTGCAAAGCAGGAAAAAATAACTGATCGACTTGTCTCTCGGCACGTGTAGCATCCATTAGGCTGATCAGAACGGCAGCTCACACTGGACTGAGTATAGACACCTGGCGAGGCAAAACACACATATCTTTGCTGAACAGGTTTTAAGCCATAAATATACGACAAACATTATCAGCAGTTTTCGTTTAAGCAGAATACGAAATAATTTCACTACTATACCGTTATTGGAGGGGCGAGTTTCTTTCATTGCATGTCAGTCAAGATTAAGCTTCGAATTTGATTTCGGAAGTAATATGTGCCTACACGCGAGCCAAGATAATTCGCTTTGTTCTGTGGCAGTATGGGGAGAGAGGGATACATCTAGTCGTAACCAAATGAACGCCTTCTGTCTTGGAGGATTCAATGATACGAGCGATGACATTGCGCGGGTTGACAGAATGCCACATGGGATAACTGCCAGTTGGTCAACGATTGTATAAAATACCCATAAGGTTTTAGGCAATTAATTCCGAATTTATATTCTGCGACTTGAGGCAAATTCAATTTTCTGTAGGCACTCATGAATTATGCAGTGAAATAGCATATCATATATAAAGCCTCCACAGAATTCAATCTAATTATTTTGCATATATGGCAGTTACAAAGCACTATAAATGTCTGCTTTAGCAAATTATGCTTTCAATGTAATGAATAAACTTTCAGAACCACGAACTAATATCACAGATATAATATTCCTTAAGGAAGCAAACTAGGTGGTTTCATTGTTCGATGGCTACGCTCTTTACGTATCTCAAGAATGACGCTTGACAACACTGTGAATTAAACTCTGCGTTCCTTTAAGATCATGCACGAACATTGGCTATCCACAGTTGCTATTACAAATTTGGCAAACACAGATCTAAGCACTCGTGGTGGTAACATAAAATAGTGATTCCTGTCGACCGTCTGATTCGTATCACAATCAGCCATCTTTCCAGTCCAAATGCGTGTTATCGTTCATTGGTCATTGTGCCACTTTAGACCTCTCAATATTTGTCCATTTGCAAGAGGGAATTGAACGCACACTAGAAAATGCGACCATCACCTTTGCGTATTTTGATAGAGTACCACTAACGTTCTGTCACTGTATCAGGCATTTGTAATCAAACTAACAGCCAACCAGCTATATCGCTAAATTGCCTGCCACAAGTTGTAGCCATCGAATATCACTCTCCCAGAGACCAATGGAAGTGGACCACTATATTCTATTGTAAACCCAATGAAGTTGCTGTGCCTCATAGTTATATTCTGGAAAACGTAATCATATAATGTTTTGTTTCTCGATCTGGATAAAATCGAGCCAATGGCCTAGACTGTCAGTTTTCGGATATTGATTTATTAACGTCTCTCTTTCTCGCTGCCACAGCGTTATTTGTCGAACTGTCGACGATGCCTCGTAATCCATATATATTTACCATCTCAAAAGCACCACAAGCAGAAACGCCAGTATCTGTTTTGCAGATGAATAATCCACAGGGCTATAAAACACGCATCTTGGAATCCCATATTCATCCTGTTTTGAATGCTTAATGTATTTAGCAACATATGTGGAATGTGTCTCTGTCTGGGTGGGTTTTAGGCTGATTGTATCGCAGAACAGCCGCTATCCAGATATAGTAACAAGAGCAATCAATACATGGTTTCCTTTGCATAATTGTGGTGGTTTTATTTCTCGCCCCATCATTGCCAAATTTCATTTATTCCACTGTATCTGTATATCGTAACTAGGCAACCCCGATGATTGAATTGTCTGCATTGCATCCATATCACATATGCCAATAAACGCTCTACCGATAGGGCCAGATGATGAATACAGTGTGTGTCAAAGATGTGACGCACAGTATGTAATGCTTGAAATATGATTGTCGCCTCATCGCATTAAGTAGAGTGTGCTATTTATCTCAACGAATCGTAAATACGTCATTCATTAGGCACAATATTTGGCTTGCAATCGTGCCTTTTAACATTTAAAAAGCAATTATGGAATGGAACTTAAGCCATCGTTGGCTGGTAACGAAATAATATGTCGACACCACCTTGCGGCATCAGCGACTGATATCGATAAAAGATTTCACCATCTCCATCAGCACGGGCCGAAACGGGGCCGTAATGACCAGGGCGTTCCCGTTACCGCTCGCCTATTGCCGACATAGCCTGGAAGCAACAAAACGGCTTATGTGGCGTGGGCGTGTGACAGGAATTCTATACACTGACAATTACGTGGTTACCAGCAGTAATGGCGATGTTTTTCTAGGACCAGTATGGTCCACTACTCGCCACCATTCGTTAATTAAATGTCTTCTTAACGATGCAGAGGAATTCACACGAAAGGTACTTAAACAAAATATCGAGGTTGTTACACATGCATATGCGTCAAAGTTTTAACTTTCCCGATAGTCTTTGTAATTGGCGCAGATAACATTTAAGCGATTACTTCTGACGTCGACCCAAGCCAATTACCAGAGCTGAACATAATGGGCCCTTCGATTTTTCGAGTCTGGCTGTACCAGGCAGCATCCGCGGTCCGCTTTGCAACATACTAGGGCTCCATATGTCAAACACATAAAACTTACGTCACACGAAAATATTCTTGTTAATGGTCACATGAAGGAACCTTTCAAACCATGTCAGAGCTAATAGTTTTCTGTTGTGATATTTGTTCTCACATTTAACGTCAAAACATCGCTGTTATGTTGCCAATTATGTGTATAAAATACTGATGCCAGATCCATTTTCCGAAAACCGATATTGATCATAACTGACTGGCATAAATTAGTGGTCAAAATAATGGCTGTTTTGTCATAGCTGTGCGAGGCTTTTCATGGCAGTGGTTACGTATAGACTGTAATTGACTGAGCCATCTGATATAGATGATAATACGACAGCGTTTTGGCTCGACTCTGTGTTTGTGCGGTAGACAGCCTTGAATTTCTTGTCCACAGTTGATTGAATGCCGTGCAAGCTATCATATAAGCATTTTGTTCAATTGTATCAATATTTCAGTAAGTTTAGTTCGTGCTGTTTCCTTGTCTTTATGAGATAATGTGGTGGTCTTGGTCACTAAGCTGATCGTGCATGGCGGCTGTACCTTTCATCAATTAAAGCCACCACATATAAAAAGAAAAACTTATGCCATAAGATGATCGTATCCCATACAGTTTTGAATAAGATACGGGTACAATTCTATGAATAGAACAAGATCAGCACTCACTGATCCAAGTGAATGAATGCAATAACATGGTGGGGAACCAGAAAAAGGGCAAGTGAAGCTTCACATTGATAGGCCGATAGAGAAAACGCCATGTTATGTGAGGCATTTACCACAAATAATGTAAGGCAAAATTATCTTTAATTCTCAATTTTATGCATCACACCAGAAGCAATATCTCCTATCAAAAACTATATCGACGACTTCCGTAGCCATGGACACTGTCAATACAACATCCCAGTCGACAGGATATCGTCATTCTGATGATTACACCCTCTATTGTGACGCGGGTGATGTGTTGATAGAACTATGAGAAACTGTGCGTGTGTTCGCGACAGCCTCAGCATAGAGACACCAAAATCTCATTCTTATCCTGGCATTCGGCCGTCCTTTGTTGCTATTTTTTCTTCTACTGTCAAGGCGTTTTGAGATACTTATAACGCATTTAAATGTGTCAGATATGTTCCCAATATGTGGTTATTGGGTTGATTATGGTAATGACAAGTAATCAATAAGTGTTTATAGGATTTTAGCAACGCCATGACATTATTATGTGGCTTTTGGGCTCATCCAGTCATAAATCACACATCCGTGCCATCTTGCTTCGATTGGCGTCATGTATCTATGACCACCAAGCGTCCATCAACTCGTGATTATGCCACATGGTTTCGCTTCAAGACCTCACTTGTATAGTTTGGTATTTGTTTCTCTGTCTTTATTTGATATCATATACGCAAAATGATTATCTGAGCCTCCACTTACTAGCAATGGATTCCCCCTGCCCAGACCTGTACCATGGCACAATGACATCCATTCGTAATATTGCACATTCCTACTTTTGTTTGGTTTGTAAGATTTATCACCCTCAATGGCAACATTAGGAGCTATCCATACTGTATCGATTGTCGCGTACGCATCTGCCATAAATTGAAACTGGGATACCTGGATTCTACGAAATTTTAACGGCAACTCACATTATTGTCTGCCCTTTAGACTGTATTATAATTAATATCCTTGTATAATTAATATTCATCATTATGATCATGATAATAAGGTGTTTTTATCATGTACATAGTAATTTCAACCGATGAAAATCAGGTCACTTAAATATAATGTATTGATAGCATTATATTGGTATCACAGGTACACGAACGTGTTTTCTTTTTAGTTCTCTATAATAGGCATCATATTGTTGCCTTTCGAACGTGCAGGTTAAGGGACCGATAATACACCAGGAACTGTCTGTCGCACCCATTTGCGCCGGACAGCAGTAAGTTTGCAGGTCGCTAATAACCTGCTGAATAATGGCCCAACAGGAACGGTTGCACTGAATATCAATATACAGCGACATAAGTAACTACATCGCGATGCGAAATAGCAAAAACGCAGCCTGTGTCACTGCCTACGCTGCTCACGCCACGGCACCACAGTTCCTAGTGAACCTAATTAAGTCGTACATATGCTTCTGACATAAGTTGTTGGAAGGCACATGTAGCTTGAATCGGGTTGGTCTGAACGATAGTTCACTGGGCGTAATTTAGACATGAATGTATGTTGAGACGATTTTCTTTCTTGAGTTTCTCGCAGATTCATGATACACTTCCGAAACAATTTCATAACAATACCCTTAGTGGAAGCGGGAGTTGATGTCATTGCGTGCCAGGCTAAATTAATTGTCCAATGCAAAACAATTTAATCAAAACCCTCGCGAAAGCCAACATGCATCGAAATACAACTGTATGAATGTCTTCAGTCTGAGAATTTTCGTGTCGTGATAATATTGCATTGAATGCTCCTAATTGATCGCTGCTAGTTAGTCTACAGTTTGGTTAAGACGTGATCGAGAAGTGAAAAGAGTATGATATAAACAGTTCGAGCTATCGCTGGGTAGTACACTCTGATTAGGTGGCAATTAATGCAGAGTTCGATTAAGACATTAGGATGTAGGTACTGTTGAATACTATATAGAAGTAAGGATGTCAATAATGTTTGAAAAAGTCTTGTGGCTCATGTGGAATTAGAGTAGGAAATTAGGTTAATGTGAATGCATGATTTACAGATAACCTTGAATACAGCTTTCAGCAGACTTAATTCAAATTCACTTATGCGTCGACACATGCATTCTACTGCGAAAAAGAAAACCAAACAAAAAGCCTTAACAAATATGATATGTTCGTATATGTGGCATTAATATGGCACCATAACCGTCCTCAGTAACAATACCACAGCAGCAGCTGAAACTAATTCATCGCCGTGCAGTTAGATTAAGAGAAGAGACAAATGCTTCGGTGAGTGGTGCATTTAAATTAACGATGGACTCACTATATCTTCTTACCAAGAACCAAGAGTGCATTAACTCAAAACAGAATGGGCGCATGTAGGGTCCATCTTCAATCGGCTATCTGAATAATTAACTCTGTTTAAGCTGCCTTTGTATGATCTTTTAACTAACCGCCGATATGAGTTGTAGTACTAGATCAACCCTTGCAAAATATTGCCCTAGGTACGCCCCTGCAATAGTTTGGTGTCAGTGTCAGGCTATATTTATTAAATACCACAAGCCTGTACTGATTAATAGGTAAGGTCTTATCATGACCATAGCTCTATCCATATAACAGGACACGGTAGCAAGTCTAAAGTTTGACCTCCGACAAGAAGACGTTGACATGAATAGACTTACAGTACTAGCTCTTATCCAGACGGCTACCCTTGTAACCGTGCCGTCTCATCAGAGCTTGTGATGACTATATAGGAATATGGCATGTAATCTCTCCTCGACCCAATTACGTGGGCATGAGCTCCGGACAAGCCTCTAAGTAAGCAAAAGCACAGCAATGAAGCTCTCAAAATTAAACCGACATTAGTATGTTGACCCACAAAGAAAGTCATTCGCTTGAAAGCTTTTACAAGGCAAAAAGTTCCTGCTGTGTTAGCGCGAATGTGGACAGACGGATGCCCGAGACACCCCTGGATTGTGACTCACGCTGAGTGAGGCGCGTGGCACAAGGTGACCCTTACACATATTATTATGTTTGATACGTGCATTACTACATAACCAGCAATATATGCATTCATCGCATCTCATCGAACGTAATGCAAGATAACTTCCAAATGACCCCATTACAAACGTTATTGTTTCGTGGCCAACACAGTGTATCGCTGTCCATTAGTTTGCTATGTGTGCTAGCTGTATAGCAACGACCGCTTGGTTGACATCTTATGTCGGGATTCTTGCTCTATTGAACCTCCAATGCCCAAGAGCTCCAGCGGGAGCCGTCGTATTACCATTAGCTATCCAATCGAAATGTCGCGCATAGAAAGCGAGATTTCCCTTTGTTACGCAGTTGCTATATATAACTATCGATCCAGTTTATGGATGCCTAATTTTATTAAATTCTTTTAACCGCATGCAATCAGAATTTAGAAATTACCATACAACTTGCACCATAGCCATACATATTGCATTGTTTATTGCATGCTCCCATGCCATTTAACAGTTCGACAGTAATAATGTACGTTCAATGGTTAATTGACATCCTCAGCGTCCAAATAAATACACGAATTACAAGCAATGATTGGGCTAATGTAATCATAAAGCTGTGTGGTCGAGGGTAATTACAACCCGAGATCTGAGGCAGTCAAATGATGCATAACAATCAACCACTACATCCACATCATTACCGGGAACCCTGTTCCTCAAAACAACTCAAATGTTACATCAAAACAATCACCCACTGCCATATGAACTGTAGACAAGGACATCACCCCCTGAAATATCAGCCACACTTTCAATAGCATAAACTGTAGCCCCCTTTCACAACCAACTACAGCCCCACTTCAATCAACGGTAGCCCACTTCAATCAACCACAGCCTCACTAGAATTAACCACATCCTTATCTACCAACAACAGCTGCCCTAAGTAAACCAGAACTGTCGTTATGCACTAGGATAACTATGTGAATTAACGCATCACGACATTTGCCCTAGAAGACGTGTTAGATGTCTGCTATCTTCCGAAGGATGGATTGGTTAACACCAGTGACGACCTGTCGAGCGAGGTAAATGACGATGGCCTTAATGTTGATGCCTTTAAGGTGGGGGCGATAAGGAGCACAAAGAGTGCATTAGAAAACGTGCCTGCCCCTGAAAAAAAGAGGGATATGCGGGAAAGACATCGACATCGCAGAAAAAAGAGGGATGGACGAAAGAGTAAAACAAGCCAACAAGTCAACAGATGCAGGCATTAGATGAAAAGGGTAGGAAAAACGATAGGTATCCTTAACACATAGCAACTCATTAGATTCTAGAACTTTCTAAACACGCAAATGCCCAGTGATAACAAAAGTTCTAGTGTGCAACCAATAAAGATACATTCAGACTGCTGAATGACCTTCTGTGTAAAAACAGGCCCGCTCCACGTTCATGTGCAGAGTCCAGAATTTAGCAGATAGATATGCATACAGAAATAGAATATGGTACAAGACTGATAGTGTTAATTTTTTATGTATATTTAATCATGTTGCCGTAAATGGAAATATCATTCAATAATGTTTTTGAGTTTATTTTATTACTCTTTTATATATACTAACATCTGTAGTTATAAATTTTATGTATAGTGAATGGAAACCATGTTTCTGTAATTTTGCGCTTTCTAAATCAACATATTATTATTATTATGATAATTCCACTCTAGTAAATGTCGGAATCGGAATGAAATATTAGTATGGGATGATTTCACACAAGCACTGATTAAATTAAGCCGTGCTATTTGATGAGCAAGTAGTGATATATGGGATGATAGTGATAATTATCTTCCAACGAGTCCTATGTTTTTGGGGACCAAGTTGGCTCTTGTCTATATGACAATGTCATAGCATAATAGCTTGTGGGTTATTGCTAGCACGCAAATTTATTTGGATCCAATGTCATAATGACCACTGAACTGTCATGCACCACTGTACATGCTTTGTGTTTCCGATGTTTATTTGACCTAATCTTTCCCAAAATGGAGTTCTGTGTTGTGTTATTTATGCATGCTGGCCATTGCTCTTTGTCAATACCATCCGCACACGAAATCCCTACGCAGCAAAATTGAGATGCTATTTAATTATTCCTGTCACAGTATTTGCATCTTATTTAACCGGCATTTGCAATTTTTAGCTTCCATTGCATTTTTATGAAAGTTAACAAGCTTTGTACAATGAAGTGCATGAAAACCTATTATCCCATTCAGGCGCATATGAGTGCATTATAGTGCTAGGTTGTTCGTCTTTTGCAGGCAGGTACTTTAGCGCAACTGGAAATAAACTACGACCTTACATGGCAAATAACGCTAACAACGTGCACACGCACATTTATACTCATGATCACGACGTTGTCATGATTATACGTTATGGCGTCATGTGCCGTTCCATCTCTACCAATTGGTATGTCCACATTTCTGCTAACTGTTATGGCAGAGTTTTCCGCCGTAAAAACATAAAAACGTCAACTAAGACAGTAAATTGCATGCCAAGGAGATATGAAATGTTTGCAGGGGTCAGATCGTTTATTGGATTTAGCAGGCTTTGGCCTTTTGTTTGCGGTATGCGGGCATGTATTGGTTATCCACACCATGTTGATTTAATTCCCTTTAATATATCATGTAGTTTTTCAGTCCACTCAGGAGATATAAATGTCCAGTTGGTCATCGGTGCTTTCCCTCCGTTTTAAGAATATGGCACCGTGCTGGTCCCGGACACGTACTGATGGCCCGTGGGTGTATTCAATGTTTTTGATCGCGTGATAGGACACTAAGATTCAGAATTGATTGAAGATTGAAGAGCATGTGTAATTAGTTTGGTTTGAGCTTAGAATAATAATGAATAACTTATTGGCATCATCAAGTGTTTAATGCGGTCAATCCTCCTGTACTCCGGAAGGCGGTGCCATATGCGTGGTATCTAGATAGCTTCATGCAAACGTTTTGATCAGCAAAAGCGGTTGGGTTTTGCAACAGGCGAATGTTAATCACAGTCGTTACAACTAAAGCAGAGCATGAAAGGATGTATAATTTAAAGACTGACTCTGAAGTACTTTGCATAAAGGTCGCTATTGTAGCCCCAGCTTTCGTACCAAGGATCTTCACATCATAACCCCATCCACCTACGAATCACCGAGCCCAAACACCAAGAGCTACCTACGCCAACCCTGATCACCTTTTAATATCACGCACTAGTGCACATCCAAAGGCAAGAGTATCATCCATTCATTATCCATGCTACAGTGCTCTATCTATCAATTAAACTATACACATCAATATGTTTTGGTACCATGTGGCAGAAACAGCATTCGTTAATTGATACTGTACGCGACTGTACATCATGTGGGTCAACCGGCCATCGCATGGAATGAATATGGTTATTATCACAACACAGATATTAGCGTTTAGTGAATCCTCCTTAAATCAATTAGGTTGCATAGATACTGGATGGGTGCCTCCAACCCCATATCCTTCTACTGCTAGTACTATTATATTAAATCTCCTCCATTATAAGTAGCATAGTGTATATGCTCTTTAACATGATTATTTGAGCATATGATTGATATTTATTCTTGCAATATCTGAGGCTTGGTACGAAATTATTCAATATAATTGATTATTGAAGAAATAATTCAACCACAGCATGATTTAAATTATCTATCATTGGAATAAGCCTGTGGCTATTTCATTGTTTGCAATAAGATTTATAATACTGTTTATAAGTGTCATAAACGCTCTCTGTGACCAACTCATGTTTCCATATCAATAGCAACACGGTATCCGTTTTATTGTAGGGTGAATTTCTTTAACAATTAGGGAAGCTATACATTAACAAACACGCGTATCTATGAACAAGAAGTGGCGTACGACACGTGACATAGTAAGTTGACATGGCTTAATGCGAGCTTGATAGACACCTAGTTCGGAAAAGTTCTAACCAATTTAGAACACTTAATTCGAACCAGATTTTACTCCAAATCCAATACACCTGGCGACATGTGCATCACAGGTAAGCTGTTGGTCCGATCGCACCCATTACCAACCATCGGTACTCCTTGCTGTTACTCACCATCTATACATTAAATATTTCTCCACAGTCAGAGTATGATGGTGGACTCTACCACGGGTGGATAAAGACTTGTGCATATAGATGTAAATTTGTGTCTGTAGTAAATTTCTGCGCTAGTGTTGATGGTTTTGTGGTTGTGGTTGTTAGTTGTACGAGCTGCTGATGTTGGTTTTGAGATCGTAGTTTCATGTGATTTTAGCTTTGGTTGATGGCTTTCAGGGTATGGTTATTGGTTTGCAGGGCTGTGAATGGCGCTTTGCGTAGAATTTGGCCTTTGCGACAGGAGAGAATGTGCGTTGGATCAATCGAGCTATCTTTCACACTGAGTTGTGTCTTGTACAGGTCGGCATCATGCAGATTATCCGCACTTCAAGATAAATCACCTCATCCAATACCTCTTGATAACAGATGACGATGTCCGGTTCAGTAACCCTTGTTTGTGGATTAGTGTGGCTTGAAATAAGAATATATCATACGCGAAAAGTACGGACCAGACACGGCTGTGCGTCATATATCAGTGTGAGGGAACTGTGATTACAGAGTATTACAAGGATTGTCCCTTAGCAACATCGTCTAGTGGCTCAGTTGAAATGGTTAGAAGTCATCATCCCTGTAGATGCGTAGAAGAGCGATATGTACCGGGTTAAAAATAACGGACTGTAGTGGTGCGTTCAGTTTGATAATTATTCACTTTAGTACGGACTGTAGTGGTGCGTTCAGTTTGATAATTATTCAATTTAGTATGCCTCGTTCACATGGCAATATATTAGGGTTTTAGCAATATGAGATCAATATCATGCTGAAAATGGGCAAGTCGGAAAATGCTTTGTCGTACTACTAGCGTATTATGCAAATGTCAATGAACATGGGTTCTTCATGATATGGACCAGAAGCAGCTGCTAAAACATTTTGTCCTTTCTTCGAGTGAACAAAAATGAAACTGGAATGCAAATAGGTCATAATAAATGCATTTATATTCGATAAAATACATAAAGCACAATGAACACGCCTTTGATATAAATATGATGACACGGCGGTACGCCAGGTACCACAAGGCCATTACGACCTAAGCCAATCCACACGAACAATATATTGGTCGTATTTTTTCTGGGCGTTCAGTTTCCTGGCAAAGACTCTCAGTAAATGACTCGCCGGGAACTGCGCGTTGGGCAATTAAAGAGAACACATATTTAGTTTGAGAAGCTTGTCACGATAAACGTATTTGCTTTAGGGCAGCGTTAATCAGAACGCATCGAGCCAAAGATTGGCTTTTATGACGAAAGGACACAGCTGCAAAGGAAAGAGAGTGAGATGGCAAAATCTGTATTTCGGCTTTGAAATTATTTGTAACCATGCCTATGCAATCTGCATCTAACTATAAAGAGATGTCATTCTGATATGTCTCTGCCATAAAGACTTATTGGTACTTGAAGTGGAATGATTTCTGGAATGTTTTTGATCGCACAAGGTTACTCATCCAAATTCATCGAGCACTTGCATGTTGTCTTGCTTGGAAAGACAGCAATTGGTATTGTCAGACCTTGAACTGTGTGGCGAGGCTGGTGTTTGCAAACATAGGATGGAGCAAATTAGTTGCGTCACATGGTACCTTCCGCAGCATAGGTTGATCAGTAAAACAGTGTCAAACAAACATACATAAATGAACACTTGGTTTCGATGCATCATTCATTAACAAGAGTAACTATTGTGGATGTGAAGCTATAAAGATAATCCTTTATCTTCATTAGATGGCTACAAAGAATTATTGATGTGGATGATGGGTCGGCATGTCATTGCTAGGGAAACATAGAGCCATGACACTAACGAAAGTCGGCCTAACATATTTGTTCGCTGCAAATCAAAGCTCAATTAAATTTTCACGTTTATCTAATTTTCCTTGCTTCCACGACTTTTAAGGAACGCCATGACAAAGCAATATATGGCGGCTCGTAGGTAGTGTCTTCGCATATTTTTTTTCTTTGACTGAGTATTGAGTGAACCCTCTTAGCGTAGCTATAAACTGTTAAGTTTCATGGCGGAGCTCAATGGTGATCTTGATGGAATGGAAAGTGCCTCTCACGATAGGCTGCAAGGGATGGCGTCTACGTAATTATTTTTAGGCAACCTCTCTATCTTGCGTCGATCATGCTTGCAAACAATCCTCGTTTGCAGGTAGCCATAACATAGTCGAGTGGAATGACAATATGAAATACATAACAGTAGTACTGCACGGTCATTTTTATCCTAGGTTTTTTTTTATATTTGATAATCGGATAATACATTTGAGCGATATTAACAATCAGTTATGATGCATAAACCCAAGAGAACAAAAGAATCATGGCAAAATGTTTACATAGGTACAAACACTCAGATTATACTTCTTGGGCAGATGAAGGGTACAAAGCAACAGCAGAAACACACAGCAAGAATAGTTATGTACCATATTACTTTGATTACAATGACATCGCTGCAAATGATGACCCTATTTGTAATAACCCAAAGCCTATCGCGCTCACAGCTAGATATAAACCTCGATTGTACCTAAAAACTCGAGAGTCTCTTGTCGCTCAATGTCGTTATAACCCCATCAAACAGAGCATGTATAACACATTGAATGGCTTAGTTTACACAACGTTGCCTGGGGATCATGCGATATTGATTGCTCATCGCGAACACACTAGGGCATGCAACGAGTCTGACAACACCGGTTTTACTAAACAACAAACGCAAGCCTGTTGTTAGGAAAGTTACAATAATTTCCTTTATATAGACAGAATGGACAAATTGAAACCTTATGGAGGGAAAAAATCTTAATCAGAAAAAAAATGAGATTGTAGGGTTGCAATCCACATATCAGAGAGACTTCAAAGTATGATTAATTGAGTTGTTTATTATCAATTTAAAATATAAATGATGTGTTTTCAACATCTAGTCCATCATTCACACCTGCATTGTATCCACAAAGCGCAAATGTCTCTGTTATGAGGATAACCTTAATCATTCTCTGTCTGACATTGTCTGTTTTACAAATATGGCGCAACATTGTCTGCGCTATAAATTAACGACGGCAGTTTCTGCCAAATGGAGCCAAATATTGATTAAAGGAGCTTCATGTAAACATCAAAGACAGTCTACCATGAATAATAAGTGGATACTAATCTTGCTATTGATATGTGTATAAGTAGGTGAGACTGTAGTGTTGTAGATTGCGGGCGTAGTTTAAGGTTGAATGTTTGGGCTTTGTGGTAGGGTTGTGTGTGGGGGTAGGGTGTTGATTCATGTTATGGATCGGCCCTACATTAAGCTTCCTTCATGAACAATAATATAGCATTTGACTAGACGCATATAAATACATCATTTTCATAAGCTGTTACTTATGGGCGTAAATGGAGTATTTTTTAGTGTCAGACTCGAAAGGATCTCTATATTAGTCAGCCTGTCATCCGAGGAATATGTTATCATTAAACGTCCACTCACAGATGCAGAGCTGATGGGGATGAAAAACATATCGGTGGAAAAGGTGCAGAATGGGGATAGGCTTTATCGTGTGAGTTGGGTGTTTTCGCTACCGCATGACGAAACGAGTTTGACCTACTCCAGACAGTACCTAGATCATGCATGTTGTTACAGAGTGATGTCTGTTATATTTACACATAAGGTCAACGATATATCCTTACTGGTCATGAAGAGGAACGCATAGTACAGGGCAAGGTCGATAGGGGGTATCCTGTTACATGTAAACATAGGACCTGATCCATAGAACCAATCAATAATCCTTGCTTTGCATTTCTGATTCATGCAACCAGTACGTGCCTCTAGATGCTAAACTGCTATCATTGGAAACAAAAACAGCAACATGAGTTGTTCAAAAGCTTGTATCTGAAAACTAGTTGTCAATTCTATCAATAACTGCCACTTCATATAAAGCCATATGAACGTCGGACATTTCCCTTCAGTGTGAGTGTGTTTCAAGGCATTCTGGCTTCTGGAAAGTATTCGATGAAGTTATGGACATCCCTGGTAGTACGGTCCCAAGGGCTTTAACTTAAGGAAGTTTTATCAGCGATATTTCCTATGCATGCGATGAATCATAGAGTCAATGAAGCTAATAAGGCTACGTTGACGGTTCATATCTATCGATAACCATAACACGAGTCGCCGCGTCTTCTCCCAGATAATATGACAGATTACATAAAGTCAACTGTACTTATTAAGTAGCACTCCCATGAGCCACTTTTCAAATCCTGGAGTGTAGCAGCAAATGTAATGCTTTTTGTCAAAGAATTGCATATTACCATGTTATTGATGTGAATATCAATGCAGTGTGTGTTTTCATTTATATATCCTACTAAATTATGACAATATACATAGCAGTAGCGGTTAGACGCGGCATATAATGCCATTACCAAGATGAACATTAACGAGCCTTGAGTCTGCCTTGAGTCTCGCTTAAATGTCGACATATTGATAAAACTGGTAATTGCAAGTGAGATTATACTCGTATATCATACTGATTATCTTTCGTAAATGCTGCTGTAAGGCATTATGGGCTGATATTGATGATTCTAAAACGTAGGCGTTATCCACATTCAACCTACGCATACTGTATCCTCAATACCACTATTCTAATCTAAATGTCAAGCCTACCATTACAGACATCAAGGACCAGTGGAAATGCAAGCTCTTCAAATATTATATCTTTTAAAACCTGCAACTGGGGACATGAGATTGTTTTGCTGTCAGCCATTGATGATGCAGTACTACTTCATTGCCAGCCGCTGGTGTCGCTTCGTAATGTACTGAAGCACGATTGCAAACCTCACACTGCCGATTCGCAAAATCCTGCTCATAAACTTAAACGGGATTCATGGAAACTGTAAGCAGGGAGGCTTAAGAGACGGAGCTGGCATTACCCTAGCATTTAAAAAGTTTGGGCAATGTTTTATATCGGCATGGCCCAAGCTTATTTCACAAGAATTTACCGCAATGCCATAATGCATTAATGCTCGGCTCGGCCTTATTAATTTGTATGTTTATGACTCATTCATATAAAAAAATATATAGTACTAAAATTAAGAGGGCGAGATAAGCCCATACAATACTTTAGCTCTTAAACCCACAGCATATATTCCAACATTTTAATACTTTGTGCATCATAAAAACTACATTATCACGCACTGCATTCATCACTTTACCCGATCCATGCGATGTGTATAACCGCTTTGAAGTCCTAGCAATTCAATTGGTTTTTTTGCATATTGGCAATGTGCATGTAAAATAAGAAATTCTATTTGTCATAGAATAGGCAAGACACTGACCAGCAACAAGTTGGACATTAACGCAAGAAAGCACTATACTGATGGTCTATGTTACTCGATGCGAGTAGTGGGTGAGATGTAACATTAAGTAAATGATCAGCCTCGTAACCTCCCCCGAAATGTTATCCATGTTTCATTAATTATATGAATTTCTCAACACAAGCTGGCAGAAATGTCCAATTTAGTCTTTTGGTGGTTCATGATAGTAACTACAGCCTTATTCTGCAGGATCGGTGACAAATACCAAAAGTCGGAAAGACAAAGAAACAATATGAAGTGAGGTTGTTACATCGGTGTGGCCAGTATTTGCAAAGGCGAGGGCACTTTGAACGTAATCTTGGTCTTGGCTGCACTTTAAATATCGCTATATCTGTAAGCTGACAACCGAGGCCGTTTTAGTGATTTCGTCCAGACACAAATCATTTATCATTAGGTTCTTTTTGATACGACAATGCAGTACTGCTTTTACAATGCAATATAACGGTCAACATTCAAATCTCCCTAGAGAGCGTCGCTATTGTATGATTGGCATTTACAATTTATCCGTAGATTTGACTGATTGCAGTCTTAACATAATATAGGCCATAAAACTGCCATAAGCGAATTAATTGGGTTTTGTATGACTCATTCAGATAAAAGGCACATAGTACTAAAATGTAAGGGGCGAGATAAGCCCATCTGATACAATACTTTAGCTCTTAAGCCAACAGCATATATTCCAGTATTCGAATACTTTGCGCATAAAAACAACTACATTACCACGCACTGCATACATCACTCTATCAGATTCATACGATGTGTATAACCGCTTTAAAGTCCTAGCAATTCAACATTTTGATGAGAAATGATACCTGTTAAGCCAAGTATATTTGGCATTACGCTGCTCTAATAAAAAAGCATTAAATCGAGCTAAATAATGACAACTATCTCACAGTCCCGCAAGCGTGCTGCATAAAGGACTGATAAATTAAATGCTAGATATTCGGGAAGCGTTCGTATGCCTTAGGCAAACCGATTTTTAATTAGTTGCTCAAATTATGTACCATCATGAGCTAGCCATCATGATCAACAAAACTGGTTACTGTTTATTGCAAAAGTCGGGCCATATAGCAGTTTATAGAAACTATCTACTGCGATGCATATGTTATGATTTGATGCATTGATATAAGAATGAGAAATGTTTTATTATTCTTTGCGTAACTATTTCCGTGTCATTAGTGTTTACATGTATGTATTTGTCGATGACTTCCCCGAGTTTATGACTTCAACTGCGTTAAGATAGAGATACCAGCGTATCTGCCTGTTGTTAACGTCTCCCTTGACTGCCCTTAGTTGAAATTGTTTTCTTCAATTAGTATTGATGTTCTGTGTCTGAATACAAACTACCTTTAACAAAAAAACAATCGTTTATTTTACGTGATTAATACTTGTTCGGTAAAGCCTGCTCGGAGCAATTCTTAGCAAGGATCGCATCGTTTACAGCACGCGTCTTTTGATGAGCGGAAATGTGATATAACTGCAATTGAATGAAGGTTACTGGGGTGCGGAGGTGGTCTGAACGCGACACGGTGGTGCGAACCCCGTGGATGAAGATTCAGACTGCGTTTTCGAATTTGTTCTATGCCGTAGAAAGACACTGCCATTATAGTTTCCTTTAATAAAGATTGAAGTATGGCGGCGATAATTTAATTGTATTTAAAGGGAAGCATCGATCAACATCATGGGACTAATGCAAATGAGTTTGGCTGCCGGATATTCTGTTTGCTGGTGACTGATGTTAAGGTTGCAGTCACGAGAGAATCATCTTGATGAACATAGTGGTAACACGAGAAAGTTGGATTGGTAAATGGTGGCTGATGAGACCTAGGATTACGCGAGTTTGAACAAAGTGATTAGAGCTGGGATCAGTTGAGCTAGGCTGAGATGGGCTGTGGTGAGCGGATATAAGTTGGGCTGAAGTGAGCTGAGGTAGGTTGGGTTTATGTAAGATGTGCTGAGAGAAGCTCAGCTGTGGTTAATTAGGCTACGGAAGGCTGAGTTGCGCAAGGTCAAATTGAGGCCAGTCAATAAATGTTGAATAAACGTGGAACTGAAGCATAACTACGACGTGCAAGTAAACTGCAGAGAACTGTAGAAACTCCTCGTCGGAATGTGTATTTATCTAAGGCCAACTTATGTGATGTCCCAGATAAGTCGCTTGTAGTCTACCTGCTGTATATGTCGACTTCTGATGAAATTTCGACAAAGTCTCTATCTCAAAAAAACTATCCATTATGAAAATGCAAGCTGAATAAACGATGTATATAACTTAGCTAGATGGAAGACGAATGCGTACCTTCTGTCATTTCTTCGTCCACCGCAAACGTAGTTGTGCACCATAAAATTTAATCAGCTGCATCCAGTGATAAGACTGAAAATTTCAGATTTAGCCAGCACACCCGTTTATAGACCGTTTCAGCGCAGTGGCATCTCAGAGGTTAGCTGATATCAATCAGAGCTTCGTTGTTAGTTATGACGAGTTTATTTGAGTACATCGCTTGCATTCAGGTGTTCGTGTCTCCTTGTCCACTGAGCTGCATTATTACAAAATGCGCTTACGCGACGCGTACTGGAGACTTTGCTAGTTGCGCCATTTATTTCCTCTCAGTATGTTGGTGTTAATTTACCGAGGAATCAAAATATGGCGCAAGTGTTTTCCACAGTTGTGTGTGGTGGACCGGTTCTATCTTTCTTGATCAGGCAATCAGCTGGTTCAATCGCAAAATTGCTGACATCAAGCTTTATCATAAAACTCCCGCAATGACTGAGGCTAATATGCAGACTATATTGCGCTGTAAACGTGTCAAATAAAACCTCATGATCAATGGTTTTGCTTCGATTCTGAACGCCATTGAAGTCAAGAATGCGGCCTCAGTTGTCAGTTTTCAGTATATCCATATTCACAAGTTTTCAACACCCTCCACTTGTCTCGATCTGCACAAGAGCCTCACACCTCCCACCGCCCCCCCCCCCCCCCCCCCCCTTTCTTGTCACTTTCTTGCCATCTCGCCTCGTGCGAAAACTGCCGACAAAACTACATATCTACCGTTGTTACTAGTAACCTTAGTATCCAAGAATTCAATTATTATTTAGTGACATATGGGAAATATGTCTGTGTCGATTATAAGGCCTAACTTATACTTTGATATAACATCCACTTGCCAGGTTACTTAACCAAGGCCTTTGATGCGATGCTTTTTTTGAATAATGCCATACCCGTGGATGGCTTGATACTAGCAACGTCACTAGCAAAAGGAAAGCTAGCCTGCACTGTATCCGTACAACATGCGCTGAAAATTGCGCGTATTGGGCAAATGATCGATGCAGGTATGTGATAGTGTCCTGGTTTCGATGCGATGTTTAATGCGGTATGTATGCTGTAATAATTAAGCAAACACTTTTTATAGTTAGTGATGTATTAGATGGGATTCTCGTTCAATTAAATAATACATTAAACACTTATAAATGCATCATGGGATTAGTTTTCATTAAGGACAGCAGTGCATTACCGCATCGTGGAGAATATAAAAGTATATAATATTTGCAAACTGACATTTGTGGCGTGGTCTTGGGTACGGCACGAGTGTACATTAGATTGTGTTTCAAAACCAAAGGGCAGATTATAAAACATGAATAGACTAAACACAAACCAGTACTCATTGTGATAAGAGTGAAACCGACTCATTCAGTGCTGACGGCAAGAACCTCATAACGTCTGTGAAACATCTCCCATAAATCACTCATATGATCACTGATTCATATTGCTTTGTCCTAGCACGAAGCTCGGAGCGTCTATACATATCGCTCAGACGCGTCTGACGGACTATCCATTTAGATACATAAGCTTGATTCTGCATTGAGGGCACGTACTTTGCCGGTCCCTCAGAACCTCATCCATTAGTGACTTGTCTTTCTTAAGTGAGATTCATGTTCCTGGCTATATTCTAGCTAACCTATACGACCCGCTAACATTGATCATTATAGCTTTACGAAACCCTGTTATAGTGTTACAATATGAGCCACATTTCAATACTGCACAAGTATTGATGAAAAGTAATAGGCACGCGAATGGAATGGGATATAGGAGCTACTCAAAGCCATTATACAACAATATGAGCATACGTTCTTGTACATGACATTACCTTTGTGAATCAGCCCATTCAGCATAGGGCAACCTATAATTAATTGATGTTTAGACCCATGCATTTATTACCACCACGCGAATTAATGCTTGAACAACAAACAATAGTGTTCCAACGCCAGAAAACAAACCTTGATTTCCATGGGCTATTACTAGTATGTATTACTGTGCTACAAGATTATTGCTTCCAAGCGAAGATCCGGTCCGAATTCTTCTGACATGGTTGTTGACTAAGAATTTAGCACGCCGCTCGTTCTAATGCAAACTTTTGCGTATGCCTGACAACTATACTTCAGCTTACAAGGACGGCAAGTATTTAAGTTATACATTTAATCACATCATCATTACCATCATCATCATCATCATCACCATCATCATCATCACCATCATTATCATCATCATTATCATCATTATCATCATCATCAAACATCATTAAAGCTTGTACTATTTTAGCCGAGACTTATTGTAGATGAAGGCGAAGAATGTCATACTCTGGTCATGCTGTAAAGTGTACCTAAAAAGATACAAATCTGCGTGTGAGAGAGGGTTACAGATAAACTAGTGTGCCCGAAATGGTCACCGTTCTGTATGGTATATATTTAGACATATGGTAATCAATGGACAAATCATCAGATTTTACTGTTCTGCTACCCGTTACTGTTGTAATCATGGTGAGAGCAATGCCGTTTTTAAATGCTTAATTACGACTACTTATTTTTTTTTATGACAATTTCGGCTCGTGACTGGAAGCTGCATTTCTCCTATGCATTTCATTTCAAGCCTACAGTCATGGAAGCAATATGGTATAAATCACTTATTCACAGTTTGATGTTTTGAATGAACGCATGCATCTCTTAGCGCAGCTTTAAAAACGCGCCCACCTCTTGAGTGAGCGTTTGAAAAACAACAACCTCCTGCGGCCATTTACAGCAAGCAAACATTAGGAAGCGGGAACGGTTCGAGTTGTTCATAGTCTCACGGTGTGCACCGCTTAGTCAATAAATAGATGCTGGCCTGCAAGCAAAGAGCGAGGCAGAAATTCGCAGACATGACTATATAAACAGACAATTGCACCGGGCTCGTTTTAATCACAATCGTCGTATTGATACAATCGATGGATCATATTGAAAATATGGCTACAATCAGAGTTGTCCCTCCCTACACAAAATGCGTGATTAGCTGTAGTGGAACATTTGACTCATAATTCCATTGCCCTTAGCCTGGTCGATATTGCTGTTGTCTCTTGGTAATCGGTTACAGTGGGACGAAGCTATAGGCACGTGTATCCTGAATTGCTTTAATCTGAACGGAAGCTCACTGGACTTAATCTAGACAAGGACGTAGCGATAGCCCTCTTGAGATTCTGCGACGATCGGTAATTCACTTATTATCACTAAAAAGGATAAAACAATCATGTTATTAGCGATACATATTCTAATGTCTGACATGATCAACTGTTGATAATAAAGCAATTTCATCATCATGAAGTTTTTGGGGGCGCGAGTTGCTGACTTTGCGTGCCAGGCTAAGTATATCTTCGAATATCAGACACAAGCAATGAATTCCTAAACAAGGGCCAACATGATTCGCTTCATCCAGGGAGGACATTACTAGAAATACTAGTGTGTCAATGTCTTCGGTCCAAGAGGACTAAATTCCATAGGTGAGGACATTGCATAAAACGACTGAATGCCACCAAACACAGCTCCCAGTTAGTTTATAGTTTGATAAAGACAAGGTTACAGTAAGTACTGGCCATGATATAGATCAGGTTCAACTGACGTTGAACATGAATGCCAATTATCATTCCACAAATCTGACGCTCTTTTGGGATAGTGGAACGCCAATTAAGAGAATGGCTGCATTGCATGGCTATAAATAAATTCAATCAAAAATAATATAATATTATATCTAATGTGACAATTGGAAATATGCTTTCGTCTCGTTGGCGGTTATTAGGCTGAACTAGCATAAAACAACACCACCAACGCCTTGGTAGTGAATCAAAAGCCATCAAAAGGTTTTTTTCTTCACGGTACTTTTATAGCAAAGGTTATACATTTGGTTGGAGTTATTTATTGGAACTAATATTAGAGAGATGAACTGCCTTATCTGTATCCGCGCAACATGCAGTGATGTACATTGCTTGATTCAGGATTGGTCACGAATGCTCGGTGTGATAAAATGTGAGGCGCATTATATGGAATTCCCGCCCCGTCAATATAATTAGCGTTAGCTATGCATCTAAATGTATCTTGAATATATTGCTTGATAGGCACAACATCGCGTTAATGTATGATGGCATTGTGGGAAATCTTTGTTGAACCAGCTGTAGAAGCATGACCTGAAGATAACGCCTGGACCGCCTTAATTCTTGGCCACATACTTCGTCACTACACAGCACGTCAGGTGACATCACGAATAAATCATATCCAATCCTTTTTTAGACTAGGTTTCGTGACGTCGAAGTATTTACACAAGGGTTTGCACTAGTGTTTTAGTACATTATTGAGTTCAGGGCTAAAATGATCTCACGGCTCTAGTTGCTTGAAAAGACATAATACTTTGACATCTGCGGCTGGTACAGGAGCAATAGCGGAACATCAATGGGATGTTAAAAGCAATAGTGCGAAATCAGTAGCTGGTGAGAAATAACTTTTGACATCAGGGGCGGATGAATATATATGATTGAACTATTAGTGACTGATGATGAGATCTTCATGAATCACTATATGCAGGTTTTGAAGTTAGCATGCTTCATTTGTATAAGGTCGCCTTCGTCCGCAATGGTAAACCTGAAAATCTCATTTGGTGGTAGGTGTCTCTATAGTTATTTTTTGCACTTGCATTGACTAAAAAGCACGTCCATTCAATTGTAGCGTAATATTCCATTAAACCTCCTTACACGGGATATTTTGTTTTATAAAATCTACAAAAGATGGCGACATGTGTCGTGAGTGTAGACGGCTACCACTAATTTACAATCCTGTCATCCAAACAATACAGGTCCCTTTGGGTCTAAATGATCAGCCCTTTTACATCGATCAGCATATATTTGTCCACGGTAAGTTTGCTATAGCTCACACTTCCCCGGGAGGATAATGTCTGACAAAAGGGTAAATTTAAAGTCACAGTTATTAGTATGTGCAACTATTTACATCAGTGACGCCAAGTAGAGTACAGCAAATGCAAGCATATTCACTATTCATTAATACAAACGGAGAATTACTGATTGGTTACAGTTGCATCTAGGTGTTTTATTAGAGGTCTATACAATGGCACAAGTGCTGGCATACACCTATTTAGCTAAGCCTACCTCTGAAATCAGATATATTTTAAAAATGTAACTTACATTACGTGGAAGCATTGTGCTAAGTTAAGTGAAAGGTAAAAATGGACTCGCCCAGTCTTATGATATCAACTATATTCTGATATAAACCAGGCGCCGTTCTTAGTGTAAACATTTACCCCAGATATATGTACTTACCCATCAGTGCTGCATCACTTGATTGACTTTAAATGATGATAAATTCATCACCGCCGTCCCAATGGGTGCAAAGGCTAGAGTGTGTCTGTCAAACTCGATTCAGAAACACTGCATCATTTACGCTCAGAATGATAAATACATTTTGTTCACCTGTCTAGTCCTATGTTCTGCAAACGTGCCTACGACACCCGACGACATGCGAAACTTTAATGACCAGATTTGTTTTCGTTGTTTTAATCAACACAGACTGTCTATGATTTTTATATTGAGCTGGTTTAAACAGTCTAGTATCATTAGGCACTCGGTAATCAATAGCGTAAACTATAGTTTTCTTTATGGAAAATAGGACGTTATCAGGAAATTAATACGATGAGAATATCTGCCTGTGTTGTTAGTGCCCACTAGCATCTCAGATGTTACTCCTAACTATTTTGCTTTAAATAATATCTGATTTTGTCACCATATTACACTCGCACAATATTAAGTAAAGTCAACGATGCTCTGTAAAAAACAGTTTTCCCTCTAACAATATAATAAATTCCTTTTTCGTACTATGAACTAAAAGACAAAACAAATCATGCTTGTTTCATACCAAGAAGTACCAAGAATATAATCGGATGATTCCACAGCAACCCTGTTTAAACTTAGCCGTGCAACTCGTTGAACAAGCTCTGATCTAATAGAGTTGATTAGCTACCATTCATGTCCAGATGTCTATGGTGTGTACAATATAGCCTATGGAATAATGCAAGCAAAGCCATTCATTTATGACCAGTTTGATGTGATGCACTACTATGTTTCTGCTATTGGAGTGCATATAATAGTGTATAGAGTGCCGCAGTACTGTTGGTTTATAAACCATGCTACTATTCCATATTCATTGCGGCTCAAGAGTGTCCGTTAACCACACAGCCTTAACCAGCTGCTGTTCTCAAACTGAGAAGATGCTATGGATCTGTATGACGTACACACCCCAATAACACTTTCGACATGCACACACCATCTAATTCATAATCACGACCTCGCGGTACCTTAATTAAACCGCATTTTCAATATAATTTTGTATTTTTTTTAATGGATATCCCCCCGAACCTGTCATAATCTAAAATCTAACTGAAATGAACCGAATATTGCTGACATAATGACTCCCACCATGACTAAACTTGAGATGTGTTCGTAAAATCAATTCGGTCCCTACTGACTGACAGAAAGTGTAGACCAAAAGGATAATTTTGAAGTCATTGTTTTGCAAGGGTGTTCAGAACCCTACAAACCAATGATTATTGAAGGCAATTGACATAAATCAGCAGCTCGCTTTTGTGCGCCTGATTGGATGAGAAAACAATGACGCTTTGGTTTAATATCCACACGATGTTCATATAATTGATTACTACAGCCTCTAACTAAGATTTTCAATCGTGGCGCGAGATATAGATATTTGGTTCGTCATCCATACTTTCCCATCTATAATTAGAATGAAGCGCAGTGGTGGTCTTGTTCACGTGCACCTTTCACTCACTTCAGGTGCGTCCTTGACATCTTGATGTACGATTATTCCGTGGTATCATTATATGTGTTTCTCGCTGCTACTAACATGCTTGCCTTTGTTGCAAGCAGTCTCACAACAGATGTTTCCTACTGCATCAAGATAGAGACGTCAGCGTCTCATTCACTGCCTGACTTTATCGCCTTGCTCAGAAACTCTTTGGTCGAATTGGTTCTTCCATTAACGTAAAAATAGCCTATCAAATCAGTTATTGCCATTTATATATATAAATCCTCAATTATTTGTCCATGATCCATGCCTGAATCATTTTGTTTACTGTACATACCTCTCATCAAGTGGTGACTGTAGCGATTCAATGACGATCACAAGAACAATGTGGCCGTGTCGCGAGGAAATCAATGGATGCTCCTCACTCATAAAACTGCACGCCGGTAGCCATATGCAATAATAACTGCTGATGAATTACTAGTGAGGATAGACCTTAATATGCTTCATTGCATACCTCGTGGAGTCGTCGTGGTTTATATGTATGATGCGCCATTTCTTGTGGTTACCTCCTTAACAAATCATTTCAAGCGGAATGTCATGAAAACTACATATGGTATGAATAACATACCCATATGATTAAACCTTGCAGTATGAGGCGATAGGAGCGTCCGTGTAGGTATGTTTTTGGGGTGCTATCAAAAGCATTTACCCATTACTTCAAACTTGTGGAAATTCTTCGTGAAGTACTTATTTTAGTCATTTCCCGTTCCCAAAAAACTGTGACAGTAATAAACTGATCTACTATCATGACAACCCATATCCTGCCTAGACGCAAAATCCTATTGCATGCAACAGGCAGCTTCACATTCAACATTCTTTTTTCTAGTCATGATGGGCAGCTTCTCATGTGTTATTGAACATCAGTGCCCAGTCATGAAAAATAGGAACGACAATCCAGGAATATGTCATGTAAGATATCTGTTGCCCAGTCACTCTTGAACAACCTCAGTACAGGCATCTTATTGTTCCAGCGATACAGCGATTCAGTCAGAATCACATATGTCAATCATGGATATAGCAGCTATGTTCTTTTTCTATTTCGCCATATTTATCGGCAGCTGAATGTTGCATAATATATGTCATGATTATAGAGCCATAATCCTTGCGCGTTGTGCATTACTTGTGTACGAGAAGCTTTCACATAAGGCCAAACTTGATTATGTTCGCATATCGCCTCAACCTTCAAGGTGTATGTTAGTGCTGAGTAAACCAGATACATTGGCGTGACTATCAGGCGACTGACTGCTACTTGATAATCTAATGATCGGTATTTTCTTCTATTATATGATTCTATAGGGCTAATGACTGATTCATCCCCCCGCAGGTGTATTTAGGATGAAACCCTTACAACGCTATGTAATCAGAACTCCCACACTACCACACACAGCGCTGATTAAATACGTCTCATAGACATACTTAGCTTTATTGCCAATGACCTTAAGCAGCGATACTTTTAATAGTATTCGGCAGGGACCTTGTTGGAAGATGTAAATAAAGATGTGTGATCAAGGGGAAATTATGCAAAACAATCTGCGCCCTCGTTGCCCACAACGGCGCCTAAATAATGTTGAAGCCTTCCTGTGCATGTCAGTGTGATTTTTGTTAAGGGAAAGACGACGAATTAATATAGTTTTTCCACGATACGTTGTGGTGCTTGAGGATAACTCTACTCCATACATATCTTCTCTCTGAGGCAATCATTGAATAAAGATGCATGATAAACAGCCACAGCCACAGCCACACGAACCATCAACCTCAACCTTCACGCCATTAACGGGAGCCCTGTTACTCTAAACCATAACATCAAAGCATTTAAATAAACCTCAAAATCCTTCAACTGTGACCTCACAGCAATCACCCATAGCCCTCATCTCATGTATAAAAAACATCACCCACATCCCCACGAACCATCAACCATAACATCAAAAACATCAACTGCAGCCCCCATCTACTAGCAGCTACAGCCCCAGCACAATCAACCACAGACCAACACGCAATCCATCCCAATCCAGCCAAAATCGACCGCAGGCCCATCACAATCAACCACAGTCTAACACGCAATCCATCCCTCTTTTTATTGTTCATATAAGTATTTGCCATTCACATAAAATATTGAGAAATGCTTTGGATGCTCGTTCTTCATTATAATTGCATGTTATTAACCATGAAAGCGATAGGAGACCTCATATGTTGTACGAAATCAGCTGTCTCAAACAGATTGAATAACATTACGGTCAGCCAACGATAATAGGTGGAACTTGTTAGAGCCATCTTCTTAATGGACAAGCGAACAAGTATCAACCAACAAGCTTTCATTGTGATATTTTTGTGCTTTAATTCGCTTTTGATAAAGCTTTATGAACGGTTAATAACTAAAATAACTTTAACCAGACAGTTATTTATTTATGCAACAGCAACCTGGTAGAACCATTGAGAGCTTTGATCGATAGCTGTTCAGTAACGAAATCGCAAGTCCCTCGCATGCGTCTCACAATTACGTCGGCTCGGTTTGTGCAAAAACCCCCAGCTATAGACACAAAATTGTTGGAAATTTTGGGGCCAGTGTGGAGTATGCAATATTTTCTGACATATGGTAATCAATGGACAAAGCGACAGATTTGACTGCTCTATAACCCGTTACTGCCGTATTCAAGGTGCCTAAATATGTCTAATTATCTTTGTGTCATAATTCCAATATTGGAATGGCAATAAATTGCCACGTTATAAATTTGAAGCTTCATATCTCGCTTGCATCCCATTTCAACGTGATGTCGTGGGAACAATATGGTATGAATCACACATCCAAAGTTGAATGTTTGGATTTAATGCCAGTATAGACCAGATGCAATATCCTCATCCATGCAAAATGCAGTTTTCAACATAATGTGTTATTTTGTTGGTCGTGGCGGACGCCCACCCATATATCATCTATTAGCAGAGACAATCTAGGAAAATGTCCGCTATCTAATGGTGTGAACATCCGCTCAGCGCAAGCATCACATAGTGCCAGACCAGCAGCAGCACCACAATATCAGTTATAGTTGTTGCGGTAATTACGTTTCTATTCATGAATGATTTTTTTGGTGACATTATTGTGAACACTGCCGTCTGACTCAATACTACTGAAAATAGAACGTCCACTAGATGCCTCTCAAACATTCCACTCTGTTTGATCCTTACATTACCACATAACCAGCGATCAATGACAGCTAACGTCATACTTTTGCTGAGATTGGCGGGCGGCATTGACAAGCTGCGGACACATTATATCGCCGTTCATTTTTCTCTGATGTATAGGTAGTATGCTTGCTGAATAGCAACGAGCGCGCGGCTGACTTCATATATCTGACTTACTGTCTATATAAGGTCCAACAGGTTCCGTCCTATTGCCATTAGGCATCGAATAGTGCTTCAAAAAGCTCGATTGTCTTAGTGACCCTGCTGTGAGACAAATATTGGTACGAATATGAGTACTAAATATGACGACAATGACATCAATTAATGTTCATTTAGCATAATTCCTACCTCCAAATAGGTTAATGTCGACTCACCTAGCAGGTTCGTTATGCTAGAACCTTTGATGACGATTTACCGCTGTTGCTGGTGCGCCCCGGCCGTAATGCCTCTGCAACAATGCACTAACGTAGTCATCACATGTCCATAAAACGCCTATTTACAAGGCTTCCTGAATTCCAGCTTTCATCAGGGCACTCAGAGTTAATTAAATGTGGCCTATTTGTATTCTAAGCTCGCAATAATCATCAATTGAAATGTGCATGTTGCTGGCATGAAGATGTTATTCGGCACAGATTTTGGGGCGCCTGAAGCTGAATGGCATCAATGCCGTAGTTAAATTCTCCTTGCACATTATACGGAAGATACAATCAGAGAAGCCCAACCTAGATTGCGTTTTCTCGTTCCGTTTTGAACGTAGAAGGTTGATGTCAATCAGTAACATCAGAATTACTTTCAGGCGACTGAAATATTCTCAACTGGTTATCTAGCATTTTTCTCATATGCATCGGCGGGTTTGTGGACTTTTTCATATTACCTCTACATATACCCTCACCAATATTATGCATAGGAAATTACTATTGTAATCACAAAGAATCACGCAAATCGCGTTTTAATGAAAAGTAACCTGTTTAAAGGAGTGTTGTTCTCGGGGGTTGGCGTTAATAGTAGGTGAAAATGTGATGTCACTGTCTCAATTACTGGTAAATATATCATATTTAACGTATGTGTACAAGCAGTGATTTTAAAAGGCGCATTAGAAGCTACGTAGCAAGTACGCTGGGTTTTATGCAATCTCAGCAGCACCTTATCCAGGTACTCATATAACAAAACTGTTGACTAACTTACTTAATATTATAAATTAAAAGCTGCGTTATGCGTCATACGTGATGATTGATATCACTTAGTGTCTGGATATCTTTGTCTCCTAATCATTGTGTCCTCGGGCAGAATTTTTTGCCATACACCCCGAATCTTATCAGTTAGGACCGGGCATTTACATTATTTCATAAACCATTTTTGAGCAAGTACACACACGCCTCGAAGGGTTATGACTGACGCTCATTGATATTACTTTATAAATTTAATTACATTGAGACATGATACCTCCTCTCAATGTTGTGAAGAATGATAAATCTCTTTTTCAAATAAATCGTCTGATAGTAAAAACATTGCACGACAAAACCTAATATAACACAGAGAACCATTACACGAACCCACCTGCCACTCTTCCAAAAATCATCCTACCTACCCGCCCCACCAAACCCTCTATTAACACGCATTATTATGCACACCTATGGCAATATTTGGATCCATTGATTATGTTGTTGTATTGGAAATCTCAAATGTATTTTAGATTGCGTAATATTTGACAGAAAAAGCAATAGTTAATTAGCGTTAAGCATGGTGTGCGATGTAGGCCAAACAGATACTGTAGGGTAGTGACAACCGTCATAATTCGTACAATGACTCTGATGATAACTGCGTTTAATGAATATAATTGTTTACGGGCTGAGCCTGATGTTCAACACTAAACAGTATGATTTGACATTGATATCATGCGGTTAAACGGAAAATAGTGTCCTATTGCTGTAAGCTTGCATCTCCGCTTTGTCTTAGAAAAGACACATTTTTTCTTCAGCAATACTTTGTTTAGTCAGTTTTATAACATCAATCGATGTTAGCCTCATCTTTCTTGGCTCCTTACAGTCATGGTCAATGGTGCTAAGTGAAAGGTGATTTATTAGAAGCAGCTTCATCTCCTTGACAATTGTTTTCGAAAAAATATTCAATTATGATCTCTGCAACGAAGCAATGGTTGTATATCCTCGTCGTTAATATAGACATGGTTTGATAAAACTGCTTTTATGAGCATTTTTGTTTTGTTTTATGAAATTATAATGATACTAGCCAGTCGGTGACTTGTGCTAGAGTAGCCATTAAAGCCTTTCATTTTTAGATGTCTACGGCAGGCACATAATAGTTTGTGAATTCATGCAAGCAGGGACATTCATTTGGATCCTATGTCATTATGAAGAGGTTGATATATTACACTGCTAGGTTGGCTTGTTGTGTTTACCCTGTTATTATTTTTTTTCGTTCGATCTCAGGACTTTCAGAGTACTGGACTAAGCATCCCTAGGCAGCGAAACTAAAGCATTCATCAGCTAAGGATCCTATCCTCTTGCATTACTCTACGACTAACTGTAAATCCACACCAATCGTGTGTCCATACGGGCGATCCTATGTGCTGATTGCTGCTGGGATACCTACTAATTACACATTAACCCTGTGTTCCCATTCACATTCTCCACGCTTCCGCTTTGTTTACTCTTCTCGATAACAATCATGCTCCTGACCCCTGACCTTCTCTCAACCCATCCCCTCCCATCACTGTAAGTACTCATGTCATTGTTCCGTAATGCATGTTTTAGACATTTGCAGAGGGGGGAGGCATATTCTGTCGTGCTCCACGATAACAATATTCTCTTGATCCATTATTCTTTACCTAACAGTCGGAGGCGTTCTCAGCACAAAGTTTACAGCAGGTTACAATGTTAACCATTAGCCTGGTTTGTGTGGACATAAGACGTAGTTTTACACTGTGTCATACATGTTCAATTCTTAAAACATGTTTGATCTACGCATGTAAGGCTGCGCCTTATATGAGCGCATGGGGTATCTAAGCGTGGGCAATGGCTAAAAATATGATTTAGCAATAAGGGTGATGTTTAATTCGAACAAGCGAGGACCTCATATTAATTCATTATTGACATATCTGTTTGATGATGCCATAGTATCCATCTCTACCATGGCGCCTCCTGACATTTGGTTGCACATACAGTAGACAGACTCCCGCTGCATCGGGGGAGTAGGCAGCAAATCAGCCATCAACTCCAATCTATATGTCATCCACTAAGACGTCTGCTGTTTACATTAGTTTTGCGCTGGCAGTTATGTGTGCAACCGACCGAGAGATCGACTATGGCATGAATATCCTCACTGACGCACTACATGAACTATATAGTGAGTCAACAATGTTTAACTATTATCTTAATGACCTCTGAGCACTTCCGGTATGATTCGCATGCCACCACCATATTGATTTCGTCACCTAGCTTGACATCATTTAGAGCATGGCATCACTAAGTTCATGCTACAACAAAGTGCTTACCACTATCTCATTATATTCCATCACATACCACGTACAGTCACTTATCGCGTGCACTGGACGACAATATCTGCTTTCTAATTGAAAGCTTCATAATAAGATTGAATGGGTAATGCCGCATACAGCATTATACTGACGAACAAACATGGAGCTCTCACGTTGGTGGAAAATCCTTGTCATCACCAGGACGAGGCCGATAATCTGATTTCATAACTTCATCTTCTACTTATCAAAGAAATTCGTCAGTACAATAGTGAAGCTTGTCAACGTGAGTGACTCTTGTAAGAATGGGACCAACTTTGACTGGCAGCGGTTGATTTGCCGGGTTAATAGGGTTTACTTTTAAAATGAAGCGACTTATATCGGTTTCTGTAATGTAACTTGTTATGTTGCTATTCATAATAAAGTGACAGTCTATATTACACAGAATGCTGAAAGCTGTCTCATAAAGCGCCATATCAAGTTAAGTCACAATATATATTTGATACGCATGGTCATAAACATGGGAACGACAACAGAGCCATCAGTTTGCTATTGTTATTCCCTGACACAGTCTTTTGTTAGTCACGCATTGCAGACAAAACACCTCTTCCTAATGATACCGAGAGAATCGAAATTCGTCATTAACAAGCCCACACAGGTACCCGCCATAAAGGAGACCCACAACATCCATCAACGACGTTATAAACTTGTGACAATGTGCTATATCCATGTTATGCCCTATAACTCTTAATGTCCGCTGTGGAAGTAGACAACCAATCGACTTATGCACTAATACAGGTCGCGAGGCCGAGACTTATTGACGCAATTTGAACGGTAAATATTAGAAACACTAGCATAGAGAGCAATAAGTTCGGTATTAAGTTGGAAGGTTATCGAATGAATGCAGTAGCTAAGTATACAAGTCATCGAAACATCCAATGATAAGAAACTCTGTAAATGTTTTCACAGCGAAATTAGCTACACAGTAGCTTATTGACATTCCTAGGCAAAGGATTTGTGTAAAGTTGACAATGACTCTCAAGGGGCCTTGTTGAAGCATCAACACCATCCTCACCCATCACCGTCGCTATATCATTTCACTGTCGAAAGTGTCATTATTCCATTTCTGCAAAGATATAAACTTAGTCACATTTACCCATGTCGAATCAATTATATTCACATATGTTTTATGCTATACGTTTGTAGTTCGTCATATTTAATGCGGTCTTGTGACTGTTTTATCATCCCACCTCGGTTCTGTATGTTTCGTAACTAGTCGGAAAATGTTGATTCAATTATGAATAATTATGCGCACATAAGAAGAGGTTTTGACCGGGGAAGGTCAGGTTATGAGAACTAACGTCATGGATTCGCCTCAAATGAAGATTATTGGTCATTTTATTGTTTCTAGCGATGAAGACTGTTACGAAAGATGGTGCATGAGTGCACCAGTTATTTGCATACGTTGAAGGCTGACTGGATAATGCTGGATGATAGTACTGTCGTTTGTAATTCTGTGAAGGTATATAATCAGGAGAAATCGACGAGGCCAGGCTTCAGGGCATCATCCCTACTGTACACTAATGACAACCAACCTCAATTGAAAACTAGTCTAGTCTCGCAGATGCTACGTCCAATTTATATTGAGTTTGCGTTATAGTACCAGCTTACAATGTTTAAACGCCGGATCTTGGGTAAGTGCCATTGTGGGATAAATGCACCCGTTGCACCAGTGTCTGCTAAATCTACACGGATAACCTTGATTGCGGAACCCAATGCGGAATATTTAGCCAGCTTTACACATGCATCTTACTCAGCCTAAACTGTCGCTGAGGGGACATTAATCTCGGGGACGCATCTGTACAACAGATGTGTTAGGTGAGGAGACCAGCCTATTAGTTTTCCGCCCTCTATGGCTAACGACCGCCATGTTTGATACTATTGCACTCTACTCAGCTGAACTTATTTTGTGAACGTGAGACGACAATGTTAGCTGACTCTGTCAAGTTGTAAGAAAGAATCCTTTTGCAATTAACATCAGTGGACTAATACTTTTTGCTAATTTAGAGGGGTTAAATGCTGCTGTCGGGGTGGGCATTTGACATTGAATTTGCCCAGCAGCATGACTAGCATCACAATTATAAATATATCAAATGTCAAAACCTCTGTTAAACCTTGCTTTAGGCCACTGGTTTGGGATATAATTATCGTTTTCCATCTTTCCATACATGTCTTCACATTATAACATGTTAGAAAGTGATTAGTTGCATGGCCTGGTGACGGGTAATATTCGCTCCTTTGGTTTATGCTATCTGCCATAGATGTGAACAATATAGCGGAAATTCTTACGAGGTAGCAAGATATCAAGCGATGACGGGGTGATAAGTGAGACGGACGTAATGTGCCTGTGTTTGAAACACCAACATCTTGAGCAAATCAGGTCAGTCGCATGATAAGGGGTTTTAATAATCAGGGATTTTTCCCCACAGATAAATCACATGACACCTTTTTTGCCATGACGAACATAGTGCGATGTCATCCAATTTTACATGTGATAGCATGCATCAAGTTGGACACAGGGCATTATACACACAATGAATATAGACGCACACCAGGTCATCACTCATTGACTGGTGCATTAATTGCATGCCTGGGAAAATATGATATACCGCCTCAAACAAAGATGTAAGCCTTGCAGAAGGATGCATAATGATGAGGGCTTGGATGTTATTATAGCAATAGATGATACCCATCATTGCCAGCACCTAAATAGACGAGTCCGCCATGTTGTTATGAATGAGTGGTAACGATCTTTTCGTGCTTAATTATCACACCCTCCTACCCCTGAGCTCCATACGCTGTCAAATGACAATCATAAATAGACTCCAAAGCTCTGCATCAGACAGCTTTGATCCTTCAACACATCAGCCAATATTCATTTTATGTTATATTAAAGAGGCCGCGCTTTCGACCCTCAATCCTGTTGTTTGTCAATATAAAGCCAATTAATATCAAAGGTGACCACAATACACTAAAACGCGGCAGGTGTCAGTGAATACCTACTCCATTGGTATTATTCCTGTAAATTGGACAATTAATTTGGACATGTAATTGAATGTTGCACAAGGACAGACCGTTGAAACCAACAACGTATGGTGAATACATATACCTCGGTTAAATGGACAGTGAGCATTTTATGGTCATGCACCCATGCAAACCTCATCTCAAAGCGCAGAATACAAACCGACGCTCTAAATACATTACTGCTATCAACTATGTCGCCATCGTCATCGTATGTGCGTGACCGAATCAACTCTATCAATATTTCATATGTCGCGAGGCTCTCATCTCGACCCAAATCCAGTGGACCCCTCATAAGTTGCTTGAATGATATTAATGTGTCTAGTCTGGTAAGACTATGCACGCATGGAAGTGTACGGCGAACGATCCACTGGCATTATCCTGCATTGAGAGCAAGTTCTTTGCAAGCCACTCAGGAACTCATCCATTATATATTCGCCTTTTGTAATTTAGATTTATTTTGCTATTGACATTCTAGCCAACCTGAACGACCAAAACAACCCGCTACTCTTGCACATTACAGCTTAACTGACTCAACGGAAGGTCTCTTATGGTGCTGGCATATAAACAACATTTTATAAGATACAAATAGATCGGGAGATGATTTAAATGTTTCTCTAGTCCACTGTGCCAATACCCAAGATAAAATATTACACTAGACATAAATCTTCACATTCATAATTCGGAAGCATGTGGCTGCTCAGTAACCGATTATCTACTGTATAACTCTCGTGAACAAATAGTGCTCGTTACTAGGCTGGCATCGCGATATGCATGAATCCATCCGCAGCATCCACCATTCTTCCATTCCATGTACTGCTAACATAATCGATCGCTATAATTACCACCAGAGCCAGTGACTATCGTACTGTATGCGGTCAAGATAAGTTATTCATCGTTCTGGACTGAAAGTATTATTAGCATACTATTCCTGTCTGCCATAAATGGAAAGAGCTTTTATACACGTTGTGGGAATAATCCATTACATAGTATTATCTCATAGACTACATTTAAAGTGCGCCATAATAATTGTCATTATTATGGCCAATATTATGATCATCGAATTAATAATTATGCATATAATCTATGGTGATGACTATACACCATTGTTTTATCATGTCATGAATAATGTCACATAATATACTGATATCGAAATATTGGTGTTTCACCTGCGCGAACACATTCTATGTTTAGTAGACAATAACGAATACCTTGTCTGAATCACAGTGAGCGCGCGGCATTGGGAACCTTGACGTCTTGATTGAAGTATGAGGAACGCGCTAATATTGGTTTGTTTTGTATTTTGCCCTTGCAACTGCTATTAGCATGCACGTATTTGCCCCCTGCCGCCCCGATAATATGACCTGAACAAACACCAGCGTCCCATCAAATACCTGGTTTTATCGCTTTTTCCTGCCAGCCAGTGTGAAAATTTTGTCCCTTCCATTGATACGTGATCAAGACAAATAGTGTCTTATGCAAAAACAATCCTTAATCAATTCCATGCAATTCATGCCTGTTTTGAGGAACTTCTACGAAGCGATCTCGACAATCTGCATTTTCAGCAGTGCGCTTAAGAAAGTGGTGAATGAGGGTCATTAGGTCAGAAGTGTCGTGACATGGGCGATGATACAAGCTAGGCTGTTAATCAACATTTTTGTCACCCTCAAAAGATGCAGAGAAATGATGTCAATCATGAATCCTCATCGCTGGCAACCACGCCGTCATAATCACAATAATAATTGTTAGCGACGGTAGACCTCATTTCGCTTCATTGTATGTTTTTATAGAATCGTTTTGCTCTCTGCCTATGAAGTCTTTGAATTTAGATAGAAGTGCCAATTCATCATAATCTCAGCCTTACTCAGTTTTATTAATTAAAAGACGGATGAAAAATTGCAGGAGGTAACATTTTACAATAACAGAAAGGAAATGGTCTGTTTGATTTGATCAGCTTTGTCGCAAATCGACTGAACGATTTCATGGTCAGGCGACTGTGATAGGTTGACTTCGTCTGAACTGGTGCATTCATGGACAGGTTGACTCAGCACAAACCATCAATATTTCTTTGTCGTAAATTTGGCCACTAAGTGCTGATGTTTTTATGGAATGCTGTTAACTGGGGAATGTCTCTATGAAGATAGAGGGCGTGGGGCTATGGGTTTGCAAGCAGCTATGGAATTTTATCGACCTGTCTTGTGGCACGCGTGGCATGAATTTGGCTAGGATGAATGACAGCTCTTTGGACTATGTCTAGACCCGGACGAATGCTAATTGATAGCCGTCTGAAGATTGTGTGACCAGCAGAAATTCATATATCGTAGCTGAAATGATGACAATGCTATTGTTAGCGATAAGTATGTTTATATATAACATTGTGAACTGTTTGGCAACGAATAGATTTTCATGAACGCCTTCCGAAACAACGTTACGCAGTTATCGGTGGCGCATAGGGCTGCAATTGCGTGTCAGGCTAAATATACCTAACGTAATCAAAAACCGCACCTGAACAAACATTATTCAATTTATTATGGGAACATACATCGAAATATAATTGTATGAATGTCTTCCGCCTGAGAGGATTCATATCGTAGGCGGTGACATTGTGTGGGAAGACGGGATATAATCGAGGGTAGCTGCCAACTAGTCCATAGTTTAATAAAGAAATGGTTGCAGTTAACATATTGTACTGTATAGACCAGGTTCAGCCAGCACAGTTTGTGGCGGGCTATTCATGTTGAAATTAATCCTGTGTTTGATATTGCGATTTGGTTGTGGTTGAGTTTGAAAGATGTACTGGGTTGCAGTTATATGCTGCGATTGATTTAGACATGGATGTTTGGGAATATGCTGTGGTTGATGAGTACTGAGATCAGGAGATGAGGTTAAAGTGATGAGCTGGTGCCATGTACTTCTCCAGTAAGACCAAGAGTGGTTTAACATTGCTTGCGTAGTATAGCTTTGATGGTCAGTGTATATACCGTCTTTTTGCTTTTTTGTTAATCAGAACCAAAAACCAAAAAAACGAACAACAGTAACTAAACAGTAAATTCTGTTTCGTATGCGACGACAAAAAACGGATTTCGCTCAATATAGTCGTTTTTCGTTTTTCATTCGGTCAAACAGAAAACGAGTGGCGCTGCAGTTTACGGTTTACGGGTTAGTTACTGTTGTTCGTTTTTGACCAAACGAAAATGGAATGTGTTATTATCCGTTTATCGTTGTCGCATCAGCTTATCGTTGTCGCATATGGAAATCGGTTTTTGGTTTTTGGTTCTGATAAGCAAAAACGAAATATACGGAAACCTTTGATGAAGACTTATTTCCTGTACCCATTACGCCTGTGTAGTGGGGGTCCTCAATGCGCACACTGGTCATTAGAGATATAATCAGCGGTTTAATTTTTTCAGGGCTGAAGCTAAAGCTTATGTATAGCACCCTAGTAAGCCCTAGAGATAAGACGGCTACTTTTGTCCCTTAAAGCTAATGGCATGTAATGGTGCATCAACTGGCATGGAGGCATCGTTTAGGTATCACTTTTTTCCAGCACACCGTTGACCTACCGAGTGAATTAGTCGTAATGAGATAGTTCGAGTGGAGATAATAAGCGAGTTAAATGCTGTCTCGGCGCGTCATTTAGTCTCATGCAAATGTGAGTAGGAGTAATAGATCAGTACTGCTATAAGAACCTCAGCAGCAGGCATGGTGTAGTGTGAGTGTGCTTTTATTTACAGGCTCCATAAACCCGTTATATCCACCCCGTGCAAATCCATGCCAAAGAACATGTATGTCGCGATCCAAAGAAGAGCAGTTCGAAAACCATTTCGTTTTTCTGGTATTTTGAAGAAGCAGGGCGCATCGTAAAAGATAATGAAGACATTCCTAAAAAACGAAAAAGAATATTTGCTCACAAATAATACGGGCTTATAATCAGGACATGCATCTGCTTGTACTGCATCTGTGTAAGTCAAGCCAGTGTTGATGTTACAGGATTTCAACGGTATTTGCATGCGTTGCATCCATTTGTTTGCTTCATTCAGAACTTGTAGATGGTACATGACACTGAACAAATAGAGCCAGGAATACATGTCACAACAGCAGGTAAAACTAATTGGTATCTTGAGAAATAACTGCATACGTGGGGCGTAAACTGAAAAGCAAGTCCCGCAGTATGTTGCTATAGTAAGGTTCTTCGTCTGTACTAAACTGAAATTAATTGTAACCTTCACGTATACAAGGTTCACGATTACCACATATTTATGTTCACTGTTCGTTCAACCAACAGTGTACCTCGACGTAGGGACAAAATTCGTCGGTAGCTGAACCTAGTCTATATAAAAAAACCATTATCCGTGTGTTTTGCATAACTTCTCTGAAAGCCCCGTCTTTACCTTGATGGTACGATCATAATGCTTTCTGAAAGCCCCGTCTTTGCCTTGATGGTACGACGATCATAATGCTCTCTTAAAGCCTGGTCTTTACCTTGATGGTGCGATCAGAATGCGTCTAACTCATAAGGATGTTTTTGTGTAAATTAGGCATATTCGAGTGACTATCATGAAAAAGTCCGATATCTAACACACGGTATTTATCACTCTTATAAGCATCTTCAGAAGTGATAAAGTATTCATAGCCACTTTTCAGATTCCCTCACAAATCATAGCTAAGGGAAATTTTTTAAATACTCCAGGTCTCCTCAGGCCAATCCAAATCGCTGATTAAATAGCCTCGTTGGCTAGTTATATGTAATATATAATATATACGTATGTCAAGCTACAGTGCGCTTGTACTAATTCACAGGTAATGGTTAATCGCAATATAAAGCGACCAAGCTAAACAAGGAATCCCATACACGGCTATATGTAGGTGATAAAAGAGTGGTGTGGTCAAGTCGATATTTTTTTTATCACCAGGGCGTTCAGATTTAGTTCGTCATATTTCTTCAAGGGGAATCAGATTATTTCGCTTTGAAATAGATAAGCTGCAAGATGCCTTCCTCTCCGTGACACAAGGCTGTGTGAAAAACAACTATATTGATCCCACGCATAATATTCTCTGCTCAAAACCAAAACATTTTCTGCCAAAACCACAAAACTATAAATCGTAGCAATAAAATCTGTCGACCACGATCTAAAATTCATGAACCACAGTAGTGTAATGAATCAACCAGCACCTCAAATCTATAACAATCAGAGATTATTCCCCAGGTATAAGTCTGCGTCATTGTACTCTGACTGTAGTTAAATATTAAGGCAGAATGGTCATAGCCTGCCCTGCTAATACGTTAATTACTTAGATGGTGAGTAAAGCAAGGGAGTTTGGAGCATGTGGGTTTGTCGGAGAAAATCGGACAGACGAAGAAACAAATGGTGACGAGCGTATCAGTGATACACCCACAGCCATGGCACATGGCACCATTCCTGGGTTTCGAGCGCAATCTGATTCTTATTTTGTAAAAATGTGCAGAGCTTTGAGTCTATCGTATAATGCCATGTTAATTAATTATGTGATGTGCCACTCCTTGTTCACGGCTTTATTCGCCACGCCTTGTTCACGGCTATATTCGCCACACCTTGTTCACGGCTATATTCGCCACACCTTGTTCACGGCTATCGCCACACCGTGTTCACGGCTATATTCGCCACACCTTGTTCACGTCTAAATGTGTCACTCCTTGCTCATGGCTATAGTCGCCATTCCTTGTTCACGCTAAATGTGTCACTCCTTGTTTATTTGCTATTCCTTGTTCTCGTTCATTCATTGTTCACTGTAACCCGGTCGTTCACCTTCATTCATTCAATCATTACTTAATTCATAATATGAGGCATTCTGCTTATCATGTTAACAGCATGATACAGACGCCTGATCAATCAGAAATAAGGACCAACGTTTCATAATACATATAATTTCACGGTTAGGGCTAGATACAGAAACGTTTCCGTGACCACTCGGTTGGAGAAGCCGTGACACCGGAGGACGAGTATCACTCGGCTTCACACTAGACTCTCAACTCCTTTTAAGGTGTCATGCACTTCCCTTTTCATCAAGTCACTGAGCGCCAGAAATCCACACTCTCGTAGCACAATGAAGCATTCTATTAGATTATAGAGGTTCGTGAATGCTATATGCTACGGACGTCCCCTGACGAATAATGAAATCATCCAAAGAGTATTTGTCGTGAAGAATATATATCACCTATAAATACACGAATATGTTTTAGTAAGATAAAAGAAGTATCCGGCAGCAGCCCGTGATTTACATTTAACTGCTGTAGAGTGGTTTTGGCGACATCAAGTCAAGACCGTAGTGTGTAGACAATCACATAGCGCGCGTTATCACTAAGTTAAATCTATTAGGTAGTGTATGCCATCACCAAGTCAGGTAAACTTTATGCCATCACCTAATGCGTGTCATCACCAAATCAAATTCATCATCGAGTGTATTCCATCATCGAACGCATGCCAGCACCTAGCCTATGGCATCATGAAGTCAGTTAGTTCATCTTGAGTATGCCATCAGCTGGCACAAGCCATGCCCACGCACATGCCACCACTATGCACACAATACCACCATAGGGTTAATAACTATGCTAAGCGGTCAGTATGGTAATGAGTGAACCAAAAGCCTTTCATCAAATCTCGCTCTCATAAAGTCAACCGCAAATAGAACTGACGTGGCAAGGCTTGGCATCTGACATAATATGTTGAAGATATGGAGTCTTCCAGATGGTCATGGCAAATATGCTACCAGTTCGACAAGAAAATTCCATGTGAATTAAGAGACGCTATGACAGAGCAACGCTGCTCACAGTTGGTGTGTTCGCATATTTTGTTGGACTGAGGCACGAATGATCCCTCTTAGTATAGCTATAAACTCTTTGATACCATTAGATGTCATCCCTCAGCCTAAGCCATCATCGGTCGTCGACAATATCTAGCTTTGAAGTTCAAAAGCTAAGCAGTACTCTTGAATCGTGTAAAGCGAATGGTCACTGAGCAACGGTTTATAGCAAGAGCCCCATGCAATTGGTTGGTTCACCACGCAAAACAAATAATCTAAATAAATAAAGTTGACACACACGGATGTCGTAGATATTGCTCAGCAATCACAAGTGATACTACTTTTTAATTGTAAATGTAATGTAACTACTACTGTTCATTGTACTTTTATATTTGGTATCCAAGGCTCAGCAGGTCTAAAAGACTAAATACTCCTGAGCCAGAAATATATTATATCATTCATACATATGGCTTTATTGTTAATAATAATGCATAACTTCAAACTGGCAATAAGATGTCACACGTTGACGGAAGCAAAAAAACAGCAATTGAGCACCACTTTGTTTATAAATCTATTAACTGTACTGATGCGTTTAGTGCAAGATCCTGGTGAAACACTTGAAAACGGATGGGGATACTTCTATTGGTCGATATTTTCCTGAAATCCGCAAAAACGTGTCGAGTTGACAGAGACGCTGCATAGAATGCAACCTCAGAGACTGAACTTCATTACCGTGGGTGCCAATACATTGAGTCTCACCTAAATGTGGACATATTCATGAAGCCTGGCAGACAACACAAGTAATGTACTATCTGCCGTGTCGTTTGTATGACCTACACTATCTAGTGAGGTTTTGATATTTTTATACTTCGTATGATAACTAATTTTACGTGGCGAGTGAATCCCCCGCATATTCACTACCTTAGGTGTACGCCTTAGAGTTAGCTTTGGAGTAACATATTATCCGTAGTGGCTCTTCCATTCATTGTAGGTATGTTAAGATGCAGATTGATACGTACACAATGAGCAAACAATATGCGAATGGCTGGCGCCAATACTTGCTAGAGATCGATTCGGCAACAAGACTTTACATGAATGATGGTTGTCAGCGCGAGCTGCATAGTAAGAAATGTGTTGTAGCATAGTGGCATGGAGTTGGTCCTAAAATAAAAAAAACTGAGATGTCTACAGAATCGGGTTGAGCTAAACAATAACATATCTATCGCCTAACATTGTCATAATGAGCCGGTAAGCCGCATATTTATTTACTGCGGCTTAGTAACGACTTGCAACTGCTGTTAAACAGCAGCAATATATATATCATCTGTCATCGGGGCATTTAAATCAGAAAATATTAGCAACACATGGAAAAGAAATAAGCCGTGCATCTGCTACAACAACATGGCTGGCTCACCGATCTAGCTGCGGGCAAATGGGTGGGGGTAGGTGGGTGCTTGTCATTTATCATGTGGTAATAAAAAGCCATCACCATCAATGTTATACTCCTTCTATTATGCAGTGCATGTTATTTAAGTGCATTCATATAAAATAATTGTATTAGTCGATGAGTTATGACTAGGGGTTGGTTTCATTCCTGTGATTGGTTCATGTTTAGCCCCAAACACGATTCAAGCTACCGTATATCAAATTATGTTAACACGGTGGTGAGCAAAGCAGCATTTCAAGTGATAACTGAGTGACGAATCACAGCCGAGATATCTAATAAAATTGGACGAGCGACCATAAATTGGTGGTGAACGAATATTAATATATCATACTGTGACATTAGGGCACGATGTGATGACGTCGTTACGTTAGACAATGGCTCACCTTTAACATCTAGCCATAGATCTCGGCTGACATTGCCTTGTGCTGAAAGAAGGTTAGCCCGAGGGAGAGGTCGAGGGAGAGGTGGATGGATTGGTTTGACTCCTCACCTCGCATAGATGTGTCCCTGTGATTAGTATTCGCCTGTTACAAAACCCGACCGCTTTTGCTGATCAAAACATTTGCATGAAGCTATCTAGATACCACGCATATGGCACCGCGGGAGTACAGGAGGATTGACCGAATTAACACTTGATGATGCCAATAAGTTGTTTATTATTATTCTAAGCTCAAACCAAAACCAATTCCACATACTCTTCAATCTTCAATCAATTCTGAATCTTAGTGTCCTATCACGCGACTAAAAACAATGAATACACCCACGGGCCATCAGCACGTATCCACGGCCAGCACATTGCCTTATTCTTAAAACGGAAGGGAAAGCACTGATGACCAAGTGATCATCTATATCTCCTGAGTGGACTGAAAAACGACATTATATATTAAAGAGAATTAAATCACTATGGTGTGGATACAAATCAATGCCTGCATACCGCACATACATAGATTCAATAAGAGTAAAACCAAAGTGCCATTGTCTTGCTAGAAACCTGCTAGATCCGGTCGGTCGCCTACAATAAACGTTGGATCTGAACACCCTTGCAAAGTAATAAGCTCATAATGGTCCCTTTGGCATGCAATTTACTGTCGGTCAGTAGAGACCAATTATGTTTTATAACCACATCTCAAGTTTTGTTACGGCAGAATACTATAGTCAAAATGTCAGCAAAAATGTGGTCATACCAATCAGAAGAGAGATTGGAACAACTTTGGTTTGACGTTTTTGTTCAACACAGCTTCTATAACAGGTATGATAAGAATACCACAACGTCGTGATCACGAATGTGTGCGTGTGAAGGTTGTTAGTGTTATTTGCCATGTAAGGTCGTAGTTAATTTCCAGCTGCCTGCAAAAGACGAACAACCTAGCACTATAATGCACACATAAGCGCCTGAATGGGGCCATACGTTTTTATGCACTTCAATGTACAAAGCCTGTTCACTTCATTAAGAATCGCATTGGAAGCTAAAAATAGCAAATGCCAGTTAAATAAGAGGCAAATACTGTAACACGAATAATTAAATAGCATTTCAATTTCGCTGCGTAGGGATTTCGTGTGCGATGGTATTGACAAAGAGCAATGGCCAACATGCATAAATACCACAGCATAGAACTCCATTTTGGGAAAGATTAGCTCAAATAAACATCGGAAATACAAAGCATGTACAGTGGTGCATGACAGTTCATTGGTCATGACATTGGATCCAAATACATTTTCTTGCTTGCAATAACCCACAAGCTATTATGTCTCTGACATTGTCATATAGAAAAGAGCCAACTTGGTCCCCAAAGACATAGGACTCGTTGAAAGATAATTATCACTATCACCCCATACATCACTACTTGCTCATCAAAAAGCACGGCTTAATTTAATCAGTGCTTGTGTGAAATCCTCCCATACTTATATTTCATTCCGATTCCGACATTTACTAAAGTGGAATTATCATAATAATAATAATAATGTGTTGATTTAGAAAGCGCAAAATTGCAGAAACATGGTTTCCATTCACTATACATAAAATGTATAACTATTTGCAGATGTTAAAATATATAAAAGAGTAAAAAAATAATACTCAAAAACATAATTGAATGATATTTGCCAAGCAGTTAAAAATCATTTACGGCAACATGATTAATTATACTCTTGTTTGATTAAAAATGCTTCTTTGTGAACAATATCAGTCTTGTAACATATTCTATTTCTGTATGCATATTTATCTGCTAAATTCTGGACTCGGGCTGGTTTATACACAGGAAGTCATTCAACAGTCTGAATGTATCTTTACTGGTTGCACACTAGAACTTTTGTTATCACTGGGCATTGGCTTGTCCATCTGAAACCCCGACTTCTTATATTTTTGCTCCAGTTGCCTCCTCTTCTGCCGTGCCAGACGGATCTCATCACTGTACCATCGATTCGTCGTTTCTCTTTTACTAGTGATATTCCTCCAGGGAGCACGACTGTCTAAGACATCCTTCAGTGTGTGATGACACTGTATAGTCAGAGCATCAACATTTATATCTGTGTTCGCAATACCCTGTGCCAGGGCACCTATGTTGTTCTATCGGATCGACCTCACCGTCTTGAATCAAAGTTAGGGCGAGCGAGATTTACACAGATATCACACTTCATTTTACAGTCATCTGACAACGATAATTCAGAAACGGATAGTAAGCCTACAAGAGTTGCATGGTATTGCCTTGGGTGATCAACTATTCACGTGTGAGCCAATCCCTGTGTGTTGCTTTGTTGATGATATAAGAGTGACCAATATCATGTAGGAAGAAATTATTTCAAAAAGCTGGCTTCAAGATATTCTCAAATGAAATTCATTTTATTATTACACAATATTAATACTTGCTCTCCATCCCGTCAGCCATTATTTCTTCACTTCATTCATATTACAGTGCAGTTTGCGTTGTGAGGATAACATTATTCATTCTCTGATAGCGTCTAGCTATTCAATGTAAATTATCATAGTCTGTGCTATTGATAATCGAATGCAGTTTCTGCAAAATGATAATTAATCATATTGCTTTGAAATACTCAATGCAAAATCCAGACAGATGGCGATAGATGCTAATTTTTCCATTCAATGCTTGAAGGTACGAGATGCACGAATCAAGTTTGACAGGTAATCTTTTCATCCTCTGAATCCGTGGAAGGCACGGGGATGAATTTGTCATCATTAACAGTCAATCAACAGATGTGGCCCTGATGGGCAAGTACAACTGTTGGGGGAAACACTAACAATTCGTTGGAGAGTCGGTTTTTTTGTTTCAGAACGTGTCTTGGCTGCGAGACTGACGTCCTAGTCCAGAACAGTTTTTAATCCTGGCTACTTACGAGTAGAGCTTCTTCCATTTTATATAAAAATTACAAAATGTAATGAGTCGTTGTGTGTTGAGGGTAGCTATTGTTTGCCCTGCCCTTGCCATCTAATACCTGGTTCTGTTGAATTTGTCACTGTTGGCTTGTTTTACTCTTTCGTCGATCCCTCTTTGTTCTGTGATGTCAATGTTGTCACTGGTGTTGACCACTTCATCCTTCGGAGGATAGCAAACATCTAACTCGTCATCTAGGACAGATGCCGTGGTGCTTTAATTCACCAAGTTATCCTAGTGCATAACGACAGTTCTTGTTCACAGTCTTACGGCAGCTGTTGTTGGTAGATAAGGCTGTGATTGATTCTAGTGAGGGTATAGTTGATTGAAGTGGGGCTGTGGTTGATAATAGTGAGTCTGTAGATGATTGAAGTGGGGCTGTGGTTGATTCTTGTGAGCCTGTAGTTGACTGAAGTGGGGCTGTGGTTGATTCTAGTGAGCCTGTAGTTGGTTCAGGGGGTGATGTCCGATTAAAGATGGAGCCGACATGCGCCCCTTGTTTTTTGAGTAAATGCACTCTTGGTTCTTGGTAAGAACATACGGTGAGTCCATCGTTAATTGTTAGATGCCACTCACCAAAGCATTTGCCTCTTCTCTTAATCTAACTGGACGGCGATACATTAGTTTCAGCTGCTTCTGTGGTATTGGTATTGTTATGGTGCAATATATATGCCACTTATGCAAATATATCGTATTTGTTATGTCTTTTTAGTTGGTTTTCTGTCGACGCATAAATGAATTTGACTGAAGCCTGCTGAAAGCTGTAATCTCGGCATTCACTTGGTTCAAAGGTTTTCTGTAATTCATGCATTTACCTAATTTCCTTCTCTAACTCCACATCAGCCACAATACTATTTTAACAATAATGACATCCTTACTTCTACATTGTATACAAAAGTACCTACATCCTAATGTCTAAATCGAACTCGGCATTAATTACCTCCTAATCAGCATGTACTACACAGCGATAGCTCGACCTGTTTTATATCATGCTCTTTTCTCGTTTTTATCACGTCTTTACCAAACTGTAGACTAACTAGCAGCGATCAATTAGGGGCATTCAATCCAATATTATCACGACTGGAAAAATCTCAGAATGAAGACATTCATACAGTTGTATTTAGATGCATGTTGGCTTTCGCGAGGGTTTTGATTAATTATGTTTTGCATTGGACAATAAATTTAGCCTGGCACGCAATGACAACATCTCACGCTTCCACTAAGGGTATTGTGATGAATTTTTTTCGAAGTATATCATGAATCTGCGCAATTGCCGAGACACTCAAGAAAGAAAATCGTTTCAACATACATTCGAGTCTAGATTACGCCCAGTAAACTGTCGTTCAGACCAACCCGATTCAAGCTACATGTGCCTTACAATTACTTGTGTCAGAAGCATATTTACGACTTAATTAGGTTCACTAGGAACTGTGGTGCCGTGGCATGAGCAGCGTAGGCGGTGATACAGGCTGCATTTGGACTCAGATGCATGTACCGCTGCCTTGAATGTTTTATAGAATCAGCTTGAGTATTCTATGATTCGCTGCAAAGAAGTTTCTCCAAATCGACAAAGATCACACACAGTTGATCTAGAATAATCGTTTTAAAAGGCAACAAGTTTCTTGATGAGACCATCTAACGTCAAAATAAGGAAACGTCTAAGGAAGAGGCAAATGCATACATGCTGGCAACAATGTCGTGTGCGAAATACCAAAAACAAGGAATATTTACACATACATCATACATTTATCAATACACAAAATACACGACGCGTAAAATTTCGTCTGTTAGTTTCGGTTTGCAGTTACCCGCCGTTGCTATTTCTCATCGCGATGTTGTTATTCATGTCGCTGTGAATTGATATTCAGTGCGGACGGTCCTTTCGGGTCATTATTCAGCAGGTAATTAACGACCTGCAAACTTACTGCTGTCCGGCGCAAATGGGTGCGACAGACAGTTCCTAATGTATTATCGGTCCCATAGAGAACTCCAAAGAGAACATGTTAGAAACCTGGCTACAATATGATGCCTATTATAGTTGTGACCTGATCATAGTGATGAATATAATAAAAGCAACCTAGTATCACAAGGATGAATATTAATTATACAAGGATATTGATTATAATGCAGTCTACAGAGCAGACTATAATGCGAGTTGCCGTTAAAATTTCGTAGTATCCCAGTATCCCAGTTTCAATTAATGGCAGATGCGTACACGACAGTATGGATGGCTCCTATTGTTGCCATGTAGGGTGATAAATCTTACACAACCAAACAAAAGTAGGAATGTGCAATATTAAGAATGGCTGCCATTGTGCCACGGTACTGGTCTGGGCAGGGCAGAATCCATAACGTAAGTGGAGGCTCAGATAATCATTTTGCGTATATGATATCAAATAAAGACAGAGAAACAAATACCAAACTATACAAGTGAGGTCTTGAAGCGAAACCATGTGGCATAATCACGAGTTGTGGACGCTTTGTGGTCATCGATACATGACACCAATCGAAGCAAGATGGCACGGATGTGTGATTTATGACTGGATGAGCCCAAAAGCCACATAATAATGTCATGGCGTTGCTAAAATCCAATAAACACTTATTGATTACTTGTCATTACCATAATCAGCCCAAAACCACATAATGGGAACATATCTAACACATTTAAATGCGTAATAAGATTCTACTGGAAATCGGCAGACTCTCAAAACGCTATGTCATGCGTAGGAATGTATGCTCAAATATAGCGGGAGTATTGTTTTGCACCTTCGAACATTAGAGCTCAAAATGTAGCATTGTGGACAACAGCAGGGAAGCGCGTGTCCATAACAGTTAATCGATGTTTGTAAAATGTGGCTCATATAGTAACACCATAGCAGACAGCTTATTGTGTTCCGCTAAGCTATAATAGTTTATGGTGACGGGTTGTATGGGCTATGTCGGCTAAGCACATGAATCTCATTCAAAAAAGAGGAATGAAAAATAAAAGTTCTGATTGGCTGGCAAGCAACGTACCTCCAATGCGAAATCGGGAATATTGATACAATTGAACAAAATGCTGATATGATAGCTTGCACGGAGTTCAATCAAATGTGGACAAGAAATTCAGGGGTGTCTGTCGCACAAACACAGAGTTGAGCCAAAACGCTGTCGTATTATCATCTATATCAAATGGCGCAGTCAAATGCAGATTATACGTAACCGCAGCCATGAAAAGCCTCGCAGAGCTATGACAAAACAGCTATTATTGTGGCCACTAATTTATGCCAGTCAGTTATGATCAATATCGGTTTTCGGAAAATGGATCTGGCATCAGTATTTTATATACATAATTGGCAACATAACAGCGTTGTTTTGTCGTTAAATGTGAGGTACCTTCATGTGACCATTAACAAAAATATTTTTGTGTGACGTAAGTTTTATGTGTTTGACATATGGAGCCCTAGTCTGTTGCAAAGCGGACCGCGGATGCTGCCTGGTACAGCCAGACTCTCTGAAAAATCGATGGGCCCATTATTTTCAGTTCTGGTAATTGGCTTGGGTCGACGTCAGAAGTGCTCCCTAAAATGTTATCTGCGCCAATTACAAAGACTATCGCGAAAGTTAAAACTTTGACGCATATGTATGTGTAACAACCTCGATATTTTGTATATAAGTACCTTTCGTGTGAATTCCTCTGCACCGTTAAGAAGACATTTAATTAACGAACGGTGGCGAGTAGTGGACCAGACTGGTCCCAGAAAAACATCGCAATTACTGCTGGTTACCACGTAAATATCAATGTATAGCATTCCTGTCACACGCCCACGCTACATAAGCCGTTTTGTTGCCTTTAGGTTATGTCGGCAATAGGCGAGCGGTAACGGGAACGCCCTGGTCATGACGGCCCCGTTATGGCCTGTGCTGATGGAGAAGGTGATCTGTTAAGAGTAAATAGCCATTTGACAATACGCTCATTAGAACTGACATAATTGCCTGATCAGCTTAGTTAAGTGATGTGCTGCACAAAGACCCTCTATCCACAAATGAAGCATTTATTTATTTGAAGAAGATTAATTATAGCCCGGAGAAGAAATAGTAATAGGATGAAGTCAATGAAGCCCAGTGGATCATTAATTTCCATCGACAACCCTGACACATACTCACAATCTTTATATATAAACCACGTTGGATTGCAGATGAGTAAAATTAGTTCAGATAATGGGTTCAACTGAAATCACATACAGCCTTTGAACATCCCTACTTACGCAATAAGAAGTCTCAAGAGCTACTATAACATTCCTAATTATAGATGGTCATATCGAGAAATATTTATGATTTTATGATTGACCAAATAAGATTTACTTTCCAGGGAGCTTTCAGAGAAAACATCTTATGTTTGGGTGCGCCTTAATGTAAACATATTCATGAAGCCAGTATTTAGAAGGAATGATCATAATATTATGCTACATATCTATCACATCAGTTTATGACTTTAAACATCTAGGGAACTTTCCATCATAAAGCATAAGCCCAGGATATGTGATACACATGCTAATGTCGCACATTGGCAGAATCCACAACATGCTTGTACATGCGCTAGAGGATCGTCACACGGCAAGACCTATAGATACCAAAAAACCTACCACAAATCAAGATTTTGTCATCTACGTTTAAAGACGACAGCTATCATTAAAGTGCAAGGTCTTAACTAGTTACTGATTGTGATTATCAGTCGCTGATGCCGCAAGTTTGTCACTTGTTTTTATAGGTCTTAAATGTCCTAAGAATGTTTCATGTCCAGACGCTGGTGTCGACATATTATTTCGTTACCAACCAACGATGGCTTAAGTTCCATTCCATAATTGATTTTTAAATTTGAAAAGGCACGATTACAAGCCAAATACTGTGCCTAATGAATGACGTATTTACGATTTGTTGAGATAAATAGCACACTCTACTTAATGCAACGAGGTGACAATCATATTTCAAGCATTACATACTGTGCATACTTTAAAACTAGAGCATACATATCTGCACATCCCTCGTTAATTTGCAGATCACATCTATGACTCACACTGTATTCATCCCCTGGCCCTATCGGTAGGGCGTTTATTGGCATGTGTGATATGGATGCAATGCAGACAATTCAATCATCGGGGATGCCTAGTTACGATACACAGATACAGTGGAATAAATAACATTTCGCATTGATGGGGCTAGAAGTTAAATAACCACAATTATGCAAAGGAAACCATGTATTGATTGCTCTTGTAACTACATCTGGATAGCGGCTGTTGTGCGACACAATCAGCCTTAAACCCACCCAGACAGAGACATATTCCACATATGTTGCTAAATACATTAAGCATTCAAACCAGGATGAAAATGGGATTCCAAGATGCATGTTTTATAGCCCTTTGGATTATTCATCCGCAAACAGAAACTGTCGTTTCTGCTGGCGACGCATGGTGGTGCTTTGCGATGGTAAATATATATGGGATACGAGGCATCGTCGACAGTTTGACAAATAACGCCGTGGCAGCGATAAAGAGAGAAGTTAATAAATCAATATCCGAAAACTGACAGTCAAGGCCATTGGCTCGATTTTTATCCGGGTCGAGAAACAAAACAATGTACGATTACGCTTTCCAGAATATAACTATGAAGCACAGCAACTTGATTGGGTTTACAATGGAATATAGTGGTCGACTTCCATTGGTCTCTGGGAGAGTGATATTCGATGGCTAAAACTTGTGGTAGGCAATTTAGTGATATAGCTGATTGGCTGTTAGTTTGATTACAAATGTCTGATACAGTGACAGAACGTCAATGATACTCTATCAAAATACGCAAAGGTGATGGTCGCATTTTCTAGTGTGCGTTCAATTCCCTCTTGCAAATTGACAAATATTGAGAGGTCTAAAGTGGCACAATGGCCAACAAACGATAACACGCATTTGGACTGGAAAAATGGCTGATTTTGATACGAATCAGACGGTCGACAGGGATCAATACTTCATGTTACCACCACGAGTGCTTAGATCTGTGTATGCCAAATTTGTAATATCAACTGTGGATAGCCAATGTTCATGCATGATCTTAAAGGAACGCTGAGTGTTGTCAAGCGTCATTCTTGAGATGCGTAAAGAGCGTAGCCATCGAACAATGAAACCACCTTGCTGCTTGCTTATCTGCACTTGCTAAACACCTAAGACTTGATATTAATTCGTGGTTCTGAAAGTTTATGCATTACATTGAAAGTTTAATTTGCTATAGAAGACATTTATAGTGCTTTGTTACTGCCATATATGCAAACAAATTAGATTTCATTCTGTGGAGGCTTTATATTTGATATGCTATTTCGCTGCATAATTCATGAGTGCCTACAGAAAATTGAATTTGCCTCAAGTCGTAGACTATAAATTCTTAATTAATTGCCTAATACCTTATGGGTATTTTATACAATCATTGACCAAGTGGCAGTTATCTCATGTGGCATTCTGTCAACCCGCGCAATGTCCTCGCTCGTACCATTGAATTCTCCCAGACCGAAGGCGTTTATTTGGTTATGACTAGATCCCTCTCTCCCCATACTGCCACAGAACAAAGCGAATTATCTTGGCTCGCGTGTAGGCACATATTACTTCCGAAATCAAAGTCAAAGCTAAATCTTGACTGACATGCAATGAAAGAAACTCGCCCCTCCAATAACGGTATAGTAGTGAAATTATTTCGTATTCTGCTTAAACAAAACCCGCTGATAATGTCAGTCGTATATTTATGGCTTAAAACCTTTTCAGCAATGATATGCCGTTCAGATCAGCCTAATGGATGCTACACGTGCCGAGAGACAAGTCGATCAGTTATTTTACCTGTTTCGCAGTGCATATACCTTACTAACGACCGCCCGCCCGACGCCCCCCCCTCCCCACTTACCGGACAAATCAGTGGGACCACACAATCTGACAATCTCGAGGCAATTGCTAAATATTAATGAAGTTTATTCATTTACAATGGCCAAGTTTGCACCAAAATCCAAATAAAAGTGCAATTGTGTCTCACGCATTCTGTGTTACAGTCCACTACCATTCAAACCAAGCATTATTTGCCGCCGATGGCAAAAGTCTTTCAGGCATCCATTCAAATGATGGTCAAGTACTTAGAGCTGTACAAATAGATGCATGCATCCAATCAAAACTTTAACCTATGTATGTGTGAGTCATGTGTTAAAATTTTTATAGACATCTGATGCCCAGAAATCTCAAGCATCCAGATTAGTGGTGCCATACATAAATTATTGTTACCTCCTTCAGATAAATAATTGACGTTCATGAGGATCGACTCGGTAAAGTCGGATGATATGAGGATTGATGGTCGAGTGTCAATTTGTAATCAATAAAGAAAGCTTGCCCGGCAATATCGGACACACTTGAGTATTCATAACCTCATCTTATCATCTGATGTGATTGCGTTAAGGCCACGTGCTGCCAACAAAGCGAGCCGGTTTCAAGATAGCTCTGAAGAATCTCCTCCAAACAGGCATGGATCGCATAAAATTGGTCGAGCTTGGGTGATGAGTTACTAAACGCATATGGAGGAAGAAAATTACGACAAAAAGTACCTGTGAAAATCGGCTAAATCAGGCAAAGGATGGGATGCTGGCTGTTAAGTTTTATAGGGGTCAGGATGTTAAAGTTGATATCAAGGACCAATTGATGTCACTTTTCTTATACCTTTAGCAAGACATCACCTTCGCACTACGTGCATCACGATAGAGAGCTTTTTGTTAGAAGCTATTTGCTACACCTACCTCGCTCCAACGCTTTCTTGTTCTGCATTTATGGCCCAGTACAAAGTGATGTTTTTCTGTGGGGAGGTACGCAGGGAGGAATGAGTGCACAACAATATACCGATCGATTGTCACCGGCGTGATAACCGCGTATTGATGACATTTCCTTGTTATACTAACCACGCATTGAAGAACTGTCATTGCCATAATAACCACGTTTTGGTCACTTGTCATTGCCTTGATAATCACGTATTGATGATTGTTATTGCCCTAATAACCACGTACTGAAAAATTTTCATTGCCATAATTCTGTCAAAGGAGACATATTGAAGCCGTACCATTGTCATCATAATCCATTAACCACAAATTGACAAATTATTATTGCCATGATCAGTCCAGCAATCACATAGTGATGCCGCATAATTAATATTAGTGCATTAATGTCAATGATATATTAATGAGCTACCAGGTTTCTAACGTTTAATGGGCTGATAAAATGTACAATTTGTGTCCACCGTATATTGAAACATGTGGATATTGGTTAGAAGCATCGAGCTGTTGCAGTCGTGGTGTGGCACAGTGAGCTATCGCAACCGTATTTCACTTATAATGCGCGTGCCAATAACAGGTAACTTAGGCGTGCGAAATGGGACACTAACACCCACCTTACAGCAGTTGGTAAAGTGTGTTCTGTAAAAACTCTAAATGTATGATGAACTATGATGGCGGGTTATAGATCATGAAAGCTATACAGAACGTCACTAAGACAATGAACATCACGTAAGAAAGTTGAATCGGTAATGGATGAGTGCCTAGGGTGGCTAGTAAATAACGTGCACTCAATCCTAAACAAGCTTATGACTCTCGGAGAGACCCTCGTTATCTTCTAAGCGTATCAGGCTTCTTACAAGATAATACAAATATATATTCATCAGGTTACTTGTTAGGGATCCACGGCATGTGTATCTGAAGCACACTGAGAGACTTAAGCATATACGTGACGGATATGACAATAACTTTATAGCGAATACTTTCAACAGCCGAGCAAAAACACAGTTAGTGCCTCCATTAAGGTCGATTTCAATTGTTCGCTATAAGCGAGATGTCAACTGAATGCTATCGTGCTGTATCACTGGACCCGTCCGACAATAGTAGGAACCAATATACACCGATCTAAAATAATCAGCGTTACTTGGTACGATCACTCAGTATGGTGCTAACACTGCAGACTAAATGAGCGTACTATGCATTTGTACGTTTTATGATATAGCATGTGTTATATTTACCGGGTGCTGCAGACTAAATAGCAACAGTATTTCTATCGTGCCTCCCTGTTACTGGTGTTTGGCTACATATATGGCTTCGATCGGCTACAATGCATGGATCATGCATATATATATATATATATATATATATATATATATATATATATATATATATATATATATATATATATATATATATATATATATATATATATATATATATATATATATATATATATATATATATATATATATATATATATATATATATATATATATATATATATAGGTGGTGTTAACGTGTACTAGGTGGTAGTTTGGCTCGTTCGTGGTATACACTGGGAGGTTGCATTCAATCGGTGGTAGAATGCACTAGGTTGTTGCATTTAGATTTTGGCATGCGCTGCATGGTTGCATACTCTTTATAATCGAAAATGTTAGATGATGACATATGCTTAAGGTTAGCATACACTTTGTTATACCAGTGATTAGGTAATGGCTTTGTGGAGCCAAATAACGTCATTTCTGTAGTAAATGTCGCCTCAACTCTGAAGCTAATAGGTCTGTGACATTAAAAGCCACCAGCCTTGAAATCGAATTATCGTCTTTTTAAGGCGCCTCTGCAAGTCTGCTACAATGCTGTTCACTTATCTACAAATCACATAGAATTAAGTCGTACCATTTGACGCCTAAAGGGGATAAGTTCGATAGGACCATAAGTCAATGATACGTGTAACTGTTAGCTGATGACCAATATTTCAGGAGTTATTAAATTTACAGTTATGCTAGGAATCATGTTTAATGAGAAGTCGCCTGTGTACTTCTTATGAGGTCCCAGCACTACTCAACACAACGTACAACACGCTTGCTTATGAGCGAAACTACCAGGCATGTTTCCCACTGACATTGTTAAGTGGAATGAAAATACAAAATACAACACAGCAGTAATGTATTGTCTATCCATTCGATGGTAACCCAATACGCTCGTTCTGTTTCTTTTATGCGAAGGTTATTCACTTAAATGTAACAAATATACGTAGAAAACAGTATTGTAATAACATTTTACAATTAATTGAGATTCAAAGAAGTATTGCAGAATTGATCAGTAATGATCAATATATAGCACCTTCATTCATGATTGACGATGGGTACAAATCAGCAATAAAACTTCAAACATGTAGCCCACAAGCTATAGTGCGCAAGCTGGGGAAGTATGGACACGGTACGAGTTGATGTTATTCACAAATTATGGCGTTAAATACTAGTATTGATACAATAACAAGGCCTCGTATCGGGCTTAGCACCACTCTGCTGTTTCGAAATCCGAATTAACATCTAAGGCGGACAACAAGTACTAGTATTGATACAATAACAAGGCCTCGTATCGGGCTTAGCACCACTCTGCTGTTTCAGAATCCGAATAAACATCTAAGGCGGACAACAAGTATAATAACGCTTTTTTTGTAGTCAATATCTATTGATGAAATAACCTCTATTGGAGTATAGAAAAGATATCGCTGCTGTAAACGATTTATCATAGCTGCGATTAATGGTGAATGCTAGGAAAATTGTACTGATGTCAAAATTACTATGGCAGGAACAACTCAATAGCATCTGATTACATTAATATCAGACATTAGGTCTATGCTGTCAATCGCTTTCTATTCACTAATCTCATATAAATAGACATTGTGTTGTAAAGTTAACCTCATTCACTTCTTGAAGTTGTTTAACCCAATCAGAACACCATAGTCTACAATATCATTTGACTAGTACAGTTTATGCAACATTTAACCAAATTAGATGTTTTAAATTTGTGCACCAATGACAGCACATATTGTTCAATCAAACGATACTAATGTGGTTATTCAATGTGCGTAAGTGTAGTTGTTAGGGCAAGGTAGAGTGACGGGTGGGGGTGGTACATGCATTCCTGTCGTGAATCACAATGGTATCTTAAGCTTTCCTGGAGTGATTTTGTGGACTACTTATAGGTGGACGTCCATGATATAGTGTTTCGGAATCAAGACAGATACATCCTATTAGACACAGCATCCAAGAGAACGGTGGACATCATTTAACGTCCATCAGCGGCTGGGGCACTGACGGGGAAGAATATGGGGAATTACATTAAATAAATAAGGCATTGAAGAGAATTATTTCTGAATACATGTGATATAACAATATGGAACGAGTATCGATTACAAGGTCGATAGCAGACATCTCGTCACAACGCTAAAGCTTGAAATAATAAACCTGCTTTGTATGATTAGCAAATTTTGCAACTGCTGTAATAAACTCATTCTGCAAATAACGAATAATTCACATTCACCCGTATTAGCATTGGGCACAGGGATGGTGTGAGCAACGGCACCCAAACTGTCGGGGATATATATTTCATGACGTAAAAAAGTGGCAGGGTCTTCAACTTTGCAGATTAGTACTGTTATTGCTGACATGGATTGATTTTGACGTAGTATTTGTCAGTGAAATTGCCCGCAGCCTCAATATCCTATATTTCGTCCCAAAATATGAACAATGCTATAGTAGTTCTGCGTGGCATAGAATGCCATTACGGAGAGTTGTTGAATTGCGCCTATATGCAGATATGATCATAAAGCCACATATTCTAATACCCATAAATATCATATAGTCGTACATAGCCTACGTTGCTAAAAAAGACTATAATTCGAACAAATAAACAAACTACGACCTGGGGACAGAGAAATCGACGTCAGACGGACAACGTCAGTGTAAAAGCGGCAAATAATCATTGACAGTGTTGAAAAGATTGAAGTGCCATCTATAATACGGCAGTGGAATGAATAAATGAGTGTCAATTGACAAAGTGTGGAGCTCAGGGCAGTAAATGACAACTTCCCATTCACCACACATACCCTAATGGTAGCACGCACCCAAAACCACGATCAAGGGAGCTATTTCATCGGCAAATTCATTAAATGCTTTTTATTATGCAATAACGTGATGACAAGCTTAAAACACTATTTAATCAAGAGTCAATAGCCTGGAGTCAAGTTCTGCATGTGCTTGTTTGCCATTCGAGGCAACAAGCAGATGTCTTTATGTCTGCGAGTGAAGCAAAACACGATAGGCATAAAACCACTGGAAAGCGATCAATCAATATACCCAAAGGAAAGGCCCATTTCACAAACGATTGTGGCTAAATCCATTTTGTACAAAAGATTAAAAACACCCCTTGCTGATGCTGTCTAAATTATTTAGCTTGTACAGTTTACCGAATAATACCTGCTTTTATGTTAATTCAAGTCACTTACCAGAATAATCCACATCGAACTTGGTTGCTAGGAGCGAGATACAAACCTAATGCAATCGAGCAGTTTCCCTCAACATAACAGCAAATAGTAGGATTAACGTAGACAGATCGTTCAACAGAACTATCGTTGAAAGTTTTGTGCAATTCCGATTTATTTGATAAAACCTGGTATCGGTAAATGTCGCCCTGCGAGTTCGTCTGAAAGGGTTACTTACACTGACTGTGTATTAGACGCGGTGCTTTGGCCAACCAACAACGCACAGTGTTAACGTCGAAGAGCGTTCATACGCTTGAATTATCTAGTTAATGTCTTATTTACAAAGTGTACTACGGTATATACGGGTGAGACCATTGTTAGCTGACAAGCTACTGTTATTTATGGCAGTGGAATCTTTTGTTCATTCAGTTGACAGGCACAATAGACACTGTTAAAGCTGTTGACAGGCCATCTTATATTGTCTAGGACCATTTAGCCCAGCGGTCGTAAATTCCAACTCTCTACTGTCTACTTATGTATACCCCGCAAACAACTGCCATTGCTACAATCTGACTGTGAGTCAACGGATGGGTGGACATTCTAGTGATGCATACTCAATAACGACGTCTGTTGAGTTTATGACTACCTCCAAAGATTCTAGTGACGGGCACGACCTCCAATAGCACAGGTGGACCTGACCTATCACATGCTAGCCGGAATGCTACAACCTTTGCCAACATTTTCGTGAGTAGGATATATTGCTGCCACAGGGTGGGTGTTATTTTTCCGAATAAGAGCGTGGTCATTCATCAGTAACTACATGGCGGGCTCGCTTACCTAGCTTCTGGCAATGGGTGTTATATATCAATTTTGTAATAAAAAGCCATTATCATCAATTGACAATGTTTTCGTCCTTGTTTAATGCATTTATGTGCCCATCGTTTGAATAACTGCATTTGCGAATGGATTATTACACGGGGTTGATTTCTATCCACTATTAGCTAATTTTTAGCGCTCATTACGATGCGAGCCAAAACATATTTAACTGCGTTCATGCTCAGAGAATACGCGTGTGTCACCATCAACATTGTTTGTATGGCGAGGTAAACCAACCGCCTGCATGGGGCTATGCTATAAACCGATTTGCAGTGACCATTCGCTATAACCGATCCCAGAGTACTGCTTAGCTTTTGAACTTAGGTAGATATTGTCGACCACTGATGATGGCTTAGGCTGGGGGATGTGATGGCATCAAAGAGCTTATAGCTATACTAAGAGGGCTCATTCGCACCCCCACCCGACAAAATACGCAAACATGCCACCGTGAGCAGCGCGCTGCTCTGCCATAGCGTCTCTTAAAATCACATTGCACTTCCTGCCGAATCGGGAGAATATTCACCACAACCATCTAGAAGACTATCGTCAACATATGGAGTCAGACGCCGAGCATTGTTACGTCGGATCGATTTCTCATGTGCTTTTGTTTGATTATGATAGCGAGATCTGACGAAAAGCATTTGGTTCACTCATTAGTGTATTAACCACGTAGCGAGTCGCAGTGAGCCCCCTTAGCTTAGTTATAAACTCTTTGATGGTGGCATGCACTTAGTGGTGGCTTGCACGTGGGGCTTGTTTGTGCCAGCTGATGGCATACTCACGATGAACTAACTGACTTCATGATGCCATAGGCTAGGTGTTGGCATTTGTTAGATGATGGAATACACTCGATGATGAATTTGATCTGATGATGACACGCGTTTGGTGATGGCATACACTTGACCTGTCTTGGTGTGACACGTGCTAGGTTATGACATACACTGCCTGATGGATCTGACGTGGTGATGGCACGCGCTAGGCGATTGTAAACCCTCGATTATTGTTTTGACTTGGTGGTGACAGGAGTTCGTTAATCACATATGCTATTTGGTAGAACTGGTTTCGTAAACAAAAATATGGTGGGGGGTGGCATTCGCGGAGAGACGGAACAAATACGTCGATAGCATTCATGAAAAAAAATGCCATTAGTTTTCATACGGCGGTAAACAATATCAAAAGATCGTTTGCTTGTTATATCCATTTCAATCAAAGAGTTGTGGAATGAACCCTGCCTTAGTGATATCTGCGTAAGTCACATTGTGCAACCACCTGCGTATAAACTAATATAATTACTATGGAAGGGACCACTGAACAGCATCTAAAATATTAATATTCGGCATCACGTCCGTTGGGTCAAACCCTTTCCCCTCACTAAACTCAGATTTTAATGAACATTGTGCAGTAAAGGTAACTTTATTCACTCGCAGAACACCATAGTCTACTAAATCATTTGACTGGTACAGTTTCTGCAGATTGCCACCAAATTAACGAATTGAATTAAATACCAATGTAAGCCTGTAATGTTAAGTCAAATGATACTAATGTGGTTATTCAATGTGCATAAGTATGGGTGTTAGGGCAGGATAGAGTGACGGGTGTTGGTGGTATACGCATTCCTGTCGTAAATCACAGTGGTATCTTGAGCTATCTTAGTGCATTGGTAGACTACTTACACAAATATATAAATCATTAGGTTTGTGAGTTGACAAATATATTGATAATAAAGGTCGTAAGTGGACGTACGTGATCAAGTGTTTCGTAATCAAGCTTTTCTCGACAGATACGACCTCTTAGACTCCAAGAGAACGGCGGGCATTAATTTGTCATCATTTAACGTCCATCAGCAGCTGGGGCACTGACGTCGAAAAACCATAGCCACATACTCTAATACGCAAAAATACCATATTTTCTGTCGTTATTATTCACTGGAAAGATATCGCACAATGGAATTAATGATTAAAGAGTACACATATTATGAAAGAGATATTATACCGTGCTATCACATTTGCAATCATGCAAAAAATGATTCTCATTCGCCGTTTAGTTCCATGCTCTAATGGTTTGATATTTGTTTTCCATTCTGTAACTGCGCATTAAGTAGATGGGCACAATCGACATTGTTGAGTCGGCAATGGCCATTAAACCTAGCGGTCGGAAATTCCGACCATCGACTGTCATCGCTTGCATTTTTATAAAAGTAGATTTGCCACATTAGAAACAGCAATACCAGTCATACAGTTGACTGTGCACAAAAAGCAGACAGAGAGCGTGGTCATTCATCAGTAACTACAGGGCGGGCTCGCCTATCTAGCTTCTGGCAATGAGTGTTATTTGTCACTTTGATAATCAAAAGCCATTATCATCCATCGACAATATTTTAGTCCTTGTTCGATGCATATATGCATATCAGTGAGATAACTGTCAGGTAATGTTTAGCGCCCGTCGCGATGCTAGCCAAATCATATTAAACTCAGGGTATATGAGTAGTAGGCGCGCATTGCATAGTGAAACAGCTCTACGTTGGTGTATACAGGCGTGCACATCATATTGAAGCTCTCACAAATAATCCATGTGTCCTCATGTTATATATTGGCCAAACTATACTTCCAAATTCTGAATAAGAGATGAATCACAGTCTGGAATGCTCATATTTTTTACGCGTTACTTCAAAACAATGTTATTGAATTATAATATGCCATGCGTATTGTATCCTTAAGAGTTAGGCTGCATTAGGGTCGCGGATCCAACTACGGTTTCAAGTGATTAACGGATGAATAAACTCTGATTTACAAACAACGTGGTGCTCAGTAGCTGTTGTTTGAAGTTATGCATTATTATTAACAATGAAGTCATTTGTATGAATGATATAATATATTTCTGGCTCAGGAGTATTTAGTCTCTTAGACCAGCTGAGACTTGGATACCAACTCACCTAATAGTACAATGAATGGTACTGGGTACATTACACTTACAATTAAAAAGTGGTATCACTTGTGATTTCTGAGCAATATCTACGACATCCGCGTATGTCAACTTTATTTATTTATATTATTTGTATTGCGTGGTGAACCAACCAATTGCATGGGGCTCTTGCTATAAACCTTTGCTCAGTGACCATTCGCTATACACGATTTAAGAGTACTGCTTAGCTTTTGAACTTTAAAGCTAGATATTGTCGACGACCGATGATGGCTTAGGCTGAAGGGCGACATGTAATGGCATCAAAGAGCTTATAGCTATTCCAAGAGGGATCATTTGTGCCTCAGTCCGACAAAATATGCGAACACACCAACTGTGAGCAGCGTTGCTCTGTCATAGCGTCTCTTAATTCACATGGAATTTCCTTGTCGAACTGGTAGCATATTTGCCACGACCATCTGGACGACTCCATATCTTCAACATATGAAGTCAGATGCCAAGCCTTTGCAAGTCAGTTCTAGTTCCCGTTGACTTTATGGGAGCGAGATTTGATGAAAAGCGTTTGGTTCACTCATTACCATACTGACCGCGTAGCTAGTCGTCCTAAGTCCTCTTAGCATAGTTATTAACCCTTTGGTGGTATTATGTGCTTAGTGGTGGCATGTACGTGGGGATGGCTTGTTCCAGCTGATGGCATACTCATTATGAACTAACTGACTTCATGATGCCATAGGCTAGGTGCTGGCATGCGTTAGATGATGGGATACACTCGATGATGAATTTGATCTGGTGAGGACTCGCATTAGGTGATGGCATAAACTTTACCTGACTTTGTGATGGCATACCCTACCTAATGGATTTAACTTGGTGATAATGCGCGCTATTTGATTGTCTACACACTACGGTCTTGACTTGATGTCGCCACGACCACTCTACAGCAGTTAAATGTAAATCCACCCGCGGGCTGCTACCAGATACTTCTTTTATCTTACTAACCCATATTCGTGTATTTATAGGTGATATATATTCTTCACGACAAATCCTCTTTGGATGATTTCATTATTCGTCAGATTTGTATACACATTTTGCCATTCATTCGTCACATGACATCCCTAGGGGACGTCCGCAGCATATAGCATTCACGAACCTCTATAATCTAATAGAATGCTCCATTATGCTACGAGAGTGTGGATTTCTGGCGCTCAGTGACTTGATGAAAAGGGAAGTGCATGACACCTTAAAAAGGATTTGAGAGTCTAGTGTGAAGCCGAGTTATACTCGTCCTCCGGTGTCACGGCTTCTCCAACCGAGTGGTCACGGAAAAGTTTCTGTATCAAGCCCTAACCGTGAAATTATATGTATTATGAAACGTTGGCCCTTATTTCTGATTGATCATGTATGTGCAGGCGTCTGTTTTATGCTGTAAACATGATAAGCAGAATGCCACATATTATGAATTAAGTAATGATTGAATGAATGAAGGTGAACGACCGGGTTACAGTGAACAATGAATGAACGAGAACAAGGAATAGCAAATATAGCCGTAAACAAGGAGTGACACATTTAGCGTGAACAAGGTGCGGCGAATATAGCCGTGAACAAGGTGTGGCGAATATAGCTGTGAACGAGGAGTAGCACATCACATAATTAATTAACATGGCATTGTACGATAGACTCAAAGCTCTGCACTTTTTTACAAAATAAGAATCAGATTGCGCTCGAAACCCAGGAATGGTGCCATGTGCCATGGCTGTGTGAGTATGTCAACTGGTACGCTCGTCACCATTTGCTTCTTCGTCTGTCCGATTGTTCTCCCACACACCCGCATGCTCCAAACATCCTTGCTGTTACTCACCATCTAAGTAATTAAGGTTTTAGCAGGGCAGGCTATGACCATTCCGCCTTAAATTTACCTACAGTCAGAGTACAATGGCGCAGACTTATACCTGGGGAATAATCTCTGATACTTATAGTTTGAGGGGCTGGTTGATTCATTACACTAATGTGATTCATTAATTTTAGGTCGTGGTCGACTGATTTGATGGCTACGATTTATAGTTTTGTGGTTTTGGCAGAAAATGTTTGGACTCTGGCTGTTGGTTATGAGGCTGCGGTCGATGTTTGGTTTTGAGCAGAGAATATTATGCGTGGGATCAATGGAACTGTTTTTCACACAGCCTTGTGTCGCACAGAGGAAGGCATCTTGCAGCCCGCCTATTCCACAAGCCAAATAATCTCATCTGATTCCCCTTGAAGAAATATGACGAACTAAATGTGAACGCCCTGGTGATAAAAGAAAATATTGACTTGACCACACAACTCTTTTATCACCTACATGTAGTCGTGTATGGGATTCCTTGTTTAGCTAGGTCGCTTTATATTGCGATTAACCATAACCTGTGTCTTAATACAAGTGCACTGTAGCTTGACATGCGTATATATTATATATTACATATAACTGGCCAACGAGGCTATTTAATCAGCGATTTGTAATGGCCTGAGGGGACCTGGAGTGTTATAATTTTCCCCTTAGCTAAGATTTGTGAGGGAATCTGTAAAGTGGTTAACAATACTTTATCGCTTCTGAAGATGCTTATAAGAGTGATAAATACCGTGTGTTAGATATCGGACTGTTTCGAAGAGTTCAGTTTCATGATAGTCACTCTAATATGCCTAATTTACACAAAAACATCCTTATGAGTTAGACGCATTGTGATCGCACCATCAAGGTAAAGACGAGGCTTTAAGAGAGCATTATGATCGTACCATCAAGGTAAAGACGGGGCGTTGAGAAAGCATTATGATTGTACCATCAAGGTAAAGACGGGGCTTTCAGAGAACATTATCGTATTTCTATCGAGTTATGCAAAACACACGGATAATGTTTTCTGATATAGACTAGGTTCAGCTACCGACGAATTTTGTCCTTACTTCGAGGTACACTGTTGGTTGACCGAACAGTGAACATAAATATGTGTTAATCGTGAACCTGGTATACGTGAAGGTTACAATTAATTACAGTTTAGTACAGACGACGAAACATACTATAGCAGCATACTGCGGGACATACTTTCCAGTTCACGCTACGATGCCCCACGTATGCAGTTATTTCTCAAATTACCAATTAGTTTTACCTGCTGTTGTGACATGTATTCGCTGGCTCTATTTGTTCAGTGTCATGTACCATCTACAAGTTCTGAATGAAGCAAACAAATAGATGCAACGCATGCAAATACCGTTGAAATCCTGTAACATCAACACTGGCTTGACTTACACAGATGCAGTACAAGCAGATGCATGTCCTGATTATAAGCCCGTATTATTTGTGAGCGAATATTCTTTTTCATTTTTTAGGAATGTCTTCATTATCTTTAACGATGCGCCCTGCTTCTTCAAAATACCAGAAAAACGAAATGGTTTTCGAACTGCTCTTCTTTGGATCGCGACATACATGTTCTTTGGCATGGATTTGCACGGGGTGGATATAACGGGTTTATGGAGCCTGTAAATAAAAGCACACTCACACTACACCATGCCTGCTGCTGAGGTTCTTATAGCAGTACTGATCTATTACTCCTACTCACATTTGCATGAGGCTAAATGACGCGCCGAGACAGCATTTAACTCGCTTATTATCTCCATTCGACGACTAATTACGACTGATTCACTCGGTAGGTCAAAGGTGTGCTGGAAAAAAGTGATACCTAAACGATGCCTCCATGCCATTGATGCTTTACAAACGGATATGGGACCATTAGTTTAAGCCCGTCTTATCTCTAGGGCTTACTAGGGTGCTATACATAAGCTTTAGCTTCAGCCCTAAAAAATTAAACCGCTGATTATACCTCTAATAACCAGTGTGCGCATTGAGGACCCCCACTACACAGGCGTAATGGGTACAGGAAATAAGTCTTCAGCAAAGGTTCCGTATATTTCGTTTTTGCTTATCAGAACCAAAAACGATTGACAAAAGATAAACCGTAAACCGATTTCCATATGCGACAACGATAAGCTGATGCGACAACGATAAACGGATAATAACACACTCCATTTTCGTTTGTCAAAAACGAACAAGAGTAACTAACCCGTAAACTGCAGCGCCACTCGTTCTCTGTTTGACCGAATGAAAAACGAAAAACGACTATATTTAGTGTTATCCGTTTTTTGTCGTCGCATATGAAACAGAATTTACTGTTTAGTTACTGTTGTTCGTTTTTGGTTTTTGGTTCTGATAAACAAAAAAGCAAAGAGACGGCATAAACACTGACCATCAAAGCTATACTACGCAAGCAATGTTAAACCACTCTTGGTCTTACTGGAGAAGTACATGGCACCAGATCATCACTTTAACCTCATCTCCTGATCTCAGTACTCATCAACCACAGCATATTCCCAAACATCCATGTCTATATCAATCGCAACATAGAACTGCAACCTAGTACATCTTTCAAACTCAATTAACCACAACCAAATCGCTATATCAAACACAGGATTAATTTCAACATGAATAGCCCGCCACAAACAGTGCTGGCTGAACCTGGTCTATACAGTACAATATGTTAACTGCAACCATTTCTTTATTAAACTATGGACTAATTGGCAGCTACCCTCGATTATATCCCGTCTTCCCACACAATGTCACCGTCTATGATATGAATCCTCTCAGGCGGAAGACATTCATACAATTATATTTCGATGTATGTTCCCATAATAAATTAAATAATGTTTGTTTAGGTGCGTTTTTGATAATGTTAGGTATATCTAGCCTGACACGCAATTGCAGCCCTATGCGCCACCAATAACTGCGTAATGTTGTTTCGGAAGGCGTTCATGCAAATCTATTCGTTGCCAAACAGTTCACAATGTTATATATAATCATACTTATCGCTAACAATAGCATTGTCATCATTTCAGCTACGATATATGAATTTCTGCTGGTCACACAATCTTCAGACGGCTATCAATTAGCATTCGTCCGGGTCTAGACATAGTCCAGAGAGCAGTCATTTATCCTAGCCAAATTCATGCCACGCGTGCCACACGACAGGTCGATAAAATTCAATAGCTGCTAACAAACCCATAGCCCCACGCCCTCTATCTTCATAGAGACATTCCCCAGTTAACAGCATTCCATAAAAACATCAGCACTTAGTGGCAAAATTTACGACAAAGAAATATTGATGGTTTGTCAACCTGTCCATGAATGCCCCAGTTCAGACGAAGTCAACCTATCACAGTCGCCTGACTATGAAATCGCTCAGTCGGTTTGCGACAAAGCTGATCAGATCAAATAGACAATTTCCTTTCTGTTATTGTAAAATGTTACCTCCTGCAACTTTTCATCCATCTTTTAATTAATAAAACTGAGTAAGGCTGAGATTATGATGAATTGGCACTTCCATCTAAATTCAAAGACTTCATAGGCAGAGAGCAAAGCGATTCTATAAAAACATACAATGAAGCGAAATGAGGTCTACCGTCGCTAACAATTATTATTGTGATTAGGACGGTGTGGTTGCCAGCGATGAGGATTCATGATTGACATCATTTCTCTGCATCTTTTGAGGGTGACAAAAAATGTTGATTAACAGCCTAGCCAGTATCATCGCCCATGTCACGACACTTCTGACCTAATGACCCTCATTCACCACTTTCTTACGGGCACTGCTGAAAATGCAGATAGTCGAGATCGCTTCGTAGAAATTCCTCAAAACAGGCATGAATTGCATGGAATGGATCAGGGATTGTTTTTGCATAAGGCACTATTTGTCTTGATCACGTATCAATGGAAGGGAAACAATTTTCACGCTGGCTGGCAGGAAAAAGCGATAAAACCAGGTATTTGATGGGACGCTGGTGTTTGTTCAGGTCATGTTATCGGGGCGGCAGGGAACAAATACGTGTATGCTTATAGCAGTTGCAAGGGCAAATTACAAAACAAACCAATATTAGCGCGTTCCTCATACTTCAATCAAGACGTCAAGGTTCCCTATGCCGCGCGCTCACTGTGATTCAGACAAGGTATTCGTTATTGTCTACTAAACTTAGAATGTGTTCGCGCAGGTGAAACACCAATATTTCGATATCAGTATATTATATGACATTATTTATGACATGACAAAACAATGGTGTATAGTCATCACCATAGATTATATGCAAAATTATTAATTCGATGATTATAAAATTGGCCATAATAATGACAATTATTATGGCAAACTTTATATGTAGTCTATGAGATAATACAATGTAATGAATTATTCCCACAACGTGTATAAAAGCTCTTTCCATTTATGGCAGACAGGAATAGTATGCTAATAATACTTTCAGTCCAGAACGATGAATAACTTATCTTGACCGCATACAATACGATAGTCACTGGCCCTGGTGGTAATTATAGCGATCGATTATGTTAGCAGTACATGGAATGGAAGAACGGTGGATGCTGCGGATGGATTCATGCATATCGCGATGCCAGCCTAGTAACGGGTACTATTTGTTCACGAGAGTTATACAGTAGATAATGTGTTACTGAGCAGCCACATGCTTCCGAATTATGAATGTGAAGATTTATGTCCAGTGTAATATAATATCTTGGGTATTGGCACAGTGGACTAGAGAAACCTTTAAATCCTCTCTCGATCTCTTTGTATCTTATAAAATGTTGTTTATATGCCAGCACCATAAGAGACCTTCCGTCGAGGCAGTTAAGCTGTAATGTGCAAGAGTAGCGGGTTGTTTTGGTCGTTCAGGTTGGCTACAATGTCAATAGCAAAATAAATCTAAATTACGAAAGGCGAATATATAATGGATGAGTTCCTGAGTGGCCTGCAAAGAACTTGCTCTCAATGCAGGATAATGCCAGTGGATCGTTCGTCGTATACTTCCATGCGTGCATAGTCTTACCAGACTTGGCGCTAGATAAGACACATTAATATCATTCAAGCAACTTACGAGAGGTCCGCTGAAATGCATTGCAGGCGAGTTGAGCGCCTTGCTGCCAAAAGGCGACGGTTATGACAATAACTTGATAGAGTACGCTGCGGCTGATTCGGTCAAGCCTCACTCATAAATATTGATGATGATGGCGACATTGATGATAGCAGTAATGTATTTAGAGTTTCGTTTTGTATTCTGAAACAAATAGTTCCCCACAGTTGGGTATACTTGATGGTTTTGCAGGCTGGAGATCTGTTGTAGAGTGCTTTTAGATTGGCTGCATGACCAACAAATGCTCACTGTTCATTTGTACCCAGGTATGCGCATTCACAATACGTTGTTGGTTTCAACGGTCTGTCCTTATGCACCATTCAATGACATGTCCAAACTAATTGTCCCATTTACAGGAATAATACCAATGGAGTAGGCATCCACTGGCACAAGCCGCTTTAAAGTGTATTGTGTTCACCTTTAAGATTAATTGACTTTCTATTGACAGACAACATCATTGGGGGTCGATAGCCAGCAGACTAATGCGCGGCCTCTATGATATAACGACAAATGAATATGTGTTGAAGGATCAAAGCTGTCTGATGCAGAGCTTTGAGTCTATTTATGATTTTCCTCTGACAGCGTATGGAGCTCAGGGGTGGGAGGGTGTGATGATGAAGCAATAAGAGAACGTCGCCACTCATTCATAACAACATGGCGGTCTATTTAGGTGCTGGAAATGATGGGAGTTATCTTTTGCTATGATACAATCCAAGCCCTCATCATTATGCATCATTCTGCAAGGCTTACATCTTTGTTTTAGGCGGTATATCATATTTTCCCAGACCTGCAATTAATGCACCAGTCAATGAGTGATGACCTGGTGTGTTTCTATATTCACTGTGTGTATATCCTTTGTCCAGCTTGATGCATGCTATCGTTACCCGTTCTGAGACTAATTGTTAGTACTGACTGAGATAAGTCACAGCGAAATTGCCGTTAAACAAATGTTAAAATGACAAACATTGTGACTTGCCTGATTATAATTATCTAACATCATTGTACCGAATGTGATGACAATCATACGCTGTGGTTCCGATGATATCGCACTAGATTCGCCATGGCAATCAAGGCGTCACGTGATTTATCTGTGAGGAAAAAACTCTGATTATTAAAACCCAATTGTCATGCGACTGACCTGATTTTATCACCCCGTCATCGCTTGATATCTTATTATCTTGCAAGATATGATGAATTTCCGCTCTACTGTTCACATCGATGCCAGATAACATAAACCAAAGGAGGTGATTTTACCCGTCCCCAGGCCATGAAGCTAATCGCTTTCTAACATGGAATAATATGAAGACATGCATCAAATATATATTACGATTATTACATCCCAAACCAGTGGCCTAAAGCAAGGTTTAACAGAGGTTTGGTCATTTGATATATGGATAATTATGTGTCAGGAGCATTCCTGGGTAGTTATTTTCTGTCACCCAGACAAACCGAACCGGATGCTAGTCATGTTGCTGTGTAAAATCAATGTCAAATGCCCATCCCGACAGCCTTCAACGTGTGGAAATAACTGGTGCACTCATGCACCATCTTTCGTAACAGTCTTCATCGCTAGAAACATCAAAATGACCAATAATCTTCATTTGAGGCAAATCTATGACGTAAGTTCTCATAACCTGACCTTCCCCGATCAAAACCTCTTCTCATGTGCGCATAATTATTCATAATTGATAATTTTCCGAATCAACAAACAGAACCGAGGTTTTCACAAGACTAGATATAACGAAACAAACAGAAAAACATATGTGAATGATAATTGAAATGGGTAAATGTGACTAATGTCTTTGCAGAAATGGAACAATGACACTTTCGACAATGAAGTGATATCGCGACGGTGATGGGTGAGGATGTTTGTGATGCTTGAGCTTAGTCTACAGCTTTGTTATATGAGTGCTGGGATAAGGTACTGCTGAGATTGCATAAAGCCCAGCGTACTTGCTACGTAGCTTGTAATGCGCCTTTTAAAATCACTGTACACGGACGATATCTCTGCGAATTATTTATTTACCAGTAATTGAGACAGTGGCATCACATTGTTACCTGTCCATTAGCGCAGACCCCAGAGAACAACACTAATTTAAACAGGTTACTTTTCATTAAAACGCGATTGTGGTTACATATAGCTATAGTAATTTTCTAAGCATAAAGTCTGTGAGGAGATCTGTTAAGTTAATATGAAAAAGTCAACAAACCCGCCGATGCATATGAGAGTGAAAAAAGCTAGATAACCAGTTGAGAAGGCTTCAGTCGCCTGAAAGTAATTCTAATGTAACTGATTGACATTAACCTTCTACGTTTGAAGCGCAACGAGAAAACTCAATCTAGGTTGGCCTTCTCTGATTGTATCTTCCGTATAATGTGCAAGGAAAATTCAACTATGGCAGCTTCCGGCGAATTTTGAGCCCCAAAATCTTTGCCGAATAACACTATCAATGCAACGACATGCACAGTTAAATTGATGATTATTGCGAGTTTAGAATACAAACGGGCCACATTTAATTAACTCTGAGTGCCCTGATGAAAGCTGGAATTCAGGAAGCCTTGTAAATAGGCGTTTTATGGACATGTGATGACTACGTTAGTGCATTACAGCAGAGACATTACGGCCGGGGTGCATCAGAAACAGCGCCACATCGTCATCAAAGGTGCTACCACAACGAAGCTGCTATGTGAGTCGACATCAATTCCATTGGGAGGTAGGAATTATGCTAAATGAACATAAGATGTCGATGTAATTATGGTCATATTTAGTACTCAAATTCATATCGAAATTTGTCCCACATTCGGCTAACTAGGACGATCTAGCTTTTTGATGCACTATTCGATTCCTAATGGTAATAGGACGGATTCCGCTGGTGTTCTTGAACCTGTAGGACCTTATATAGACAGTAAGTCAGATATATGAAGTCAGCCGCGCGCTCGTTGCTATTCAGCAAGCACACTTCCTATACATCAGAGAAAAATGAACGGCGATATAATGTGTCCGCAGCTTGTCAATGCCGCCCGCCAATCTCAGCAAAAGTATGACGTTAGTTGTCATTGATCGCTGGTTATGTGGTAATCTAAGGATCAAACAGAGTGGAATGTTTGAGAGGCATCTAGTGGACGTTCTCTTATCAAGACAAATATTCCTTCTGTAACCTTCTGATTTGTGAAAAAAAGCTAATGATTGTGGCGTGCCCCAATCGGCGACTGCAGCAATTGGTAGGATTGAGTCAGACAGCAGCGTTCACAATAATGTCACCATAAAACAATCAGTCATGAATAGAAACGTAATTATCGTAATAACTATAAATGACATTGTGGTGCTGCTGGTCTGGCACTATGTGATGCTTGCGCTGAGCGGATGTTCACACAATTAGATAGCGGGCATTTTCCTAGATTGTCATCACACTCTCTGTTAATAGATGATACATGGGTAGGCGTCCGCCACGACCACAAAAATAACATATTGTGTTGAAAACTGCATTTTGCATAGATGAGGATATTGCATCTGGTCTATACTGGCGTTAAATCCAAACATTCAGCTTTGTGTGATTCAAGCCATATTGTTCCCACGACATCACGCTTGAAATGGGATGCAAGGGAGATTATGAAGCTTCAAATTTATAACGACAAGTGTTGCCATTCCAATATTGGAAATATGACACAAAGATAATTAGACATTTTAAGGCAGTAACGGGTGATAGAGCAGTCGAATCTGTCGCTTTGGCCATTGATTATCGTATCTCAGAATGTATTCGATATTGCACACTGACCCCACAAATTCCCAAAATCTATAGCTGGGGGTTTGCACAAACCGAGCAGACGTAATTGTGAGACGCATGCTAGGGTCTTGCAATTTTGTTACTGAACAGCTATTGATCCAAGCTCTCTATGGTTCTACCAGGTAGCTGTTGCATGATCTGTTTGTAGTTATTTTAGTTATCAACCGTTCATTATGCATTATCAAAAGCGAATTTAAGCTCAAAAATATCATAATGAAAAGGTTGTTGGTTGATATTGAAGTCGCTTGTCCATTAAGAAGGTGTCTGTAACATGGTCCACTTATTATCGTTGGCTGACCGTAATGTTATTCAATCTGTTTTAGACAGAGGCAGCCTGTATGATTGCCTACGTTGTTCGCGGCGCGGCACCACTGTACCTAGTGACCCTCATTAAGTCTAAACTATACCACATTCACCAGTTTTGGAAAGGTACGTGTTGTTAACAACGTGAGGGTGATTCAACACCGCTCCAATGAAGCTCAGTCATAGATCACACACAATCGATGGGGAGCATTGTTTGTAAAAGGAAATTGGTGTATTGATGCGATATCCACAAATGGCGGAGAGGGATGAGAGTGGAGAGGAGACGATACAAAAGGGTGGTGGGATAAGGGATGAAGGAACGAGGGGTGCGGAATGGCATGTAGAGAGATGGGATGAGGGATGATGGGTAAAGCGACGAAGGATGGGGTCGAGTGTTTCGTATAGAGGGACTGACTACGAGTACAGGAAAGAAGTGGGGGAGGGGCGTGGTATTGTAGGGATGTAGGGCAAATGGATAAGGGACCGAGGGTATGCAAGTGTGGGTATGCAAGACGCGTGGAGTGATATGGGGTCATATGACGGTTATTGATGATTTGATTATGGCAAGGTAAAACTTTGTTCAGTGTACCTGGCAGGAATCGACGATGAAGCATTAGTAGCTTTTTGTCCCGAAAATTGTTGTGCTTAGCATTCTATATTCTCAGTGGGCTACGTAAGTGTAAGACTTGTGACGTTGTATCACACTACTGATGTGATTACTCAAACTCGTCAGAGCCAGCGATCATTCACGCCTCCCATTCATATAGCAATATAAAGTGAGTGGAAGAACAAAGTATCCAGCATGGGGATCGTGAGTCAGTAGAAAGAAAACGGACCGGTTTCAGTGGGTATATGTATCCCACAAAGGCACTCAGCTAATATCCGCGGCAATGTATCCGTAAGTCGTATTTCCCTTAATAAAACATCACACTGACATGCACAGGATGGCTTTAACATTATGTAGGCGCCATTATGGGCACAGAGGGCTCAGATTATCATGCATAATTTCCACTAGATCACACAGCTCTATTTCTATCTTCACACAAGGTCCCTGCCGATTACCATTAAGCAGTATCGCTGCTTTAGGTCATTGGCAATATAGCTAAGTATGTCTATGGGACGTATTTAATCAGCGTTTTGCGTGGCAGGGTGGGAGTTCTGATTACATAGCGTTGTTAGGGTTTAATCTTTAATACACCTGTGGGGGGATATGAATCAGTCATTGGCCCTTCAGATGCATATAATAGTAGGAAATACCGATCATTAGATTATCATGTAGCATTCAGTCATGCCAATGTATCTGGTTTACTCAGCACTAACATAAACCTGGAAGGTTGAAGCACTATGCGAACATTATCGTTTGGCCTTATGTAAAAGCGTTCTCGTATACGAGTAATGCACAACGCACAAGGAATATGGCTCTATAATTATGATATATATTATGCAACGTTCAGCTGCCAATAAATATGGCGAAATAGAACAAGAACATAGCTGTTGTATCCATGATTGACATATGTGATGCTGACTGAATCACTGTATCGCTGGAACAATAAGATGCCTGTACTGAGGTTGTTCAAGAATGACTGGGCAACGGATATCTCACATGACATATTCCTGGATTGTCGTCCCTATTTTTAATGACTGGGCACTGATGTTTAATTACACATTTTCATCGTGACTACAAAAGAGAATCAGTTTATTACTGTCTCAGTCCATCTGTTGTGAGGCCAAGCCTTAGTATTAATTCCATCTCAAGTTTTTTGGGAACGGAAAATGACTTAAATAAATACTATGGAGTGAAATGAGGCCTTCTGTCGCTAGCAAGGATATTACGGCGAGGCTGCCTGCGATGATGATTATTTACACCTTGACACAAGCTAGGGCTAGGACGGAATTGTGAAGAAACAGCTTTTCCAATCGGGTTTTTACAGCGAAGAATAGATTGCCAGCCACGATAGCTTCGTCCAGTTTGCTGACATTTTTTTCAGTGCAACGTTTGACAGATATGCTTGAAACCCGGCTGGTTTGGCAGCCAATTGTTGACGACCATTGACATGGCTCCTACGGACCAATCCCTGGCCTCCCATTACCATAAGGTCTCTGTATATAATAGTATATAATTGTTATGAAATAAGTAATAGACCTGCTATTGTTTGCATATATTAACGTTATGACCTAGAACGATATATAGTTGGGGTAATGTAGTTATTTACGCTACTTTTAGGTCAGTTGAAGATGTTTTCACTGTTCTTAACCCGGCAAATAAACTTTTTGAAGCACGTACATAGGTAAGCTTCACGATTGTACTGCCGACCTGCTGCCTATCGGGGAACAACAGGACATCTACTGGCCCGGCGTTATGAGGCCTTTTTTGGCTTGAGTTAGTATTTAACCCCACATAGCTGTCAGCAGCTACCCCTGTTAACGTTCGTTGAACCATTGGATTTTGGCGGAGGAACGAATTTTGAAATATAACCATCCACCTCTTCCGGGTAGCTGACAATGATTTTTCTTGAATATGATAACATATGGTGCGTTGGTCAGAGTATATTGTTTAAAACCCATAAATATGTACGGTAGAGCTTTCGCTTCAAAATCATATATTAGTAGTGGTAACCTACACCAGGTGATGACGAACGCTAAAGTAGTGTTTTAAAAGCGTCGGGTGCATACGCTGAGGCATGGCAGTTGGAAGGTGATGGCAGACATGCACAAGATAATGGCACATGCCAGATAAGTGTAAACGCTAAGTAATGACGTGCAATGTCATACGCTAAGTGATGGCTCTCTCTCCGTCAGCAAGCACGTGGTCTGGGATCCGCTGTGATTATAGATGTGTCTAAAACCGACAACCGAGGTCATTTACTTCATTTAACTGAACAATACTTATTAGAATAACATTGCTTTTTATTGTTTTTTGGTTGAAGTGGGATGCCGCCGAAGTGATGGTTTACAGAGAAGTATTCGCTGGCATTTCACACATTGCCATGAAATGAGAAACTTTGGGTGCGGCTATCTTACACTGCGAGAAACTTCAAGATTAAGTAGACAACTGAATAAACCGAGAAAATGATGAATTGAACCTTCGACCTTAATTGAAAGCCATTATACATATAAATGAAGCATATTAAGGTCACGACGACTGTTCTTGTGATCGTTTATTGAATCGCTTTCCAGTCACCACTTGATGATCGTCATTAAGGCATTATACAGTAAGAGGCTACAGTAAACTTAATTAGCCTGTTTCAGGCATGGATCATGGACAATTAATAAAGGATTTGTTTATATAAATGGCAATAAGTCTTTAATAATCTTTGGTTTGAATGGTTCTGAACACCCTTGCAAAACAATGACTTCAAAATTATCCTTTTGGCCTACACTTTCTGTCAGTCAGTAGGGACCTAATTGATTTTATAAACACATCTCAAGTTTTGTCATGGTGGGAAGCTTGAGTCATCATGTCGGCAAAATTTGGTACATTTCACTCAGAGTTTTGATTATGACAGGTTCGCTGGGATATTTATTCTAAAAAACTACAAAACCATTTTGAGTATCCAGTTTAATCAGATTGTGTGAACATGTCGAGAGTGTTATTGGGTTTTGTTCGTCATACAAATCTATAGTTTCTTCTCAGTTGGAGAACAGCATCGGGCGAATGCTGCTGGGTTACAACCGACACTCTTGAACCGCAATGAATATGGAATAGTAGTACGGTTTACAAACCATCAGTACTGCGGCGATCTCGCCAACATTAGTGCCTGTATGGACGATGGGATTATGCACTCTATACACTATATTATGCACTCCAATAGCAGAAACACAAAGCATGTACAGTAGTGCATCATATTAAATCGGTCATAAATGAATGGCTTTGCTTGCGTTAACCCAAAGGCTATAAAGTACACACCATAAATATCTGGACATGAGTTGAAGCTAATCAACACAATACATTTAGCCCTTTGTCAAACATTACCTTCCCGGGGAAGTGTAAGCATACTGACCGTGGACAAATAGATGTTAAACGATGTAAATAGCTGATCTGTTAGTCACAAGGGACCGGTATTGTTTGGATGTCAGTGTTTTAAATGAGTCGTAGCCGTCAACACCAACGACACATGTCGCCGCATTTTGTAAATTTAAAAAAAATAATATCCCGTGTAAGGAGGTTCAACAGAATATTACGCTGCAATTGATGGACGTGATTTTTAGTCAATGCAAGGTCCCGATTTGGCATCAAATCTCAATAATTCACTTTGTATGCGAAATTATGAAGAAAGTCATATCCTGAATGTTGTAACAACTTTAAGAATGCCCAAACTGCATTCAGCCTTTTCCTTGCAGACGTGATAAAGAGTGCCTTTGATAGATAGCACGCATTGATGTAGAGGCCTGGAGAGGCCCCTTAATTAGCTCGGCATTTACAATAAGGAATCATACTCGTCTATTATACTGGATATCCACCACATCTGTTTATAACGCTCAACATTAAGCAAATATTCGATCATATAACAAGCGTAAATGCTGCAACTGTCGAAATCATGTCCAATCTCGAGACTGTTCACACGGGCTTCCCCTTAAACAGCACCGTTGTATGGGCATCACACCAAATGAGATTTTCTGGTTTTCCATTGTGGACGGAGACGAGCGTCTAGAAATGAAGCATGCTAACTTTGAAACCTGCATATAGTGATTCAAGAAGATCTTATCATCAGTCACTGATAGTGCTATTATATATATTCATCCGCCCCTGATGTCAAAAGTTTTTTCTCACCAGCTACTGATTTCGCACCATTGCATCCCATTGATGTTCCGCTATTGCTCCTGAACCAGCCTCAAATGTCAAAGTATTATGTCTGTTCCAACCACTAGAGCCGTGAGATCATTTCCAGACCTGAACTCAATAATGTTCTAAAACACTAGTGCAAACCCTTGTGTAAATACTTCGACGTCACGCAACTTAGTCTAAAAGAGGGTTGGATATGATTTATTCGTGATGTCACCTGAGAAGCTCTGTAGTAAAGCAGTATGTGGCCAAGAATTAAGGCAGTCTGGGGTTTATCTTCAGGTAATGCTTCTGCTGCTGGTTCAACAAATATTTCCTACAATGCAATCATACATTAACGCGCTGTTGTGCCTATCGAGCAATATATTCATGATACATTTAGATGCATAGCTAACGCAACTTATTTTGACGGGGCAGGAATCCCATATAATGCGCCTCATATTTTATCACACCGAGCATTTGTGATCAATCCTGAATCAAGCAATGTACATCACTGCATGTTGCGCGGATACAGTACGGGCAATTCATTCATCTCAGTCACTTAGTTCCAATATACAACTCCAAACCAATGTATACTCTTTGCTATGAAAGTACCGTGGGAAAAAACCTTTTGATGGCTTTTGATTCACTACCTGGGCGTTGGTGGTGCAGTTTTATGCCAGTTCAGCCTCATAACCGCCAACAAGACGAAAACATATTTCCCAAATGTCACATTGAATATCATATTATATTATTTTCGATTCATCAAAAGAATTTATTTATAGCCATGCAATGCAGCCACTCTCCCATTAGACGTTCCACTATCCCAAAAGAGTGTCAGATTTGTAAAATGGTAATAGGCATTCATGCTCAACGTCAGCTGAACCTGATCTATATGATGGCCAGTACTTACTGTAACCTCGTCTTTATCAAACTATAAACTAACTGGGAGCTGTGTTTCGTGGCATTCAGTCGTTTTATGCAATGTCCTCACCTATGGCATTGAGTCCTCTCGGACCGAAGACATTGTCACAATAGTATTTCTACTAATGCCCTCTCTGGATGAAGCGAATTATGTTGGCCTTTGTTTAGGAATTCATTGCTTGTGTCTGATATTCGAAGATATTCTAAGCCTGGCGCGCGAAGACAGCAACTCCCGCCTCCAAAAACTTCATGATGATGAAATTGCTTCATTATCAACAGTTTATCATGTTAGATTTAAGAATATTTATCACTAATAACATGATTTTTCTATTTTTTTTAATAAGGATAAGCGAATTTCTGCTCGCCGCAGAATCTCAGGAAGGCTATCGCAGTGAGCTTCCGTTCGGATTAAACCAATTTATGATACCTGTGCCTTTAGCTTCATCCCACTACAGCCGATTACCAGGAGACAACAGCAATATCGACCAGGCTTAAGACAATGTAACTATGAGTCAAATGTTCCACTATAGCGAATCACGCATTTCGTGTAGGGAATGACAACTCTGTTTGTAGCCGTATTTTCAATATGATCCATCGATTGTATCAATACGACGATTGTGATTAAAACGAGCCTGGTGCAATTGGCTGTTTATATAGTCATTTTCTGCCTCGCGCTCTGCTTGCAGGCCAGCATCTATTTATTGACTAAATGGTGCATACCGCGAGACTGTGGCCAACTTGAACTGTTCATGCTTTCTAATGTTTGCTTGCTGTCGATGGCCGCAGGAGTTGTTGTTTTTCAAGCGTTCAATCAAGAAATGGGCGCGTTTTTTAAGCTTCGCTCAGAGATGCATGCGTTCATTCAGAACATCAAACTGTAAATAAGTGATTTATCCAATATTGCTTCCATGACTGTACGCTTGAAACGAAATACAAAGGAGAAATGCAGCTTCCAGTCACGAAACGAAATTGTCATAAAAATAAGCAGTCGTAATAAGGCATTAAAAATCGGCATTGTTCTCACCATGAATACCACAATAACGGGTAGCAGAGCAGTAAAATTTGATGCTTTGTCCATTGACTACCATATGTCAGAATATTAACCATACAGAACGCTGACCATTCCGGACACACTAGTTTATCTGTAACCCTCTCTCACACGCCGATTTGTATCCTTTTAGGCATACTTTACAGCATGACCAGACGTATGACATTCTTTGCCTTCATCGACGATAAGTTTCGGCTCAAATAGCACAAGCTCTAATGATGTTTGATAATGATGATGATGATGATGATGATGATGATGATGATGATGATGATGATGATGATGATGATGTGATTATATGTATAACTTAAATACTTGCCGTCCTTGTAAGCTGAAGTATAGTTGTCAGGCAAATGCAAAAGTGTTTATTAGAACGAGCGGCATGCTAAATGCTGTGTCAACATCCATGTCAGAAGAATTCAGACCGGATCTTCGCTAGGAAGCGATAATCTTGTAGCGCAGTATCACAAGCTTAGAGTCACGTGTCAAACTAGAAATAGCCCATGGAAATCCATGTTTGTTTTCTGCCGTGGGAACACTAGTGTTTTCGTTCAAGCATTAATTCGAGTGACGGCAATAGATGCATGGGTCTAATGGGTCCGAGCATCCTATGGATGTGTGATTCATGTTATGATAAATCCGAAAACAGCACATCAATGTACTGACATTGCCATAATTTATCCGCAAGACCGCATATTAATGGCTTCTCATTGCCATGATTAAGCACAAAAAAACAACCCATGTTAATTACTTGTTACCATCAAAATCAGTCAAAAAACTACATATTGATTACATGTCTATTAGATATTAATTAATTATAGGTTGCCCAATGGTGAATGGGCTGACTCACCAAAAGTAATGTCATGTACAAGAGCGTATGCTCACATTGTAGTATAATGGTCTTGAATAGCCCCTATATCCCATTCCATTCGCGTGCCTATTAGTGTGCCTATTAGTGTTTATCAATACCTGTGCAGTGTTGAAATGTGGCTCATATTGTAACACCATAGCAGGGTTTCGTAAAGCTATAATGATCAATTTTAGCGGGTCGAATAGGTTAGCTAGAATGTAGCCAGGAACATGAATCTCACTTAAGAAATAATGGATGAGGTTCTGAGGGACCGGCAAAGTACGTGCCCTCAATGCAGAATCAAGCTTATGTATCTAAATGGATAGTCCGTCAGACGCGTCTGAGCGATATGTATAGACGCTCCGAGCTTCGTGCTAGGACAAAGCAATATGAATCACGGATCATATTGATATGCATTATTCAATGAGTTATGGCTTGGGATAGAACTAATTATTTTTCTGATTGATGTCAGCCACATTTGCTATGACACAGCTATAATAAGATTCACCAAATTATAATCGTCGTGGATAGAGCTTGAAGCTGCTATCAAAAGCACAACGAGATAACATGACCTGATTGCCATTGAGGAACGAACACAAAACCCGCCTATGTCTTCTTCAGTAGCAATCAAGTGCTGCATTCAGATAAAAAACACTCAGAGAGGTCACCGCGTAGAAATGATCGTGGTTCATTAACTGCTTTCAGTTTGGGTGCAAAATAAAACTGATACCAGTTCATTAAGCACTGCTGTGTTTGCGTTGGATTTATGGTCACTTCCACAAATTTGGCTCGCTTTTCCTGGCTTGTGCTGACAGTCGTTGGAGTCGGTAAAGTAGCAGCGTCACATTGCACCAGTGGTAACTTGTTATTTTACCAGAAGCGCCAAGCCTTGTGTGAATAATTGCTCACTTCAGCATGGAAACTAGCTTCGTGTAAAGGGCCATCATATCCAGGGTAGCTTGGTGGTAGGTTACAAGTAGAAACTAGCTTCGTGTAAAGGGCAAAACAATAGCTTACAATAAATAACAAGACGATAATTTCATTGGCGATGGACAAAGCGCGGTGTAATTGATGGCTGAATATAATGTTAATGCATAAATCATACACATTGGAATGTTGCAGGAGAACAGCTGCGTCACAAGCTTAGATGAATGAACGTCTTTCGTTGGCGATGTGGGATTTGCCCTGATGAAGCTAACTCTAGTACCCAAAAATCAGTGTTAAACACAATTAACGCGCGCCTACCAAACATTTCCAACTAAAGACCTGTCAAAACTGCAATAACATTATGTAATTAACTGTAAACATAAATATTTATATATATATGTATAAATAAACACATAAATTTTTTCGAAAAGGACTCGCATTCTGACGCATACACATATATATATATATATATATATATATATATACATATATATATATATATATATATATATATATATATATATATATATATATATATATATATATATATATATATATATATATATATATATATATACCAACATAAATATGTGTATGCACATATTTTTTAAACACAAAGAAATAGATAGGGATATATATACATATACATGAGGATGTCGACATATATATATATATATATATATATATATATATATATATATATATATATATATATATATATATATATATATATATATACATATATATGTATATATAAATGTATATACGTTCATGTGTATATTTATATGTATGAATATATATATATATATATATATATATATATATATATCTGTATATATATATGTATATATATATATATCTATATATATATTTATATATATATATAAATATATTCATATATATATATATTTATATTTCTATATATATATCTATATATATATATATATATATAAGTTATATATATATATACGTCTCTATATATATGTATATGGATGTACATATATATCCATATATATATACATACATACATATATATACATATATGTAAATATATATATATGTATACATATATATATATATATCTATATTTATACATATATATATATAAATATATATATATGTTTGTATATTTGAATATATTCATATAAATATGTGTGTATATATATTTTGAAATATAAACAAATAATCCGTCTTAAAATTGATATCGTAAATTGGGTTACAAAGCAAATCAAGCTTCAGATGGCGCGATAGCCAATAAATTAGAGGAGGGGTCTCTTGGTTCGGTAAATGGGAATACTGGGCTGACGTCACTGCGATTTTTGAGAGTTGGAAAAATGTCTTTTCACAGAGCCTTGTCACTACCAAAACACGTCGCACAATAGGCTTATTAATAGCGAAAATAGCAAGTACTATACTAAATAAATGTCAACTTGAAAAATTATGCACTGTGGATGGTAGTTTAGATTGTCAATAAATGTCACTAAGTAAGACGTATTGATAGATGAGCTTGATATTACCTGATTCATTGTTGAATATAATATCTTTTATAAACCGATGAACAACTAGTAACTAGCCTACGTGATCAACGGAACTGAATCCTTTAAGGTTTCTATTTCCCATACATTCGCATTTCCAATTTGAGGTTTGTAAGTAGCATAATACTCCTGTATAAGGCTAGCGCGCTGATTAAGACTACTTCTGTCTTTTATTCAGACATAATTTTAGCTTCGCTCACAATGACAACCGTACACACCTCAAATGAACTGATAAACTGTTCACAAAAAAGTAGACTTAGCATTGCACTTCCAGAGTTATAACACCATTGCACAGTCATTTGAGGTGTGTATGGCTGTCATTGTGAGCGAGGCTTATTAATAACAAGCCATGATGATGTCAGTTTACACATATTATATACTTCAATATTCTCCACGATGCGTTAATTCGCTGCTGAAACTGATTCCACGATACATTAATAAATGTTTTATGTATTATATATTTCGACAAGAATTCCATCTAATACATCACAAACTATAAATAGTGTTTGCTTAATTCTTATATATATATATATACACTATGGGCACAGTTGACTGACTAGATAAAAATAGGAAGATTGAGGACGCGCGTTTTATGCACGTGGGATGCCCCCACGTGTTGTAACACAGGCCAATTTAGACTCATAGCAACACCCGCTCGTTTCTTTGACATAGCCAAGCTAAGATCCGTGGCATCAATCAATCAAGGGAAAGCTTAGATGTTAGATTGCCGTCGCAAAATACAATGAAACTGCTTTGTCGATATTCTTTTTGCCTAATCCGTCTTACAATTGATATTGTAAATTGGGTTACAAAGCAAATCAAGCTTCCGATGGCGCGATAGCCAATAAATAAGAGGAAGGGTCTCTTGGTTCGGAAAATGGGAATACTGGGCTGACCTCACTGCGATTGTTGAGAGTTGGAAAAATGTCTTTTCACAGAGCCTTGTCACTACCAAAACACGTCGCACAATAGGTTTATGAATAGCGAAAATAGCAAGTACTCTACTAAGTAAATGTCAACTTAATAAATTATGCAATGTGGATGGTAGTTTTAGATTGTCAATAAATGTCTGAAGCGAGAGAACTAACCTGAAATCGACGTAAACATTTTGGCATGTCTGGGGGATGTGAAGGTTTCAGCGAAGAGTTTTTAGCTACGCTGGGCTGCGTGACGATTATGAAATTACTCGAAAGACACCCCCGACATCAGGCGACGAAACCATGAATCAACAAAAGCACATTGGACTGTTGATCCAACGTCTCGAGGCTGGGCGGCCGTGAAAGATATGGAGTCGAGGCCACTACAGCTCCAAAGTAAACATAGCATTCCACGTAGTTTTAAGAGATGCAGGGCCTTGACCAAACCACCAAAAAGCGCAATGACACCCACTCGGCATTAACTACAATCCCGTCACTAAGTAAGACGTATTGATAGATGAGCTTGATATTACCTGATTCATTGTTGAATATAATATCTTTTATAAACCGAGGAACAACTAGTAACTAGCCTACGTGATCAACGGAACTGAATCCTTTAAGGTTTCTATTTCCCATACATTCGCATTTCCAAATTGAGGTTTGTAAGTAGCATATTGCTCCTGTATAAGGCTAGCGCGCTGATTAAGACTACTTCTGTCTTTTATTCAGATATAATTTTAGCTTCGCTCACAATGACAACCATACACACCTCAAATAAACTGATTAACTGTTCACAAATAAGTAGGCTTAGCATTGCACTTCCAGAGTTATAACACCATTGCACAGTCATTTGAGGTGTGTATGGCTTTCATTGTGAGCGAGGCTTATTAATAACAAGCCATGATGATGTCAGTTTGCACATATTGTATACTTCAATATTCTCCACGATGCGTTAATTCCATGATGCATTAATAAATGTTTTATGTATTGTATAATTCGACGAGAATACCATCTAATACATCACCAACTATAAATAGTGTTTGCTTAATTCTTACCGCATACATACCGCATAAAACATCTCATCGCAGCCTTGGCACTATCACATTCTGCATTAATCATTTGCCCGATACACGCATGTTTTACCGTGTGTTGTACGGATACAGTGCAGGCTAGTTTTTCTTTAGCGAATGACGTGGCTAGTATTACGCCAACACAGGTACGGCATTGTTCAAAGGAAGCATCGTATCAAAGGCCTTGGTTAAGCTACCTGGTTAGTGGCTGTTATATCAAAGTATAAGTTCGGCTTTATAATCGACACAGACATATTTCCCAAATATCACTAAATAATATCAAGCGTTCGTCCAAGGATGATAATTGAATTTTGGGATACGAGTGATTAATCGTCCGTCAACAGAAACTGGCACTGATGGCGGAAACGTTGATGTCGCTTCACTGTGGTAACTGTTGATATGGCGTCTTGTCAATAGTTTTCGCACAAGGCAAAAAGGCAAGAAAGTGAAAGGGGGAGTGAGGCTCTCTTGCTGATCGAGACAAGTGCTGGATATTGAAAACTTGGGCTGTGGCGCATTGTGAATATGAATATACTAAAAACTGACAACTAAGGTCGCATTCTTGACTTAAACCACGTTCAGAATCGCAGTAAAACCATTTATCATTAGGTTTTATTGGGTACAACAATGCAGTAAAGCCATTCTGCTTGGTTTACAGCGCAACGTAGTCTGCATAATAGCCTCAGTCAGTGCGGGAGTTTTGCCTGATCAAGGAGGGTAGGACTGGTCAGAATCCACCCAGACAATTGCACCATATTACAGCATGTACACTACTAGCTCCGGTGTAACGGTAACATGAATTTATACCGTTACGAAGAGTAAGTCAAACACAGTCGGCGATATCTCGTTTGGACTATATCTCGCGAAGGGCTATATTTCGCACCTAGAAAATAACATATATCAAGAGCCTTTACAAAAAATAGACCTTTCGCTCCAAAAAACTTACCACCACTCGACGCTATTCTTCAATGAATGCCATCGATAGTTCGTTTCCGAACAAATCGCGATACGAAGTCTGCCATTTTGGAAACTATTAATTCTCGCGATTTCCCGCATTGCCTTAGCATCCCAAGTGGGGGGCACTTACCCTAACTTGGATAGGAGTGTGCCGCGGGACCTCGAAATCCCGTACCCGTTGAACTCGTTGAGAATGAGAAAAACTATACTCCATCGTACAAGGTATTATGCGATTGTCTAACCCGTCGTAAAAGTCGAGATGTCGAAAAAACCACCCCATTCGTGCGGCACATGTATACTATATCCTTACACTTAAGTGCCCCCCCCCCCCCCCCCCCCCCCCTTAGCATTAGACTTCGTCATTCTGTAAACAAACATGTTGCTGTGTTTCTGACTTTTTACCGTTTCCCAAATTGATCGAACTATAAAAAATTACCATGGATGAAATCCCCCGCCGAAAAGGGATAAAATCGTCCGTAAAACATCATTGCATTCTATAACTCCATCACTTGTGTATGTTTTGTGCTTGGTAGTTGTCTGAATCGATCTAAAAATATTCGCATTGCGTTGTTTCGAAAAACGGTAAGACGTCTACGCAGACGTCTTGTAGGGCTAGTACACTACAAGCGACTTAACTGTGACATCACAGAAGTTGGCCTTACATAAATACACATCTGAATACACATCTCGATTCCGACGAGGAGTTTCTACAGTTCTCTGCAGTTTTCTGCCTATCGTTGTTGTGCTTCAGTTCTACGTATATTCAACTTTTATTGACTGGCCGCAATTTGACCTTGCGCAACTCGACCTTCCGTAGCCCAATTAACCACAACCTCAACACATCTCCCATAAGCCCAGCCTAGCTCAGCTCACTTCAGCCCAACGTATATCAGCTCACCACAGCCCATCTCAGCCTAGATCAACTGAATCCAGCTCTCTGCAGTCTAAAGCACATTGGCCAAACCTACGACATCCTAGGTCTCATCACCCCCACTTACCAATCCAACTTTTAGACCAGCTCACCTCAGTGATAGTTCCAGCGAAACCATGGTCTCGTGTAACCACTATGTGATTCAAGATGATTCTCTCGTGACTGCAGCCGTAACATCAGTCACCAACAAACATCCGGCAGCCAAACTCATTTGCATTAATCAGTACGAGATAAGCATTGATCCCATGATATGGATCGATTCTTTCCTGTTAAATGCATTTAAATTATCGCCGCCATACTTAAATGTTCATTAAGGGAAACTATTATGGCGGTGTCTTTCTACGGCATAGAACAAATACGAAAACACAGCCTGAATCCCCGCCCACGGTGCTCGCGCCACGGTGTTGCGGTCAGAACGCTTCCGCACCTTGTAACCTTCATTCAGTCGCAGTTATATCACATATCCGCTCATCAAAATACACGTGCTGTAAACGATGCGATTTTTTTTTGTGTTAAAGGTAGTTTGTACTCAGACGCAGAACATCAATGCTAATTGAAGAAAAAATTTCAATTAAGTGCAGTTAAGGGAGACGTTAACGACAGGCAGATATGCTGGTATCTCTATCTTGACGCAGTTGGAGTCATCAACTCGGGAAGCCATCGACAAATACATACATGTAAACACTAATGACACGGAAATAGTTACGCAAAGAATAATAAAACATTTCTCATTCTTATATCAATGCATCAAATCATAACATATGCATCGCAGTAGATAGTTTCTATAAACTGCTATATGGCCCGACTTTTGCAATAAACAGTAACCAGATTTGTTGATATGGCTTTGATGATCATGATGGCTAGCTCATGATGGTACATAATTTGAGCAACTAATTAAAAATCGGTTTGCCTAAGGCATACGAACGCTTCCCGAATATCTAGCATTTAATTTATCAGTCCTTTATGCAGCACGATTGCCGGGACTGTGAGATAGTTGTCATTATTTAGCTCGATTTAATGCTTTTTTATCAGAGCAGCGTAATACCAAATATACTTGGCTTAACAGGTATCATTTCTCATCAAAATGTTGAATTGCTAGGACTTTAAAGCGGTGATACACATCGTATGAATCGGATAAAGTGATGTATGCAGTGCGTGGTAATGTAGTTGTTTTTATGCGCGAAGTATTCGAATACTGGAATATATGCTGTTGGCTTAAGAGCTAAAGTATTGTATCAGATGAGCTTATCTCCCCCCTTACATTTTAGTACTATGTGCCTTTTATCTGAATGAGTCATACAAAACCCAATTAATTCGCTTATGGCAGTTTTATGGCCGATATTATGTTAAGACTGCAATCAGTCAATTCTACGAATAAATTGAAAATGCCAATCATTCAATTGTGACGCTCTCTAGGGGGAGTTGAATTTTGACCGTTATATTACATTGTAAAAGCAGTGCTGCATTGTTGTATCCAAAAGAGCGTAATGATAAATGATTTGTGTCTGGACGAAATCACAAAAACGGCCTCGGTTGTCAGCTTACAGATATAGCGATATTTTAAAGTGCGGGCAAGACCAAGATTACGTTCAAAGTGCCCTCACCTTTGCAAATGCTTGCCACACCGATGTAACAACCTCACTACATATTTTTTTTTTATTTCTTCCCGACTTTCGTAATTTGTCAACGATCCTGCAGAACAAGGCCGTAGTTACTATCATGGGCCACCAAAAGACTAAATTAGACATTTCTGCCAACTTGTGTGGAGAAATTCATATAATTAATGAAACAGCGATAATATTTCGGCGGAGGTTACGAGGCTAATTATTCACTTAATGTTACATCTCACCCACTACTCGCATCGAGTAACTTAGGCCATCAGTACAGTGCTTTCTTGCGTTAAGGTCCAACTTGTCATTGGTTTGTGTCGTGCCTATTCTATGACAAATAGAATTTCTTATTTTACATGTATATTGTCAATATGCAACAAAACGATTGAATTACTAGGACTTTAAAGCGGTTATACACATCGTATGTATCGAGTAAAGTGATGAATGCAGTGCGTGATGATTTAGTTTTTTGTATGCCCAAATTATTCAAATGCGGGAATATATGCTGTGGGTTTGAGAGCTAAAGTATTGTATCCGATGGGCTTATCTCGCCCCTTAGATTTTAGTACTATATATTTTTTTATATATATGAGTCATGAACATACAAATTAATAAGGCCGAGCCACGCATTAATGCATTATGGCATTGCGGTAAATTCTTATGAAATTAGCTTGCGCCATGCCGATAAAAGACATTGCCTAAACTTCTTAAATGCTAGGCTAATGTCTGCTCCGTCTCCTAAGCCTCTCTGCATACAATTTCAATGTATTCCGTTTCAGTTTATAACCAGGATTTTGCATGTCGGCAGTGTGAGGTTTGCAATCGTGCTTCAGTACATTACAAAGCGACACCAGCGGCTGGCAATGAAGTAGTACTGCATCATCAATGGCTGACAGCGGAACAATCTCATGTCCCCAGTTTCAGGTTTTAAAAGATAAATACTAACATTTCCAGTGGTCCTTTATGTCTGTATTGGTAGACTTGACATTTAGATTAGAATAGTGGTATTGAGGAACAGTATGCGTCGGTTGAATGTGGATAACGCCTACGTTTTAGAATCATCAATATCACCCATGCTACCTTACAGCAGCACTTACGATGTAAAGATAAATAGTATGATATACGAGTATGATCTCACTTGCAATTACCAGCTTTATCAATATGTCAACATTGAAGCGAGACTCAAGTCATTAATACCCACGCTCGTGATGTTCAATCTTGGTATTGACATTATATGCCGCGTCTGACCGCTACTTGTGAAAGAAACAATGGATCTTGTCATAATTTAGTAGGATATATAAATGAAAACACACACTGCATTGACATTCACACCAATAACATGGTAATATGCAATTCTTTGACAAAATGCATCACGTTTGCTGCTACACTCCAGGATTTGAAAGTGGCTCATGGAGTGCTACATAATAAGTACAGTTGACTTCATGTAACCTGTCATAGTATCTGGGAGAAGACGCGGCGACTCGTGTCATGGTTATTGATAGATATGAGCCATCAACGTAGCCTTATCAGCTTCATTGCCTCTATGATACGTCTTATCGCATGCATAGGAAATTATCGCTGATTCCACGCCAACTTCACAGTATAAGTTAAAGCCCTTGGGACCGTACGACCAGGGATGTCCATAACTTCATCGAATATTCCCAGAATGCCTTGACACACACTCACACTGAAGGGAAATGTCCGACGTTCATATGGCTTTATAAAAAGTGCCAGTTATAGATAGAATTGACAACTAGTTTTCAGATACAAGCTTTTGAACAACTCATGTTGCTGTTATTGTTTCCAATGATAGCAGCTTAGCATATAGAGGCCACGTACTGGTTGCATGAATCAGAAATGCAAAGCAAGGTATATTGATGGGTTCTATGGATAGGGTCCTATGTACATGTAACAGGATACCCCCCCATCGACCTTGCCCTGTACTATGCGTTCCTCTTCATGAGCCTGTAAGGATATATCGTTGACCTTTATGTGTAAATGTAACAGACATCACTCTGTAACAACATGCATGATCTAGGTACTGTCTGGAGTAATTCAAACTCGTTTCGTCATGCGGTAGCGATTACACCCAACTCACACGATAAAACCTATCCCCATTCTGCACCTTTTCCACCGAATGTTTTTTATCCCCATCAGCTCTGCAACTGTGAATGGACGTTTAATGATAACATATTCCTCGGATGACAGGCTGACTAATGTAGAGATCCTTTCGAGTCAGACACTAAAATACTCCATTTACGCCCATAAGTAACAGCGTATGAAAATGATGTATTTATATGCGTCTAGTCAAATGCTATATTATTGTTCATGAAGGAAGCTTAATGTAGGGCCGATCCATAACATGAATCTACACCCTGCCCCACACACAGCCCTACCACAAAGCCCAAACATTCAACCTTAACTACGCCCGCAATCTACACCACTACAGTCTCACCTACTTATACACATATCAATAGCAAGATTAGTATCCATTTATTATTATTCATGGTAGACTGTCTTTGATGTTTACATGAAGCACCTTAAATCAATATTATGTTCCATTTGGCGGAAACTGCCTTAGTTAATTTATAGCGCAGACAATGTTGCGCCATATTTGTAAAACAGACAATGTCAGACAGAGAATGATTAAGGTTATCCTCATAACAGAGACATTTGCGCTTTGTGGATACAATGCAGGTGTAATGATGGACTAGATGTTGAAAACACATCGTTTATATTGTTGATTGATAATAAACAATTCAATTAAGCATACTTTGAAATCTCTCTGATTATGGATTGCAACTTACATCTCAGCTTTGATTAAGTTTTTCCCTTCCATAAGACTCAATTTTGTATGTCTACTATGATTATTACTTTCCTCTTTGTGGCATACTGTTGTTTAGTAAAACCGGTGTTGTCAGACTCGTTGCATGCCCTAGTGTGTTCGCGATGAGCAATCAATAACGCATGATCCCCAGGCAACGGTGTGTAAACTAAGCTATTCAATTTGTTATACATGCTCTGTTTCATGGGATTATAACGACATTGAGCGACAAGAGACGCTTGAGTTTTAGGGTACAATCGAGCCGGTTCATATCTAGATAGGCTTGGGGTCATTACCAACAGGGTCATCATTTGCAGCGTTATCAAAGTAATATGGTACATGACTATGCTTGCTGTGCGTTTCTGCTGTTGCTTTGTACCCTTCATCTGCCCAAGAAGTATTATTTTAGTGTTTGTATCTATCTATAAATCTTGCCATGATTCTTTTGATCTCGAGGGTGTATGCATCATAACTGTTTGTCAATACCGCTCACATGTATTATCCGATTATCAGATATAAAAACATATTATGATGGAAATGACCGTGCAGTACTACTGTTATGTATTTCATATTGTCATTCCACTTGACAATGTTATTGCTACCTGCAAACGAAGATTATTCACAAGCATGATCGTCACGAGATAGAGAGGTGGCCTATACATAATGGAGTTTTGATTGGCAGCAAACTGATATGTTAGGCCGACATTTACTAGTGCCATAGCTCTATCCTTTCCTAGTAATGACATGCCGACCCACCATCCACATCAATAATGCTTGAGAAACAATTACTTGTAGCTATCTAATAGAATAATGATAAAGGATTATCTTTATAACATCACATCCAGAATAGTTACTCTTGTTAATGAATGATGCATCAGGCTAAAGTGTTCAACGGTGTATGTTTGACACTGTGCTATTGATCAATCTCCTGCTCGGTTCAAGCATTTCGCTTATTGTCTGTAGGATGCGATCATCTCTGCCTGTGAATTGATTGACGAGGCAATTAATAATAAATGGCCTCTGGCCAAGAACAGCTATGGGACGAATATATTCAGTGTGTTGTATAGGCCGTGTGGAACTCTGATTACATTGCTTTGCAAGGATTTAATCTGAATTGCATTAGTGACGTATCTGTTAAGTGGTTATGAATTAGTCATCATCCGCGCACTAGAGAGTGCAAAGTGAGAGTTAAGCCCACAGTCACTCCGGGATTACGGCCTAGCTGCGACCGAAAAATCTTGGAATGGCGGGCAATTCGTATGAAGAGCACACGGCTGATCGGAGGGGTTGTGGGTGATCGCGAGAGCACAATCAGTCGCAGCATGGTGTTCAAAACTTCGTAATCGAAAGAGGTTGCAGACAGGCCTTGCGTGGTTGTACCACCAGTCGTGCATAATCGTGGGTTAAGTAGGCGCACGATTGGTCGTGCTCTTTGCCCTGCCACCTGACGATTGGTCATGCCACATGTCGTACGACTTAACGATCAGTCTTGCCACCAATCACGACCTGTCCCGACTTGTTGTACGACCTTTTGATAGGTAGCACGATCTTACGATGGTGGTACCATCCGTCTTAAGTTCGCAGACCAGCATATTTGGAGAGGCTTCTGAGGTTCAGGTCACTCTCCACGGTTGGCGTGTCATTCTGCGTGGACGGTACCGTGTTAATCTCAGCCAGAATCTCCCTGACATGTGATTCTGGCTGTGGCTCTGGCAGGGTCTTTTCCAAGTTCGACGATGTGTACGCCTTGAGAGTTATTCGCGACTACTTATGCTCGTGCACGATCGCGAGCTTGTATATATGATTGAGCGACCAAACTCGCGATTGGCTGCGACTGGCTACGATTGGCTGCGATCGATCGTGCAAGCAGTCGCATATCGCCACTGTTAATCCTACGATCGGTCTCTGATCGCCACCACTAGTTGCACGATTACCCACAATTGAAGTTGTGATCCACCTTCTCCATTCGTTGGTGATCGCACGACTCCGCTTATTACCAATCGTACGATTACCTACCACCAATCGCAGTATGAGATCGCAAATAGAAATCGTACAAAACATTGCCGATTGACCGTACCTTGACCAAACTGCCAGCAATCGCACGATCCAGAAATCGTACGACCCAGTGTGACTGTGGCCTTAAATGAACAGACTGCTTGAAAACTGTAGCGTTCAATGAGAAACGTTCAGTCTCGTGGCATTTTTGACCCGTGTGTACCTCACATGCAGGCTTATCTACACAGAGATGTCGATGACAAGATTGGTGCTATAGGGTCGAACTTTATAAGCACACAATCAAAGTAAAATTTTGTCATTTCTATTATTTCTTTCGCATTATTCTGCAGCGCAAGGGGAGTGGTATATTTATGATGCATGCAAAATTCACTTAAATTGCGCCACTAACTGATGTCTCAAATAACGTCATTAGTTGAGTGAACATGTGATATTTATTAGTGCTTATCACTTACCTAGAACGCAAAAACTAAATAGCAATTAGACTACCTGACGCTTAAAAAAATATAAATAGTAGGTTGGTTTTTGGTGATAAAGATCGTGGTATGTGGTTCTTGTATGTTCAGACACCCATCCCAAAATCATCGATAGATAGAAACCAAATGGTCGTCGGTATTTATTGCATCCTGTTTAGTTGGAATTGATATTGGTAACTTAATCACACAGCAAATTAAGTCCAAGGATGCGCAACCCTTCAAGGAGGAAGGGCGGTTTGATGGTTAATGATAAAGATAGTTTACCGCTAAAGCTCTGGAATATGGGGTCTTTATGAACGCAAATATCGATTTGGGATGTCACAGCCAAGAACCCGCCTCTATATAGCGGGCGTGATTCGGGCAAACTCTCACGTCCCTCACACATGAAACTTATGGGCTGCATCATAACGTATCTGCAATTAGACAATAACGCCAACCGAGACTCAATTATGACGCCGGTACTCAGTCTGCCTCAATGCCATGAATGGTTTGACAAATCAGCGAAGCGTGGTGCTATTGATGTGGTAATGTATGGACTATACAGAGTAGAATGATTGAGGAGCACAGCAATGTCCCATGCATTAACCACCGACAAAACAATAAAATGTATTATTGATATCAAAGCTGCCTATTGCATGTAAGACCATATTGTGTCATGGCTGGTGGATCTGACAATTGATTGTAGCGTTAACTTATAGCAAGGCCGATCCTTACTCTAGCTTCCGAATTAGCCTTGATTGGGTCGAAGAATGCTTGTTCTCAGCTATTAATCTGTAAAGGATGCGAATGTATATGAGAGCATCCTCACACCATATCCAGCCTGCTGCAAGAGAAGATTTATAGGCCACTTGTACTGGCGTGTTACTAATTGACCATTATTCATGTGTCAATGGAGGTCAGCAGATCACTAATTAAAGATGGTGTCTACATGCTTGCCTTCCCTTCAAGTTGATGCATCGTTGTCACGCATATGCAGTGATTTACTCATTAATTTTAAGATTTTGTTTAACTGCAGCTAACTGGGCAGTGAAACAAATGCATTGACAGCTGTTGTGATATTGTTTTACTTGATGGATGGTGCAATGTGGTGCTTAATTAAGCCATAGCTGGCAGTACTAGTGGCCAGTCCCTGTGACTAGGATCCTACCAGTACAGATGAGGATGAAGTAAGATAAGCAATTGTGTGAATTCTTAAAACACACGCATCGTAATAACGTGACTGCGATGTCGGAATTTTACAAAGCAAAGCGAGATTCTACTTGTGTATTTCAACTCTGTGATAACTGATGCAGTGCAAGAATCCAACCAAACGAAACCTTTAATGCGAGATGATCATAATGACTTCAACACTGGCTTTCAAATTGAGGGTGCTACGTCATAGCCTCCTACACGAACCAAGGTTTTTCCTTAGGTATTCTATTTTGCTGTTTAATGAAAGCGTTCCGATATAAAATGGAATGTTACATAAGACTCAGGTCGAAGCCCGCTGTAGGCTGGCTAATCACGCTCCCTTGTTCCATCCATTCAACAGTTAATTATTAGCAAACAAAACACTCAGAATTCAACACAGCATGTTGTCCATACCACCAGTCTGTTTCCGCCAATGATAGCAGCTCCATCCGTCATTAATAACCAAGTCAGTATGCTTTCGACACCAAATCCAAAGCAAAATGTCACGAGCGTTTGATCAAGGCACCCCAATAGGTGTATGTGTTTTCATGACGCTATACTTATAGATACTGTTTTCAAACCAAACATACATATCCAAACGAACTAAGTACAAATGACCCCGCCGTTAATTTTTACTAATTCGGATATCACATCTGCAGACACGAGATATGGAAAACAGCAAACAGAGCACACAGTGTGTCAGTTAGGAAAGTAGCATACGATCAGTCGAAACGGGCTTACTTTTATTGCTCTGTATGGTTGCTCAATAGCACACTTCAAAAGCTTTTGTGTTAGAGAAAAGATGAAATCAACGTTTCAATCTCCTTTAACAAAATCACGAGCCATATATTATCAACTGATATGGAAAAACAATCGGAACAGTAAAAGTACCCGTACACTCATCTCTTAACACAGATTACAGACAACAAACTTTTAAGAGTTGATGAATGGCAAGAGCCGACAAAGGTGTGCGCGTCGAACACTTGCCTGTGCTATTTCCATTGACTATCAGATACGACAAGCAAACCCTTTGAAGCATATGATCAATCATGTAAGCCTTCGTCTGAGCCTCTCCATGCCATGTCGTTGTGACAACCAGTATTCCGGTAGATATCTGGTTGATCCTATCAAGTGAACCACGAAGCTTGGCTTAAGTATCTCTCCATTGGGTTTCCTCGGCATCGTTAAACAGACATATAATTGATGAATGTTAGCGAGAAATGGACCACACTGTTATTGCCATTAATGCTGCTACCGCTTAACTGACAGTGTATAGCATTCCTTACACACGCCTAGGCTACATAAGCCGTTTGGTTGCTTCCAGGCTATGTCAGCAAAAGGCTATGTCTACTAGACGAAGCAGAAAGTTGCAGCGATAATACCATGGTATCAACTTGATCGGTTGCCACAAATACAAATCAAGCCATTTTAGTAAACACACCAACATGGAAAACCATACATCTTTAATTAATGATTGAATGAAAGAAGACCATGAATCAAATGTTATGCAGACGCATGTGGCGGTGGGCCGAGAGAGGGACGATATGACAACGGTCGATTGATGGTGTTTGTTGAATTAACCAGTCCACGAATGAGCCCGCTTCGACAAGGCCCACTTATCTCATTCATTCTATACGAGTTAAGAGATGCGATAAAAAGTGAGGGGATTATATCCAATATAGCCACATCTAAAATCTAACATCCGAGGCCGTTTGCTCGATTGCATTCAACCTCAGATCCCAAACAATCCGTTTTCCTCAGAGATTTGATGTTCTGGGAATTTCTGATTAATTGGATTATTGGGTTTATTTTTAAAACACCCAAACACAACAAAAATATGCAGAAGGCTTAAGCTACTTCAGCGGGATTTTTTTTTTTCAAAGCAATGCTTTGTAAACATACAGCTGAAATAGTCGCTTTTTCTATGTGCGTTTATTCCCTGTTACAAGCTGTCTTATTTTAAGAGGTCTAGAACAGCACAAAACGCTAATTAATGAGTACACACGTTTTGAGTGGTAAGCTTGCAAATCCTATTCCAGGGATTACTGCCTTAACGCATCTTCTCTGCACCATGCATAACATTCTGGCGAATAACCAGTCGTTACAGGCACGTTTTCCAATATAACGAAAATATAACGATTCAGTGGAAAGGGATATGTGAAATACAACATTACAATCGGGCAAAGTCTTCGGTAACGCGAGTGCTTGCATGGAGTAATAGAATACTACACTAGATGTTATTCGGTAATGTGAAGCTCTTTTGCTTAAGCAAAATACATCGAGGTAGCATAACATGCTTGACAATTAAAGTACAAACCCTGAGACATAAAGAATAGATCAATGTTTTGGTTTCGTAGTGTGAGGATATTGCACGCGAAAGGTATTGCCCAAGAGTAATTTTTAACATAACTCTCTACAGATCTGTAGAATCAAGAGAGAATTTAACAAATAAAGCCCATAATGCCACTACAGATGACGGATACAAATTAGCTACAGAAGTGAGCTCAGTAATTGATAAAATGAATGTGCTCCAAATAATGCAATAAACCACTTTGTAGAACCCCCGCGACACAGGAGTCGATTGTACAAGCAGCATTATGACCCAGGAGCCTTGGTATACTGTGTTATTCATGATTCATTTGAAATAAGTCGGAATTCCTAAGTTGATAAGAACGGAAATTTTCTTCCCTGTAGGTTTGATTCATGTTGGCTATAAGAATCTAAGAACGATTGCGATAACATAGAGTGATGTTGTGAGACCCACCAAAATTAACATTTTGGAATGTACAACCAGTCATCACTAAGACTGAAACATAGATGCGTGTTGACAAACATATCTATAACAGTCGTCAAATTACTCTCAAAAGAACCTCATAACATTCATATCCAGTATCACTTACATTACATGAACAATTCCTGGATTTCCATCTCTCTCTTCGATGTCTGGCACTGCAGTTCGATGATACGTCTGGGCTGAATATAGATTGTTAAAATGGTGGATCAGTTTACTTGTGCCAACGTCGCAAAGGATAGCCTCCGATCATGTAAGGATCGAGACGTGATCATATGATCTTATTAGCGATGAATCGGTGCAGACTTGAGGTTGAAGTAGAGCCTACTTAAGGGAACACCGTAACACAATACCCAGTCTGACGCACGGACGTTTCTACCACTGCATTCTTCAAAGACTTTTATTAGGCAAAGACGACATTAATTGGCGCTCATTATTCAATCAAAGGGCTTATAGCTACGCTAAGAGGGCCCACTTGCACAACTCCGCTCGACGAAGTATGTGGATATGCCACTTGTGAGCAGCGCACTGCTTTGCTATAGAGTCCATTTGAATCACATGGAACCTCCTGACCAACTGCGTTGGAGGGAAACATACACCTCGACCAAGCAAGACACTCAAGGAGCAGAGCCCCGAGAAGTTGGGTCAATAGTCCGAATTGCCTTTTGGATGATTTTACGTTAGCGCCTCCTGATGATTAAGTGTGTTTCACTCTTCTGCATATTTACCGCAGAGCTCTTTCAAGTGAGCCCTCTTAGAATAGTCGTACGCTCTTTGATTTAATCTCAACTCAAGCTATATACGCTGCGATTTTGTCGAACTGGATCTCTATTGACTGTCGATTAACTATCGTGCGTGCTATCCTGCTCTAGTGTAGTTATATGCCACGCAAATGCAGCGATTTTATCATTAACTTTATGAGACTTGCCTCAAACTAGTCTGTTCTCTAGGTCTAACTGGGCGGTGATTCATTAGTTTAAGCTGCTGGAGTGACTTATGCTTGATGTTACCACGTGGAGCACAATTGTCAAAAGGTGTCAATACAAATGGCTAGTCCCCTTCAAATCGTCAATGGTGAATAAGGATTTGTGTAGAATATCAAATCGTAGTGTGCCACGCAGGCAATGTTTATAGCATTCAGGATCTAAACGGGACATTGCGTGGACAAGGAGCATATCTTGCAGTGTTTAAATCAACTTGATTTATGAATGTCAAATGTTACTATGACGTTGGGATGTCTCTAAACACAGGTACAATTAGTCACCTGCATCTCTGATATTACTGAGTACTGATCCATTCTTTCTTGACCAACTACGTGAAATTGGTGCGTGGATCCGGACGTTCATTCATAAGAATTACAGCGTCATTGGCTCCAGAAGATATCTATGGTACTCCATAAATGCCACATATAAGGAAAGGGCTAGTTTTCCCTTTGTAAAGTGTTTTGTTTCACCGCATAATGTACAGGTGCTGGAAAGGGCTAGTTTTCCCTTTGTAAAGTGTTTTGTTTCACCGCATAATGTACAGGGGCTGCTGATAGATAATTGATCTTCGAGTCAGGCTGTTAATTTAGCATTAGCTACGACCTAAGATGTATATTTCATTTCGACTTACAACGGTAAAGGGCATTTTCGTCTTTAAGGCATCCTTTCAAGTGATGGGCACGTTCTAAGAGCTGCATGGAAATGCACAAATATATAACTCATCCATATGTGCATACTTATCATTGACTGCGGGCGTTGAATGACTGTCATAATACATTTTTCGATTCCGACCTATAGAGATGAATTATATTTATTTTTCATAGCATGATCAATACTGTCGTTTATGTGATGGCGAAGATACCTTATCTGACAAGAGTCCACCTGTATTCGTATTGTGGTCGCTTTAAACAAAATAGCCCTCTTTCAATTCTGATGACACACAACGCAATCTTAGAAAGATTTCCGGAGAACAGTATTATGGCGACAAATGAATATCGACTTAAATCCCGAAATCATCAAAAGGCTATCCTATTTTTGCAATGGAACTAATTGATGATTTTCATTTGACAACATGGAGCTCTGGGGCAGGAAGACGGCACCCAACACACATCTCATCGGTAGAACACAAACGAACCAACACGTGATGAAGCGATTTCATCAGCCTCCGAGTAAGGTAATCAAAAGCTTTCTTCCGTGCAATACATTGGTCATAGATTTGATTAACTGCAGCTAGGTTTTGCATGCGTTCTTGCGTTGTCAATCGCGCAAACATACCTATTTCCTCGAGTATTCGCCCCGAGTTACGCCTATTATAATCATCACTGTAATGCAATAATTCACAACAGAACGGCCGATCGCATAGTGTGCATATGACCTAATTCTTGAAACACTTTTATCGCTCCATTAACCTCGGTTACAAGTGAAGTGTCAAGTGAATCCCTTCGTGTGGTATACTAACAACAATAGTCGACGCAAATGGAGACCGATCTAACATTTTGTGACTTTAATGTGATATAGATGTAGTGATATAATACCGGATGTGATGACGATCGTACATAACGGTCCAGATGACATTTTGTAAGTGTCGACATGCCTTATTCTAAAATCTAACATCCGAGGCCGTTTGCTCGATTGCATTCAACCTCAGATCCCAAACAATCCGTTCCTCAGAGATTTGATGTTCTGGGAAGAAAATTGATGTCGGCTAGTGATTTTCTGATTAATTGGAATTGGGTTTATTTAAAACACCCAAACACAACAAAAATATGCAGAAGGCTTAAGCTACTTCAGCGGGATTTTTTTTCCAAAGCAATGCTTTGTAAACATACAGCTGAAATAGTCGCTTTTTCTATTGTGCGTTCTATTCCCTGTTACAAGCTGTCTTATTTTAAGAGGTCTAGAACAGCACAAACGCTAATTAATGAGTACACACGTTTTGAGTGGTAAGCTTGCAAATTCTATTCCAGGGATTACTGGCTTAGATTAACGCATCTTCTCTGCACCATGCATAATATTCTGGCGAATAACCAGTCGTTACAGGCACGTTTTCCAATATAACGAAAATATAACGATTCAGTTGAAAGGAATATGTGAAATACAACATTACAATAGGGCAAAGTCTTCGGTACCGCGAGTGCTTGCATGGAGTAATAGAATACTACACTAGATGTTATTCGGTAATGTGAAGCTCTTTTGCTTAAGCAAAATACATCGAGGTAGCATAACATGCTTGACAATTAAAGTGCAAACCCTGAGACATAAAGAATAGATCAATGTTTTGGTTTCGTAGTGTGAGGATATTGCACGCGAAAGGTATTGCCCAAGAGTAATTTTTAACATAACTCTCTACAGATCTGTAGAATCAAGAGAGAATTTAACAAATAAAGCCCATAATTTCACTACAGATGACGGATACAAATTAGCTACAGAAGTGAGCTCAGTAATTGATGAAATGAATGTGCTCCAAATAATGCAATAAACCACTTTGTAGAACCCCCGCGACACAGGAGTCGATTGTACAAGCAGCATTATGACCCAGAAGCCTTGGTATACTGTGTTATTCATGATTCATTTGAAATAAGTCGGAATTCATAAGTTGATAAGAACGGAAATTTTCTTCCCTGTAGGTTTGATTCATGTTGGCTATAAGAATCTAAGAACGATTGCGATAATAAAGAGTGATGTTGTGAGACCCACCAAAAGGAACATTTTGGAATGTACAACCAGTCATCACTAAGACTGAAACATAGATGCGTGTTGACAAACATATCTATAACAGTCGTCAAATTACTCTCAAAAGAACCTCATAACATTCATATCCAATATCACTTACATTACATGAACAATTCCTGGATTTCCATCTCTCTCTTCGATGTCTGGCACTGCAGTTCGATGATACGTCTGGGCTGAATATAGATTGTTAAAATGGTGGATCAGTTTACTTGTGCCAACGTCGCAAAGGATAGCCTCCGATCATGTAAGGATCGAGACGTGATCATATGATCTTATTAGCGATGAATCGGTGCAGACTTGAGGTTGAAGTAGAGCCTACTTAAGGGAACACCGTAACACAATACCCAGTCTGACGCACGGACGTTTCTACCACTGCATTCTTCAAAGACTTTTATTAGGCAAAGACGACATTAATTGGCGCTCATTATTCAATCAAAGGGCTTATAGCTACGCTAAGAGGGCCCACTTGCACAACTCCGCTCGACGAAGTATGTGGATATGCCACTTGTGAGCAGCGCACTGCTTTGCTATAGAGTCCATTTGAATCACATGGAACCTCCTGACCAACTGCGTTGGAGGGAAACATACACCTCGACCAAGCAAGACACTCAAGGAGCAGAGCCCCGAGAAGTTGGGTCAATAGTCCGAATTGCCTTTTGGATGATTTTACGTTAGCGCCTCCTGATGATGAAGTGTGTTTCACTCTTCTGCATATTTACCGCAGAGCTCTTTCAAGTGAGCCCTCTTAGAATAGTCGTACGCTCTTTGATTTAATCTCAACTCAAGCTATATACGCTGCGATTTTGTCGAACTGGATCTCTATTGACTGTCGATTAACTATCGTGCGTGCTATCCTGCTCTAGTGTAGTTATATGCCACGCAAATGCAGCGATTTTATCATTAACTTTATGAGACTTGCCTCAAACTAGTCTGTTCTCTAGGTCTAACTGGGCGGTGATTCATTAGTTTTAAGCTGCTGGAGTGACTTATGCTTGATGTTACCACGTGGAGCACAATTGTCAAAAGGTGTCAATACAAATGGCTAGTCCCCTTCAAATCGTCAATGGTGAATAAGGATTTGTGTAGAATATCAAATCGTAGTGTGCCACGCAGGCAATGTTTATAGCATTCAGGATCTAAACGGGACATTGCGTGGACAAGGAGCATATCTTGCAGTGTTAAATCAACTTGATTTATGAATGTCAAATGTTACTATGACGTTGGGATGTCTCTAAACACAGGTACAATTAGTCACCTGCATCTCTGATATTACTGAGTACTGATCCATTCTTTCTAGACCAACTACGTGAAATTGGTGCGTGGATCCGGACGTTCATTCATAAGAATTACAGCATCATTGGCTCCAGAATATATCTATGGTACTCCATAAATGCCACATATAAGGAAAGAGCTAGTTTTCCCTTTGTAAAGTGTTTTGTTTCACCGCATAATGTACAGGTGCTGGAAAGGGCTAGTTTTCCCTTTGTAAAGTGTTTTGTTTCACCGCATAATGTACAGGTGCTGATAGATAATTGATCTTCGAGTCAGGCTGTTAATTTAGCATTAGCTACGACCTAAGATGTATATTTCATTTCGACTTACAACGGTAAAGGGCATTTTCGTCTTTAAGGCATCCTTTCAAGTGATGGGCACGTTCTAAGAGCTGCATGGAAATGCACAAATATATAACTCATCCATATGTGCATACTTATCATTGACTGCGGGCGTTGAATGACTGTCATAATACATTTTTCGATTCCGACCTATAGAGATGAATTATATTTATTTTTCATAGCATGATCAATACTGTCGTTTATGTGATGGCGAAGATACCTTATCTGACAAGAGTCCACCTGTATTCGTATTGTGGTCGCTTTAAACAAAATAGCCCTCTTTCAATTCTGATGACACACAACGCAATCTTAGAAAGATTTCCGGAGAACAGTATTATGGCGACAAATGAATATCGACTAAAATCCCGAAATCATCAAAAGGCTATCCTATTTTTGCAATGGAAAGAATTGATGATTTTCATTTGACAATATGGAGCTCTGGGGCAGGAGGACGGCACCCAACACACATCTCATCGGTAGAACACAAACGAACCAACACGTGATGAAGCGATTTCATCAGCCTCCGAGTAAGGTAATCAAAAGCTTTCTTCCGTGCAATACATTGGTCATAGATTTGATTAACTGGAGCTAGGTTTTGCATGCGTTCTTGTGATGTCAATCGCGCAAACATACCTATTTCCTCGAGTATTCGCCCCGAGTTACGCCTATTATAATCATCACTGTAATGCAATAATTCACAACAGAACGGCCGATCGCATAGTGTGCATATGACCTAATTCTTGAAACACTTTTATCGCTCCATTAACCTCGGTTACAAGTGAAGTGTCAAGTGAATCCCTTCGTGTGGTATACTAACAACAATAGTCGACGCAAATGGAGACCGATCTAACATTTTGTGACTTTAATGTGATATAGATGTAGTGATATAATACCGGATGTGATGACGATCGTACATAACGGTCCAGATGACATTTTGTAAGTGTCGACATGCCTTATTCTAAAATCTAACATCCGAGGCCGTTTGCTCGATTGCATTCAACCTCAGATCCCAAACAATCCGTTTTCCTCAGAGATTTGATGTTCTGGGAAGAAAATTGATGTCGGCTAGTGATTTTCTGATTAATTGGAATTGGGTTTATTTAAAACACCCAAACACAACAAAAATATGCAGAAGGCTTAAGCTACTTCAGCGGGATTTTTTTTCCAAAGCAATGCTTTGTAAACATACAGCTGAAATAGTCGCTTTTTCTATTGTGCGTTCTATTCCCTGTTACAAGCTGTCTTATTTTAAGAGGTCTAGAACAGCACAAACGCTAATTAATGAGTACACACGTTTTGAGTGGTAAGCTTGCAAATTCTATTCCAGGGATTACTGGCTTAGATTAACGCATCTTCTCTGCACCATGCATAATATTCTGGCGAATAACCAGTCGTTACAGGCACGTTTTCCAATATAACGAAAATATAACGATTCAGTTGAAAGGAATATGTGAAATACAACATTACAATAGGGCAAAGTCTTCGGTACCGCGAGTGCTTGCATGGAGTAATAGAATACTACACTAGATGTTATTCGGTAATGTGAAGCTCTTTTGCTTAAGCAAAATACATCGAGGTAGCATAACATGCTTGACAATTAAAGTGCAAACCCTGAGACATAAAGAATAGATCAATGTTTTGGTTTCGTAGTGTGAGGATATTGCACGCGAAAGGTATTGCCCAAGAGTAATTTTTAACATAACTCTCTACAGATCTGTAGAATCAAGAGAGAATTTAACAAATAAAGCCCATAATTTCACTACAGATGACGGATACAAATTAGCTACAGAAGTGAGCTCAGTAATTGATGAAATGAATGTGCTCCAAATAATGCAATAAACCACTTTGTAGAACCCCCGCGACACAGGAGTCGATTGTACAAGCAGCATTATGACCCAGAAGCATTGGTATACTGTGTTATTCATGATTCATTTGAAATAAGTCGGAATTCATAAGTTGATAAGAACGGAAATTTTCTTCCCTGTAGGTTTGATTCATGTTGGCTATAAGAATCTAAGAACGATTGCGATAATAAAGAGTGATGTTGTGAGACCCACCAAAAGGAACATTTTGGAATGTACAACCAGTCATCACTAAGACTGAAACATAGATGCGTGTTGACAAACATATCTATAACAGTCGTCAAATTACTCTCAAAAGAACCTCATAACATTCATATCCAATATCACTTACATTACATGAACAATTCCTGGATTTCCATCTCTCTCTTCGATGTCTGGCACTGCAGTTCGATGATACGTCTGGGCTGAATATAGATTGTTAAAATGGTGGATCAGTTTATTTGTGCCAACGTCGCAAAGGATAGCCTCCGATCATGTAATGATCGAGACGTGATCATATGATCTTATTAGCGATGAATCGGTGCAGACTTGAGGTTGAAGTAGAGCCTACTTAAAGGAACACCGTAACACAATACCCAGTCTGACGCACGGACGTTTCTACCACTGCATTCTTCAAAGACTTTTATTAGGCAAAGACGACATTAATTGGCGCTCATTATTCAATCAAAGGGCTTATAGCTACGCTAAGAGGGCCCACTTGCACAACTCCGCTCGACAAAGTATGTGGATATGCCACTTGTGAGCAGCGCACTGCTTTGCTATAGAGTCCATATGAATCACATGGAACCTCCTGACCAACTGCGTTGGAGGGAAACATACACCTCGACCAAGCAAGACACTCAAGGAGCAGAGCCCCGAGAAGTTGGGTCAATAGTCCGAATTGCCTTTTGGATGATTTTACGTTAGCGCCTCCTGATGATGAAGTGTGTTTCACTCTTCTGCATATTTACCCCAGAGCTCTTTCAAGTGAGCCCTCTTAGAGTAGTCGTACGCTCTTTGATTTAATCTCAACTCAAGCTATATACGCTGCGATTTTGTCGAACTGGATCTCTATTGACTGTCGATTAACTATCGTGCGTGCTATCCTGCTCTAGTGTAGTTATATGCCACGCAAATGCAGCGATTTTATCATTAACTTTATGAGACTTGCCTCAAACTAGTCTGTTCTCTAGGTCTAACTGGGCGGTGATTCATTAGTTTTAGCTGCTGGAGTGACTTATGCTCGATGTTACCACGTGGAGCACAATTGTCAAAAGGTGTCAATACAAATGGCTAGTCCCCTTCAAATCGTCAATGGTGAATAAGGATTTGTGTAGAATATCAAATCGTAGTGTGCCATGCAGGCAATGTTTATAGCATTCAGGATCTAAACGGGACATTGCGTGGACAAGGAGCATATCTTGCAGTGTTAAATCAACTTGATTTATGAATGTCAAATGTTACTATGACGTTGGGATGTCTCTAAACACAGGTACAATTAGTCACCTGCATCTCTGATATTACTGAGTACTGATCCATTCTTTCTAGACCAACTACGTGAAATTGGTGCGTGGATCCGGACGTTCATTCATAAGAATTACAGCATCATTGGCTGCAGAAGATATCTATGGTACTCCATAAATGCCACATATAAGGAAAGGGCTAGTTTTCCCTTTGTAAAGTGTTTTGTTTCACCGCATAATGTACAGGTGCTGGAAAGGGCTAGTTTTCCCTTTGTAAAGTGTTTTGTTTCACCGCATAATGCACAGGTGCTGATAGATAATTGATCTTCGAGTCAGGCTGTTAATTTAGCATTAGCTACGACCTAAGATATATATTTCATTTCGACTTACAACGGTAATGGGCATTTTCGTCTTTCAGGCATCCTTTCAAGTGATGGGCACGTTCTAAGAGCTGCATGGAAATGCACAAATATATAACTCATCCATATGTGCATACTTATCATTGACTGCGGGCGTTGAATGACTGTCATAATACATTTTTCGATTCCGACCTATAGAGATGAATTATACTTATTTTTCATAGCATGATCAATACTGTCGTTTATGTGATAGCGAAGATACCTTATCTGACAAGAGTCTACCTGTATTCGTATTGTGGTCGCTTTAAACAAAATAGCCCCCTTTCAATTCTGATGACACACAACGCAATCTCAGAAAGATTTCCGGAGAACAGTATTATGGCGACAAATGAATATCGACTTAAATCCCGAAATCATCAAAAGGCTATCCTATTTTTGCAATGGAACTAATTGATGATTTTCATTTGACAATATGGAGCTCTGGGGCAGGAAGACGGCACCCAACACACATCTCATTGGTAGAACACAAACGAACCAACACGTGATGAAGCGATTTCATCAGCCTCCGAGTAAGGTAATCAAAAGCTTTCTTCCGTGCAATACATTGGTCATAGATTTGATTAACTGGAGCTAGGTTTTGCATGCGTTCTTGTGATGTCAATCGCGCAAACATACCTATTTCCTCGAGTATTCGCCCCGAGTTACGCCTATTATAATCATCACTGGAATGCAATAATTCACAACAGAACGGCCGATCGCATAGTGTGCATATGACCTAATTCTTGAAACACTATTATCGCTCCATTAACCTCGGTTACAAGTGAAGTGTCAAGTGAATCCCTTCGTGTGGTATACTAACAACAATAGTCGACGCAAACGGAGACCGATCTAACATTTTGTGACTTTAATGTGATATAGATGTAGTGATATAATACCGGATGTGATGACGATCGTACATAACGGTCCAGATGACATTTTGTAAGTGTCGACATGCCTTATTCTAAAATCTAACATCCGAGGCCGTTTGCTCGATTGCATTCAACCTCAGAAGCCAAACAATCCGTTTTCCTCAGAGATTTGATGTTCTGGGAAGAAAATTGATGTCGGCTAGTGATTTTCTGATTAATTGGAATTGGGTTTATTTAAAACACCCAAACACAACAAAAATATGCAGAAGGCTTAAGCTACTTCAGCGGGATTTTTTTTTCAAAGCAATGCTTTGTAAACATAAAGCTGAAATAGTCGATTTTTCTATTGTGCGTTCTATTGCCTGTTACAAGCTGTCCTATTTTAAGAGGTCTAGAACAGCACAAACGCTAATTAATGAGTACACACGTTTTGAGTGGTAAGCTTGCAAATCCGATTCCAGGGATTACTGGCTTAGATTAACGCATCTTCTCTGCACCATGCATAACATTCTGGCGAATAACCAGTCGTTACAGGCACGTTTTCCAATATAACGAAAATATAACGATTCAGTTGAAAGGAATATGTGAAATACAACATTACAATAGGGCAAAGTCTTCGGTACCGCGAGTGCTTGCATGGAGTAACAGAATACTACACTAGATGTTATTCGGTAATGTGAAGCTCTTTTGCTTAAACAAAATACATCGAGGTAGCATAACATGCTTGACAATTAAAGTGCAAACCCTGAGACATAAAGAATAGATCAATGTTTTGGTTTCGTAGTGTGAGGATATTGCACGCGAAAGGTATTGCCCAAGAGTAATTTTTAACATAACTCTCTACAGATCTGTAGAATCAAGAGAGAATTTAACAAATAAAGCCCATAATTCCACTACAGATGACGGATACAAATTAGCTACAGAAGTGAGCTCAGTAATTGATAAAATGAATGTGCTCCAAATAATGCAATAAACCACTTTGTAGAACCCCCGCGACACAGGAGTCGATTGTACAAGCAGCATTATGACCCAGGAGCCTTGGTATACTGTGTTATTCATGATTCATTTGAAATAAGTCGGAATTCATAAGTTGATAAGAACGGAAATTTTCTTCCCTGTAGGTTTGATTCATGTTGGCTATAAGAATCTAAGAACGATTGCGATAATAAAGAGTGATGTTGTGAGACCCACCAAAAGGAACATTTTGGAATGTACAACCAGTCATCACTAAGACTGAAACATAGATGCGTGTTGACAAACATATCTATAACAGTCGTCAAATTACTCTCAAAAGAACCTCATAACATTCATATCCAATATCACTTACATTACATGAACAATTCCTGGATTTCCATCTCTCTCTTCGATGTCTGGCACTGCAGTTCGATGATACGTCTGGGCTGAATATAGATTGTTAAAATGGTGGATCAGTTTATTTGTGCCAACGTCGCAAAGGATAGCCTCCGATCATGTAATGATCGAGACGTGATCATATGATCTTATTAGCGATGAATCGGTGCAGACTTGAGGTTGAAGTAGAGCCTACTTAAAGGAACACCGTAACACAATACCCAGTCTGACGCACGGACGTTTCTACCACTGCATTCTTCAAAGACTTTTATTAGGCAAAGACGACATTAATTGGCGCTCATTATTCAATCAAAGGGCTTATAGCTACGCTAAGAGGGCCCACTTGCACAACTCCGCTCGACGAAGTATGTGGATATGCCACTTGTGAGCAGCGCACTGCTTTGCTATAGAGTCCATATGAATCACATGGAACCTCCTGACCAACTGCGTTGGAGGGAAACATACACCTCGACCAAGCAAGACACTCAAGGAGCAGAGCCCCGAGAAGTTGGGTCAATAGTCCGAATTGCCTTTTGGATGATTTTACGTTAGCGCCTCCTGATGATGAAGTGTGTTTCACTCTTCTGCATATTTACCGCAGAGCTCTTTCAAGTGAGCCCTCTTAGAGTAGTCGTACGCTCTTTGATTTAATCTCAACTCAAGCTATATACGCTGCGATTTTGTCGAACTGGATCTCTATTGACTGTCGATTAACTATCGTGCGTGCTATCCTGCTCTAGTGTAGTTATATGCCACGCAAATGCAGCGATTTTATCATTAACTTTATGAGACTTGCCTCAAACTAGTCTGTTCTCTATGTCTAACTGGGCGGTGATTCATTAGTTTTAGCTGCTGGAGTGACTTATGCTCGATGTTACCACGTGGAGCACAATTGTCAAAAAGTGTCAATACAAATGGCTAGTCCCTTCAAATCGTCAATGGTGAATAAGGATTTGTGTAGAATATCAAATCGTAGTGTGCCACGCAGGCAATGTTTATAGCATTCAGGATGGGACATTGCGTGGACAAGGAGCATATCTTGCAGGGTTAAATCAACTTGATTTATGAATGTCAAATGTTACTATGACTTGGATCTCTCTAAACACAGACAATTAGTCACCTGCATCTCTGATATGTACTGACCACAAATGTTTACAGCATCATTGGCTCCAGGAGATATCTATGGTACTTAGTTTTCCCCTAAACAAGGTTATCCAGTAGTAGTGCCACGCAGGACAATGTTTATAGCATTCAGGATCTAAACGGGACATTGCGTGGACAAGGAGCATATCTTGCGAATGTCAAATGTTACTATGACGTTGGGATCTCTCTAAACACAGGTACAATCTCTGATATTACTGAGTACTGATCCATTCTTTCTAGACCAACTACGTGAAATGGTGCGCGGATCGATTTCATCAGCCTCCGAGATATCTATGGTAATCAAAAGCTTTAGTTTTCTTCCGGTAGCAACACATTGGTCATAGATTTGATTAACTGGAGCTAGGTTTTGCATGCGTTTGATTGTGCGTTCTTGTGATGTCAATCGCGCAAACATACCTATTTCCTCGAGTATTCGCCCCGAGTTACGCCTATTATAATCATCACTGGAATGCAATAATTCACAACAGAACGGCCGATCGCATAGTGTACATATGACCTAATTCTTGAAACACTATTATCGCTCCATTAACCTCGGTTACAAGTAAAGTGTCAAGTGAATCCCTTTCTTGTGGTATAGTAACAACAATAGTCGACGCAAACGGAGACCGATCTAACATTTTGTGACTTTAATGTGATATAGATGTAGTGATATAATACCGGATGTGATGACGATCGTACATAACGGTCCAGATGACATTTTGTAAGTGTCGACATGCATTATTAGTCTTAAAGAGATCACTTTGTGATAAGAACCTGGTTTGTGCGTGACGTTATTCGGTCACTATGTTGCATCTTTTACACATGTGTTTTATTGTGTACATTGAATGAAGCCATTTCTGTACATACGATATGGATATTTATGTCAGAAGAGCGTTCCTGGATATTTATATTAAGGAACCCAGTCAAAATGCGATAAAATACAAGGGCATGGACTGGCTCCCCCGAACTGCTGTTGTCCACTTTGCGTCTATGGTGTAGCTAGTTTGGCTATGTCAACCTTTCCCTGTGTTTCATCAGTGGCTGCTATCATACTCAGATATAACGGTTGTTAGAATAATCTGCAAACAGTGCAGCGAACTTATTGTACAAAATATTTCCTTTTGCTAGTCCTTTGCGTCCAAACTTCGACTACAAATAGTCATATAAACGACCTGCAGCTTATCGTCTGCCTCGAGCTACCACTTAACCCTCTCATAGCTGCCATCTATCCCTGTTAGCGTTCGTTATCATCTCTTGCTGAGTTGATGTGGATTAGGTTTTGAAATAGGTTTATCAGACATTTCTTGGGAGCCCAACAGATTTGGGATCGATGCTATAAGGTTTATCTCAAGCTTGCTTTTAGTATCTTTCCATATGGATTCCTCGGCATCATAAACCTGACACACAAATGATGAATTGTGGCATATAGTGGACCTCGCTCGTCCAAATGACGCCTCATTCTTACAGCCGACTACTGCGAGACTTTCAGTAGATGACATGAGTAGCGGACGCCTTTGCTACATAAGTCGCCCAGTTACTTCCGGAATATGTAAGAAGAAGCTGATTGATCAGGAGACGCTTCCGTATTAACCACCAGAGATAACGACGAGAGTCCATATACTGCAGTCTGACAGCCTTTTCTGAAGGAGATGGTTACAAACTACAGGTCAGGAAACTCTACCATAATCACAATGACACAAAAGGCCGTCTGAATATTTTTTAAGAGTAAATGACCTCTTCATAATACGTTAGACAGGACAGACATCATCTTAAGTAATCGTCTTAGCTAATCAATGCGCTTCCCGCTGCGATGTGGGACTGGTTGTAGGTTAACGTTGTACCCGGCTGTAAACTTAGTAAGACAAATGATTGCTTAACAAAAACGAATGATTGCAATAATATCCATCAAACAGCAGTGATCGACAGTCAATAGAAGCCCCCGCGTTCATATTAAATTAATTTGTTGTAGGCTACAGCCATGAGAGCAGAAAATCGAACAGAAAGTGGAGTGACATTTCGGGGTTGGAAGGATAATGGTGCTTCTGAAGTGTAATATATATAAGCTTGTATTTGTTTTCAGTCCAATTAAGTCTGCCACAAGGGATCATTGTATTATATTACCGCTGTAAGTGTCCTTGAGTATGAACATATCTGTCAATGCAGCTATTGTCATCAGGGATTACCTGAGAAGGTCAAAGCTTGTTTAAAAAGAAGACAAGCGCAATTGTAACCTCATTTAGGCCTTGGGTCATGCTTGAGGAGAGGGCACTAATGTACTAACTCAACCCCTAACAGAGCATGCTGATAAATAATCAAAATTCTTGACTCACATAGAAGGGGTTCTAATATTAATCTTTTAATCGCTGCTTATACCAAGGTCTAGGTTAATTGGCGATATATGCGTGGGTTGTGCTAACTAGCAATTGAAAGGCTGGTGACCAATGCTCCCATTGATTAAGTAAGATGGCTGTTGCATAATTCAATAATTGTTCGCTGATGGTTAGTAAGTTTTTGGTGTGGTGATCATCTAGATACACGTACAATATATTACAAAGATGGATTGACGATCAGTGTCCGTCTATGAATGAGACAAGGTCAACAGCTGAGATAAGGTCATAGCTGCTGGCGATGATAATTCCCATATGCCTTGCATTTACAGAGGCTCGGATACCTATGTTATTGTGTACTAAACATAGAATGCGTTCATGGTGATGAATTTGCAACATTTTGATATCATTATATTATCTAACATAATGCTAAAGAGGACCATTATCCACAATGTGCAAAGTTATATATTATAAGTAATGATAATAACAATGATAATGGTTTCCCCAAATATGGATATACACATATAATCGGTAAAATTTGGAATGCTGCTGACGTATTCATCCGTATCGCTGTGCCCTCCTAGCTCTGTGTGGTGCTTTTCCATGGGAGTTATACGATGAAGACTTGCAGCGACTTTTCTAATAATAATTTGCTCATAAATCCACTAATGTCTAGTGCGCGGACGTATGCTCAATTATATGTTTTAGGTATTGGTTTGGACCATACAGATATTGAACTCAGAGTGTAGCATAATTCTTAATAAACGAGGCTCAAACACCAGCGCATTCCGTCAGAGCTATTAGGCTATAATGACTAAGGGTAGCGGGTTGCTTGGGTAATGTAGTTTGGCTAGAATGTCAAAAAAAAAAAATGACCTAAGAGAGAAGAATAAATAATGGATGAGATCCTCAGTGGCTAGCAGAGAACGTGCTCTCAGCGGAATATCAAGCTATGATTCCCAGTGAACAGATCGTCGTACACTTCCATATGTGTATAGGCACACCAGCCTTAATGCTAGATAGGACAAATTAATATAATTCAACCATCTTATGAAGGATCGCAGGCGTGCATTGCTGCCAGTATATGACAATAACTTTACAGAAAATACCATCATGAGGCTGCTAAGATCGCGTTTCACACATCAATAATGATGAAGATGGCGACATTGACGATAATGAAGATTTTCTAGGAGCATCATTTGCTATTCTGCAACAAATGGTACCCTTCAGTTGAGTATGCCTGATGGTTTTTCAGACTGGTGTGGGGTCATCGAGTGCTGCAAACCCTTTCAATTAGTACGATGATCGATGTTACCATTAACAATTTGCTTTGGAAATGTACAAACATGTAACTTATTGTTGGCAAGAACGAATATCACAATTAATCAATCGATGTAAATAATTAGTGTCCCATTGACAGGAGCAGTTACACATGTGTTGCTTAATATGATGGCAGAGACACATACCCAGGCCTCAGCCGCTTGTTAATGTACTGAAGTCGCTTGTGCCACTTATGGTACAACTGCTTCAGTGTTGTGGCAAATTAATATTGACTGATGTGCTGAAAACGTCCAAAAGGGCCACCAAAACCCTGCAATGGAATCAATTGATGACTGTCAACTTATCCAGACTGATATTAAGTGGCCGTAACTTCCCTCTCTCCAAATAACTGCAAGTTGGTACAAATTGATAGCAAGTACGTGGATCGATGGACAGTTACGTGGTGCTTTCTAAAGCATGTCCACCGCTAAGTGTATTTCTACTTCTACAGATTCTGGTGACGGGAACGACACTAACTGGTGACAGTAGATCCTATCACGTGCTGGTTGAAATCAGAAGACTATTGAGTCGGATACACTTCTATCGCCAGCTAGGTTGTCATTTGCCTGAAAAGTGGGGAAAATTGACGGAGTATGTTGTTTCGTATTTGAGACTACAAGAGGCAAACCAACGGGAGCTGCTTAGACTCACAACTGAAAACAACATCTCATCGATCAATAAATGCATATTCTGTCGTCGCTGGTATTTGTAACATGACAGTTCCGTTCCATAAGAAACAGCAATACCAGGTACATAGTCGACTGTGTTGATGGCCCCGTCAGAGAGCATAGTCACCCATCAACATGACGTACTATTTAGCTACTGGCAAAGGTGACGGTCATTTAAGCGGTAAGCAATAGTTTTAATTCATGATACATAAAATAAGGAAATGTGTTACGATTTTGGGGGGGATTTATTTCACTGTCTACGTAATGTATGATGTTAAATTTTGTGAAAGATGACCCATATGCAATTGTGTTCACACAGTGTAGTGTATGGGGCAGAGGCACATAGCATCGTACAGCTAACTCACGCCACCCACCTGCCCCTTTTTTCACAAACCAAACTATTCTTTAAAATACCTGTATTACATTGTAACATTCGTTTTCTGCCGATCTGAGGTAACTCGCCATTTCATAAGAGCGCTCAAGACAGCGACTAGCTACTCGGTTAGATAATTACCTAAAGCATTTTAATACCAAACATTAACATGGAATTGTCTGCGGGAGAACACACTGATATCAAAAATACAATTATTATAACATTGAGCTGATTTCTTTTACGTCATCATAAAACGTCTTGAATTTGTTGAATATGAAATACGGTGTTGACATCGATGGTTGATAGTCATTTTTGCATTTGATATAATGATATACATGGTAATATTTAGTCACACAGACCAGTTGAGCCTTGGACATTACATCTCTTCTAACCACCGGGTGCACGTCATACTGCAGTACAATCTCAATATCGAATTTTGATTGAATTCTAGACGATTTCTGAGAATCATGTTGTTGTCTAGCATGTATCACAGAAACAAGCAACATGATTGCCCGCCACTAGGCTTTGAAAGGTAGGACATTATTTAATTTTACAGTTTGTCTAAGAAATATGCTTGAAGAGAGGTTGCCTACCTACTTCCTCTGAGACAGCTGTATCCTGAGTCGCGCATGCTGACAAAATCTCCACTTCCAGTCATATCTCCCAGTATAATAGTATTAACAGAGAGTAATACAACACTCAAAGCCCCGATGTAAAACAAATCATGGCAGAGTAAATCAATAAATACAAAAACTTAGCATCAAATTACGCGACAGACGATGGTATGGGCGGGAGCAGATGTGGGGATGGAGTGGGAAACAAGCAGCAGAAACAAAAAGCAAGTAGTAGTTAATCCATTACATCAATCTCGTCGTAATGACATTGCATCCAAATGAATGCCCCTGTCTGGAATGATAATCAAGCTATTATGTACATACCTTGGTTATCTCAACATGAACTGCTTTGTTGGTTACTCATAACACGGGATTTACCGGTCATTCACTAGTATTATTATTCAGAGAAACAACAAAAAGGCAATGCTATCGAGCAGGTCCAATTTCATGTCTGAAGTAAATGGCTAGCATGTTATCGCTTCTTCGCTGATGCAACAGTAGAAAAGCATATCAATATTAGGTGGTGAAACTTCTAACAAATTGCCGTTCACGTAGCATCATGACGGAGACTATAAGGAGCCACAGAAGATAATGGTAACGTTTTATGTTATTGAAGAGAAACGTGGCATTTTTGCAACAAAGACTAGAGGCGAGCTTACAGCAGACTTCTTTTCTCAATTTCATTTCATAATGTTAATAATCTTTGTTAGAATGATTACAGTATTTATTCCCTGACAGTGTATATTTGACCCACATAGGACATAGTGGTCTACACTCATGATTGATTATGGTTTTTTCTGGCAAGTGGCGCAAGATAAAAACCACTACTTAAGTATTCATTGCAACAACAAAATTGCGTACTTTCTATGTGCATTATGATGCGCTAAAAGTGTGCCGGCTAATGCGATGCTTCCTCGTGTCATGCCATTGACCTATATATTAGTCAATGCCAGTGCTTGCTTTGACGTCAAGGTTCAAGATCACATATAACATCCTCAATAATATGCGATGCCTTATCCCGAAAGAGACGATAGTCAAAAAGCCTGGTATATTGCAAGATTGTTTCGTTACAAGCAACCGATTACAAAACATTATTTCTTTACCATCCACGATTGCTTGCAAACCTGAGCTTCCTACCATTCTAGAGCACGATTGCAAACCGGCCACTGATTACTCGCTTAATCTTGTTCACTCATACACAGTAATCTAATAGTGGTACAATAATTTTCAAGTATTTGACAATATTGAAGCTTTGTAGTGCAGACGATATTAGCTTAGCATTAACGCGGTATAAGAGTTTCTGTTGGTGAAGATTCGCTGCAATGCCATCATGTATTAAGTTCCGGGTCCAGTGAATGAATAACTGTGTGAAATATTTACCTCCTTAATTTGTTGGGCCGAAAATTCCTTTCAATATATCACTTAGTTCATATAAACTATTGATTACATCCTACATGATATATGCTAGCGCTTCGAGAATTCCTTGAATACTTTACGCAAACACAATCTCTAAACAATTCATACACCGTGTATCACTGCATGTGGTGAGAATATAGCGTAGGTAATTCAATGGTCTCAGGTGCCTAGCTACAATATTCAGACCCAGTTAAGCAGATCACTTTCGCCATTGGAGTGCTATAATAAAATTAACTACAATTCTTACTTTAGCACAGGCAACACTGTATTGATGGCCCTTTTCACTCTGTTTTGAGGAGTGGTGCTAAACACAGTAATAAGTCTATAACCCTTAAAGAGACCGAGACATATTTCCCAACTGTCATTAATAATATTAAGTATTCATCACGGGTTGAAAATTGAACTAAGATATGTGTGCTATATAGCGGTATAGATTATTTGTCTGATTTCAAATAAATGGCCTAGTAAGTGGAGGCGTCTGGTGGTGCTTCACGATGGTAGCCGAGCAAAAGAGATGGGAGATGTGAGAGGATCATGTTGGCGATTTCCAAAAGGTTATACTCGGATTTGATTACTGAAAAACATATTCATGACTCATTGCAATGTTGATCCTATTACTTAGCAAATTCGGCTCTCTAGTGACTGTAACTGGGGTGGAACACGATATATTTGCCATATATTTATAAGTTCATAAATAAGTGATAATGTTAGTTATCATGATACATTAATACACAAGCTAGGTTACATATTATCGCGAAACAGTACAATCGAAATGCAAAGCTGTAAACTCCATAAAGTTGACATAAAGTATTCATATATTCATCATTGTTTTACGATATTTTATATAAACAGATGTTGCCCCCCCACCATGCTACCATGTATGTGAGCTTACGACTCCATAGTCGAATAATCGATGACAAAAACGCTCCTCCAGAGGGCGCTTGCGGGTCACTCGAATACTAGCCACGCAGAGACTCCCTAGTATGATCCACCACAGTGTATATTCTGTCATGGCTGCATAAATCTTCGGTAGCAAAACTCGATAGCAATATTCAACACGAGAGAAGCTCTCATAAAAGGCATTAATCACATGATATTGATGGATGCTTTCCCGTTAAATGTAACGAAGTTGTTGACACCGTACTTCAATGCTGATTAACGAAAAATACTCCATATTCTGACGGTGACATTCAACGGCATAGAACAAATACGACAACGCATACTGAACCCCCGCTCCCGGTGCTCGCGTCGTGGTGTCGCGTTAAGCTATATCACGTTTCTGCATATCAAAAATCTCATGCTGTAAACGATGCTCCTCCAAAAAGGGAATTAATCACATAAAAGTGATTGATTGTTATTTTTCTTACATGCAGTTAATGTTTAGACGGGGTTCTTCAATACTCATGGAAGAAAATTTTAACAATGGTAAGAAATAGAAACGCAAAGAATATAACACATATCTCATTCTTTTGTCAATACATCAAAGCTCAACACATGCATCGCAGTAGATAGTATAAACTGCTATATGTCAAGACTATTGCACATATCGGTGGACTAGTGATATTTCTTGTTAGCTCATAATGTTGCACGACAAATATAATTAGCCTTGTTCTACACGATGAATGCAGTGCGTGATAATGTTGTTTTCATGCGAATGTTATTGAAATGCTGGAATATACTGTGGCTGTGGTTTGTAGAACTAGAGTGCGGCATCGGATAGGTATATTTCGCTCTTTTTATTTGGGTGAGTCATAAAGATATATCCATTAGCTAGGCCCAGCAGCGCAAAAATGCATTATGACATTGCAGTGAGTCATTGTAAAATCAGCTTGAGCAATATCTATGGAAGATATAGTCCATACATTATTAAAGCTTGGCTAATGTCGGTGCCGTCTCAAAGGCCCGGCTTGCAATTTCTACGTATCTCGTTTACGTTTATGAGCAGGATTTTGCGAGTCGACAGCGTGAGCTTTACAATCGTGATTCAGTACATTACGAAGCGACACCAGCGGCTGGCAATGAAGTAGTACTGCATCATCAATGGCTGACAGCGAAACAATCGCCAGTTGCAGGTTTTAAATAATATATGCTTCGTTAAAAGAGTCCTGGCATTTTTTTGTGGTCCATTGTGCGTCTCTTTAAGTAGGTTTGGTATTGAGATTCGAGTGATGGTTGTAGAGAACAGCATGCGTCGGTCGAATGTGGATTAATCAAAGATAACCAGTATAATAGACTAGTGTAATCTCCTTAGCAATTACCAGCTCTATTAATATCAATATTTAAGTAAGACCCAAGACCTCAACACCCAAGCTCGCGATGTTCTGTTTTGATAATGGCATTCTATGCCGCGTCTGAATGCTACCTGTGAGGGAGGTGTTGAGTGCCAAATCGATAACACACCTACCCTTCATCATAACGTACCCTCTCAGTCATCAGTTGATGGAGTAACCTCCAACAGCTTATATTAATTATACGCCCCAGTTTCCCAGATCCACAAGGGACCTACTTGTCACCTGCCACTTCCCCCCTCTCCTCATACATACCCCATATTCTAGAGCCACATGACCTTCCTGCCCAGGCAACGCCCGATAGCCCCAACCCTCACAGACCTGGCTACGGCATGTCCCATGAGAATTGGAATGGCGTGCCTTAGTCATTGAGAGAAGCAACTTATATTTCAAAATCAGTTCTCTCCTGACCTCCGAGCTCAACAGATCTCTCTCTAAAATTTAGGCTAAGTAACATCGTAAATTCGAAAGTTGAAAACAGTTTAATAAAGTTCAAGTTGTTATAAACCCTACATCTGGAGTTCGAGTCGTCATTATTACAAGTGCGTATCGTGAGCATCTCAACACCACAGATCACGATACGACAGAGGGATGCACCTTGTTGAGGCATTCATAAAATTGTACAAGTTTACATGGCATCCAGCATCCACATCAACACTGCTTGAGAAACAATTCCTTGTAGTCTCCAACTCTACTGTATATGTAGCCATCTAATAGTATACAGAAAAAGAGGTATCTATATAACTTCACATCCAAAATATTTACTTTTGTAAATGAATGATGTATCAGGCAATGATGTACATTGTGTAACTGATCAATCTATGCTGCGGATGTAGTCATGTGAGGCGACTTATTAATGCTAGCACAAGCCAGGACATGCCACGCCAGTTTTTGACTTGACAGTACCACCTGCTCTCTATTCGAGGAACAAAACTTGCAAGTGCTCCATGAATTTGGATCAGTGTCCTTGTGCAATCAAAAACATTCCAGAAATCACCAGTTCATGTACCAATAAGTCATTTTCTAAGCAGAGGCATATCAGAATGACGTTTTTTAAATAGTTAAAAGCAGACCTTTATTACCGATCGCATAAGCAGAGAAATGGCTATAAATAACCTCCAATCCGGAACACGGATTTTGCCATTTCACTGTTTCTTTTGCAGCTGTGTGCTTATACCATAACAGCCATTTATTGGCTCACTGTCATGCATTCTGATTAGCGCTGCCTAAAAGCAAATACGATTAAAGCGACAAGTTTCTCCATCTAAAAAATGTGTTCTCTAAAATTGTTCATCGCGCAGTTCCCGGCTGGTCATTCACTGACGATCTGTGTCAGAAAATTCAACGCGACCAAGATATTTGCGTTTGAAGTACCTGTCGCGTTATGTCAACGTCTGTTCTGTCCTCCTAATATGTCAGTTTTCTGATATAGCTTTATTTGCAATGCGCCACACACTATGTCTTCATTACACTCTACAAGCCCCAGTCTGTTTGAGACAGCAATATGAGATCATCATTTCCTTGTTGTCCATCTATCCAGCTCTCTCATATTACTCTCAAAACTGACGATGAGACGTTATATGACACGTATTGTCACCATTGTCAAGCATCACCAGAATGTGTTGCACATATCTCAGACTATTATCATCTACAATGGAATATTTGAAATAATTATTGAATCATGGGAATTGTTTCTATCTGCGTCAATGTAATAAGGCTGACTAGCCACTACCCGGAAAGTCTTATAATTGTCATCAATAGTGATTATCTTAGTTTAAACCATAATTGTGGCTGGGCTGATTCTATAGCTTGGTTTATTTTATCAGTGTATTGCTAGCTAGCCGAGACGATTGAATTGCCAACACTGTATCTAAGCATGCGGTTATACACGTTGCTTTGAATAGTTCTAGTGATGAATCGATTGGGTGATATTGTCATTGTGTTTTGACAATTATCAAAGTTACCATGCTCAGTATCAGAGTATAGGCAGCTTAATTCACAAAATACTATACCTTTAAATGAAAACAGGCTTGAGATAATGTAGCCTGAATACGAGGGCACCAACACACCATACACAGTCTGTCGCACGGCCGTTTTTACCTCGGCAAGAACTTTTCCAAGCTCAGATTGGTATTTAGCGAGGAGGCAACATTAACATCGCTCATTAATCACTCTGTGTCACTGGAGATCTACAGGCTTCTGATCACAGGTGGTGCCACTGATCGCAATGTTTGTTTTATGAATATCTAACGTGACTATCGTGCCGGATTTTCACCAAACTCTGAGATGTAGCGTAATGCCTGCTGTTCTGTGAATACTGAGGCAGAGTGCTAACCTGATTTGCAAGGCTCCGGAAGTTCGTTCGCTAGAATTACAGCAACACTGACTATCGCGGCTATGTGCTATAACAATGCGACACATACAGATAAATTCCGCCTGTTAAGGCTTTTTCTGTGGTAATCGATTTAGCAGCATCATGCATATGTGTCGATGGAAAGTTAAATTTGTCATGAGTCTTGGTATGGGTCCCGTTGTAAGCTAGCCTATTTACTCCTCGGTTGACCAAACCATCGAGCAAAACACCTCGAATTTAGCACAACATATTATCCATACAGAACACTCTTTGTAAAGTGCCAAGCAGTATCTATTGGAGATGTCACCTGCATCGAACAAACCATGATGCTTTATACACCCATCAAAGCCATATTCCACCAGCAGTCATGTAACCAAGCCAAACCGTATCTTGACGGGGCAGATCACAAAGTTTAACCACGTCAAATCTGAGTACCAAGCTACTATTAAGTTTAATACGAACACCTCAATATTACGCTCAGCATTAACTACAGTCCATTAGAAACCAGCATATACAGCTGGGTTAAAAACTTCCGCCATCTTTTTTCCACGAGTTTTTTCAACTCTGCCCAGTTTGCCTTATCCCTGCTCACATCAGCCATAAATCAAATCACCTACCCTAATCTAACCATCCATAAGACCAGCCCACCTGTTCGATAATCCCAGCGCTACCACCTATGTTATTAAGGACGAAGCTTGAACTTGCAATGGCATTACGTTATGATTACACCCTTAATCGCAGTCACGACCTGGATCATTTCCGTGGATTAAACTTAATGCCAGTATCAAGCACAAGCGACTTTCAAGCCATGCTTACTGGCACAGCTATGGTGGCTGAATCCTCGTATTCGATTAAGCAAAGCTTTATTCGCATCAGACCATCGTTATGCTGATGACACTCATTGTACATGGCATAAGAGGCATATTCGGCAACTGGGCATTCACTCTCCATAATCTTGAACGATCACCAGGCCATCGTCAGGTGCAAAAAAATATGCGAGCTCTTGATTTGTCGAGGGGAAACAAACGGATCGTAATCAATAAAAAATAATCCCTGACGCAGATATTAACTTTCAAATGCCTTTTTTTTATAGCAATGATGATGCACGAATAAAATTTTCTAGGAATAATTTGTATTGATTACGAACGGTTTGATCCATTAGTCGAAAAAAACGCGTGAGCCTCCCGCTTGACCAATCAGAGCTCGTAATTGTCATGCCCCTGACGATCGTTCAAATTCCGGCTGCAGGAAGTATTTTCGGCTAAACTCGAATAAAGTACACAAATGGGAGCGAATGTCGGGGCGAGTGGTTTTGTAAGGTAGATTGCATCATCCTGAAGGAGTAGAGAGCGCCTCTCATCACAGGGATATCCAGGTAGCCCTGCCAAGTTCTTTCACCATTCACAACAACAATTAACATGACGTTTATCCAATGCCCCTCAATGTAATATGACAACGCCTACCACCGCAAGTGAACAACTTTGCGGTGAATGTTGGTATCCCTACCATCACACAACTCAATCATCTTCTATACCCAAGCATTGCGCTTATTGTCTATAGAATGCGATAATCTGCCTGTGAATTACTACAGACGCGCCGTTCATTGACGAGGCAATTAATAATAAATGGCGATCTAATTTGCTTCAGGCAAAGCACGACTATGGGACGTATATAATCAGTGTGTTGTATAGGTCGTGTGTAGCTTTGATTACATACCGTTATAAGGATTTCCTCTAAATTGCATTTGTGACGGTATCTGTTAAGTGGTTTTGAATAAGTAGACTCATGGAGCGGTGGGCAGAGAGAGATGGATGATATGACAACGTAAGATTGATGGTGTATGCTGAATTAACCGGTCCATGAATGAGCCCGCTTCGACAAGACCCACTTATTTCATTCAATTTGTACGAGAGAAAAAAATGTGGCAATAAGTTATATTGAAGATTGATGATTGCATTCAGACTCAGAAGCCAAACAATTCAAAACTAGGCTCTGTATGATATAACAATGCAGCCACCCTGCTAGTGACGTAAAGAAATTAGCTATCAAACGGACTGATCAATTAGAGTTGGGTTAATTCAAAACAGATAAAAACAACAACAATGTACAAAAAGCTTGTTCAGTGGATTTTATTTCACTTTGGATAATGGGATACTACACTGCTATTTGGTAATGTGAAGCTTATTAACTTCAACAAAATATATAGAAGTAGCATAAAATAGAGCCACACATTCAAGTGCAAGTCCTTAGACATATCGAATTGATCAATATTACAATTTCGAAGTATGAGGATTTTGTAGGCAAAAGGTATTGACAGAGGGCAATTCATGACATTAATTCCTAGAGATCTGTTCAATTGAGGCAGAATTTGATCAATAAGGCCCATAATTCCACGACAAATGATGGATACAAACCAGCTATAAAATTGCTCCAAATAAGACAATAAACTACTTGATGGGACCCCTTAACACACAACTCTTTAAGCCGCCTGTCTACAGGAGCAGGAAAACAGAAGCTTGGAATCCAATGTTAATCATTTGAAATAAGTCGGAATTCATGCAGTCGATAAAAACGGAAATTACCTTCCCTGTAGGTTTGATGAATGTTAACTACAAGCACCATTGATTACGATAATGTTATAAGACCTGCCCAAATGAACCTTTTGGAACGTACAACTTGGCATTTCTAAGACTGAAACATAGATGCGTTAATAACAATAAAAGTCTTCATATTACTCTCAAACGAACTTCATAACATTGATAACCAATATCACTGCATGTTAAATTGCCACCTATCCCTTCTCTGTCGGGCACTGCAGCTTAATGGCACATGGGTCCGTCTCGATCACAAAATAGATTATTGATTTGGAAGTTGCGTTGTGCGCGCAGGATAATATTACGTCTGGGTTATATATGGACTGTAAAATGGTGAATCAGTTTATTAGTGTAAACATCGCAAGACATAACCTCAGATCATATAAGGATTGAGACGGGATCATATGATGTTATTAGCGATGAATCGTAGTTTAAGTAATGGTGAGAGTGCCGCCTGCATAAGAGACGCACCGTAACACAATACCTAGAATGACGCACATACGTTTCTACTGCAGCATTTTTAAGGACTTCTGCCAAGCCGACTCTTATTGTCGCATTGCTAAATATACGCGCAAATACGGCAATGATTGTCGCTCATTATTTAATCAAAAGACTCACAGCTTTGCTAACAGGGCTCACTCAAACCTTCGCTCGACAAGGTATATGAACACGCATCTTGTGAGCAGCGCGCTGCTTTGTAATAGCGTCTTATACAATAACATGGAATCTCCTGAATTATTGAATTGGAGGGAGACAGTCGCTTTGACCTTCGAAGACACTCAATGAGCAGATCCACGAGAAGTTGGAGCAACAGTTTCATGTGCTTATGGGTGATCTTCCGGTAGCACCCCATGATGATTGACTTTTTCACTCTTGTGCTTACTTACCGCCGAGCTCCTTGCAGTGATCCCTCTTAACATAGCTATAGCTCTTTGAATCAATCTTCACTCAAGCTATATACGCTGCAATTTTGTCAAACTGTAGCTCTATAGATTTACTATCGTGCTTAAATGCTTGTCATGCTGTCCCAGATGGTTATATGCCACCGATGTGCAGCTGGGCGGTGATACATTCGTTTGAGCTGTCAGTGCGATTATTGCTCGATGTTACCACGCAGAGCACAATTTAGCCTAAGGTGGCAATGCTAATGGCGCTCATGTATAGTTGATTTTTGAATGTAGTCTCAGACTGTAACGTTTGCATTATAAACAACATAATCTATATTTAATTTTGACCTTAAACAATGTTTCACTTCTACTTTAATCACTATACTTTTCAGTTTTTGTCTTTCAGGCAAGTGATGGGCATGTTCATGGAGCTGTACAAATCAATGCATGCTGTCCAATCATGGCTTCATTACACGGATGTGGGATTCGTACCATAAACTTTCCAAGACAATTTGCGAGGGCGGAGGTCTGGTGATGTCACGGTTGTAATTATCTCGTTAAGATAACCAGTCTACCTCAGTCATCGTGTGAATTGGCACGGCTCTAACCATCAAAACGACAGTAGCTGATGGAAGAACATGTGGATTTATGACCCAATTTATCGTTTGATTTAAATTTGTTAAGGCCAACAAATCACTATGACCAACCATTCAGAGACGTGTGACATTGTTCTGCTGGATCCAGAAATAGCAGGTATTCTAATTGGTTTTGCATCGAGACGGTTATAAATTGGAGATCAAAGCTATCGTTGGTTCTATCTGTTGGCTGCTGTATAATCCAGTAATAGTCTGATGACTGTTATCTTTTTTGGTGCGCTGTACATTTGGCTACCTGGAAGGCGCATTAAAGTGCAAACGATATGATTGATGGTGTGTGTATGAACGGGACAAGGCTCACTTATCTCAGTCGCTTGGCTAAAAAGTCATTCAATTTGTACTAGACAAAGTGGATCACATCAAACGGACCATCCGCTATTGTAAAATAGGCAATTTAGAACATTACCTGTACGCAATCAGCCATTCGACCTCCATGTGGCACCGTCTAGTGCAATGCACAATGTAATGTTACTTAGGCATGCATGATTTTGACAAATTGAAAATACTGCTGTTTAGCTGCAAACGCCGCTATTCGGATCCATCCGCCATGGTATAGGTTTGAGGTCAGGCAAGGTAATTGTGGTTTGGCTCCACCTATTCAATTGAACACCATCACTTTCGGAGTCCACACAGCCGTTATATGAAACATACAAGGCAACGAAATGGGGTCTCCCGTCGCTATCAAGGGTAACGGACATGCCGTGTTGATTCAAGAGCAACGAGCGTTCCTTGGTATTTTCTAGAGCGAAAATTTGTTTGATTTAGATAAAAACACATTTTTCATTATCGCTTACGATGTTCGCGCCACCGTGCCACTGTAGCTGCAGACCCTAAGTCAGTCTTTAAAATTGTCACTAAATGAGAGGTATCTGCTGTCAACAAAGCGAGCCTGTTTCAAGATCACCCGTACGAAGCTCCTGCAAACAATAATGGATCATATGAAATTGAACAACAATTGTTTTGGGTGTTACTTTAACGGTCTATAGAAGGAAACAAATTCCACAAAGGTCGGCCGGTAAATGTCAAGGAGAAAATATATAACAAGCTAATATTGCCATGTATCTTATACTTTTATCAAGATGTCATAGATACTTGCATCACATTAAGTAGTTTTTGTTGGTAGCTTTTATCTCGCATCAGAATGTAGCCTCGAATCGCGTGTTCATGCCACCGGATACTAGTCATATACTGCTTTATCAACTCAAAGTCAGACGAGCGTCACAACAGTCGCATTCACACATCACATTTCTAATATATTTAGGGTCATTCATATTACTAATACAAACATTCTATTCCAAACCATTTCAACATAATCTGGTGGCGACATCATACGTGCCTTGGAAACAGTAAGGTTACCCACGCACTGCATTGATTTCTGGACGTTATCGGATATTTCAATTAGTGTATCTTTTCGGGTTATTTGGTGCGATTATTGAGCCAGCAGTTCGCATAGTGCATCGCTATATATAGATTATTGCCACAAGCAGAGCTATTAACGAGAGCCGCGCTGTCATATGGATTCCCCAGCCAGACTCTATGCATTATTTACATCATGTTTGCTCTTGAATTATGCCTAACATCTGCACCGAAAGAGCATAAGTGGTAGGGCTATATTTAGGTCATACAACATTTGTTGCTAATGTCACTCGCTGGGATAATGTTACTGGGGAAAGGAAGTTATAACAATAGGATGGTCGCCTCATAGAAGCGGACTACGCCTGGATTAAATATGACATTGGCTGTATGGATACAATCAATAGAGGTTAGGCATATATTTCCGTTAATCGGTAGCATATATAGGGAATTGCAGTTTGCGATGAAACAACCAGAAACCTGCTGCCTTCCATCACAAAAATGACCGACTAAGACATCGTCTTTTGGGGTAGGGGTGGGTGAAGAGTAAATCTTCAACGCGATTCGTCCTTGCTAATGTTGTCTATATATCATCTGAAACTTTATACCCACTGTTAGCGACATCAGGGGCGAGGGTTGTGTTAATGAAGGTCGTAAAGATAGAGGCATGAATGGCAGAGGGATGAAGAGTCAAGCAGTACATAGATGGGGGTGGGAGCCGAAGAATAGGTAGAAGAGGGATGGGGATAAAAAATGGAAGGGGTGGATTGAGGGTAGACGAGCCAAGGGTAAGAAGCACAAAGAACAAAGTGACGACGAATGGCAGGATGGGGTATTTAGAGAATATGAGGACGGACCGGTGAGGGAGGGAGTTGGAGTCTTGGAAAGGAGGTGTCAAGCAAAGCAGATGATGTTCCTGTGTATCTGTTAGGGAACAACGATGATAACATATGTACGTATCAGTAAATGCGCGTCATGCTTACCATCATGCTCATAAATAAATATTTTAGGTGACAAAATGACTTGGTTTTGAAAGTGGGTCAACATAATGAGAGCAGATTTACTAACGTGGTTAGACTTGTTATCAAGTCCACTGATCTAAATACATCAGGCAAAATGTGAGGGGAAATTGTGATTATGTGATGGTTATTGGTATATAGGCAATTTCAACAGCAATCGTCATCAGGGACATGCACAATTGTATCGTCAGTTAGGCCTTGAGTAAAGCTTGCGGAGAGAGCGCTAATGAACTAACTCGAACCCTAAGAGATCATGCTGATAAATAATCAAAATTCTTGTCTCACATAGAAGGGGTTCTAATATTAATCTTTTAATCGTTGCTTATACCAAGGTCTAGGTTAATTGGCGATATATGCGTGGGTTGTGCTAACTAACAATTGAGCGGCTTGTGACCAATGCTGCCATTGATTAAATCAGATGGCTGTTGCATAATTCAGTAATTGTTTGCTGATGGTTAGTAATATATTACAACGAGACATTGACGATCAGTGTCCGTCCATAACTGAGACAAGGTCCGAGGCTGCGACAAGATCAAAGATGCTGGCGATGAGAATTCATCGGTAATGCGCAGCCATTGCATTTACACATTGCGCCAAGACGCCACTGCACCTAATGGTTTCTCATACAGTAATCAATACGTTAAGAACACAACACAAGCTTCGATACGGTTTTTTTCTTCGGTAGCTTTTGGTCGTAACATAGTGAAGCATTGTTTGTCGAAATGAATGGTTTTTTTTTTCAATATATCTCCATAGGCACACGATGTTATAAACTATCATCGACCAATAAACAAAGTAATTGTCCAAAGACAAACGCACGCGACACGCATATATAAGCTCATGATAGTTCCCCTATGCCTTGCGTTAACGGAGACTCGGATACATTTGTTATTGTGTACTAAACATAGAATGTCTTCATGTAGATGAATTTGCAACATATTAATATCATTATATTATTTAACATAATTCTAAACAGGACCATTACCCATAATTATGTGCAAAGCTGCATATCATAAGTAATGATAATAACAATGATAATGGTTTCCCAAAATATGGACATACACAGATAATCGGTGGAATTTGGAATGCTGCTGATGGATTCATCCGTATCGCAGTGCCATCTTAGTTTAGAGTGAAGTTTTTCCATAGTTTCCAATAATAATTAGCTCATAAATCCACTTATGTCCAGTGTTAGAACGTATATTTTATAACATGTTGGCGGTATCGGTTAGGACTATATAGCTATTGCACAATTCCTATTAAACGAGGCTCAGACACCACCGCATTCCGCCAGAGCTATACAGTTTTATGAATCAAGGGTAGCGGGTTGCTTAGATAATGTAGGTTCGCAAGAACGTCAAAAGAACAATAAATTTCACTTAAGAGAGACGAATAAATAATGGATGAGTTCCTGAGTGGCTAGCAGAGAACGTGCTCTCAGTGGAATATCAAGCTATAATTCTCAGTGTATAGATCGTCGTACACTTCCATACGTGCTGGATAGGACAAATTAATATTATTCATGCGACTTACGATGGATTGGAGGCGTGCATTGCTGCCAGAGGGGACCCATATGACAACGAATATAAATATTGATGAATATGACGAAATTGACGATAATGAAGATTTCCTAAGAGCACCATTTGCTATTCTGAAACACATGGAACCATTCAGTTGAGTATGCCTGATGGTTTTGCATACTGTCGTAGGGTTGTAGAGTGCTGGCAATATACAAGCATGTAACTTATTGTTGGTAAGAACGATTATCACAATTAAACAATCGAATACATGACAATACTAAGCGTCCCATTGACAGGAGTAGTCATACATGTGTTGCTTAATATGATGGCACATACCCTGACATCAGTCGCTTGTTCGTGTGCTGGGGTAACTTGTGCCACCAAATGGTACAACTGCCTCAGTGTTGTAACAAATTAATATTGACTGATTTGCTGAAAACGTCCAAAAGGGCCGACCCAAACCCGGCAATGGAATCAATTGATGACTGTCAACTTATCCAGACTTTGCTATTTAATAGTCTCTCTCCACATACACTGCAAGTTGGTACAAATTACTAGAGTACTTGGATCGATTGAGGTGCTTCCTAAAGCATGAAGACAGCTTAGTGTATTTCTACTTCTACAGATTCTGGTGACGGGAACGACACTAACTGGAGACAATTAATCCTATCACGTGCTGGTTGGAATCAGAAGACTATTGAACCGGATACACTTCTATCGCCAGCTATGTGGTCATTTGCCTGAAAAGTGGGGGAAATTGACGGAGTAGGTTGTTTTGTGTTGAGAATACAAGGGGCCAAACCCACGAGATCTGCTTAGACTCACAGCTGAAAAAAACATTCATATTCGGTCACCGCTGGTATTTATATAATGAGAGTTAAGTCCCATTAGAAACAGGAATACAAGGTACACAGTCGACTTTGTTGATGACCCCGTCAGAGAGCGTGGTCACCCATCAACATGACGAACTATTTAGCTGCTGGCAAAGGTGACGGTCATTTAAGCGGTATACGATAGTATTATTCATACACATAAAATAAATGCATTAAGAAATGTGTTATGATTCTGGGGAAGGTTTTATTTCACTGTCTACGTAATATATTATGTTCAACTTTGTGCAAGATGACTTACATGCAATTGTGCTCACAGAGTGTAATGTGTGGGGGCAGAGGCACATAGCATCATTCATCTAACTAACGCCATCCACCTGCCCCTTTTTCACCAACCGTATTTCCCAGTATAATAGTAATCACATCGCAAGGGGAATGACAAAAAGGCAACACAGCATTACTGCTGAGGCCTCACCATCACTGTTACTTGTATAGGAAAATGGGATACTGCATTTCTTTTGTTATGTGAAGCTTATTCAATTACAAAAGTATATTATAGTAAAAACCTTAACGCATAGATGTGAATCCTGTGAGAGGAAGAATCGATATATAATTTAGGCAGATGTTTGCTTGTGGTATTAGCAGAGCACAATGCCACACTCAAAGTGCCGATGTAAAACAAATCATGGCAGAACTTAGTATCATTGAAGAGAAACGTGGCATGTTTACGACAAAGCCGAGCTGCCAACTGACAGCAGTAATAAATGGGACTTCAATTTCATCTCATGATATTAATACTCTTCGTTACAATGATTACAGTATTTATTCCCTGACAATGTTTATTTGACCCACATAGAACATAGTGGTGTACACTAATAATTAATTATTGTACTTTCTGGCAAGTGGCGCAAGATAAAAACCACTATTTAAGTGTTCAATGCAACAACAAAAGTCCTGCGTACTTCCTATCTGCCGTATGATGCGCTACAAGTGTCCATTTAAACATAGTGGTATAATAGTGGTACATTGAAATGAAAGTTTTTGTCAATATTGAAGCATTGTAGTGAAGACGACATTGGCTTAGCATTAACGCGGTTTAAGAAATTTCTGTTTGTGAAGCTTTGCTCGCTGATTTTACGAACATTCACTGCAAAGCCATAATGTATTAATTTCCGGGTCTAATGAGAAAATAACTGTATGAAAAATTTAACTGCTAAATTTGTTGGGCCGCAAATTCCTTTCAATACATTACAAGTGTATATAACTATCAACCACATCCTACAGTATATATGCAAGCGCTTAAAGAATTCCTTGAATATTTTGCGCATCAAAATTATAGCAAACACAATCTCTCAACAAGTCATGCACCGTGTATCACTGCATGTGGTGAAGATACAGTGTAGGTTAATTTAATGGCTTCAGCTAGCTAGCCACAATATTAAGACACAGTTAAGCAGATTATTTTCTCCCTTGGAGTGCTATAATCAACTTAACAACCATTCTTTCTTTAGCACAGACAACACAGTATTAACGGCCCTTTTTACTCTGTTTTGAAGAGTGGTGCAAAACACTTAGAGAGACTGAGACATATTTGCCAACTGTATTTAATAATATTAAGTATTCATCACCGGTTGAAAATTGAGCTATATAGCGGTGTAGATTATTCGTCTGCTTTCAAATAAATGGCGTTTTGGGTGGCGACATTTGGTGGTGCTTCACGAAGGAAGCCACGGAGGCTCGTCGACTGATAGACAATGGGAGATGGGAGAAGTGAGGGGACCATGTTGGCGATTGCCAATCGTGGCACGTGAGGATAGTAAACCGTGATTATAGCTTTATCTAAAAACTGACCACCGAGGTTGTTTGATTAATCCAGGTTCATTTATTATTAGAATCAATCAGAAATGGCAGTGTAGCGCAGCCACTCTACTGGGTTTACAAGTAATATTACAGTCGATTTCCTTTGGTCTCTAAGGACATTGGACTATGCCGCAAATTGGCGGTGTAACTTGCTGATTGCTTTATTAAATAGATGATTAATACTACCACAATCATTGTATGGAAAACCTTTGCTGTCTCACTATAATTAATTTGAGCGCGCAACAATATTGACAGAGTGCGAATGGTACTCATTTAATCCGCCAATTTCATTTTCGCTTTGTCTGGTTCGCGTTCTATATCCTGTTGCAATCTGTCGGATATTTAGAGGTTGGGAATACATGCATAAGTGATCAAAGAGAACATACGTTTTAAATGCAGATGTGTATGTGGCGTCAACCGCATTGGCCTGTTGATATCAGATCACATAAACGACTACCAAAATTACATGAACACCGCCCAACATTTATATGAACACCGCAAAATGTCTACGCGATAAGCATTCGAATTCGGTGTTGAAATACTTGGATACAATTTGATATGCCACTTCTCTGAAATGGATAGCTGGTATTTTATCCGGAATTTCTGTGGCATCACTAGCAGCTTGTATAATTCAAAGCCAAATATACTTCATTGCTCTTTTGAGGCTGTTGCATTGTTTATTTACAAAGCCAATTTCCATAGCGGATTGATTGAAAGTTAATCCTTTGATATGTCTCCGTAGTAGAGTTGATGATTTGGGTGTCGGGTCATTCTGTCAAAATCTGAAGTTGAAAGTGGTTTTTGTATGACACAATGCTGATCTTGATTGTTAAAACGGTTTTACACGGCGTCTTTTATTACTGAAAAAACGTATTCATAACTTACTTAACAAAACCGGATCTTTAGTGATTGTAACTGCAGTAGAACACGATATATTTGCCATATATTTTAAGAATTTATAAGCTTACAATTAAGAAATTGTTAGTCATCATGCTACATTAATACACAGGCTATGATACATATTATTGTGAAATAGTACAATCGAAATGCGAAGCAATAAAGTTGAGAAGCATTTATATAAGGCATTATTGTTTTAGGATATTTTATATAAACAGATGTTGCCTTCTACGCAAGTTACCATGTATTTGAAGCTAACGACTTCATAGTCGAACAGTCAACGATGAAAATGCTCCTCCAGAGAGCGCTTGTCGGTCACTTGAATACTAGCCATGCTAAACTCCATTGTATGATCATTGCAATAGGATAGCTCATAAAAGGCACTAATCGCAAGATATCGATCGATGCTTCCCTGTTAAATGAAACTAAGATATTGACACCGTACTTCAATGTTGATTAAAGATAAATATTCCCCTGAATCCCCAACCACGGTACTCGCGCCATGGTGTATTGCGTTAAGCTGTATCATATTTTTCTGCTTATCAAATATCACATGCTGTAAACAACGTTCCCCCAAACAGGAATTAATCATATAAAACTGATCGATGGTTTATTTGTTAAAAGTATATTATGTTCAGCTGCAGTTCTTTAATACTAATTGAAGAAAACAATTTCAACAAAGGGCAGTCAATGAAGACCGTACAACCAGGCAATTAATGATATGCTGGTATATCTATCTTGACGCAGTCATCAACTCGAGGCAACCGGGGACAAATGCATACATACTAATGACACAGAAATAGGAAAACGCAAAGAATGATAATGCATTTCTTATTCTTTTATACTTCAAAGCCCAATTGATGCATCGCAGTAGATAGTTGGCGCGACTATTGCACGTAACGATGGACTAGTTATGTTTATATGCATATATATGGTCATGACGGGTAGCTCATAATGTTACACATTTTGAGCAACTAATTACACTTCCGTTTGCCTATTGCATAAGAACGCTTCCCAAATTGTTAGCATTTGACGTATCAGTTCCTTGTGTAGCACGTTTGCCAGGACTGTGAGCTCTCGCCATAGTTGTCATAAATTGGCACGATTTAATGCTTTCTGATCAGAGCAGCGTAATAGCAAATATGGTTGGCTCAACAGGGAACATTTCTCATCCAAATGAGTGTACATGTCTCATTATGTCAATATTTTCAGAGCTTAATCTCATCGCAAATAATGTTGCCTAAATCTTCCAAACGGGTACTTGTGGCAGATTTATGGCCAATATTTCTTAATACGGAATCAGTAAAACCTACGGATAAACTGCAAATACCAATCATACAACAGTGACGCTCTCTAGGGATAGTTGAATGTTAACTAATATATTACATTGTAAAAGCAGTCCTGCATTGTCGTATAAAATAAGACCCTAATGATAAATGCTTTGAGTCAGGATTAAATTACGAAAACGGCCTCGATTGTCAGCTTACATATATAGCGATATTTACAGTGTGGCCGAGACCAATGAAATCCCCTCCTTTCCTCTTTTTACTATTTCTTTCTGTCGCATGTTGCTTGTCATCGAGTCTGCAGAACCAGACTGTAGACATTTCTGCAAACTAGTGTCGTATGGATTGGGTAACGTGATGAATGCAGTGCGCGATAATGTAGTTGTTTTCAAGCTCAAATTATTAAAATGCTGCAATATATGCTGTGGGTTCAAGAGCCTAAGTGCTGTATCGGATGGGATTATCTCGCCACATAAATTGTATTACTAAATGCATTGGGCCATAAAGATACCCATTAATTAGGCCCAGTAGCGCATTAATGCATTATGGTATTGCGGTGAGTCCTCGTAAAAAGTCTACGCCATCTCAAAAGCCCTGCTTACAATTTCAACATATCTCGTTTACGTATATAAGCAGGATGTTGCGTGTCGACAGTGTGACCATTGCAATCGTTTCATTGGAGGAGAGCTTGTATTGCCAGTGGCCCTTTATATCTTTGTTTGTAGGCTTGGCATTAAAAGAAGCGGGATGATTTTAGGGAACAGTATGAGCGGGTTGAATTTGATAGAGCCTACGTTTTAGAATCATCAATATCACCCATGCTGTCTTACAGCAGAAAATACTGTGTACTTTTAGCAAAAATAATCAGTATGATATACGAGTATGATCTCACTAGCAATTACCAGATTAATCAATATGTCAACATTAAAGCGAGGCTCAAGTCATTAACACCCACGCTCGTGATGTTCAATCTTGGTATTGACATTATATGCCGCGTCTGACTGCTACTTGTGAAAGAAACAACGGATCTTGTCATAATTTAGTAGGATATATGAATGAAAACACACACTGCATTGATATCCACACCAATAACAGGGTAATATTGAATTCTTTGACGAAAAGCAGTACATTAGCTGCCGCACTCGAGGATGTGAAAGTGGCTCATGGAATGCTACATAATAAGTACAGTTGACTTTATATTATCTGAAATAGTATCTGGGAGAAGACGCGGCGACTCGTGTTATGGTTATCGATAGATATGAGCCATCAACGTAGCCTTATTAGCTTCATTGACTCTATTAAACGTCCTCTCGCATGCATAGGAAATTATCACAGCTTCCCCGCCAACTTCACAGTAGAAGTTAAAGCCCTTAGGACCGAACGACCATGGATGTCCATAATTTCATCGAATACTTCCCAGAAGCCAGAATGCCTTGAAACACACTCACACTATATGAAGTGGCAGTCATAGATATAATTGACCTACTAGTTTTCTGTGCTGCAGATAAAAGCTTTTGAACAACGAATGTTGTTGTTATTGTTTCCAATTATAGCAGTTTGGCATCTAGAGGCCACGTACTGGATGCATGAAAAGGTTTATTGGGTTGTATGGATAGGGGTCCTATGTTTTACTTGTGACAGGATACCCCACTCGACCTTGCCCTGTACAATGCGTTCCACTTCATGAGCCAATAAGGATATATCGTTGATCCATATTTGTAAATATAACAGACATCACTCTGTAACACCATGCATGATCTTAATACTTACTGTCTTGAGTAATTTAAACTCGTTTCGTCTTGCGGTAGCGAAATACACCTAACTCACACGATAAAACCTATCCCCGCTCTGCACCGTTTCCACCGAATCTTTCACTTCCCCGTCAGCTCTGTTAATGGACGTTTAAATGATAACATATTCCATGGATGAAAGGCTGACTTATGTATATGTCCTTTCGAGTCTGATTCTGAAATACTCCAATTACGCCCATAAGTAGCAGCTTATGAAGAATAATGTATTTATATGCGTCTAGTCAAATGTTATATTATTGTTAATGAAGCAAGCCTTATGTAGGGCCGATTCATAACATGAATCTACACCCTGCCCCACACACAACCCTACCACAAAGTCCAAACATCCAACCTTAATTACGCCCGCACTCTACACTACAATCTCACCTACATATACACATAGCAATAGTAAGATTAGTATACATTGATTTTTCATGGTACACCGTCTAAGAATTTTACATGAAGCACCTTAAATCAATATTTGGTTCCATTTGGCAGAAACTGCCTCCGTTATTTTAAAGTGCAGACAATGTTGCGCCATTTTTGTAAAACAGACAATGTCAGCAAATGACAGAGACATTTGCGCTTTGTGGATACAATGCGGAGAAAAGGATGGACTAGATGTTGAAAACACATCATTTATATTGTTGATTGATAATAAAGGAAATCAATTAATCATACCTGATCATGGATGGCAACTTGCATCTCAGCTTTGATTAAGTTTTCCCTTCCATAATACTCATTGTTGTCTGTCTATCATGATTCTTACTTTGCTCCTTTTGGCCTACATCTGCATGCCCTTGAGTGTTCGCGATGAGCAATCAATATCGCATGAACCCCAGGCAACGTTGTGTATACTAAGCCATTCAATTTGTTATACATGCTCTGTTTCATGGGATTATAACGACATTGAGCGACAAGAGTTTTATGGTACAATCGAGCCGGTTTATATCATTGTGACATTACTATGCTTGCTGTGTGTTTCTGCTGTTGCTTTGTACCCTTCATCTGCCAAAGAAGTATTATCTGAGTGTTTGAATCTATCTTTTAATACTGCCATGATTCTGTTGTTCTCGAGGGTTTATGCATCATAACTATTTGTCAATACCGCTCAAATGTTTTATCCGATTATCAGATATAAAAAAACTTATGATGGAACTGACCGCGCTGTGCTACTGATGTGTGTTTCATATTGTCATTCCACTCGACTGTGTTATGGCTACCTGCAAACGAGGATTATTCACAAGCATGTTCTGCGCGAGATTGACAGGTGACCTAAAAAAATTTACGTAGACGCCATATCTTGCAGCCTATCGTGAGAGGCACTTTCATTCAAGATAACCGCTGAGTTCCGCCCTCAAGCTAAAGAGTTTATAGCTACACTAAGAGGGTTCACTCAATCCTCAGCCCAAGAAAAACAATGTAAAGAAACCACCTGTGAGCCGCCATGTATTACTTTGGAATAGCCTTCCTTAAAACTCATGGCAGCAAGGCAAATTAGATAACCGTGACAATTGAATTGAGCTGTGATTTGCAGCGAACAAATATGTTAGGCCGACTTTCACTATGGCCATGGCTCTATGTTTCCCATGCCGACCCATCATCCACATCAATAATGCTTGGGAAACAATTCCTTGTAGCCATCGAATAGAATAAAGATAAGGGAATATCTGTTACTGAATGATGCATCGGGCTCAAGTGTTCAATGGTGTATGTTTGACACTGAGTTACTAATCAATCTATGCTGCAGAAGGTACCATGTGACGCGACTAATTTGCTCCATCCTATGTTTGCTAACACAAGCCTGGCCACGCCAGTTGTCGATGTGACATACCACCTGCTGTCTATACAAGCAACAAAACATGCAAGTGTTCTATGAATTTTGATCAGTGTCCTTGTGCGATCGAACACATTCCAGAAATCACCACTTCAAGTACCAATAAGTCATTTTATTGGCAGAGGCATATCTTGATGACGTCGATTTGTAGTTAATGGGGGATCGTATTGGCAGAGACGTGGTTATAAATAACTTCAAAACCGGAATACAGGTTTTCCAATCTCACTCTCTTTCCTTTGCATCTATGTGCTTTCGCCACAACAGCCATTTGTTGGCTCACTGTCATGGGTTCGCTCATGCGTTCTGTCAGTTCTCGGGTATTCATTTATTGAGAGTCTTTGTCAGTAAGCTGAACGCACAGAAAAAAAATACGACCAAGATATCGGCGTTTGGGGCGCCTGTCGCGTTCTGTCAATGTTTGCACATGCCAGGGCATCTGATGTCAGTTTTCTGATATAGCTATATTTACAATGCATCAATGCATCACAGAGTATGTTTTCACAACACTCTTCTGACCCAGGTCTGTTCGAGACAGCAATATGAGATCATCACTCCCTTTTTGTCCATCTTACTAGCTCTCTCATCTTACTTACAAAACATACGATGAGGCTTTATATGACACGTATTGTCAACATCGTCAGGCATCACTAACTCTTTTCATATAAATATATATATAAATATATTTATATATATATAAACAACATATATATATATATATATATATAGATAGATATATATATATATAGTATATATACATATATATGTATATTTATATATATATACATATATAGTAGAGAGATACATATATATATATATATATATATAAATATATATATATAAACATATATATATATATATAAAACATACATATATATGTATAAACATATATAGTTATATATATGAACATATATATTTATATATATTTAATTATATATATATAGATATATATATTTATATATGTATATATATATATTATATAATTATTGAAAAATGGGGCTAGCGTTTCTATCTGCGCCAATGCAACAATATTTGAAATAATTATTGAATCATGGGAATTGTGTTTCTATCTTCGTCAATGTAATGAGGCTGACTATCCACCCCGGAAAGACTTTTAATTGTCAGCAATAGTGATTCACTTTGCTTATACCATAATTGTGGCTGGGATGAGCCTATTGTCTTCTTTATGTTATCAGCGTATTGCTAGGTAGACGAGACGAATGAATTGCCTGCACTGTATCTGTGCATGCTGTTATACACGTTGCTTTGAATAGGTCTAGTGATGAAGCCAGGGGTGATAGTGTCATAGTTTGGACAAAATGTTTTGCCAATTATCAAAGTTACCATGTTCAGTACTAGAGTATAAGCAGCATGATCCATGAGTAAGTAATAGAAGTTATGTGATGCACGAGAGGGATTCTCGCCACTTCATATTATATAGTATGTATTTTACATCTAGATGTGACAATATGGTATCTATTACCCGACAGCGCATTAATGCATGGTGGCGTAAAAGTGAATCATCAAGAAATTGGCCAGAAACGCATCACCGGGACTGATTTTCCAGACTAATTGAAACGTATTCATAAAATGCACTTTAAATGAAAACAGGTTGGAGATAATGCAGCCTATATACGAGCACGTTCTAACACCATACACATCCTATTATACGGCCGTTTTTATCGCGGCAAGAACTTTCCCCCGTTCGGTTTGATGTTTCGCGAGGAGGCAACATCGTTATCGGTCATTTTTCAATCTGTATTCTAGATAAATATCTCCGGGTCACTGGAGTTCAACAGGCTGCTGACAAAAGATGGTGGCTAATTGTGAGCCTCTAATCACAATGTAAGGGGTTGAAACAACTTGCTGTTTGTTTAATGAGTATCAAACGTGACTATCATTTCGGATTGTCACCAAACACTTGGATACAGCGTAAGCCCTGCTACTCTGTGTTCGCTGAAGCTAACCGACGACTTGAGATGAATGGTTCCAAAAGCTCATTCACTACAATGGCAGCATCCATGTCTATCGCAGTTATGAGGTAAATGAATGCGACACATACAGATAAATACGACTTCCTCCTGTTAAGGTTTTTCTATGGTATTCGATTTTCCTGCTCTATGCATATTTGTCGAATGATAATTAAATTTGTCATGAGTTCCGTTGTAAGCCAGCCTATTTATGCCTCTGTTTATCAAGCCATCGGGAAAACCACCTATTCATATTATCCATTCCAAACACTCTTTGTAAAGCACCAATCTCTACCGAAGATGTTACCTGCATCGAGCAATCTATGATGCTTTATACACCCATCCAAAGCCAAATTCTACTAGCAGTCATGTAACCAAGCAAAACCGTATCTTGACTGAGCTGATCACCAAGTTTAACCTTGACAAGTCTGAGTACCAAACCACCATTAATTTCAATATCAACACCTCATGATCACACTCAGCATTAACTAAAGGCCATTAAAAACCTTTATATACAACTGTGTAAAAGACTTTCTTACTTTTCCTCGAGTTTGCCCATCATTCCATCTATTATACTCTAACCACCCTTTTGACCATAATTTTAGCGTTACCATTGTATTATGCTGATGACCAACATTGTACATCGTATTAGAGGCATATTCTGCTGGTGTGCATTCACTCTTCATAATCTTTCCTTACGTGCAAAGTAAAAATGTACATAGTTAGTTGAAGCTCAACGCCCAGACCAGCATTCGCAGAGCCTGGAGCTCACCAAAAATATCTCTTCAACCATCTTAAGTACCGCTTAAAAGCTTGTTATGCCCTATGGCAATTGCATTTATGACATTCGGCCTCACAAAACCGCGACGATATTGATTTCCCAAAAGGTAATTTATTCGAGTTCGAACGCTATTTTAGCCAAAGAGCGACTTTTCTGTGACTGGAAGTTGAACGATCACCAGGCCATCGACAGGTACAAAACAAACTGCGAGCACTCGAATGGTCAAGGGGGAGCTCGCTGATAATTCGACGAAAAGATCAAACGGATCGTAATCAATGCAAACTAATCCCTGACGCGTATATTAGCATTCCCATGCATTTTACGTCAAGAGGTCCAATGCTCGGTGTAGTATGCATGCGAAAGTTTATGTCTGACCTAAAACAAATTTATTAATATTTAGTAGCTAACATTATGCATGAATAACATTTCCAGTGATTAATTTACATTGATTACGAACGGTTTGATCCTTTAGTCAAAAAAAGGCGTGAGCCTCCCGCTGGACAAATCCGGGCTCGCGATTTTTGGGCCCCTGACGGTCGTTCAACTTCCGTGACAGAAAAGTTGCTCTTTGGCTATACTACTGTTTGAACTAGAATAAGTAGTCTTTTGGGTGACAAATGTCGGGTCGGGTGGTTTTTAAGGTATGTGGCTTCATCTTGAAGGAGTAGGGAGCGATCTCACCACAGAGAATGCCAGGTAGCCCGTTCCAAGTTCTGTCACCATTAACGACAACAATTAATATGGCTTATATGCAATACCTCCAATAAAATATGATAACGCCTTCCGCTGCATAGCAGCAACTTTGTGGAATGTTGGCGCCCAGGTCGCGGATTTAAGCAAGAAATATTCCTTACGACCATAAAACTCTATCATCTGCTATATTCAAGCATTGCGCTTATTGTCTGTAAAATTATTACAGACCCTCAATTGATTGACGTGGCAATTAATAATAAATGGCGATCTAATTTGCCTCTGGCAAAGAACGGCTATGGGACGTATATAATCAGTGCGTTGTATAGGTTGTGTGGAGCTCTGATTGCATAGCGTTAAAAGGATTTAATCTGGATTGACGTTATCTGTTAAGTGGATGGAACCATCATCCTTATGTTCGCAGACCAGCATATTTGGAGAGGCTTCTGAGGTTCAGGTCACTCTCCATGGTTGGCGTGTCATTCTGCGTGGACGGTACCGTGTTAATCTCAGTTAGAATCTCCCTGACATTGGATTCTGGCTGTGGCTCTGGCTGGGTCTTCTTCTAAGTGCGACGATGTGTAGGCCTTGAGAGTTATAAGTGACTACTACTGTAAATATGATTGAGCGACCAATCTCACGACTGGCTGTGACTGGCTACGATTGGCTGCGATCAATCTTGCGAGCAGTCGCATATCACCACAGTTAATCCTACAGTCGGTCGCTGATCGCCACCACTAGACGCACTTACCCACAATTGAACTCGCGATCCAGTTCTCTATTTGTTGGTGATCTCACCACTCCGCCTACCCCAGTCGTACGATTACCTACTACCCATCGCAGTATGAGATCGCAAATGGAAATCGTAGAAAACATTGCCGATTGACCGTACCTTGACCAAACTGCCAGCAATCGCGCGATCCAGAAATCGTACGACCAGGTGTTACTGTGGCTTTCAAAACAGACTGTAGCGTCAGTGGGAAACGTTCAGTCTCGTGGTTTTGCCCCGGGTTTACCTCACATACAACCACATATACACAGATAAGTCTATGACAAGATTGACGATATAGGGTCGAACTTAATAAGCACACAATCAAAGAAAATTTTTGTCATTCTGAAATTCATTTCTCTTATTTCTTTCGAATTATTCTGCAGCGCAAGGTGAGTGGTATATTTATGATGCAGGCTAGATTTACTCAAATTGCGCCACTAACTGATGTCTCAAATAACGTCTTTAAGTGAACATGTGATATTTATTAGTGTTCATCGGTTACCTGGAACCAAAAAAAAAAAAAGCAATTTTCTGACGCTTGAAAAAGTATAAATAGTAGGATGGTTTTTGGGGATAAGGATTATTGCTTGTGGTTCTTGTATGTTCTGACATCCATACCAAAATCATCGATAGGTTGAAAACAAATTGTCGTCGATTTTTATGAACGCAAATATCGATTTGGGATGTCAGCTCACAGCCAAGAACCCGCCTCTATATAGCGGGCGAGCGTTGGGCAAACTCTCACGTCCCTCACACCTGAGACTTATGGACTGCATCATAACGTATCTGCAATGAAACAATAACGCCAACCAATACTCAATTAAGACGCCGGTTCTCAGTCTGCTTCAATGTCACCCTACCATGAATGGTTTGACAAATCAGCGAAGTTTGGTGTTATTGATGTGATAATGTATAGACCATACAGAGTAGAATGATTGAGGAGCACCGCAGTGTTCCTTGCATTAACCACCGACCAAAACCATGAAATGTAGTATTGATATTAATTCTGCCCATTACATATAAGACCATATTGCGTCATGGCTGGTGGATCTGACAATTGATTGTAGCGTCAACTTATTGCAAGGCCGATCCTCACTCTAGCATTGATTGGATCGAAGAGTGTTTGCTCTCAGCTATGAATCTGTACAGGATGCGAATGTATATATCCTCACACCATATCCAGCCTGCTGCAAGAGAAGATCTGTACGCCACTTGTACTGGCGTGTTACAAATTGACCATTATTCACGTGTCAATGGAGGTCAGCAGATCGCTAATTAAAGATGTGTCTACATGCTTGCCTTCCCTTCAAGTTGATGCATCGTTGTCACGCATATGCAGTGATTTGCCCATTAATTTTAAGATATTGTTGAATGCAGCTAACTGGGCAGTGAAATAAATGATTTGACAGATCTTGTGATATTGTTTCACTTGATGGATGGTCCAATGTGGTATACAATTAAGCCATATTTGGCAGTACTAGTGGCTAGACCCTGTGACTAGGATCCTACCAGTATAGATGATGATAAGTAAGATAAACAATTGTGTGTATTTTCAAAACACACGCATCGTGATAACGATCTGGATTTAACCAAGAAAGAGCTTTGGTCACATAGTATAACGTATGGTGTTAATACAACTTGCTGTTTTCAACGTGACTGCGATGTCGGAATGTTACAAAGCAACGCCAGATTTTACTTGTGTAGTTTAACTCTGTGATAACTGATGATGTGCAAGAATCCAACCAGACGAAACCTTCAATGCGAGATGATCATATTGACTTCAACACTGGCTTGCAAAGGAATTGAGGGTGCTATGTCAGTGCCCCCTAAACGAACCAAGGTTTTTCCTTTGGTATTCTATTTTGCCGCATAATGTAAGCGTGCGGATAGATAACTAGATGTTACATAAGTCTCAGGTCGAAGCCCGCGGTAGGCTGGCTAATCACACTGCCTTGTTCCGTCAATTCAACAGATAATTATCAGCTAACAAAACACTCAGAATTCAACGCAGCATGTTGTCCATACCACCATCTGTATCCGCCAATGATGGAAGTTGCATCCGTCCTTGATTACCAAGTCAGTATTCTTTCGATACCAAATCCAAAGCAAAGCGTCACGAGTTTCACGACGCTATGTTTATAGATACTGTTTTCAAACCAAACCTAAATATCCAAAGGAACTAAATAATATTAACCGCAATGTTACAACTGATGCAAAGTGCAGCAACTCTGACGAATCCATGAAAGTGTCGGTCATACAAGAGGGGGTCGGTTAGGACATTTTAAGACGATGCTGATGGACGTCGAGTGTTGTTGTTGTTGTTTTTGCTGTTGTTTTTAGAAAAGAAGGTTAGATTCAGTTAACAGTTCACGACGTTCAACACTGTATTCCGGGATCAAGATGTGCCAACCATCTAAACAAGTTACCTCGCCCCTAATTGTCACTAAGGCGGATATAACATCTGCAGCACAGACATGAGATATGGAAAGCAGTAAACAGAGCACACAGTCAGTGTGTCAGGCAGGAAAGTGGCATGCGAATGGTCGAAACGGGCTTGTTTTTATCGTTCTTTATGGTTGCTCAATAGCGTGCTTCAAAACCATTTTTTGTTAGGAAAAAGATGAAATCAACGTTCTATAGTTTTGATCACCTTTAACGAAGTCATGAGCCATATATTTTCAACTAATATGGACATACAATTGGAACAGTAAAAGTACCCTTATACTCATCTCTTAACACAGATTATAGACAACAAACTTTGAAGTGTTAATGAATGGCAAGGGCCTACATAGGTAGTGCTCGTCAAACACTTGCCTGTGCCATTTCCATTGACGATCAGAAACGACAAGAAAACCCTTTGAAGCATATGCCATGTCGTCGTGACAACCAGCATCCCGGCAGAAATCGGGTTGATCCTTAATGTCAACCATGAAGCTTGGCTTAAGTATCTTTCTACATGGTTTCGTCGGCATCGTTAAGCAGATATATAATTGATGAATGTTAGCGGGAAGTGGACCAGACTGGTCCTGGAAAAACATTACCATTACTGCGCTACCGCTTAACTGCCAGTGTGTAGCAGCCGTTCGGTTGCTTCCAGGCTATGTCAGGCTATGTCAGCAAGGCGAGTTGTCATGGGAAATCTCCTGTTTTAGCTGATCGGGGTGCATATGTTGGTTCCTGTAATAAGACTTGTTGGCCTGTGCTTATAGGTGCGGTTTCATTACATGTCTGCTTATTATCAGTTAAGAGTAAATAGCCGCCTGATAAAACATATATTAGAACCAACAAAAGTGTCTGATCATCTTGGCTAAGTATTGCGTTGACACGAGTGGCAGTCTAAGACGTGTGGATCAGACCACTGTTGTGAAAGTTGCAGATTCCACTCCTCATCTGTGATATGCAATAAGAAGCTTTGGTCTTTGTTTTAATACATTATGCAATTGAACATCTCTGTTTCGCTTTGAAAACGTGGAACATGAAGGGCGTTTAGTTATATACCAAAGATGCTATTGAATAAATTTATATTTATAAAAAAAATGATTTATCGATTGGTTCTAAAATCAAGTTACTTTTGACGGAAAAGGAATTATAACCTGACGTGCAGCGGAATGGGCGCTGCTAGACATTCGAAGCAGAAATGTTCAGCGATTGTACCAGAATATGAAGGAATTGCACATGGTATCAACTTGATCGGTTGCCACCTGCATATATATTTGTGTAAACAATGTTCGGAGGCTGTCAAACACTTTGTGTTCGTAATTCCTGAAACATATACAATCGAGCAATTTTATCAAGTACACCAATATGGAAAACCATTCATCTTTAATTAATGATTGAATGAAAGAAGACCATGGGAGCGATGAACTAGACACATCCAAACCATGTACCCGAGGAGAAAGGGAGGGGCAAATGTCATGTAGACGTATGGGGCGGTGGGCATAGAGAGGGACGATATGACAACTTAAGAATGATGGTGTTTGTTGAATTAACTGGTCCATGAATGAGCCCGCTTCGACATGTCCCACTTATCTCATGCATTCTGTAAGAGATAAGAGATGCGATATTAAGTGAGGGAATTACATTGTGACGACCAAGGCATAAAAGTAGGTGTGGGATGTACATCCAATATAGCCACATCTGAAAATTAACATCCGAGGCCGTTTGCTTGATTGCATTCAGACTCAGAAGCCAAACAATTCAAAACTAAGCTCTGTTTTATATGACATTGCAGTGCAGTCGCTCTGCTGAGTTTACAATTTAATATTACAGTCGATGTTCCTTGTCCTCAGAGATTTGATGTTCTATGACGAAAATTGATGCCGGAAGGTTAGTGATTTTCTGATCAATTACAGTTGGGTTTATAAAACACCAAGACACAACACAAATACGCAGAATGCTTAAGCTACTTCAGTGGGATCTTTTTTTCCAAAGCAATGTTTTCTTAACATGCAGCTGAAATAGTCGCTTTTTCTATTGTGCGTTCTATTCCCTGTTACAAGCTGTCATATTTTAAGAGGTCTAGAACAGCACAAACGCTAATTAATGAATACACACGTTTTGAGTGGTTAGCTAGCGAATCCGACACCAGGTAATACTGCCTTAGATTTACATATCTTCTCTGCACCATGCATAACATACTGGCGAATTACCAGTCGTGACAGGCACGTATTCCAATATAACGAAAATATCATGATTCAGTGGAAGTGAAACGGTAAATACGGCATTGCAATAGGGTCAAGTCTTCGCTACCGGGAGAGCTTGCATGGAGTAATAGAATACTATTCGGCAATGTGAAGCTTATTTGCTTACGCAAAATATATCGAGGTAGCATAAAATGCTTTACAATAAAGTGCAAACCGTGAGACATAAAGAATAGATCAATGTTTTGGTTTCGTAGTGTGAGGATATTGCACGCGAAAGGTATTGCCCAAGAGTAATTTTTAACATTACTTTCTAGAGATCTGTAGAATCAAGAGAGAATTTAACAAATAAAGCCCATAATTCCACGACAGATGACGGATAAAAATTAGCTACAGAAGTGAGCTCAGTAATTGATAGAATGAATGTGCTCCAAATAATGCAATAAACCACTTGATAGAACCCCTTAACACAAGAGTCGATTGTACAAGCAGAGTTATTACCCAGGAGCCTAGGTATACTGTGTTATTCATGATTCATTCAAAATAAGTTGGAATTCATAAGTTGATAAGAACGAGAATTCCCTTCCCTGTAGGTTTGATTCATGTTGGCAATAAGAATCTAAGACCGATTGCGATAATATAGTGGTTGTATGAGCCACCAAAAGGAACATTTTTGAAAGTACAACCAGTCATATGTTAGAGGAGCATTCCTGGATACCGGCTAAGCCTCAAACGCCGGATGGCGTGTTCATGCCACTGGATACTAGTCATACTGCTATATCAACTCAAAGTCAGACTAGCGTCACAACAGTCGCATTCATACATCGCATTTCTAATATATTTAGGGTCATTCATATTACAAATACACACAATCTATTCCGCACCATTTCATCATAATCTGGTGGCGCCATCCTCGTGCCTTGGAAGCAGTAAGGTTTGCCATCCACTGCTTTGACTTCTGAACGTTATCGGATATTTCAATTAGTGTATCTTTTCGGGTTATTTGGTGCGTTGAGCGAGCCAGCACTTTGCATAGTGCATCGCCATATAGAAATTACTGCCACAAGTAGGGCTCTTGACGAGAGCGGAGTGGAATCCTCCAGACAGACTCTATGCATTATTTACATCATGCTTGCTATTGAATTATGCTTAACATCAGCACCAGAGGAGCATTAGTGATAGGGCTATATTTAGGTCATACAGCATTTGTCGCTAATGTCACTCAATGGGATCATTTTACGTGCGAGTTGACATAAGGGAGCTAAGGTATAACAGGATGGTCGTCTCATAGGAGCAGAACTCCGCCTGGATTAAATATGATATTTGCGGTATGGATACCATCATTAGAGGTTAGGCTTATCTTGCTGTTGATCGATAGCATATATAGGGAATTGCCATTCGCGATGCATCATACCAGAAACTTTCTGCCATTCATTACGAAAATGACCGACTAAGACAGACTTTTGGGGAGGGGGGGTCGGTGAGGAGTAAATCCCCAAAGCGATTTGTGCTTGTTGTGTATAAAGATGGGGATGAGAACCCAAGAATGGAGAGGAGAGGGATGGGGACAAGAACTGAAGGGGTGGATTGAGGTTAGAAGAGCCAAGGGTAAGAAGCACAAAGGTCGAAGTGACGATGGAGGACAGGCCTGGGAGTTTAGAGAATAATAGGACGGACCAGTGGAAGAGGGAGTTGGAGTCTTGGAGAGGAGGTATCAGCAAAGCAGATAATGTTCCTGCGTATCTGTTAGGGAACTTGTGGATAAATATCCAATGGCTAGGCATCGTGGTTAAATCTGCAGCAAAATGCGATAAAATACAAGGGCATGGACTGCCTCTCCCGAACTGCTGTTGTCCACTTTGCGTCTATCGTGTAGCAAGCTGGGCTATGACAACCTTTCTCTATGCCTCATCATTTGCTGCTTTGATCGCTATCATACTCAGATATAACGGTCGTTAGAATAATCTGCAAACAGTGCAGCGAACTGATTGTACAAAAAATATTTCCCTTTGCTAGTCCTTTGAGTCCAAACTTCGACTACAAATAGTCATATAAACGACCTGCAGCTTATCGGCTGCCTCGAGCTACCACTTAACCCTCTCATAGCTGCCATCTATCCCTGTTAGCGTTCGTTATCATCTCTTGCTGAGTTAATGTGCTGAGGATTAAGTTTTGAAATATGTTTATCAGACACTTCCTGGTGACTGACGATGATTTGTCCCTGAGTATGACAGCATCAGATTCGCCGCCCAGTTTCAAGGTCATATGGCGCGTACTGCCGGACTCTCAATTCAAAGGCGTCCAGGGGTGGCACAATCTGGGTGATGGCGTTTGTTATGTTTTATACGCTGGGTGAAGGAATATGCTATTGTATATGTTGGGTGATGGAATATGCTATGTGATGGTATACACTGGATGATGGAATATTCTAGGTGGTGGTATACGTCGGATGCTTGAATATGTTACGTAGTGGTACATGCTGGGTTATGATATATGTTGGGCAGTGGCAAATGCTGGGTGATGCAATATACAATGTTGTGGCTTTGTGAAGCCTAGTGCCGTCTATAACGCTATGAACCACACAACCTCTCTATATATCGTTGACGCAATGAATGACGCCTGAGTTAACAAGCGAAGTTACCGTCCAACCTTTCTCAATCGAAATGTCTGTGATTCAACACGCCTCATTTCGGGCACTCATAGGTGGGGATAAATTGCATGCCTGGACACACTTTGACTCGTTTGCACGATGCACAACAATGTACCTCTTCAAATCTACAAACGACACAAATCCCCATTTGTTGGTGATGTTAAAGGGAAGAAACGGATGGCGTAAGCTCGCATTGATCATATGTAATCATCGGATTCTACCGTTTCCTTACAGCCCGTGTACCCTGAGTAGAGGGTGCTTTGAGCGACATAGATGAGCACAATATTATGAGCTCCGTCCTGTATATGCATGGATCTAAGTAGAGAGTGCTTTTTCGACAATCCCCTCTGCCGACATACTAAGTCTCTCCCTGTCATTTATGCATGACCACCGGGAGCCCAACAGATTTTGGATCGATGCTATCAAGTTTACCTGCACGATTGCTTTTAGTGACTTTCCACATGGATTCCTCAGCATCATAAACCAGACACACAAATGATGAATTGTGGCATTCTTATAGCCGGCTACTGCGAGACTGTCAGTAGATGACATGAGTAGCGGATGTCTTTGCTACATAAGTCGCCCAGTTACTTCTAGAATATGTAGGAAGAAGCTGATTGATCACGGGGACGCTTCCGTATTAACCACCGGAGATAACGACGAGAGTCCATATACCGCAGTCTGATAGCCCTTTCTGAAGGAGATGGTTAAAAACTAGAGGTCAGCAAATTCCACCATAATCACAATAACAAAACATACTGGCTGAATATTTGTTAAGAGTAAATGGCCTCTTCATAATACGTTTGACAAGACAAACATTCGTCTAATCATCTTGGCTAATCAGTGCGCTGCCATATGCGCTGTGAAACGAGTTGTAGATTAACTTTATACACGGCTGTAAACTTGGTATAAAAAGCAAACTGATTGCTTTACAAAGACAGCAGTGATTGGACAGTCAATAGAAGCCCCCGCGTTCATATTCAATGAATACATGGGAGACGACAGTCATGAAAGCAGAATATGGAACAAGAAGTGGGTGAGATATAGGGGTTGGAAGGATAATGTTGCTTGAGAAGTGTAATATATATATAAGCAGGTATTTATTCTCAGTCCAATTAAGACTGCAAAAAGGGATCATTGCATTATATTACCGCTGCAAGTTCCCTGAGTATGAACAACAGCAATCGTCATCAGGGACATGTGTAATTGTATTGTCAGTTAGGCCTTGAGTCAAGCTAATGTACTTACTTACACCCTAAGAGATCATGCTGATAAATAATCAAAATTCTTGACCCACATAGCTCTAATATTTATCTTTTAATCGTTGCTTATACCAAGGTCTAGGTTAATTGACGATATATGCGTGGGTTGTGTTAACTAGCAATTGAACGGCTTGTGACCAATGCTCCCATTTATAAAATCAGATGGCTGTTGCATAATTCAATAATTGTTCGCTGATGGTTAGTAATATATTACAACGAGAGATTGACGATCAGTATCCGTCCATAAATGAGACAAGGTCCACAGCTGAGACAAGGTCAAAGATGCTGGTGATGAGAATTCATCAGTAATGCGCAGCCATTGCATTACTCAATATCTTAACAGGGTCACAAATACTGGCATTTACACATTGCGACAACACTGCACCTAATGGTTTCTCATTCTTTAATCAAGACGTTGAAGATACAAGTGCTTCGATACGGTTTTTTCTGTGGCAGCTTTTGGTCGTAACATAGTGTAGCACTTGTGGTCGATACGAAAATTGTTTTCCGGATGCCAGTCTCCTTAGACACATGATGTTATAAGCTATCATCGACCAATAAACCAAATTATTGTTCTAAGACAAACGGGTGACAAATACTTGCATTTACACATTACGTCAAGACGCCACTGAACCTAACGGTTTGTCATACTTTAATCAAGACGTTAAGGACACAACACAAGCTTTGATACGGGTTTTTTCTTCGGTAGCTTTTGGTCGTAACATAGCGAAGCATTGTTTGTCGAAATGAATGTTTAGGCACACAATGTTATTAGTTATCATCGACCAATAGAAAAAGTTATTGTCCAAAGACAATCGAACGCGACACGCATATATAAGCTCATGATAGTTCCCCTATGCCTTGCGTTTATAGAGACTCGGATACAGTTGCTATTGTGTACTAAACATAGAATGTGTTTATGTAGATGAATTTGCAACTTATTAATATCATTATATTATTTAACACAATTCTAAACAGGATCATTACCCGTAATTATGAGCAAAGTTGTATATCATAAGTAATGAAAATAACAATAATAATGGTTTCCCCAAATATGGATATACACAGATAATCGGTGGAATTGCCGATAGATTCATCCGTATCGCTGTGCCCTCTTAGTTCAGAGGGAAGTTTTTCCATGGGAGTGCAGCGACTTTTCCAATAATAATTAACTCATAAATCCACATATGTCCAGTGTTAGAACGTATATTTTATTACATGTTTGGGGTATCGGTTTGGACCGTAGCTATTGCACTCAGAGTGTAACACACGTTTTATTAAATAGTTAAACGAGGATCAAAAACCACCGCCTTCCGCCAGAGCTATAAAGCTTTAATGATCAAGGGTGGCTGGTTGCTTAGATAATGTAGGTTGGCTAGAACGTCAAAAGAACAATAAATTTCACTTAAGAGAGACGACTAAATAATGGATGAGTTCCTGAGTGGCTAGCAGAGAACGTGCTCTCGGCGGAATATCAAGCTATGATTCCCAGTGAATAGGTCGTCGAGCACTTCCATAAATGTATAGGAACACCAGCCTTCGTGCTAGATAGGACAAATTAATATTATTCAAGCGAGTTACGATGGATCGGAGGCGTGCATTGCTACAAGAGGGGACCCATATGACAATAAATATTGATGAATAATGATGAAGATGGCGACATTGACGATAATGAAGATTTCCTAAGAGCACCATTTGCTATTCTGAAACAAATTGTACCCTTCAGATGAGTATGCTGATTTTTTTGCAGACTGGCGTTGGGTCGTAGAGTGCTGGCAATGTACAAGCATGTAACTTATTGTTGGTATGAACGATTATCACAATTAAACAATCGATGACATGTCAATACTAAGCGTCTCATTGACAAGAGCAGTCACACATGTGTTGCTTATTATGATGGCACATACCCTGACATCAGTCGCTTGTTCGTGTGCTGGGGTAACTTGTGCCACCAAATGGTACAACAGCATCAGTGTTGTAGCAAATTAATATTGACTGATGTGCTGGAAACGTCAAAAAGGGCCGACCAAAACCCGGCAATGGAATCAATTGATGACTGTCAACTTATCCAGACTTTGCTATTTAATAGCCATAACCTACCCAAATATCTTGTTATAATAAGAATTGAACGTTTCCGTTGTGAAGCTTGCGACCAGCGCGCTATCGCTAAAATGTAAACAAAAGCGCTTGGCTCAATGGTAAAAGATCGATCGGCGATGCTATGTACTGAATAATATCGCTGTATTTCTAAAATTTAACGACCTTTATGATTGAGCTATTACATAAAAGCAACGCCAATTGCTATTGACACCTTTTTATCAATTTGTGTGACGATTTATTAGCTACATTTTTTTATGAACGTTAAGTCGCATATATAAGTATCTTCTCCAGGCCTAGCCCCGATCCTACGGTATAATACATACGTCTGTAATTCCTGTGAACGAAGTCGCCCTTTATCAAGATCTTCTCCAGGCCTAGCCCCGATCCTACGGATAATAATAGTCCTGTAGTGCTGAATCATATTGGTTTAAAGACACAGTCATTAGTATGGACAGCCTTTCGCGTATTTGATGTTAAAGTTATTTAATTACATGCTCATGATTTAACGGTTGAATGTATTGATTTATTTGCGCGGAAAATAATCAGTTGATTTACGGCTGACATGCTCATGATTTAACGGTTGAATGATATTTGATTTGTCACCCGATTTTTATCAACAGGCAGTTGACGATTATTATGTATTTCCTGTTTAGATTATGAATTTTATTATGTATATATTTGTAGCCTGTGACCACTAACAAACATTTATTAATGGATTTCATAATCTTATTTTGTCTAACAATATAATAATGAATTCTTTTTCAAGACATAGCATCGGACTAACAAACATATATCCGTATTTGATTTAAAGATTATCATCTGAATCATATTTCTCTCTTTTCTCTCATTAGTATCTCTCATATTTGCGCGGAAAATAAGAAGTTGATTTAAATACATGCTCATGATTTAACGGTTGAATGATATTTGATTTGTCACCCTAACCTCCACCAAATCAACAGGCTGCATTGTCGGTTGATGGGATGCCCTGTTCAGACGTATGATTTTATTATGTAGTACTGTGACATGTTTTCTTGCTTATTTTGTAAAATATAACAATATAATAATGAATTATTTCAGGACATAGCATATATCTCTCTTTATCACTCTGTCTCTCTCTCTCTATCTCTCTCTCTCTCTCTCATCTCTCTCTCTCTTACTCTCTCTCTCTCTCTCTCTCTCTCTCTCTCTCTCTCTCTCTCTCTATATATATATATATATATATATATATATATATATATATATATATATATATACATATAAATATATATAAATTAAGGTCATTACCACTACAACTTCCTGCCTTAATAGCTTACTCACAACAACCACAAATGAAATGAGTTGATCAGCATACATTAGAAGATTGACAACAAGCATACTAAAACTACACTGAACACACCAATCATTTAAAACCAGAGCTCAATTCATCCATACAAACACTGAAGGGATAGGTTGACAATATGCATCCCTGTCTTATGCCATTAAAAACACCAAATCAGCCAGACATAGTTCTGCCCCATCTTACACACACATATGATTGGAGTACCATGCAACCAACCATTCTAACAGTATATTCAGGGACATTTTTGTTCGACAAGCTCCCCCCACCACTACAATCTAAGGTGCAGTAGTTCTATATACTGGTGTGAATTTATGATAATTTTTCTGGTCATGTATATCATTGACTACAGAAATTTTTTTCTGCATATAGCACACAACTTAATTTCCGGGCAATATAGCCAGAGACATATGCTAGAACAGTCACTTCCTGGGTAGAAAGGCCTTTGTCAATTCAAACAGTTAATTGCAGCGCAGAAATGCCCATTAGTGTTTGACTTCTAGTTAGACATACTCGCAAGTCATAACGAAGTTGGTTGGCTGCTGCGCGTCGAGTAGCTTCCACAAAAAAGCAGAGTCACGGAATTTGTCTTGCGAGCTGCCGAGTCGGGTATCTTATTACAACAAGATCTTTGACCTCCCTCTCTCCACACACACTGCAAGTTGGTACAAATTAATAGAACGTGGATCGATAGAGGTGTTTTCTAAGGCATGCAGGCAGCTTAGTGAATTTCTACTTCTACAGATTCTGGTGACGAGAACGACACTAACTGGCGACAATGAATCCTCTCACGTGCTGGTTGGAATCAGAAGACTATTGAACCACCAGAAAACGAATGCTACAAAGTGATACATATAATTACTTAATGCAATTTCAATACCCAACATAAACGTGGTATTGTCACCATAACAATTTACATTTCGGGTGATTAGTCTGCAGGCCAAAAAACTGGCATCTAAAATACAACTATTACAACATTGAGCTGATTCCCTTTCCGTCATCGTAAAACGTCTTATTGCCTGATGACTTTCCAATCAGTTGTTGACATCGATGGTTGATAGTCATTTCAGCATTTGATATATGGATATACATGGCTATATTTAGCGACACAGACCAGTTGAGCCTTGGAATTACATCGCTTGACCTTACCACTGCGTGCAAGTCACACTGCAGTACAATCTCAATATCGAATGTCGATTGAATTCTAGACGATTTCTGACAATCATGTTGTTGTCTATTATGCATCACAGAAACAAGCAATCATACAGGATTGCCTGCCGCTAGGTTTCGAAAGGTGGACAGTATGATTGAGAAGAGGCCGCCTACCTACTTCGTCTAAGACGGTTGTATTCTAAGTCGCGCATGCTGGCAAAATCTCCACTTCCAGTCTCCCAGCATAATAGTAATCACATCGCGAGGTGAATGACAAAAATGCAACACAGCGTTCCTGCTGAGGCCTCACCATCACTGTTGGTTGAATAGGAAAATGAGATACGGCATTTCTTTTGTTATGTGAAGCTTATTCAATTACAAAAATATAAAGTCAGTATATTTTAGTAAAAACCTTAACACATAGATGCGAATCCTGTGACAGGAAGAATCGATATATAATTGAGGCACGTGTTTGCTTGTGGTATTACCAGAGCGCAATACAACACTCAAAGCCCCGATGTAAAACAAATCATGGCAGAGTTAATCAATAAATATAAAAACGTAGCAGCAGATTACTTGACAAACGATTGTAGGAGGGAGAGGGCGATGTATTTGTGGAATGTGAAACAAGCAGCGGAAACAAAAAGTAAGAGTAGAAATTAATCCATTACATCAATCCCGTCTTAATGACATTGGATCCAAATCAATGCCCCTGTCTGCAATAATAATCAAGCCATTGTGTTCATACTTTGGTTATCTCAACATGAACCGCTTTGTAGATTACTCATAACACAACATTTACCAGTCATTTACTAGTATTATTATTCCGAAAAACAAAAGCACATCGAAGCAATTCTACTGACCAGGTCCATATTCAGGTCTGTAGTAAATGACTAGAATGTTACCGCTTCTTCGCTAATATCATAGTAGAAAACCATATCTATATTAGGTTGTAAAAATTATAACAAACTGCCGTTCACGTAGCATCTGTTGACGGAGGCTATAAAGAGCCAAGGAAGATAATGGAAACGTCTAATGATATAATAGAACATACTGAACAAAGTATCATTGAAGAGAATGGTGCCATTTTTATGACAAAGCCGAGCTGCGAGCTGACAGCAGTAATAAATATTTTCAATTTCATCCCATGATATTAATAATCTTTGTTACAATGATTACAGTGTTTATTTGACCCACATAGAACATGGTGGTCTAAACTTATAATTAATGATTGTACTTTCTGGCAAGTGGCGCAAGATAAAAACCACTATTTAAGTGTTCAATGCAACAACAAAATTGCATTAAGTCCTGCGTACTTCCTATGTGCCCTATGATGCGCTACAAGTGGGTCTGCTAATGCAATGCTTCCTCGTTTATTCTTATTCAAGCACTTAAACATAGAGGTCTAATAGTGGTACATTGAAATGAAAGTTTTTTCTAAATATTGAAGCTCTTTAGTGAAGAAGACATTGGCTTAGCATTAACGCGGTAAAGGAATTTCTTTTGGTGAAGCTTCTTTCTCTGATTTTACGAACATTCACTGCAATGCCATAATGCATTAAGTTCCGGCTGTAATGAAAGGATAACTGAACGAAATATTTAACTGCTAGATTTGATGGGCCGAAAATTCATTTCAACACATCACATAGTTTATATATCTGTCCATTACATCCTACAGTATATATGCAAGTGCTTAAAGAATTTCTTGAATATTTTGCACATCAACACAATCCCTAAGCAATTCATACACCGTGTATCATGGCATGTGGTGAGGGTACAGCATAGGTAATTCAATGGCCTCAGCTAGCTAGCTACAATATTTAGACACAGTTAAGCAGATTATTTTCGCCCTTGGAGTGCTATAATCAACTTAACCCCCATTCTTTCTTTAGCACAGACAACACTGTACTATTGGCACTTTTTACTTTGTTTTGAAGAGTGGTGCAAAACACAGCAATAAGTCAGCCCCATAACGCTTAGAGAGACCGAGACATATTTCCCAACTGTCATTAATAATATTAAGTATTCATCAACGGTTGAAAATTGAGCTAAATAGCGGTGTAGATTAAATGGCGGTGTTGGTGGAGACATCTGGTGGTGCTTCACGAAGGAAGCAGCGGAGACTCGTTGACTGATAGACAATAGGAGATGGGAGAAGTGAGGGGACCATGTTGGCGATTGCCAATCGTGGCACGTGGGGATAGTAAGCCGTGAATTTAGCTTTATCTAAAAACTGACCACCGAGGTTGTTTGTTTAATCCAGGTTCATTTATTATTAGAATCTATAGGATATGGCAGTGTAGTGTAGCCACTCTACTGGGTTTACAACGTAATATAACAGTTGATTTCCCATCGTCCCTAAGGAAATTGGACTTCTATGACGCAAATTGTAACTGGCTGATTGCTTTATTAAATAGATGATTGATACCACCACAATCGTTGCATGGAAAACCTTTGCTGTCTCACTATAATAAATTTGAGCTCGCAACAATCCTCCAATGTCATTTTCGCTTTGCCTGGTTTTACGTTCTATATCCTATTGCAATCTGTCGGATATTTAGAGGTTGGGAATACATGCATAAATGATCAAAGAGAACATACGTTTTAATTGCAAAAGTGCCTGTGGCGTCAACCGCATTGGCCTGTTGATATCAGATCACATAAACGACTACCAAAATTACATGAACACCGCCCAACACTTATATGAACACCGCAAAATGTCTACGAGATAAGCATTCGAATTCGGTGTTGAAATATTGGATACAATTTGATATGCCACTTCTCAGAAATGGTTAGCGGGCATTTTATCCGGAATTTCTGTGTCATCACTAACAGCTTGTATAATTCAAAGCCAAATATAATTCATTGCTCTATTGAGGCTGTTGCATTGTTTATATACAAAGCCAATTTCCATAGTGGATAGATTGAAAGTTAATCCTTCGACATGTCTCCGTAGTAGAGTTGATGATTTGGGTGTCGGGTCATTCTGTCAAAATCTGAAGTTGAAAGTGTGTTTTGTATGACATAATGCTGATCTTGATTGTTAAAACGGTTTTACACGGCGTCTTTTATTACTGAAAAACGTATTCATGACTTACTTAACAAAACCGGCTCTCTAGTGATTGTAACTGCAGTAGAACACGATATATTTGCCATATATTTTAAGAATTTATAAGTTCACAATTAAGAAATAATGTTAGTCATCATGATACATTAATACACAAGCTATGATACATATTATCGTGCAATAGTACAATCGAAATGCGAAGCAATAAAGTTAAGAAGCATTTATATGAGGCATTATTGTTTTAGGATATTTTATATAAACAGATGTTGCCTTCTACGCATGCTACCATGTATTTGAAGCTAACGACTTCATAGACGAACAGTCAACGATGAAAATGCTCCTCCAGAGAGCACTTGCCAGTCACTCGAATACTAGCCATGCTAAACTCCATTGTATGATCATTGCAATAGGATAGCTCATAAAAGGCACTAATCGCAAGATATCGATCGATGCTTCCCTGTTAAATGTAACTAAGTTATTGACACCGTACTTCAATGTTGATTAAAGATAAATATTCCCCTGAATCCCCAACCATGGTACTCGCGCCATGGTGTTGCGTTAAGCTGTATCACATTTTTCTGCTTATCAAATATCACATGCTGTAAACAGCGCTCCCCCAAACAGGAATTAATCATATAAAACTGATCGATGGTTTATTTGTTAAAAGTATATTATGTTCAGCTGCGGTTCTTTAATACTAATTGAAGAAAACAATTTCAACAAAGGGCAGTCAAGGAAGACCGTACAACCAGGCAATTAATGATATGCTGGTACATCTATCTTGACGCAGTCATCAACTCGAGGCAGCCGGGGACAAATCCATACATACTAATGACACAGAAATAGGAAACGCAAAGAATGATAACGCATTTCTCATTCTTTTATACATCAAAGCCCAATTGAGGCATCGCAGTAGATAGTTGGCGCGACTATTGGACTAGTTTTGTTTATATGCATATGATCATCATGATGGGTAGCTCATAATGTTACACGTTTTGAGCAACTAATTAAACTTCCGTTTGCCTATGGCATAAGAACGCTTCCCAAATTGTTAGCATTTGACGTATCAGTTCCTTGTGTAGCACGTTTGCCAGGACTGTGAGATCTCGCCATAGTTGTCATAAATTGGCACGATTTAAAGCTTTCTGATCAGAGCAGCGTAATAGCAAATATGGTTGGCTCAACAGTAACATTTTTCATCCAATTGAGTGTACATGTCACATTATGTCAATATTTTCAGTGCTTAATCTCATCGCAAAATAATGTTGCTTAAATCTTCCAAACGGGTACTTGTGGCAGTTTTATGACCGATATTTCTTAATACGGAATCAGTCAAACCTACAGATAAATTGCAAATGCCAATCATACAACAATGACGCTCTCTAGGGAGAGTTGTATGTTAACTATTATATTACATTGTAAAAGCAGTCCTGCATTGTCGCATAAAAATAGAGCCTAATGATATATGCTTTGAGTCCGTATGAAATTACGAAAACGGCCTCGATTGTCAGCTTACAGATATAGTGATATTTACAGTGTGGCCATGACCGAGAATGTACCTCCGCCCTCGCAAAAGCTGGCCGCACCAATGAAATCCCCTCCTTTCCTCTTTTTTCTATTTCTTTCTGTCGCATGTTGCTTGTCATCGAGTCTTCAGAACCAGACTGTAGACATTTCTGCAAACTAGTGTCGTATGGATTGGGTAAAGTGATGAATGCAGTGCGCGATAATGTAGTTGTTTTCAAGCTCAAATTATTAAAATGCTGCAATATATGCTGTGGGTTCAAGAGCTTAAGTGTTGTATCGGATGGGATTATCTCGCCACCTAAATGGTATTACTAAATGCATTGGGCCATAAAGATACCCATTAATAAGCCCAGTAGCGCATTAATGCATTATGGCATTGCGGTGAGTCCTCGTAAAATCAGCTGGAGCAATATCGATAGAAGATATTGCCCAAACATCATTAATTCTACGCCGTCTCAAAAGCCCTGCTAACAACTTCAACATATCTTGTGAACGTTTATGAGCAGGATTTTGCGTGTCGGCAGTGTGAGCTTTGCAATCATTTCATTGGAGGAGAGCTTGCATTTCCAGTGGTCCTTTATGTCTTTGCTTGTAGGCTTGGCATTAAAAGTAGAGTGATGGTTTTGGGAAACAGTATGCGTGGGTTGAATGTTGATAGAGCCTACGTTTTAGAATCATCAATATTACAGCAGAATTAACGATAAACATGTAGCAAAGATAACCAGTATGATATACGAGTATGATCTCACTAGCAATTACCAGCTTTATCAATATGTCAACATTAAAGCGAGACTCAACGCATTAACACCCACGCTCGTGATGTTCAATCTTGGTAATGGCATTATATGACGCGTCTGACCGCTACTTGTGAAAGAAACAACGTATCTTGTCATAAATTAGTAGGATATATAAATGAAAACACACACTGCATTGATATCCACACATATAACAGAGTAATACGCAATTCTTTGACGAAAAGCAGTACATTAGCTGCCACACCCGAGGATTTGAAAGTGGCTCATGGAATGCTACATAATAAGTAGAGTTGACTTTATATTATCTGAAATAGTATCTGGGAGAAGACGCGACGACTCGTGTTATGGTTATCGATAGATATGAGCCGTCAACGTAGCCTTATTAGCTTCATTGACTCTATTCACAGTAGAAGCTAAAGCCCTTAGGACCGAACGACCATGGATGTCCATAACTTCATCGAATACTTCCCAGAAGCCAGAATGCCTTGAAACACATTCCCACTGAAGGGAAATGTCCGACGTTCATATGGCTTAATATGAAGTGGCAGTTATAGATAGAATTGACCACTAGTTTTCTGTGCTGCAGATACAAGTTTTTGTACAACTCATATTCTTGTTATTGTTTACAATTGTAGCAGTTTGGCATCTAGATGCCAAGTACTGGATGCATGACTCAGAAATGCAAAACAAGGTTTGTGATGGGTTGTATGGATAGGGGTCCAATGTTTGACTTGTGACAGGATACCCCCCATCGACCTTGCCCTGTACAATGTGTTCCTCTTCATGAGCAAGTAAGGATATATCGTTGACCCAAATGTGTATATATAACAGATATCACTCTGTAGCCTCATGCATGATCTAGGTAATGTCTGGAGTAGACTTGCGGTAGCAAATACACCTAACTCACACGATAAAACCTATCCCCACTCTGCATCTTTTCCACCAAATCTTGTACTTCCCCGACAGCTCTGCATCTGTTAATGGACGTTTAATGATAACATATTCCATGGATGACAGGCTGACTAATGTATATGTCCTTTCGGGTCTGATTCTGAAATACTGCATTTACGCCCACAAGTAGCAGCTTATGAAGAATGACGTATTTATATGCGTCTAGTCAAATGTTATATTATTGTTAATGAAGCGAGCTTTAGGTAGGGCCGATTCATAACAAGAATCTACACCCTGCCCCGCACACAACCCTACCACAAAGTCCAAACATCCAACTTAACTATGCCCGCACTCTACACGCTAGAATCTCACCTACTTATACACATAGCAAAAGCAAGATTAGTATACATTGATTATTCATGGTAGACTGTCTTCGATTTTTACATGAAGCACCTAAATCAATATTTGGTTCCATTTGGCCTCCGTTATTTTACAGTGCAGACAATGTTGCGCCATTTTTGTAAAACAGACAATGTCAGCAAATGACAGAGACATTTTTCGCTTTGTGGATACAATGCGGATGAAAGGATGGACTAGATGTTGAAAACACATCATTTATATTGTTTATTGATAATAAAGGAAATCAGTTAATCATACCTGATTATGGATGACAACTTGCATCTCAGCTTTGATTAAGTTTTCCCTTCCATAATACTCCTTTTCGTCTGTCTATCATGATTCTTACTTTGCTTCTTTTGCCTACAGCTGTCTATTCTGTGTGTAAAAGCAATTGATTGTAAGTTTTCTCCTTACGACCGGCTTGCGTTTATTGTTTAGTAAAACCAGTGTTGTAAGGCTCGTTGCATGCCCTTGAGTGCTCGCGATGAGCAATCAATAACGTATGATCCCCAGGCAACGGTGTGTAAACTAAGCTATTCAATTTGTTATACATGCTCTGTTTCATGGGATTATAACGACATTGAGCGACAAGAGACTCTCGAGTTTTAGGTTACAATCGAGGTTTATATCTAGCTGTGAGCACGATGGGCTTTGGGTTATTACCAACAGGGTCATCATTTGCAGCGATGTCATTGTGATCAAAGTAATATGGTACATAACTATGTTGCTGTGTGTTTCTGCTGTTGCTTTGTACCCTTCATCTGCACACGAAGTATTAACTATCTTTAAATACTGCCATGATTCTTTTCATCTCGAGGGTTTATGCATCATAACTGTTTGTCAATACCGCTCAAAAGTATTATCCGATTATCAGATATAAAAAAACTTAGGATGGTACTGATTGTGCAGTGCTATTGATGTGTGTTTCATATTGTCATTCCACTCGACTGTGTTATGGCTACGTGCAAACGAGGATTATTCACACGCATGTTCGGCGCGAGATAGAGAGGTGACTTAAAAATAATTACGTAGACGCCATCTCATACAGCCTATCGTGAGAGGCACTTTCCATTCCGTCAGGATCACCATTGAGTTCCGCCTTGGGGCTACAGAATTTATAGCTACACTAAGAGGGTTCCTTCAATCCTCAGCACAAGAAACAAAATGTGAAGGCACCACCTGTGAGCCGCCATGTATTGCTTTGTCATAGCCTTCCTTAAAACCCATGGAAGCAAGGTAAATCAGATAAACGTGACAATTGAATTGAGCTGTGATTTGCAGCGAAAACACATATTAGGCCGGCTTTCACTAGTGCCATGGCTCTATGTTTCCCATGCCGACCCATCATCCACATCAATGATGTTCGGGAAACAATTCCTTGTAGCCATCTAATAGAATAAAGATAAGGGAATATCTATATAACTTCACAACCAGAATAGTTACTCTTGTTACTGAATGATGCATTAGGCTCAAGTGTTCAATGGTGTATGTTTGACACTGTGTTAGTGATCAATCTATGCAGCAGAAGGTGCAATGTGACGCGACTAATTTTCTTCATCCTATGTTTGCTAACACAAGCCTGGCCACGCCAGTTGTCTATGTGACAATACCACCTGGTGTCTTTTCAAGCAACAAAACATGCAAGTGCTGCATGAATTTTAATCTGTGTCCTTGTGCGATCGCACACATTCCAGAAATCACCACTTCAAGTACCAATAATTCATTTTATGGGCAGAGGCATATCTTGATGACGACTCTTGATAGTTAATTGAAGATCCTATAGGCAGAGACGTGGTTATAAATAACTTCAAAACCGGAATACAGGTTTTCCCATCTCACTCTCTTTCCCTATCGTCATAACATTCATTTGTTGGCTCACATCATGCGTTTTGTCATGCGTTCTGTCAGTTCCCGGGTATTCATTTACTGAGAGTCTTTGCCAGTAAGCTGAATGCACAGAAAAAATACGACTAAGGTATTGGCGTTTGGGGCGCCTGTCGCGTTCTGTCAATGTTTCAACATGCCACGGCATCAGATATCAGTTTTCTGATATAGCTATATTTGCAATGCACCACAGACTATGTTTTCATTACACTCTACAGGTCCGGGTGTGTTCGAGACAGCAATATGAGACAATCACTTTTTGTCCATTTTTCAAGCTCTCTCATATTACTTGCAAAAATTACGATTAGACTTAATATCACACGTATTGTCAACATAGCCAGGCATCACCAGAATGTGTTGCACATAACTCTCTCTTGCATCTGCTATATATAGATATATATATATATATATATATATATATATATATATAGAGATATATATATATATATGTATATATATATATGTATATATATATATGACTATATATATATATATATATATATATATATACATACATATATATATATATGTCATATATATGTATATATATATATATATATATATATATATATATATATATGTATATTGCATCTGCTACTATATATATATATATATATATAGATCATATATTATATATATATATATAGATATATATATATATATATATATATATGTATAGGGACCAGATATATATATGTATATATCTATATATATATATATATATATATTATATATATAGAGAGAGGGACACTATATATATATATATATATAGGGATAGAGATATAGAGGAGAGAGAGATACATATATATCATGTACGGAGATATAGTATATAGGGATAGAGATGTATATGTATATATATATATATATATATATATATATATATATAGAGAGAGAGAGATATAGAGATATATCTATATATATATATATATATATATATATATATATATATATATATATATATATATATATATATATAGATATATATATATATATCTATATATATATATATATATATATATATATATATATATATATATATAGTATATTGAAAAATGGGAACTAGCGTTTGTATCTCCGTCAATGCCCAAACCTGGACAGGCTTTTTTTATGGTACGACATATATATATACATATATATATCTCATCAATAGTGATTCACTTTACTTAAACCATAATAGTGGCTGGGATGATCCTATAGTCCTCTTTATTTTATCAGTGCATTGCTTGGTAGCCGAGACGATTGAATTGCCTGCACTGTATCTCAATAGTGCATTAAACCATAATAGTGGCGGGATGATCCTATAGTCCTCTTTATTTTATCAGTGCATTGCTTGGTAGCCGACACGATGGCCTGCACTGTATCTCTGCAGGTCAAGTAAGTAATGAAACCAGGGGGTGATATTGTCATAGTTTTGAAACAAATGTTTCGCCAATTATCAAATTTGCCATGCTAAGTACCAGAGGATAAGCAGTTTGATTCATGAGTAAGTCATAGAAGTTATAAGATGTATGGCAAGGGATTCTCGCCACTTCATATTATGTAGTATGTGTTTTACATCTAGATGCACCAGTATGGTTTCTATTACTAAGGCCCGACAGCGCATTAATGCATGGTGGCGTATAAGTGAATCGTCAAGAAATTGACCAGAAAAGCATCACCAGGACAGGTTGTCCAGACTAATCAGAACACATTCATAAAATTCATTTAGCTTTAAATGAAAACAGGTTTGAGATAATGTAGCATATATACGAGCCTATCATGTCGGATTGTCACCAAACACTGGGATACAGCGTAAGCCCTGCTACTCTGTGTTCGCTGAAGCTAACTAACTGAAGCTAACTGAGTGCTAACCGACGTCTTGAGATGCAAGGTTCCAATAGCTCATTCACTACAATGACAGCATCCATGTCTATCGCAGTTATGAGGTAAATGAATGCGACACATACAGATAAATACGACTTCCTCCTGTTAAGGTTTTTCTATGGTATTCAATTTTCCTGCACTATGCACATGTGTCGAATGATAATTAAATTTGTCATGAGTTCCATTGTAAGCCGGCCTATTTATGCCTCTGTTTATCAAGCCATCGGGAAAACCACTTATTCATATTATCCATTCCAAACACTCTTTATAAAGCACCAATCTCTACCGAAGATGTTACCTGCATCGAGCAATCAATGATGCTTTATACACCCATCCAAAGCCAAATTCTACTAGCAGTCATGTAACCAAGCCAAGCCATATCTTGACTGGTCTGATCACCAAGTTTAACCTTGACAAGTCTGAGTACCAAACCACCATTAAGTTCAATATCAACACCTCATGATCACACTAAGCATTAACTACAGTCCATTATAAACCATTATATACAACTGTGTAAAAGACTTTCTTACTTTTCCTCGAGTTTGGCCATCATTCCATCCATTATACTCTAACAACCCTTTTGACCATAATTCTAGCGTTACCATTGTATTATGCTGATGACCAACAACGTACATGGTATAAGAGGCATATTCTGCTAGTGTGCATTCACTCTTCATAATCTTTGCTTACATGCAAAGGTAAAAGGTGCACAGTTGAAGCTCTACGCCCAGACCAGCGTTCGCACAGCCTGGAGCTCACCAAAAATCTCCCTTCAACCATCTTAAGTACCGCTTAAAAACTTGTCATGCCCTTTGGCCATTGCATTTATGGCATTCGGCCTCACAAAACCAACCGCTCCGATATTGGTTTCCCAAAAGGTAATTTATTTGAGTTCGAACGCTATTTTAGCCTAATAGCGACTTTTTTTGTGGCTGGAAGTTGAACGATCACCAGGCCATCGACAGGTACAAAACAAACTGCGAGCACTCGAATGGTCAAGGGGGAGCTCACAGATAATTCGACAAAGGATCAAACGGATCGTAATCAATGCAAACTAATCCCTGACGCGTATATTAGCGTTCCCATGTATTTAACGTCAAGTGGTCCAACGCTCGGTGTAGCATGCATGCGAAGGTTAATGTCTGACCTAAAACAAATTTATTAATTTTTAGTAGCTAACATAATGCATGAATACCATTTCCAGGGATTAATTTACATTGATTACGAACGGTTTGATCTTTAAGTCGAAAAACGCGTGAGCCTCCCGCTGGACAAATCCGAGCTCGCGATTGTTGTGCCCCTGACAGTTGTTCAACTTCCGGTGACAGAAAAGTTGCTCTTTGTCTAAACTACTGTTTGAACTAGAGTAAGTAGCCTTTTGGGTGGCAAATGTCGGGGCGGGTGGTTTTTAAAGATATGTGGCTTCATCTTGAAGGAGTTGCGAGCGATCTCACCACAGAGAATGCCAGGTAGCCCGATCCAAGTTTTGTCACCATTCAAACAACAATTAATATGACGTATATCCAATACCCCCAATAAAATACGACAACGCCTTCCGCTGCATAGCAACAACTTTATGGAATGTTGGCACCCAGGTCGCGTATTTAATCAAGAAATTTTCCTTACGACCATAAAACTCTATCATCTGCTATATTCAAGCATTGCGCTTATTGTCTGTAAAATTATTACAGACCCGCAATTGATGACGTGGCAATTAATAATAAATGGCGATCTAATTTGCCTCTGGCAAAGAACGGCTATGGGACGTATATAATCAGTGCGTTGTATAGGTTGTGTGGAGCTCTGATTACATAGCGTTATAAGGATTTAATCTGGATTGACGTTATCTGTTAAGTGGTTATGAATAAGTCATCATCCGCGCACTAGAGAGTGCGAAGTGAGAGTTAAGGCCCAGTCACACCGGTCTTGCGGCCAAGTTACGACCTAGCTGCGACCGAAAAATCTTGGAATCGCTGGCAAATTGTATGAAGAGCGCATGAAAGATCACAGAGGTCGTGGGTGATCGCGAGAGCAAAATCAGTCGCAGCAAGGTATTCAAAACAACTAATCTGCGATTCCTAATCGAAAGAGGTTGCAGATAGGCCTTGCATGGTTGTACAACCAGTCGTGCATAATCGTGGGTTAAGTAGGCGCACGATTGGTCGTGCTCCTTTCCCTGCCACCTGACGATTGGTCATGCCACCTGTCGTACGACTTAACCATCGGTCTTGCGACCAATCACGACCTAGCACGATCTTACGATGGTGGTACCATCAGTCTTAAGTTCGCAGACCAGCATATTTGGAGAGGCTTCTGAGGTTCAGGTCACTCTCCACGGTTGGCGTGTCATACTGCGTAGACGGTACCGTGTAAATCTCAGCTACAATCTTTCCAACATTAAATTCTGGCTGTGGCTCTGGCTGGGTCTCCGACGATGTATACGCCTTGCGAGTTATTAGCAACTACTAATGCTCGTGCACGATCGCGAGCCTGTATATATGATTGAGAGACCAATCTCACGACTGGTTACGATTGGCTGCGATCGACCGAGCGAGCCGTCTCATATCGCCACTGTTAATCCTACGATCGGTCGCTGATCGCAGCCATTAGGCGCACGATAACCCACAATTGAAGTTGCGATCCACCTTCTCCATTCGTTGGTGATCGCACGACTCCGCTTATTACCAATCGTACGATTACCTACCACCAATCGCAGTATGAGATCGCAAATAGAAATAGTAGAAAACATTGCCGATTGACCGTACCTTGACCAAACTGCCAGCAATCGCACGATCCAGAAATCTTACGACCCAGTGTGATTGTGGCTTTAAATAAACAGAGTGCTTGGAATCGTTCAGTCTTGTGGTATTTTTGATAAAGATCGTTGTATGTGGTTCTTGTATGTTCAGACACCCATCCCAAAATCATCGATAGATAGAAACCAAATGGTCGTCGGTATTAATTGCATCCTGTTTAGTTGGAATTGATATTGGTAACTTAATCACATAGCAAATTAAGTCCAAGGATGCGCAACCCTTCAAGGAAGAAGGGCGGTTTGATGGTTAATGATAAAGATAGTATACCGCTTAAGCTCTAGAACATGGGGTCTTTATGAACGCAAATATCGATTTGGGATGTCACAGCCAAGAGCCCGCCTCTAAATTGTGGGAGTGATTCGAGCAAACTCTCACGTCCCTCACACCTGAAACTTATGAACTGTATCATAACGTATCTGCAATGAGACAATAACGTCAACCAAGACTCAATCATGACGCCGGTTCTCAGTCTGCCTCAATGCCACCCTACCATGATTGGTTTGACAAATCAGCGAAGCGTGGTGCTATTGATGTGGTAATGTATGGACCATATAGAGTGGAATGATTGAGGAGCACAGCCATGTCCCATGCATTAACCACCGACACGACCAAGAAATGTATTATTGATATTAAAGCTGCCTATTGCATGCCAGACCATATTGTGTCATGGCTGGTGGATCTGACAATTGATTGTAGCGTCAACTTATTGTAAGACGGATCCTCACACTAGCTATCGAATTAGCCTTGAATGGGTCAAAGAGTGTTTGTTCTAAGCTATGAATCTGTACAGGATGCGAATGTATATGAGAGCATCCTCACACCATATCCAGCCTGCTGCAAGAAAAAAAGTTCTATACGGCCACTTTTACTGGCGTGTTACTATTTGACCATTATTCATGGAGGACAGCAGATCGCTCATTAAAGGTGGTGTTTACATGCTTGCCTTCCCTTCAAGTTGATGCACCGTTGTCAGGCATATGCAGTGATTTACTCATTAATTTTAAGATATTATTGACTGCAGCTCACTGGGCAGTGAAACAATTGCCTTGACAGCTGTTGTGATATTGTTTCGAATGATCGATGGTGCAATGTGGTGTACAATTAATCGATAGCTGGAAGTACTAGTGGCTAGTCCCTGTGACTAGGATCCTACATACAATATGGATATAACTGGTCACATAGTACAAACGAATTGAGGTTGCTACGTAACAGCCACCTACACGAACCAAGGTTTTCCCTTAGGTTTGCTAGTTTGCTGCATAATGAAGTGTGCCGATAGATAATTTAATGTTACATTAGTCTCAGATGGAAGCCCGCTGTAGGCTGGCTAATCACACTCACTTGTTTCATGCATTCAACAGTTTATCATCAGCAAACAAAACACTCAGAATTCAACGCAGCATGTTGTCCATACCACCAATCTGTACCAATGATGGCAGCTGCATCCGTCTTTAATAACCAAGTAAGTATGCGTTCGAAACCAAATCCAAAGCAAAACGTTACGAGCGTTTGATCAAGGCACCCAAATAGGTGTGTGAGTTATACAACACAGTTTTCATGTCGAACTAAACAATATTAACCGCAATGTTACAAGTGATACAAAGTGCAGCAACTCTGACGTATCCCAACAAAGTGTCGGTCATACAAGATGGGGTCAGTAAAGACATTTTAAGACGATGCTGATGGACGTCGAGTGTTGTTGTTGTTGTTTTTGTTGTTTTCCAGGATCAAGATATGCCAACAATCCAAACAAGTTACTTCGCCCCTAATTATCACTAATGCAGATATCACATCTCCAGCACAGACATGAGATATGGAAAGCAGCAAACAGAGCACACAGTCAGTGTGTCAGGCAGGAAAGTGGCATGCGAATGGCCGAAACGGGCTTGCTGTATCGTTCTTGATGGTTGTTCAATAGCGTGCTTCAAAACCATTTTTGTTAGATAAAAGATTAAATCAACGTTCCATAGTTTTAATCTCCTTTAACAAAATTACGAGCCATATATTTTCAACTGATATGGACATACACTCGGAACAGGAAAAGTACCCTTATACTCATCTTAAAACATATTATAGACAACAAACTTTTAAGTGTTGATGAATGGCCCTTTGAAGCATATGATCAATCATGTAAGCTTCGTCTGAGCCTCTCCATGCCATGTCGTTGTGACAACCAGCATTCCGGTAGATATCTGGTTGATCCTATCAAGTCAACCATGAAGCTTGGCTCAAATATCTTTCCATAGGGTTTCCTCGGCATCGTTGAACAGACATATAATTGATGAATGTTAGCGCGAAGTGGACCACACTGTTATTGCCATTAATGCTGCTACCGCTTAACTGACAGTGTATAGCATTCTTTACACACGCCTACGCTACATAAGCCGTTCGGTTGCTTCAGGCTATGTCAGCAAAAGGCGAGTTGTCATGGGAAACCTCCTGTTTTAGCTGCTCGAGATACATACGTGAGTTCCTGTTTGGCCTGTGCTTGTGGGAACGGTTACAAAACATGTCTGCTTATGATCAGTTAGGAGTAAATGGCCGCCTGATAATACGCATGTTAGAACCAAACAAGGTCTGATCAGCATAGCTAAGTAATGCGTTGACACGAGTGGCAGTCTAAGACGTTTGGATCAGACGGTTGTGAAGGTTGCAGATTCCACTCCTCATCTGTGATATGCAATGAGAAGCTTTGGTCTTTGTGTATATACATTATGCAATTGAAAACGCTAGAACATGAAGGGCGTCTAGCTATGTATCAAATATAACATTCAATAAATTCTTTTTACAAAAAATAATTCCTAGATTGGTTCTAAAATCAAGTTACTTTTGACAGGAAGTGAATCATAACCTGACGCGCTACTAGACATCCGAAGCAGAAAGTTTCAGCGATAATATGAGAAGATAAAGGAACTTGATCGGTTGCCACCTGCATATATATTAGCGTAAACAATGTTCGGAGGCTGTCAAACACTTGGTGTTCGTAATTCCTAAAACAAATACAATCGAGCCATTTTAGCAAACACACCTACACGGAAAACCATACATCTTTAACTAATGATTTAATGATTGATTGAAAGAAGACCATGGGGCAAATGTTATGCAGACGCATGTGGCGGTGGCATAGAGAGGGACGATATGACAACTAAAGATTGATAGTGTTAGCTGAATTAACCAGTCCACGAATGAGCCCGCTTCGAAAAGGCCCACTTATCTCATTCAATCTGTACGAGTTAAGAGATGCGATAAAAAGTGAGGGGATTATATTGTGATGACCGAGGCATAAAAGTAGGTATGGGATGCACATCCAATATAGCCACATCTGAAAACTAACGTCCGAGGCCGTTTGCTTGATTGCATTCAGCCTCAGAAGCCAAACAATTCAAAACTAAGCTCAATTTTATAGGACAATGCAGTGCAGCCGCTCTACTGAGTTTACAATGTAAAATTGCGGTCAACGTTTCATTGTCCTCAGATATTTGATGTTCTATGACGAATTTGATGTCTGAACATTGCTTCCAATTCCCTGTAGGTTTGCGATAATATACAGTGATGTAGTTAGACCCACAAAAATGAACATTTTGGAATGTACAACCAGTCATCACTATCCAATATCACTTACATTACATAACCAACTCCTGGATTTCCATCTCTCTCTTCGATGTCTGGCACTGCAGATCGATGATACGTCTGGGCTGAATATAGATTGTTAAAATGGTGGATCAGTTTATTTGTGCCAACGTCGCAAAGGAAAGCCTCCGATCATGTAAGGATCGAGACGTGATCATATGATCTTATTAGCGATGAATCGGTGCAGACTTGAGGTTGAAGTAGAGCCTACTTAAGGGAACACCGTAACACAATACCCAGTCTGACACACGGACGTTTCTACCACTGCATTCTTCAAAGACTCTTATTAGGCAAAGACGACATTAATTGGCGCTCATTATTCAATCTAAGGGCTTATCGCTACGCTAAGAGGGCCCACTCGCACACCTCCGCTCGACGAAGTATGTGGCTATGCTACTTGTGAGCAGCGCATTGCTTTGCCATAGAGTCTATTTAAATCACATGGAACCTCCTGATTAACTGAGATGGAGGGAAGCATCGACCAAGCAAGAGACTCAAGGAGCAGAATCCCGAGAAGTTGGGTCAATATTCCGATTTGCCTTTGGGTGATTTTACGTTAGCGCCTCCTGATGATGATGTATGTTTCACTTTTTTGCATATTTAACGCTACTTCAAATGACCTCTCTAAGGGTAGTCGTACGCTCTTTGATTTAATCTCAACTCAAGCTATATACGCTGCGATTGTGTCGAACTGGAGCTACACCCTAAGATATTCTTCATTTCGACCTTAATCTATATTTCATTTCGACTTACAGTCCTAATATGCAGCCACAGCTTTATTTGTCGCCAACGATAATGGGCATTTTCGTCTTTCAGGCATCCTTACAAGTGATGGGCACGTTCTAAGAGCTGCATGGAAATGCACAAATATATAACTCACCCATATGTGCATACTGGTCATTCACTGCGGGCGTTGAATGACTGTCATAATAAATTTTTCGATTCCGACCTATAGAGAGAAATCATACTTATATTACTTAGCATGATCAATACTGTCGTTTATGTGTTGGCGAATATACCTTATTTGACAAAAGTCCACCTGTTTTAGTATTGTGGTCGCTTTAAACAAAATAACCCCGTTTCAATTCTGATGACACACAACGCCATCTCAGAAAGATTTCCGGGGAACAGAGATTGGCAGACAAACAGAAACCAGCGGTATTATGGAGACAAATGATTGTGGACTTAAATCCCGAAATCATCTAAAGGCTATCCATTTCACGGCAGTGGAATTAATTGATGATTTTCATTTGACAATGTGGAGCTCTGGGGCAGGAGGACGGCACCGCTCTCCTCCCAATACACATCCTATCGGTAGAACACAAACGAACCAACACGTGATGAAGCGATTTCATCAGCCTCCGAGCAAGGTAATCAAAATCTTTCTTCCGAGCAATACATTAGCATAAATTTGATTAACTGGAGCTAGGTTTTGCATGCGTTCTTGCGTTGTCAATCGCGCAAACATACCTATTTCCTCGAGTATACGCCACGAGTTACGCCTGTTATAACCATCACTGGAATGCAATAATTCACAACAGAACGGCCGATTACATAGTGTACATAGGACATATTTCTTGAAACACTATTATCGCTCCATTAACCTCGGTTACAAGTGAAGTGTCAAGTGAATCCCTTCGTGTGGTATACTTACAACAATAGTCGGCGCAAAAGGAGACCGGTCTAACATTGTGTGACTTTAATATGATATAGATGTAGTGATATAATACCGGATGTGATGACGATCGTACATAACGGTCCAGATGCCATTTTGTAAGGGTCGACATGCCTTATCTGTCTTTAAGAGATCACTTTGTGATAAGAACCTGATTTGTGCAGGACGTTATTCTGTCACTATGTTGCATCCAACTCACATGTGGTTTATTGTGTACATTGGATGAAGCCATTTCTGTACATACGATATGGATATTTATGTCAGAAGAGGATTCCTGGATATTTGTATTAAGGAACCCAGACCGGCTAAGCCTTAAACGCCGGATGGCGGGTTCATGCCACCGGATACTAGTCACACTGCGTCACAACAGTCGCATTCATACGTCGAATTTCTAATGTATTTAGGGTTATTCATATTACAAATACACACAATCTATTCCACACCATTTCATCATAATCAGGTGGCGACATCATACGTGCCTTTGAAACAGTAGGGCTTGCCATCCACTGCGCTGATTTCTGGACGTTATCGGATATTCTAATTAGTGTATCTTTCCGGGCTGTTTATTTCGTTGAGCGAGCCAGCACTTTGCATAGTGCATCGCTATACAGAGGGCTAATAACGCGAGTAGAGCTGTCATATGGATCCCACAGAGAGAGACTCTATGTATTATTTACATCACGTTTGCTCTTGAATTATGCTTAACATCAGCACCGGGAGATCATTAGTGGTAGGGCTATATTTGGGTCATATAATGTCACTCAATGGGATCATTTTGAAATAAGGGAGCTGAGGTATAAAATAGGATGGTCGCCTCATAGGAGCAGAGCTGTACGGATACCATAAATAAAGGTTAGGCCAACTAACACAGTCTTTGGGGGTAGAGATGGGGGGGGGGGGTGAGGAGTAAATCGTCAACGCGATTTTGGCTTGTTTTGTATAAAGATGGGGACTGGAGCCCAATAATGGAGAGAAGAGGGATGGAGACAAGAAATGAAGGGGTGGATTGAGGGTAGAAGAGCCAAGGGTAAGAAGCACAAAGGTCGAAATGACGACGGATGACAGGACGAGGTGTTTAGAGAATAATAAGACGGACCAGTGGGGGAGGGAGTTGGAGAGACGGAGGAGGAAGTTAGAGAGGAGGTGTCAGCAAAGCAGATGATGCTCTTGCGTATCTGTTAGGGAACTTGTGGATAAATTTCCAATTGTGATGGTATCGTGGTTAATCTACAGTCAAAATGCGATAAATAAAGGGTATGGACTGCCTCCCCCGAACTGCTGTTGTCCACTTTGCGTCGATGGCGTAGCTAGCTTGGCTATGACAACGGTTCCCTGTGCCTCATCAATGGCTGCTTCTATCGCTAACATACTCAGCTATAACGGTCTTAGAATAATCTGCAAACAGTGCAGCGAACTGATTGTACAAAAATATTTCCCTTTGCTAGTCCTTTGCGTCCAAACATTGACTACAAATAGTCATATAAACGACCTGCAGCTTATCCTCTGCCATATATCCCTATTAGCTTTCGTTATCATATCTTGCTGAGTTGATGTGCTGAGGATTAAGTTTTGAAATAGGTTTATCAGACATTTCTTGGGAGCCCAACAGACTTTGGACCGATGCTATAAGGTTTATCTCCAGTCTTGCTTTTAGTATCTTTCCATATGGATTCCTCGTCATCATAAACCAGACATACAGACGATGAATTGTTGCATATAGTGGACCTCGCTCGTCCAAATGACGCCTCATTCTTACAGCCGGCTACTGCGAGACTGTTTAGTAGATGCCATGAGTAGCGGACGCCTTTGCTACATAAGTCACCCAGTTACTTCCGGAATATGTAAGAAGAACCTGATTGATCAGGGGACGCTTCCGTATTAGCCACCAGAGATAACGACGAGATTTCATATACTGCAGTCTGATAGCCCTTTCTGAAGTAGATGTTCACAACTTCAGGTCAGGAATTTCTACCATAGTCACAATGACAAAAATGCCGGCTGAATATTTCTTAAGAGTAAATGGCCTCTTCATAATACGTTAGACAGGACAGACATCATCTTAAGTAATCGTCTTAGCTAATCAATGCGCTTCCCGCTGCGATGTGAGACTGGTTGTAGGTTAACTTTGTACCCGGCTGTAAACTTGGTAAGACAACTGATTGCTTAACCAAAACGAAGGATTGCAATATTATCCATTAAACAGCAGTGATCGACTGTGCAATAGAAGCCCCCGCGTTCGTATTCAATCAATTTGTGGTAGGCGACAGCCATGAGAGCAGAAAATGGAACAGGAAGTGGAGTGACATTTCGGGGTTGGAAGGATGATGGTGCTTCTGAAGTGTAATATATATAAGCTTGTATTTGTTTTCAGTCCAATTAAGACTGCCACAAGGGATTATTGTATTATATTTCCGTTGCAAGTGTCCATGAGTATGATCATATCTGTCAGTGCAACAGCAGCTATCGTCATCAGGGTCATCTGAGAAGGTCAAAGCTTGTATTAAAAGACGACATGCGTACTTGTAACCTCATTTAGGCCTTGGGACATGCTTGAGGAGAGGACGTTAATGAACTAACTCAACCCCTAACAGAGCATGCTGATAAATAATCACAATTCTTGAATCACATAGAAGGGGTTCTAATTCTAATCTTTTAATCGCTGCTTATACCAAGGTCTAGGTTAATTGGCGATATATGCGTGGGTTGTATAGGCACACCAGCCTTCGTGCTAGATAGGACAAATTAATATTATTCAACCAACTTATGAAGGATCGGAGGCGTGAATTGACGCCAGTGGGGACGTATATGACAATCTCTTAATAGAAAATACCATCATGAGGCTGCTAATATCGCGTTTCACGTATCAATAATGATGAAGATGGCGACATTGACGATAGTGAAGATTTTCTAGGAGCATCTTTAGCTATTCTGCAACAAATGGTGCCCTTCAGTTGAGTGAGTATCCCTGATGGTTTTTTCAGACTGGCGTGGGGTCATCGAGTGCTGTAAACCAATTTCAATTAGTACGATGATCGATCTTACCGTTAACAATTTGCTTTGGAAATGTACAAGCATGTAACTTATTGTTCGCAAGAACGATTATCTCAATTAATCAATCGATGTAAATAATTAGCGTCCCATTGACAGGAGTAGTCACACATGTGTTGCTTAATATGATGGCAGAGACACATACTCTGGCATCAGCCGCTTGTTAGTGTACTGAAGTCGCTTGTGCCACCTAATGGTACAACTGCCTCAGTGTTGTAGCAGATTAATATTGACTGATATGCTGGAAACGTCAAAGAACCGACCAAAACCCGGCAACGGAATCAATTGATGACTGTCATCTTATCCAGACTTTGATATTTAGTGGTCGTAACTTCCCTCTCTCCGAATAACTGCAAGTTGGTACAAATTGATAGCAAGTACGTGGATCGATGGACAGTTACGTGGTGCTTCCTAAAGCATGACGACTGCTAAGTGTATTTCTACTTCTACAGATTCTGGTGACGGGAACGACACTTACTGGCGACAGTGAATCCTATCGCGCCCTAGTTGGAATCAGAAGACTATTGAGTCGGATACACTTCTATCGCCAGCTAGGTTTTCATTTGCCTGAAAAGTGGTGGAAATTGACGGAGTATGTTGTTTCGTGTTGAGGCTACAAGAGGCAAACCAACGGGAGCTGCTTAGACTCACAACTTAAAACAACATCTCATCGATCAATAAATGCATATTCTGTCGCCGCTGGTATTTGAAACATGACAGTTCCGTCCCATAAGAAGCAGCAATACCAGGCACACAGTCGACTGTGTTGATGGCCCCGTCAAAGGGCGTGGTCACCTATCTACATGACGGACTATTTAGCTACTGGCAAAGGTGACGGTCATTTAAGCGGTATACGATAGTATTATTCATATACATAAAATAAATGCATTAGGGAATGTGTTATGATGTGGGGGGAGGTTTTACGTCACCGTCTACTTAATGCATACTTTCTATGTGCCTTGAGATGCGCTAAAAGTGTGCCTCTTAATGTGATGCTTCCTCGTTTCATGCCATTGACCTACATATAAGTCAATGCCAGCGCCTGCTTTGACGTCAAGGTTCAAGAGCACATATAACATACTTAGTAATATACGATGCCGTATCCCGAAATATTTGATTGTCAAATTGCACGATTATTTCGTTACAAGCAACCGATTACAAAACATTATTTCTTTACCAGCCAAGATTGCTTGCAAACCTGAGCTTCCTACCGCGATTGCAAACCGGCCACTGATTACTCGTTTAATCTTGTTCACTCAGACACAGTGATCTAATAGTGGTACATTGATTTGAAAGTCTCTGATAATACTGAAGCTTTGTAGTGCAGACGATATTAGCTTAGCATTAATGCGGAAATTCACTATCAATTACATCCTACATGATAAATGCTAGCGCTTTATGATTCCTTGATACTTTGCGCCTCAAAATTATAGCACACACGATCTCTAAACAATTCATACACCGGGTATCACTGCATGTGATGAAGATATAGCGTAGGTAATTCAATGGTCTCAGGTGCCTAGCTACGATATTCAGACCCAGTTAAGCAGATTACTTTCGCCATTGGAGTGCTATAATAAAATTAACTACAATTCTTACTTTAGCACAGGCAACACTGTATTGATGGCCCTTATCACTCTGTTTTTAGGAGTGGTGCTAAACACAGTAATAGGCCAGCCCCATAACCCTTAGAGAGAACGAGACATGTTTCCCAACTGTCATTAATAATATAAAGTATTCATCACGGGTTGAAAATTGAACCAAGATATGTGTGCAATATAGCGGTGTAGATTATTTGTCTGCTTTCAAATAAATGGCGTTGTTGGTGGGGGCATCTGGTGGTGCTTCATGATGTTAGCCGAGCAAAAGAGATGGGAGATGTGAGGGGATCATGTTGGCGATTTCCAAAAGGTTTTACACGGATTTGATTAAGGAAAAACATATTGACTCATGACCTCATTGATCCTGTTGATCCTGCAATCCGGTGACTTGTGGCAATTTTATGGCTTATATTTTTTAATACGACAATCAGTCAAATGTACGGATAAATTGCAAATGCCAGTCATACAATCGGCCTCGGTTGTCTGCGTATATATATAGCAATATATACTGTGCGGCCAAGACCAAGATTATTTTCCATGTGCCTCCGCCTTTGCAAAAGCTGACCGCACCAATGTAATCCCCTCATTTCTTCTTGTTTCTATTTCATTCTGTGTCATGTTATGTGTCAACGAGTCTATAGAACAAGGCTGTAGTTACCATCGTAAAGCACCAATAGACTATATTGGATATTTATGCCAACTTGTGTTGAGAAATTCATTCAATTTATGAAATACTGGAAATATTTCGGGGAAAGTTATGAGGCTGATGAACCATCAGTACAGTGCTTCCTGGTGTTTAGGTCAAACTTGCTGCTGGTTTGAGTCTAGCCTCTTCTACGACAAATTGGATTAGCCTTGTTTTACACGATGAATGCAGTGCGTAATAATGTAGTTGTTTTCATGCGAATGTTATTCAAATACTGGAATATATGCAGTGGGTTGTAGAGCTAGGGTGCGGCATCGAATAGGTATATTTTGCCCTTTTTATGGGGATGAGTCATAAAAATATCCATTAGTTGGGCCCAGCAGCGCATTAATGCATTATGGCATTGCGGTGAGTCATTGTAAAATCCGCTCGAGCAATATCGATGGAAGATATAGTCCATACATTATTTATGCTTGGCTAATGTCTGCGCCGTCTCAAAAGCCCTGCTTACAATTTCAACGTATTTCGTTTACGTTTATGAGCAAGAATTTGCGAGTCGGCAGTGTGAGCTTAACAATCGCTTTTCAGTACACTAAGATGCGACACCAGCGGCTGGCAATGAAGTATTACTGCATCATCATTGGCTGAGAGCGAAACAATTTCACGTCCCCAGTTGCAGGTTTTAAATAATATATGCTTCGTTGTAGGAACGCTGGCATTTTGTTGTGGTCCCTTATGCGTCTCTATAAGTAGGTTTGGCATTGAGATTCGATTGATGGTTGTAGAGAACAGCATGCGTTGGTCGAGTGTGGATTAAGCAAAGATAACCAGTATAATAGACTGGTGTAATCTCCTTGGCAATTACCAGCTCTATCAATATCAACATTTCAGTTACACCCAAGACCTCAACACCCATGCTCACGATGTTCTATTTTGGTAATGGCATTCTATGCCGCATGTGAATGCTACCTGTGAAGGAGGGATGCACCTTTTTGAGGCATTTATAAAATTGCACAGACTGACTGGGAATCCAGCATCCACATCAAAACTGCTTGAGAGATAATTCCTTGTAGTCTTCAACACTACTGTATATGTAGCCATCTAATATAATACAGACAAAGAGGTATCTTTATAACTTCACATCCAAAATATTAAAAATGAATGATGTATCACGCAATTATGTATGTTCGACATTGTGTAACTGATCAATCTATGCTGCGGATGTAGTCATGTGAGGCGACTTAGGAATGCTAGCACAAGCCAGGACATGCCACGCCAGTTTTCGCCGTGACAGTACCACCTGCTGTCTTTTCGAGGAACAAAACTTGCAAGTGCTCCATGGGATTGGATCAGTGTCCTTGTGCAATCAAAAACATTCCAGAAATCACCAGTTCAAGTACCTCAGATTTGTATTTAGCGGGGAGGCAACATTAAATCGCTCTTTAATCAATCTTTATTTCAGATAAATACCCCACGACTATTTGTAAATGGAGATCTACAGGCTGCCGATCACATGTGGGACACTGATCGCAATGTAAGGGATTAAAACAACTTGCTGTTTGTTTTATGAATATCAAACGTGACTATCAGGTCGGATTGTCACCAAACCATGAGATGTGGCGTAAGACCTGCTGTTCTGTGGTTACTGAGGCATAGTGCTTATCTGATGTGCAAGGCTCCGGAAGTTCATTTGCTAGAATTGCAGCAAAAGTGACTATCGCAGGTGTGTGGTATAAGAATGCTACAATTACAGATAAATTCGATTTCCTCCTGTTAAGGTCTTTTCTGTGGTAATCGATTTTGCGGTATTATGCATATGTTTCGATGGATAGTTAAATTTGTCATGAGTCTTGGTATGGGTTCCGTTGTAAGCCAGCCTATTTTATTTACTCCTCGGTTTACCAAACCATCGAGCAAAACACCTAGAATTTAGCACAAAATATTATTCATACAAAACACTCTTTGTAAAACACCAAGCTGTATCTACTGGATATATTACCTGCATCCCTGCTCACATCAGTCATAAATCAAATCACCTACCCTAATCTAACCACCCATAAGACCAGCCCACCTGTTCGATAATCCCAGCGCTACCACCTATGTTATTAAGGACAAAGCTAATTTGTATTGATTACGAACGGTTTGATCCATTAGTCGGAAAAACGCGCGAGCCTCCCGCTCGACCAATCAGAGCTCGTAATTGTCATGCCCCTGACGGTCGTTCAACTTCAGGTTACAGGAAGGCTTTTCGGCTAAACTCGAATAAAGTACACAAATGGGGGCGAATGTCGGGGCGATTGGTTTTGTAAGGTAGATTGCATCATCCTGAAGGAGTAGAGAGCGCCTCTCATCACAGGGATATACAGGTAGCCCCTGCCAAGTTCTGTCACCTTTCACAACAACAATTAATATGACGTTTATCCAATGCCCCTCAATGCAATATGACAACGCCTACCACCGCAAGTGAATAACTTTGCGGGAATATTGGTATCCCTACCATCACACAACTCTATCATCTTCTATACCCAAGCATTGCGCTTATTGTCTATAGAATGCGATAATCTGCCTGTGAATTACTACAGACGCGCCGTTCATTGACGAGGCAATTAATAAAAAACGGCGATCTAATTTGCCTCAGGCAAAGCACGACTATGGGACGTATATAATCAGTGTGTTGTATAGGTCGTGTGGAGATCTGATTACCTACCGTTATAAGGATTTCCTCTAAATTGCATTTGTGATGGTATCTGTTAAGTGGTTATGAATAAGTAGACTCATGGAGCGGTGGGCAGAGAGAGCGAGACGATATGCCAACGTAAGATTGATGGTGTATGCTGAATTAACCGGTCCATGAATGAGACCGCTTCGACAAGACCCACTTATCTCATTCACTTTGTATGAGGTGGTAATAAGTTATATTAAAGATTGATGATTGCATTCAGACTCAGAAGCCAAACAATTTAAAACTATGTTCTGTGTGACATAACAATGCAACCACTCTGCTAGGTTTACAATGTAATATGGTGGTCAACAGTGATTTGATTTTCTGTGACGAAAAGTGACGTAAAGAAATTAGCTATCAAACGGACTGATCAATTAGAGTTGGGTTAATTTAAAACAGATACAAACAACAATGTACTAAACGCTTGTTCAGTGGATTTTATTTCACTTTGGATAATGGGATACTACACTGCTATTTGGTAATGTGAAGCTTATTAACTTCAACAAAATATATAGAAGTAGCATATAATAGAGCCACACATTCAAGTGCAAATCCTTAGACATATAGAATTGATCAATATTACAATTTCGTAGTATGAGGATTTTGTAGGCAGTAGGTATTGACAGAGGGCAATTCATGACATTAATTCCTAGAGATCTGTTCAATTGAGGCAGAATTTGATCAATAAGGCCCATAATTCCACGACAAATGATGGATACAAACCAGCTATAAAATTGCTCCAAATAAGACAATGAACTACTTGATGGGACCCCTTAACACACAACCCCTTAAGCCGCCTGTCTACAGGAGCAGGAAAACAGAAGCTTGGAATCCAATGTTAATCATTTGAAATAAGTCGGAATTCATGCAGTCGATAAAAACGGAAATTACCTGCCCTGTAGGTTTGATGAATGTTAACTGCAAGCACCATTGATTACGATAATGTTATAAGACCTGCCCAAATGAACCTTTTGGAACGTACAAATTGGCATTTCTAAGACTGAAACATAGATGCGTTAATAACTATAAAAGTCTTCATATTACTCTCAAACGAACTTCATAACATTGATAACCAATATCACTACATGTTAAATTGCCACCTATCCCTTCTCTGTCGAGCACTGCAGCTTAATGGCACATGGGTCCGTCTCGACCACAAAAAAATAGATTATTGATTTGGAAGCTGCGTTTTGAGCGCAGGATGATGTTACGTCTGGGTTAGATATGGACTGTTAAAATGGTGAATCAGTTTAATAGTGTCAATATCTCAAGACATAACCTCAGATCATATAAGGATTGAAACGGGATCATATGATGTTATTAGCGATGAATCGTAGTTTAAGTAATGATGAGAGTGCCGCCTACATAAGAGAGCACACAATACCTAGACTGACGCACAGACGTTTCTACTGCAGCATTTTTCAAGGACTTGTGCCAAGCCGACTATTATTGTCGCATTGCTAAATATACGCGCAAATACGGCAACGATTGTCGCTCATTATTTAATCAAAAGACTCACAGCTTTGTTAACAGGGCTCACTCAAACCTTCACTCGACAAGGTATATGAACACGCATCTTGTGAGCTGCGCGCTGCTTTATAATAGCGTCATATACAATAACATGAAATCTCCTGAATTATTAAATTGGAGGGAGACAGTCGCTTTGACCTTCAAAGACACTCAATGAGCAGATCCCCGAGAAGTTGGAGCAACAGTTTCATGTGCTTATGGGTGATCTTCCGGCAGCACCCCATGATGATTTACGTTTTTCACTTGTGTGCTTACTTACCGCCCAGCTCCTTGCAGTGATCCCTCTTAACATAGCTATAAGCTCTTTGAATCAATCTTCAAACTGTAGCTCTATAGATTAACTATCGTGCTTAAATGCTTGTCATGCTGTCCCAGATGGTTATATGCCACCGATGTCCAGCTGGGCGGTGATACATTCGTTTGAGCTGTCAGTGCGATTATTGCTCGATGTTACCACGCAGAGCACAATTTAGCCTAAGGTGGCAATGCTAATGGCGCTCATGTATAGTTGATTTTTGAATGTAGTCCCAGACTGTAACGTTTGCATTATAAACGACATAATCTATATTTAATTTTGACCTTAAACAATGTTTCACTTCTACTTTAATCACTATACTTTTCAGATTTTATCTTTCAGGCAAGTGATGGGCATGTTCATGGAGCTGTACAAATCAATGCATGCTGTCCAATCATGGCTTCATTACACGGATGTGGGATTCGTACCATAAACTTTCCAAGACAATTTGCGAGGGCGGAGGTCTGGTGATGTCACGGTTATAATTATCTCGTTAAGATAACCAGTCTACCTCAGTCATCGTGTGAATTGGCACGGCTCTAACCATGAAAACGACAGTAGCTGATGGAAGAACATGTGGATTTATGACCCAATTTATCGTTTGATTTAAATTTGTTAAGGCCAACAAATCACTATGACCAACCATTCAGAGACGTGTGACATTGTTCTGCTGGATCCAGAAATAGCAGGTATTGTAATTGGTTTTGCAACGAGACGGTTTTAAATTGGAGATCAAAGCTATCGCTGGTTCTATCTGTTGGCTGCTGTATAATCCAGTAATAGTCTGATGACTGTTATCTTTGTTGGTGCGCTGTACATTAGGCTACCTGGAAGGCGCATTAAAGTGCAAACGATATGATTGATGGTGTGTGCATGAATGGGACAAGGCCCACTTATCTCAGTCGCTTGGCTAAAAAGTAATTCAATTTGTACTAGACAAAGTGGATCACATCAAACGGACCGTCCGCTATTGTAAAATAGGCAATTTAGAAATTACCTGTACGCAATCAGCCATTCGAACTCCATGTGGCACCGTTAGTGCAATGCACAATGTAATGTTACTTAGGCATGCATGATTTTGACAAATTGAAAATACTGCTGTTTAGCTGCAAACGCCGCTATTCGGATCCATCCGCCATGGTATAGGTTTGAGCTCAGGCAAGGTAATTGTGGTTTGGCTCTGTCTATTCAATTGAACACCATCACTTTCGGAATCCACACAGCCGTTATATGAAACATACAAAGCAACGAAATGGGGTCTCCCGTCGCTGTCAAGGGTAATGGACATGCCGTGTTGATTCAAGAGCAACGAGCGTTCCTTGGTATTTTTTCTATGGCGAAAATTTGTTTGATTTAGATAAAAACACATCCTTCATTATCGCCCACGATGTTCGCGCCACCGTGCCACTGTAGCTGCAGACCCTTAGTCAGTCTTTAAAATTGTCACTAAATGAGAGGTATCTGCTGTCAACAAAGCGAGCCTGTTTCAAGATCGCCCGACAAAGCTCCTGCAAACAATCATGGATCATATGAAATTGAACAACAATTGTTTTGGGTGTTACTTTAACTGTCTATAGAAGGAAACAAATTCCATAAAGGTCGGCCGGTAAAAGCGGTAAAACAAGGCAATGGATGGAATGCTGGAGTAATTCATTTCGTTCTCTGCGCTGGGGCGGCTGGGCCGAAATGTCAAAGAGAAAATATATAACAAGCTAATATTGCCATGTATCTTATACTTGAAAAAGATGTTATAGACACTTGCATCATATTAAATAATTTTTTGTTGGTAGCTTTTATCTCGCATCAGAATGGAGCCTCGAATACCTCATCGCGTGTTTATGCCACCGGATACTAGTCATATACTGCTTTATCAACTCAAAGTTAGACTAGCGTCACAACAGTCGCATTCATACATCGCATTTCTAATATATTTAGGGTCATTCATATTACTAATACAAACATTCTATTCCACACCATTTCAACATTATCTGGTGGCGACATCATACGTGCCTTGGAAACAGTAAGGTTACCCACGCACTGCATTGATTTCTGGACGTTATCGGATATTTCAATTAGTTCATCTTTTCGGGTTATTTGGTGCGATTAGTGAGCCAGCAGTTTGCATAGTGCATCGCTATATATAGATTATTGCCACAAGCAGAGCTATTAACGAGAGCGGCGCTGTCATATGGATTCCCCAGCCAGACTCTATGCATTATTTACATCATGTTTGCTATTGAATTATGCCTAACATCTGCACCGAAAGAGCATAAGTGGTAGGGCTATATTTAGGTCATACAACATTTGTTGCTAATGTCACTCGATGGGATAATTTTACCGGAAAATAAGTTATAACAATAGGATGGTCGCCTCATAGAAGCGGACTACGCCTGGATTAAATATGACATTGGCTGCACGGATACAATCAATAGAGGTTAGGCATATATTTCCGTTAATCGGTAGCATATATAGGGAATTGCAGTTTGCGTTGAAACAACCAGAAACCTGCTCCCTTCCATCACAAAAATGACCGACTAAGACATCGTCTTTTGGGGTAGGGGTGGGTGAAGAGTAAATCTCAACGCGATTCGTCCTTGCTAATGTTGTCTATATATCATCTGAAACTTTACACCCACTGTAAGCGACATCAGGGGCGAGGATTGTGTTAATGAAGTTCGTAAAGATGGAGGCATGAATGGCAGAGGGATGAAGAGCCAAGCAGTACGTAGATCGGGGTAGGAGCCGAAGAATGGGGAGAAGAGGGATGGGGACAAGAAATGAAGGGGTGGATTGAGGGTGGAAGAGCCAAGGGTAAGAAGCACAAGACCAAAGTGACGACGAATGGCAGGATGGGGTATTTAGATAATATTGGGACGGACCAGTGAGGGAGAGAGTTGGAGTCTTGTCCTGTGTATCTGTTAAGGAACAACGATGATAACATATGTACGTATCAGTAAATGCGCGTTATGCTTACCATTATGCTCATAAATAAATATTTTAGGTGACAAAATGACTTGGTTTTGAGAGTGGGTCAACATAATGAGAGCAGATTTATTTACGTGGTTGGACTTGTTATTAAGTCCACTGATCTAAATACATCAGGCAAAATATGAGGAGAAATTGTGATTATGTGATGGTTAGAGGTGTATAGGCAATTGCAAGGTGACAAATGGTCCGTTTGCAACTTTCTGTGATCGACGATAGACAACTCATACTGGTTATTATGCTCAGAGTTAAAAACTGCATGGCCTTGTGAGTGGATCACCAAAACGGTGACTGACAATGATTTTTCCCTGAATATGACAGCATCAGATTCGCTGGCCTGTTACGAGGTCATATGGCGCGTACTGCCGAGATCTCAACTCAAAGGCGTCCAGTGGATGGCGTAAGCTCGCATTGAGCATATGTAATTAAGGGATTCTATTGTTCCCTGACAACCCATGTATCGTGAGTGATGGTGCTTTGAGCGACATGGTTGAGCTCCGTCCTGTATATGCATGGATCTACGCAGATAGTGCTTTTTCTATAGTTCCCTGTGCCATTTCCAATGATATAGCCAAACAATATGAGCCATTCACCAAATCATCAAGGCAACGTACTAAGTCTCTCCCTGTCATTTTTGCATAACCACCGGGAACCCAACTGATTTTGGATCGATGCTATCAACTTAACCTCCAGGCTTGCTTTTAGTATCTTGCCACATGGATTCCTCGGCATCATAAACCAGACATACAAATGATGAATTGTGGCATATAGTGGACCTCGCTCGTCCAAATGACGCTTCCCTCTACAGCCGGCTATTGCAAGACTGTCAGTAGATGACATGAGTAGCGGACGCCTTTGCTACATAAGTCGCCCAGTAAGTTCCGGCATTTGTAAGAAGTTGATTGAACACGGGGACGCTTCCGTATTAGCCACCAGAGATAACGACCAGAGTCCATATACTGCAGTCTGACATCCCTCTCTGAAGGAGATGGTTACAAACTACAGGTCAGGAAATTCTACCATAATCACAATAATTACAAAACATGCCGGCTGAATATTTGTAAAGAGTAAATGAACTCTTCATAATACGTTTGACAGGACAGACATTCGTCTAATCATCTAATCAGTGCGCTGTCATATGCGCTGTGAAACTTTATACCCGGCTGTAAACTTGGTATAAAACGCATTACTGTCTGTCAAAACGCAGTGTTAGGACAGTCAATAGAAGCCCCCGCGTTCATATTCAATGAATACATGGGAGGCGACAGCCATGAGGGCAGAACATGGGATAGGAAGTGAAGTGACATATAGGGGTTGGATGGATATTGATGCTTGAGAAGTGTAATATATATATAAGCAGGTATCTATTTTAAGTCCAATTAAGACTGACAAAAGGGATCACTGCATTATATTACCGCTGCAAGTTCCCTGAGTATGAACAACAGCAATCGTCATCAGGGACATGTGTAATTGTATTGTCAGTTAGGCCTTGAGTCAAGCTTGCGGAGAGGGCGCTAATGTACTTACACCCTAAGAGATCATGCTGATAAATAATCAAAATTCTTGACTCACATAAAAGGGGTTTCTAATATTAATCGTTTAATCGTTGCTTATACCAAGGTCTAGGTTAATTGGCGATATATGCGTGGGTTGTGCTAACTAGCAATGCGGATTGTGACCAATGCTGCCATTGATTAAATCAGATGGCTGTTGCATAATTCAGTAATTGTTCGCTGATGGTTAGTAATATATTACAACGAGAGATTGACGATCAGTATCCGTCCATAACTTAGACAAGGTCCAAAGCTGAGACAAGGTCAAAGATGCTGGCGATGAGAATTCATCGGTAATGCGCAGCCATTGCATTACTCAATATCTTAACAGGGTCACAAATACTTGCATTTACACATTGCGACAACACTGCACCTAAAGGTTTCTCATTCTTTAATCAAGACGTTGAAGACACAAGTGCTTCGATACGGTTTTTTCTTTGGTAGCTTTTGGTCGTTACATAGTGTAGCACTTGTGGTCGAAACGAAAACAAAAATTCCAGATGCCAGTCTCTATAGTCACATGATGTTATAAGCTATCATCGACCAATGCACCACATTATTGTCCTAAGACAAACGGGGGGAAAATACTTGCATTTACACATTGCGCCAAGACTCCACTGCACCTAATGGTTTCTCATACTTTAATCAAGACGTTAAGAACACAACACAATCTTCGATACGGTTTTTTTCTTCAGTATCTTTTGGTCGTAACATAGTGAAGCATTGTTTGTCGAAATGAATGTTTTTTCAATATATCCCCATAGGCACACGATGTTATAAGCTATCATCGACCAATAAACAAAGTAATTGTCCAAAGACAAACGGACTCGACATGCATATATAAGCTCATGATAGTTCCCCTATGCCTTGCGTTTACAGAGACTCGGATACATTTGTTATTGTGTACTAAACATAGAATGTCTTCATGTAGATGAATTTGCAACATATTAATATCATTATATTATTTAACATAATTCTAAACAGGGACCATTACCCGTAATTATGTGCAAAGCTGCATATCATAAGTAATGATAATAACAATGATAATGGTTTCCCAAAATATGGACATACACATATAATCGGTGGAATTTGGAATGCTGCTGATGGATTCATCCGTATCGCTGTGCCCTCTTGGTTTAGAGTGAAGTTGTTCCATAGGAGTTGTATAGTGCAGCGACTTTTCCAATAAAATTAGCTCATAAATCCACTTATGTCCAGTGTTAGGACGTATATTTTATTATATGTTGGGGGTATCGGTTTGGACCATGGAGCTATAGCACAATTCTTATTAAACGAGGCTCAACAATTAAACAATCGAATACATGTCAATACTAAGCGTCCCATTGACAGTAGTAGTCATACATGTGTTGCTAATATGATGGCACATACGTGTCGCTCGTGTGCTGGGGTAGTGTGGTACAACTTCCTCAGTGTTGTAACACAAATAAGGGCATGAAGACAGCTTAGTGTATTTTTGCTACTTCTACAGATTCTTTTTCCTAAAGACGGGGTAACGACACTAACTGGCGACGACAATACTAGCTGTGATCCTATCAGGTGCTGGTTGGAATCAGAAGACTATTCAACCGGATACACTTCTATCGCCAGCTAGGTTGTCATGTGCCTGAAAAGTGGGGGAAATTTACGGAGTAGGTTGTTTCGTGTTGAGACTACATATTTGGTCATCCCTGGTATTTATATAATGACAGTTCCGTTCCATAAAAAACAGCAATACCAGGTACACAGTCGACTGTGTTGATGGCCCCTTCAGAGAGCGTGGTCACCCATCAACATGACGAACTATTTAGCTACTGGCAATGGTGACGGTCATTTAAGCGCTATATGATAGTATTATTCATATACATAAAATAAATGCATGAGAAAATGTGTTATGATTCTGGGGGAGGTTTTTTTTCACTGTCTACGTATTAAGTTCAACTTTGTGCAAGATGACCCACATGCAATTGTGTTCACACAGTGTAATGTATGGGGGCAGAGGCGCATAGCATCATACAGCTATCTCACGCCACCCACCTGCCCCTTTTTTCACAAACCTAACTATTCTTAAAAATACTAACTAGTAGCTAGTCGCTGTCTAGAGCGCTCACAAGAAATACGAGTTGCCTCATATCGGCAGAAAACGAATGCTACAATGTGATACATATTATTTCTTAATGCAATTTCAATACCAAACATAAACGTGGCATTATCACCATAACAATTTACATTTCGGGTAATTAGTCTGCAGGGCAAAAATGCAATTATTACAACATTGAGCTGATTTTCTTTCCGTCAATGGTAAAACGTCTTATTGCTTGATGACTTTCTACTCAGTTGTTGACATTGATGGCTGATAGTCATTTCAGCATTTGATATATGGATGTACATATTTAGTTACACAGACCAGTTGAGCCTTGGACATTACATCGCTTGTCCATACCACCGGGTGCAAGTCATACTGCTGTACAATCTCAATATCAAATGTCGATTGAATTCTAGACGATTTCTGAGAATCATGTTGTTGTCTAGCATGCATCACAGAAACAAGCAATCATACAGGATTGCCTGCCGCTAAGTTTCGAAAGGTGGACATTATTCAACATTACAGTTTGAGAAGTCAAGAGGTATGCTTCAGGAGAGGCTGCCTACCTACTTCGTCTAAGACTGTTGTAATCCAAGTCGCGCATGCTGGCAAAATCTCCACTTCCAGTCGTTTCTCCAAGTATAATAGTAATCACATCGCGAGGGGAATGACCAAAATGCCACACAGCGTTCATGCTGAGGCCTCACCATTACTGTTGGTTGTATAGGAAAATGAGATACGGCATTTCTTTTGTTATGTGAAGCTTATTCAATTAAAACAATGTAAAGTCAGTATATTTTAGTAAAAACCTTAACACATAGATGCGAATCCTGTGACAGGATGAATCGATATATAATTGAGGCACGTGTTTGCTTGCGGTATTAACAGAGCGCAATACAACACACATAGCCCCGATGTAAAGCAAATCATGGCAGAGTTAATCAATAAATACAAAAACGTAGCAGCAAATTACGTGACAGACGATGGTAGGGGGGGGGGGCGATATTGTGGTAGAGTGTGAAACAAGTAGTGGAAACAAAAAGTAAGCGTAGAAATTAATCCATTTCATCGATCTCGTCGTAATGACATTGGATCCAAATGAATGCCCCGGTCTGCAATAATAATCAAGCCATTATGTACATACCTTGGTTATCTCAACATGAACCGCTTTGTTGGTTACATCATAACACAATATTTACCGGTCATTTACTAGTATTATAATACTGAAAAATAAAAGCACATCGAAGCAATTCTACTGACCAGGTCCATATTCATGTTTGAAGTAAATGACTTGCATGTTATCGCTTCTTCGCTGATATCATAGTAGAAAACCATATCTATATTAGGTTGTAAAAATTATAACAAACTGACGTTCACGTAGCATCTATTGACGGAGGCTATAAAGAGCCAAGGAAGATAATGGAAACGTCTAATGATATAATAGGACATACTGAACAAAGTATCATTGAAGAGAAACGTGGCATTTTTACGACAAAGCCGAGCTGCGAGATGACAGCAGTAATAAATGGGACTTGAGCTATTTTCAATTTCATCCCATGATATCAATAATCTTTGCTACAATGATTACAGTATTTTTTCCCTGACAGTGTTTATTTGACCCACATAGAACATAGTGGCCCACTTTTCTGGAAAGTGGCGCAAGATAAAAACAACTATTTAAGTGTTCAATGCAACAACAAAAATTGCATTAAGTCCTGTGTACTTCCTATGTGCCTTATGATGCGCTACAACTGTGCCTGCTAATGCAATGCTTCCTCGCTTAATTTTATTCAAGCCTTTAAACATAGTTGTCTAATAGTGGTACATTGAATTAAAAGTTTTTGTCAATATTGAAGCATTGTAGTGAAGACGACATTGGCTTAGCACTAACGCGGTTAAGAAATTTCTGTTTGTGAAGCTCTCGCTGATTTTACGAACATTCACTGCAAAGCCATAATGTATTAAGTTCCGGGTCTTATGAGAGGATAACTGTATGAAATATTTAACTGCTAAATTTGTTGGGCCGAAAATTCCTTTCAATACATCACATAGTGTATATAACTATCCATTACATCCTACAGTATATATGCAAGCGCTTAAATAATTCCTTGAATATTTTGCAAATCAAAATTATAGCACCCACGATCTCTAAACAATTTATACACCGTATATCACTGCATTTAGTGAGGAGACAGCGCAGGTAATGTAATGGTCTCAGCTAGCTAGCTACAATATTAAGACGCAGTTAAGCAGATTAATTTCGCCCTTGGAGTGCTATAATCAACTTAACCACCATTCTTTCTTTAGCCAAGGCAACACTGTATTAATGGCCCTTTTTACTCTGTTTTGAGGTGCAAAACACAGCCATAGGTCAGCCCCATAGAGCAGTGAGACCGAGACATATTTCCCAACTGTCATTAATAATATAAAGTATTCATAACCTGTTGAAAATTGAACTATATAGCAATGTATATTATTCGTGTGCTTTCAAATAAATGACATTGTTGGTGGAGACATCTGATGATGCTTCACGAAGAAAGCCGCGGAGGCTCGTCGACTGATACACAAAGGGAGATGGGAGGAGTGAGGGGACCATGTTGGCGATTTCCAATCGTGGCACGTGGGGATAGTAAACCGTGATTTTAGCTTTATCTAAAAACTGACCACCGAGGTTGTTTGATTAATCCAGGTTCATTTATTATTAGAATCTATCAGATATGGCAGTGTAGTCCAGCCACTCTACTGGGTTTACAACGTAATATAACAGTCGATTTCCCATGGTTCCCTACGGAAATTTGACTTCTACAACGAAAATTGAAATTGGCGGTGTAACTAGCTGATTGCTTTATTAAATAGATGATTGATACCACCACAATCAATGTATGGAAAACCTTTGCTGTCTCACTATTATTAATTTGAACTTGCAACAATATTGACAGAGGGCGAATGGTACTTACTTAATCCGCCAATGTCATTGGCGCTTTGCCTGGTTCACGTTCTATATCCTGTTGCAATCTGTCGAATATTTAGAGGTCGGGATTACATGCATAAGTGATTAAAGAGAACATGCGTTTTGATTGCAGAAGATACCTGTCGCGTCAACAGCATTGGCTTGTTGATATCAGTTCGCATAAACGACAAACAAAATTAGGCCTCACAGCTGCAATTATTAGACAAGGTGAGAGCAGATGCCTGCATTGAACTTGCAATGTCTACGCGATAAGCATTCAGAAATGGATAACTGGCATTTTATCCGGATTTCTGAGATCGATTTGATTCTAATTCATTGATTCCTGTCATTTTGTGTTACATAAATAGATGACAAGTGGTCGTGTCAAGTCGACAAATTGCATTGATTTGTCCAGATTTGTGCTGGCTGTCGATGTGTGCATAAATGCCGCAGCTTGTATAATTCGAAGCTAAATATACTTTATTGCTCTATTGAGGCCGTTGCATTGTTTATTTACATAGCGAATTTTCAAAGAGGATCTATATAAAATTAATCCTTCGATAGGTCGATGATTTAAAGGGAGTCTGGATTTTGGTGTCGGATTATCGTGTCATAACCTGAAGTTGTAAGTGGGTATTGCATGACATAATGCTGATCTTGATTGTGACAAAGGTTTTACACGGCGTCTTTAATTACTGAAAAACATATTAACGACTCATTTCCGTGTTCATCCTATTACTTAGCAAAACCGGCCCTCTAGTGATTGTGACGAGTCGAACACGATAAATTCGCCATATATGGTAAGTATTTATAAGTTCACAATTAAGTATTAATGTTAGTCATCATGCTACATTAATACACAAGCTATGATACATATTATTGTGAATAGTACAATCGAATGCTAAGCAGAAAACGGTTTTACGATATTTCATATAAACAGATGTTGCCCTCTACCCATGTTACCATGTATTTAAGCTAACGAGTTCATAGTCGAATAGTCAATGATTTTATATAAAACAGATGTTGCCCTCTACCCATGTTACCATGTATTTGAGCTAACGACTTCATAGTCGAATAGTCAATGATGAAAATGCTCCTCCAGAGATCGCTTGTGGGCCACTCGAATGGGAGCCACGCGAAGACTCCCTTGTATGATCAATACGAGAGAACCTCTCATAAAAGGCATTAATCGCATTATATTGATCGATGCTTTCCTGTTAAATGTAACTAAGTTATTGACACCGTACTTCAATGTTGATTAAAGATAAATATTCCTTCAAACGCCATAGAACAAATACGACAACACATACTGAGTCCTCGCCTACGGTGCTTGCCCCATGGTGTCGCGTTTAGCTATATCACGTTTCTGCTTATCAAAAATCACATGCTGTACGACGCTCCCCCAAACAGGAATTCATCACATAAAATTGATTACAACCAGGCAATTAATGATATGCTGGTATATATGTCTTGACGCAGTCGCAGTCATCAACTCGAGGCAGCCGGGGACAAATACATACATACTAATGACACAGATATAGGAATGCAAAGAATATTAACGCAGTTCTCATTCTTTTATCAATACATCAAAGCCCAACTGATGCATCGCAGTAGATAGTTGGTATAAACTGCTATATGGCGCGACTATTCTTCATAACGGTGGTTTTGTTTATTTGCCTTTGATGATCACGATATCTAGCTCATAATGTTATACGTTTTGAGCAATTTATTAAAATTCAGTTTGCCTATGGCTTACGAACGATTCCAAAATTGTTAGCATTTTACGTATCAGTCCCTTGTGCAGCACGTTTGCCAGGACTGTGAGATCTCGCCATAGTTGTCATAATTTGGCACGATTTAATGCTTTCTGTTTAAAGCATCGTTATTGCAAATATAGATGACTTAACAGGTATCATTTCTCATCAAAATGAGTGTACATGTCTCATTATGTCAATATTTTTATAGCTTTATCTGTTCGCAGAAGATTGCTGCTAAAATCCTCCAACCGGTTACTGTGGCAGGTTTATTGTCGATATTTCTTAATACGGGAATCAGTAAAATCTACGGATGAATAGCAAATGCAAATCAAACCACAGCGATGCTCTCTAGGGATAGTTGAATGTTATATTACCAACTATTATATTACATTGTAAACGCAGTTCTGCATTGTCGTCTCCAAAAGAGCCTAATGATAAATGATTTGATTCAGGATGAAATTACGTAAACGGCCTCATTTGTTAGATTACAGATATTGCGATATTTACAGTGTGGCCAAGACCGAGAATTCTGTCCATGTACCTCCGCCTTTGCACCAATGTAATCCCCTCATTTCCTCTTGTGTCTGCGCAACCAGGCTGGAGTTAACATCATGAAGCATTGAAAGACTATAATAAACATTTCTGCGAACTTGTGTCGTATGGATTGGGTAAAGTAATGAATGCAGTGCGTGATAATGTCGTTGTTTTCAGGCTCAAATTATTCAAATGCTGGAATATATGCTGTGGGATTAAAATCTTAAGTGCTGTATCGGATGGGATTGAAAATCGTATTACTATATGCCTTTTATCTGAATGAGCCATAAAGATACCCATTAATTAGGCACAGCAGAGCATTAATGCATTATGGCATTGCGGTGAGTCCTCGTAAAATCAGCTCGAGCAATTTCGATAGAATATATTGCAAAACAATCTCAAGTCCCCAGTTGCAGGTTTTAAATAATATATGCTTCGTTGTAGGAGAGCTGGCATTTTTTGTGGTCCCTTATGCGTCGCTATATGTACGTTTGGCATTGACATTAGAGTAACGGTTTTAGGGAACAGCATGCGTGGGTCGAATGTGGATTAAGCCCACGTTTTAGAAACGGGATTTAACCCCATGGTGCTTCACAGCAGCACTAGCGATGTACATTTAGCAAAGATAATGAGTGAGTGTATTCTTCGAAACAATTACCAGCTTTATTAATATGTCAACATTTAAGTCACGGCATCAACACCCACGCTCGTGACGTTCTATCATGGTAATGGCATGCTATGCCGCGTCGGGATGCTTCCTGTGAAGGAAAGGATGCATCTTGTTGAGGCTTTCATACAATTGTACAAGTTGTCAGTATGTGATATCGTTAGTAAGACATATGAACACGTGTAACCACCCACACTGCTTTGATTGATAAGTACATCCACGCCAATAACAGAGTAATATGCTGTTGAATGAATAGTCAATTCCTTGATGAAAAGCATTACAGTGGCTGGCACATTCGAGGGATGTGAACGTGGCGCAAACAATGCTACAATTTTAGTACAGTTGACGCTATGCAATCTGTCTAATGTATCTGGGAGAAGACGAGGCTACTCGTGTCATGGTTATTGATGGATATGAGCCATAATAGAAGCAATGGCTTCATTGCTTCTATTATACATCCTATCACATGCATATGAAATGCTACCGCAGCTACTCCACCACCTTCACAGCAAACGTTTAAGCCTATGTGATTGAACAACCAGTCATTTCGATAACTTCGAATACTTCCGAGCAGTTAGAATGCCGTGGAACACACTTTCCTTGGACGGTAATGTCTGACGTTCATATGGCTTAATATGGAGTGACAGTTATTTTGTTAGAATGGAGAACTTGCTTTCTGTGCTGTGGATACAGGCTTTTGCATAATTCAAAAATGCAAAGCAATGTTTATTGATAGGTTCTATGGATAGGAGTAATAGGTTTGACTTGTGACAGGATACCTCCATCGAAGTTGCCTTGAACTATGGGTTTCCCTGCGTTAAGGATATATCGTTGACCCATCTCGGTAAATGTAACGGACATCACTCCGTGATAGCACATACACCCAACCCATGCAATAAAACCTATCCCCATCCTGTGCCGTGTCTACCAGAATTTGTACTTATCCATCAGCTCGAAATCTACGTTTTATGACAATAAATTCATCCCTATTTTTCCATGGATGACAGACTCCTTTCGTCCCTGACTCTGCAATACGCCGTTTCAGCCTAAAAGCAACAGCTTATGAAGAATGATGTATTTCATGCGTCTAGTGAACTGCTGTATTACAGTTCATGAGGATCAATTCATAACATGAATCTACACTCCACCCTACACACAGACCTACCGCAAAATCCTGCCCAGGCCCGTACACCAAACCACTACAAGCACTTAATAGCAAGATTAGTATCCATTGAATTTCCATGGTAAACTGTCTTTAATGTTGATGTGAAGCAATCAATGTACCATTTGGAAGATACTGCTTTCGTTTAATGACAGTGCAGACAATGTTGCACCCTTTTTGCCGAACAGACAATGTCAGCGAATGATCAAGCTAATCCTCATAACAGAGACATTTGCGCTTAGTGGATACAATGCGGATGAAGTGATGGATTGGATGTTGAAAACACATCATTTATATTATTGATTAAAAAGAAAAGCAATTAAGCATATCTTGAAGTTTGTATGTTTATTGATGGCAACTTGCATCTCAGAGCATAATACTCATTATATTGACATTCCACTAGACTATGTTATGGCGACGTGCAAACGAGGATTGTTCACAAGCAAGAACGACGGGAGATAGAGAGGTGGCATAAGAACAATTACGCAGACGCATTCTCTTACAGACCGTTGGCCTTACAGCAAGTCAAATTATGCGTACATGTTTAAAAAGGTCACGTCTATCCGAGTTATTACGGCTGCTGTGATATAGAAAGATCTGCTCATATTCAAGGATACTTGTGGCAGTAATATAGCGGAACCGGGAGTCATCATATATTTGCCTGTTTGAAGACTACGAAGGATCTACATGGAAAGATAATAAAACAGCGTCTGGAGGACGCTTTGATAAGATCGACCAATATTCTGTATGATGCTGGTAGTCACAAATATGGCAGACATGCAGAGATTGCCTGAATGATTTAGAATGTGCTTCTTACAGGTTTGCTATTTTTGGTGTCAATGAATCTAGAACAGGTAACTGCTCTGTGAGCATTGTCAATGTTGGCCCGCGAAAATATTTAGAGGGGCGATTTTTATTGGGTTTTATTATTATCATCACTACTTATTACTGTCATATAAATTATCATAGATAAGAGTTGATAAAACTGGAAACATATTGTCGGTGACAGCGTCAGGTATATATTATGATTTCATACATGTTGATGTTGTCGCTTCCGTTTATGAACGAACCAATGTAAAAGCGGAAACGAATGTGTCGAAAATCTTTCCAATAAGGTTACTTAGTTCATATTTTACTCCCAACACACAACTCATTACATCTCACAATAGATTTTTAATTGTTCAGCGAAGAGAAAGTCATGTCTGCTAGAATAGACCTGAGTTATATTCTAATGAGATGATGATGTCAAAAAGCATCAACGGCTATGAAAATGCCTATGATCAGGCAGGTACCAACGACGCCGATGTGATTAGCTGCGCAGTGGATACCACTGGATATTATTGCAAAAAAGAAAATAACAAGACCCTTTTTTCACTCTTTTACACTAACCCTCTTCGTTAGAAATAGGATTATTGAAACGTTCCAGTGTATACATCCTTTATGCCCCAAAAATCCCAATTCCCAAGGCGACACGTCAGGCCCTGTCGTGAAAGGTACTTTCCACTACATAAGGATTACCATTGAGTTCCGCCCTAAAACTCCCTATAGTTTGTCTCTGCTCAGTGACAAACTGAGGTGATTGGACTAATGTGAGCCAGAACGAGATGAACTACTCTTAGATGATCGGTCTAATTTTAGCCAGACCGAGGTGAGCCAACTGAGGTTACTGGACAAATTTTAGCCAGACCTAGGTGAGCCATACTGAGGTTACTTGACTAATTTGAGCTAGTCCGAGGTGAACCAAACTGTCAAGTGAGGTAGGCTGAACTGACCAGAGTGTAAGTGAGCCAAGAAAGGAAATTAGATCAATGTGACAATTGAATTGAGCTTTGATTTGCAGCGAATAAATATGTTAGGCCTACTGTCACTGCTGCCATGGATCTATACTTCCCTAGTAATGACATGGTATCAAGCCTGCACATCAACACAGCTTGAGAAACAATTCCTTGTAGTCTCCAACACTACTGTATATGTAGCCATCTAATAGAATACAAACAAAGAGGTATCTTTATAGCTTCACATCCAAAATGTTAACTTTTGTAAATGAATGATGCATCAGGCAATGATGTATGTTCGACACTGTGTTACCTATCAATCTATGCTGCGGATCGTGCTATGTTACAAGGCTAATTTACTCCATCCAATGATTGCTAGCACAAGTCAGGACATACCACACCAGCTTTCGACTTGACAGTACCACCTGCTGTCTTTTCAAACTGTGATCACAAATGTTCCAGAAATCACCAGTGAAAGTGCCAATCAGCCAATTTCTTGGCAGAGACATATCAGAATGACGTTTTTCTAAAGCTAAAAGCATACCTTCTTTACTGATCGCATTGGCAGAGAAATGGTTATAAATATCTTCAGAGCCGCAATACAGGTTTTGTCATCTCACTCTCTTTCCTTTACAGCTGCGTGCTTTCGCCATAACAACCTTTTGTCAATGTCATGCGTTCTGATAAGCGCTGCCTGAAAGCAGGTTATTGTGACAAGTTTCTCTAACTAAAATAAGTGTTCTCTTTAGTTGCCGGCTTATCATTCACTGAGGGTTTGTGCCAGGAAATTAAATGCAAAGCCAAAATGCAACCAAAATATTTGCGTTTGGTGCATCTGTCGCGTTCTGTCAGTGTTTGCGCTTGCCACGGCATCAGATGTCAGTTTTTATGATATAGCTATTTTTGCAATGCACCACAGACTATGTTTTCATCACACTGCGCATGCCCCGGTGTGTTGGAGACAGCAATATGAGATCATCACTTCCTGTATGTCCATCTTTCCAGCTCTCTCATATTACTTACAAAACTGACGATGAGACTTTATATGTCACCATCGTCAAGCATCACCAGAATATGTTGCACATATCTCAGACTGTTATCATCTGCAATGATATATTTTACATAATTATTGAATCATGGGAATTGCATATCTATCTCCGTCAATGTTACTAGCCACTACCACGTAACTGACAGTGTATAGCATTCCTTACACACGCCCGCGCTACATTAGCCGTTCGGTTGCTTCCAGTTTGTTTACAAGAGGCGAGTTGTCATGGGAAACCTCCCGTTTGAGCGGCTGGAGATACAAAAGTAATGAGACCTGTTGGTCCATACTGATAGGTACGGTTGCAAAACATGTCCGCTTAATATATGTTAAGAGTACCTGGCTACTTGATAATACGCATGTTAAAACTAACACAGGTGTCTGATCAGGTTGAGCTACCACTTCTCATCTTTGGTATGCAATGGTAAGCCTTGGCCCTTGTTTTTAAAGATTATGCAATTGGACATCTCTTTTCCGCTCTGTAAACGTGGTAAGTGAAGGGCGTCAACTAATGTATTAAAGATGCTATGAAATAAATTCTATTAAGAAAAAAAGACAAATTTTTTAAATGAATTATAACCCGATGTGGAAAGCAATAGGCGCTACTTGACATCCGAAGCAGAACGTTTCAGCGATAACACCAGAAGATGGAGGAATTGGACGTGCGTATTAACTTTATCGGTTGCGACCAACAAATATATTTGTGTTAACAATGTTTGGATGCCGTCAAACCCTTGATGTTGGTTATTCCTAAAACAAATCATTTTAGCAAGTACACCAAAACGGAAACGAACAACCTTTTGAAGCTAGCATCAAAAACAATGCATCTTAAATCATTGATTGATTGAAAAAAGACCATGTATGATATAGCAATCCATCAAGCAGCAGCGATCGTGGAGCTCCAAAGCAAACACACTAGGAGGTAGAGAGGGGAAATTGTCATATAGACGCATTGGGCGCTGGGCAGAGAGAGAGACGATATGACAAGTTACGATTGATGGTGTTTGCTGAATTAACCAGTCCACGAATGAGCCCGCTTCGAAAAAGCCCACTTATCTCATTCAATCTGTACGAGCGAAAAAGATGCGGTGAAAAGTGAGGGGATTATATAGTGATGACCGACGCCCAAAAGTTGGTTTGGGATGCAAATTCAATATAGCCACATCTGAAAGCTAACATCCGAGGCTGTTTGGTTGATTGCATTCAGCCTCAGAAGCCAAACAATTTGAAACTAAGCTCTGTTTGATATGACAATGCAGTGCAACCGCCCTGCTGAGTTTACAATGTTACATTGCGGTCAACGTTCCGTTGTACCCAGATATTTTATGTTCTATGACGGAAATTGATGTAGGAAGGTTAGCGATTAAACGGACTGATTTTCTGATCAATTAGAATTGGGTTTATTTAAAACACCCAATCACAACAAAAATGTGCAGAAGGCTTTAGGTACTTCGGTGGGTTCTTTTTTTTTTCAGTTTGGCTCGAGGCAATACAGTACTTTTTCTAATCATGCGGCTGATACAGTCGCATTTTCTGATGTGCGTTTTAGTCCCTGTTACAATCTGTCACATTTTAAGAGGTCTAGAACTGGCGAATTATCAGTCGGTACAGGCACGTATTCCAATATTACGGAAATAACATGTTTCAGTGGAAGGGCAATGTGAAATACAACATCACAATAGGATGAAGTCCCGCTATCGCGAGTGTTTGAATGGAATAATGGGATATTACACTATATGCTATTGGGTAATCTGAAGCTTATTTACTTAAATAAAATATATCGAGGTAGCATAAAATGCTTGACAATAAAGTGTAAACCGTGAGATATAACAAATAGACCAATATTTCAGTTTCGTAGTGTGTGGATATTGCACACGAAATGTATTGCCAGTAAAATTCTTAACGTAAATTCCTAAAAATCGAGACAATAAAACCCCATAATTCCATAACAGATGATGGATGCAAATCAACTACAGAAACACAAAGTGAGCTCAGTAATTGACAGCATAAATATGCTCCAAATGATGCAATAAGCCACTTGATGGAACCCATTTACACAAGAGCCTATTTTACAAAGACATTATTACCCAGGAGCCTTGGTTTACTGTGTTATCCATGGTTCATTTTAAATAAGTCGGAATTCATACAGTTGATTAAAACGGAAATTCCCTTCCCTGTAGGTTTAATTCATGTTGGCGATAAGAATCCAAGAACAATTGCGATAATGTAGGGTGATGTAGTACGACCCGCCCAAAAGAGCATTTGGGAATGTACAACCAGGCATAACTAAGACTAAAACGTAGATGCGATTTGACAACAATATCTATAAAAGTCCCCAAATTAGTCTAAAAAAACCTCATCCCATTGATATCTAATATCACTGATATTATATGTCCAATTCCTGGATTGCCATCTTTCTCTTCAATGTTTGGCACTGCAGTTCGATGATACGTCAGTCCGTCACGGCCACAAAATAGAATATTGATTTGGAAGCTGCGTTTGGTATGGAAGATGATATTACGTCTTGGCTGAATATGATTTGTGGGGATCATTTTCAATGTTGGCTATGGCAGATTGTTTCTTGGGCTAGAGGATAGGGCAAATAAGCTGAGGTATGCATGCGTAAATGGCGTGAGGTGTTTTTTTTCCACTTTCCAATTAGTATAATGACAGATTTAGATATGCAAATGATTTGCAATGGAAATATTCAAATATATAACTTACCCAGATGTGCATATTTGTCATTCGTTGTGATCGTCGAGCGACTGTCATAATACACATTCCGAGTCCGACTGAAAGAGTTTGATTATAATTATATTATTTAACATGATCAATACTGTCGTTTATGTGACGGCGAAGATACCTTATCCACCTGTATTCGTATTGTGGTCGCTTAAACAAATAGCTTTCTATCAATTCTGATGACAGAAAATGCGATCTCAGACAGATTTACGGGGAACAGAGATTGGCAGACAAGCAGAAGCCAGCGTAATATGGCGACAAATGAATATGGACTTAAGTCCAGAAAACATCAAACGGCTATCCAATTCACGACAATGGAATTAATTGATGATTTTCATTTGACAGAATGTGGAGCTCTGGAGCAAGAGGACGGCACCGCTCTACTCCCAACACACATCCTATCGGTAGCTCACGAACGAAACAACATCTGATTAAGTGATTTCATCAGCCTCCGAGCAAGGTAATCAAAAGTTTTCTGCCGTGCAATACATTGGTGATAGATTTGATTAACTGGAGCTAGGTTTTTATGCGTGTTGTCAATCACGAGAACATACCTATTTCCTCGAGTATAGCCCCGAGTTACGCCTAGTATAACTACCACTGGAATGCAGTAATTCACAACAAAATGGCCGATCGCATTATGTACATGTGACCTAATTCCTGAAACACTATTAGTGCCTCCATTTACCTCGGTTACAAGCGAAGTGTCAAATGAATGCTTACGTGTAGTATACATTTAACAATGGTCGACGCAAAGGGAGACCGATCTAACATTAGTGACGTAAATGTGATATAGATATAATAATATAATACCAGATGTGATGATGGTCAACTAGTGATAAGAACCTGATTTGCAAGCTACAATTAAAACAACCTAGAGCTGATTTGCTATACACTTGTTTGCACATATGTGCATGACGTTATTCTGTCACTATATGGTATCTTATTCATCGGTGTTTTTCGATGAAGATGTGCTCATTGAAAGAAGCCATTTCTGTATATACGATATAGATATAAAGTAGCATTCCTGGATGGTTGTATTTAGGAACCCAGACCGGCTAAGCCTCAAACGCCAGATGGCGTTTTCATGCCACCGGATACTAGTCATATGGCTATATCAACACAAAGTCAGACTAGCGTCACAACAGCCGTATTCATACATCGCTTTTCTAAAATATTTAGGGTCATTCATATAACAAATACACACACTCTACACCACATCCATTTTATCATAATCTGGTGACTTGTGATCAGTAAGGTTACCCACGCACTGCATTGATTTCTAGACTATTCGGATATTTTAATTAGTGTATCTTTCCGGGTTATTTGGTGCGTTGAGCGAGCCAGAAATACGCATAGCGCATCGCTATAACGAGATTACCCGCAGGGCTATTTCAAGAGCGGCGCTGTCATACGGATTCTCCAGAGAGACGCTATGCATTATTATTTACATCATGTATGCTCGTGAATTATGCTTAACATCAGCACCAGAAGAGTATTTTTGGTAGAGCTATATTTCGATCATACAGCATTTGTCGCTAATATCACTCAGTGAGAGTATTCTAAGTGTGGGTAGACATCAGGGAGCTTAGGTATTACAATATGATGGTCGCCTCAGAGCAACAGGACTCCGCCTGCATTTAATATAAGACCTTGACTGCACGGATACCATCATTAGAGGTTAGGCATATCTTGACGTTGATCGGTAGCATATATTGGGAATTGCAGTTTGCGATATATCCTACCCTGCTGCCTCCCATCACGAAAATGATCGACTAAGACTGTCCCTTCGGAGGATGAGTGGTGAGGGGGGGGGGGGCAAATGGGGGTGGAGTTAATCCTCAACCTGATTTGTGCTTTTTTATGTTTTTAGATATATCATCGGAAGCTTTATACCTACTGTTACCGACATTAGAGACGAGGGTTGTGATGAAGGAGGTAATAAGGATGGGAATGATAGAAGGGCGAAGAATCGAAAAACATGCAGCACAGAGATGAGTTGGGAGCCCAAGAAAGGGGAGAAGAGGGATGGAAACAAGAAAAGAAGGGATGGTTTGAGGGTAGAAGAGCCAAGGGTAAGAAGCACAAAGGTCGAAGTGACGAAGGAAGACAGGATGAGGTATTTAGAGAATAATAAAACGGACCAGTGGAGGAGGGAGTTGGAGAGGAGGTATCAGCAAAGCAGATGATGTTCCTGCGTACCTATTAGGGAACATCGATTATGAAATATGTACGTATCAGTAAATGCTGACCATTGTGCTTATAAAAAAATATTCTGAGTGACAAAACGACTTGGCCTTGTGATTGGGTCAAAGCAATGGGACCAGATTAACTAACGTAGTTGGACTTGTTATGTCCACTGATGTAAATACAGTGGGCAAAATGTGAGGAGAAATTTTGGTCAGGTGATGGTTATATGTTTATATGCAATTGCAAGGTAACAAATGTTCCTTTGCAGCTGCCAGTGATCGACGATGGACAGTTCATACTGGTTATTACGCTCAGAGTTAAAAACTGCATGGTCTTGTGAGTGGATCACGAAAACGGTAATCTAAGATAACATTGGACTCGTCAACTGATGAAAATTTTAAATGTATACTCTATCCAGCAGAAATAGTCAAATGGCTTTAATTCTCTACTTGTGGAACCCCCATGACTTATCAGGCAACATTGCATGATTTATGCCGATTGTTGCTTGTTCACAATTACCCGTGCTCAACTGAAGTATGAAACATAAAACAGAAGGGAAATGGTAAAAGTAATAGATGCTGCATTCAGTGTAAAGGCTGAATTTCAAACCAAAGCATTCCAACGCGAGGAGCGCGTGAATAAATATCCAATGTTGATGTCATTGTGATTAAATGTAAAGCCAAAATATAATAAAATACAAGGGCATGGACTGCCTCCTCTTGACTGCTGTTGTCCACTATGTGTCTATGGTGTAGCTAGCTTGGCTATGACAACCTTTCCCTGTGTCTCATCGATGGCTGCTTCGAACGCTATCATACTCAGATATAACGGTCGTTAGAATAATCTGCAAACAGAGCAGCGAACTGATTGTGCAAAAATATTTACCTTTGCTAGTATTCCGTGTCAAAACTTCGACTACAAATAGACCTGCAGCTTATTGGGTAGCAAAAAGACTTCCGTCTGTCCGCGTTACAAGTCCTGCCTCAAGCTACCACTTAACCCTCTATTAGCTGCCATCTATCCCTATTTGCTTTCGTTATCTCTTGCTGAGTTGATATGCTGAGGATCAAGTTTTGAAATAGCTATATCAGACACTACCTGACAAGGACTTTTCCCTTCATGTGACAGCATCAGGTTCGCTGGCCGGTTTCAAGGTCGATTAAAAAGCGTCCAGTGATGGTGGCACAGTCTGGGTGCTAGCGTTTGTTAGGTGAAGTCTTAAGCTGACCGATAGTATATGCTAGATGGGGGTATATGCTGGGTGATGGAATAGGCTAAGTGGTGGTATACACTGGACGGTGTTCTAGGTGGTGGTATCCGTTGGGAGATGGAATATGTTACGTAGTGGTACATGCTGGGTTATGGCATATGTTGGGCAGTGGCAAATGCTGGGTGATGCAATATGCTATGTTGTGGCTTTGTGAAGCCTAGTGACGTCCATAACGCCATGAACCGCACATACTATCTGCCGGTCTTTGGCGCAATGAGTTAACAAGAGAGGTTACCGCTCAACCTTCCCTTGTCGAATTGTCTGTGATTCAACACGCCTATATAGGGGGCTCATGGGTGAGGATAAACTTAAATACTGGTCCCGCTGTGACTCGTTTGTAGGATGTACCGCAATGTACCTCCCCATATATACAAACAAAAGTCCCTTTTCGTTATAGTTGTAAGCCGGGAGTAAACGGATGGCGTATGCTCGCAGTGTGCATGTGTAATTAACTGATTCTACAGTTCCCTGACGACCCATGTAACATGAGTAGTGGGTGCTATAGAGCTACATGGCCAATATTATGAGCCCCACTCTGTATTTGCATTGATCTACGTGGATAGTGCTTCCTCGACAGTTGCCTGCGCTATTTCCAATGATGTAGCCAAATAATTTGAGTCATTCACCAAATCATCAAGGCAACGTACTTATTATCTCCCTGTCTGATCTTCATTATCACCGGGAGCCCAACAGATTTTGGATCGATGCTCTCAAGTTTAACTACAGGCTTACTTTTAGTATCTTTCCACATGGATTCCTCAGCATCATAAATCAGACATACAAATGATGATTGGTGGCCTATAGTGGACCTCGCTCGTCCAAATGACGCCTCACTCTTACAGCCGGCTACTGCGAAACTGTCAGTAGATGACATGAGTAGCAGACGCTTCTGCTACATAAGTCGCCCAGTTACTTCCGGAGAAGAAGCTGATTGGTCAAAGGGACGCTTCTGTATCATCCACTAATGGTAACAACGAGAGACTATTCACAACAGTCTGGTGGCCTTTTCTGAAAGAGATGGTAACAAACTACTGGTCAGGAAATTCTACTATAATCACAAGAACAAACCATGCCGGCTGAATATTTGTTAGGGTAATTGGTCTCTTCATAATATGTTTGACCGAACTCGCATGTGTCTTATAAGCTTAGATGATAAATGTACTCCCATAGGGGCGGCCTTCTGCGTATGCATCAAACAGGATATAGAGATTTTCGGATGTGAAGCTGTAACCCATGGTCACGTGGTTGTAGGTTAGTTTTGTACCCGACTGTAAACTTGGTACGAAAAGGCCCACTGATTAATTAACAAAGAAGAAAAATTGCATTACTGTCCATCAAACAGCAGTGATCGGACAGAACAATAGAAGCCCCCGCGTTCATATTCAATTAATACATGGGAGGTGACAGCCATGAAAGCAGAATATGGAGCAGGAAGTGGAGTGACATTTAGGGGCTGGAAGGATATTGGTGCTTGAGAAGTATAATAAATATAAGCAGGTATTTGTTTTCAATCTAATTAATACTGCCACAAGGGATAATTGTATTATGTTACCGCTGCAAGTGTCCCTGAGCATGAACAGATCTCTCAATGCCACAGCAGCTATCGTCATCAGGGATTACCTGAGAAGGTCAAAGCTTGTTTTAAGAGAAGACATGCGTAATTGTATCCACAGTTAAGGCCTTGAGTCTTACTTGAGAAGAGGGCGCTAATATACTTCTTGACAACTCAAACACACGCAGAGCATGCTGATAAATAATCAAATTCCTAACTCACATAAAAGGAGCTCTAATTGCCCCTTTTAATCGTTGCTTATACCAAGGTCTAGGTTAGTTGGCGATATGCGTGGGTTGTGCTAATTAGCAATTGAACGGCTGGTAACCATTGCTCTCATTGGTTCTATCAGATAGCTGTTGCATAATTCAATAATTGTGCGCTGATGATAGTAAGTAATAGTGCAGTGATCATCTAAATAGGCGTACAATATATTACAAAGAGAGATTGACGATCAGTGTCTTTCCATAAATGGTTCAAGGTCCACAGCTGAGACAAGGTCCACAGCTGAGACAAGGTCCACAGCTGAGACAAGGTCCACAGCTGAGACAAGGTCCACAGCTGTGGAGACAAGGTCTACAGCTGAGGAGAGAAGGTTCACAGCTGAGGAGACAAGGTCCACATCTGTGGAGACAAGGTCCACAGCGGAGGAGACAAGGTCCACAGCTGAGGAGACAAGGTCCACAGCTGAAGAGACAATGTCCAATATAACAGTCGCTTGAATGTGTAGTCGTTCAATCTGTATGAGACAAAGCTGATCAGATTAAACTCCCAACCACTTCAAAATAAAGTGTTATATAAAGAAGACAAGCATATATTGTGTCATTTGTTTTCGACGATCTTCAACATATGCAAGAGGATTCATCGGTGATGAACAGCCATTGCATTATTCAACATCTTAAGAGGATGACAAATGCTTGTATTTACACATAGCCCCACGACACCACTGCACCTGATGACCCTCACTCAGACTTGACAATATGACATTCACCATTTTTGTAAAAGTATCCCTGTAAACACAATGAGCCTATTTCAGGATTGCTCGGAAGACGCTCGTTAGAAAAGACAGGGATTACATGGATCAAATATGCTTTAATGCAAATATGTCTGAATGTGGTTCGTCAACGCCAATTAAAGGAACGTATTTTCACAAAGGAAGCAGGGAAAAGCGATAAAAACCGGTCATTGATGGGATCCTGCTGTCTTTATGCTGGCACAGTAGGGGTCCTCTACTCGGGCAGCTTTGAACATGCTTGCTTATATCAATGTTAAAGGTGAAATTCAAAACCAACAATATTGGAATGTTTCTCATAGTTTAGTCATCCGTATCGCTGTGGCGGCCTAGTACAGAGTGGTGTTTACCCATGAGAGTTATATAATGAAGACGTGCAGCGACACGATAACTGTTTCATAAATATAATAATAATAACTACTACTGTAATAATTGGCTCTTAATTCAACTTGTGTCCAGCGTTAGAACGTATGATCATTTATATGTTGGGGGTATCGGTTTGGACCATAGAGCTATTGCACTAAAGCAGCCATTAAATCCCTGCACAGCGCTTGTGATTATTACAGCTTATCAATTTCTGTCAAACGAGGCTCAAATACCTGCGCATTCCCGCCAGAGCTATAATGATCAAGGGTAGGGAGTCACTTGGGTAGTGTAGGTTAGCTAGAATGCCAATAGCAAAACAGCTCACTTAAGAAAGACGAATAAATAATGGATGAGTTCCTGAGTGGCTAGCAGAGAACGTGCTCTCAATGCAACATCAAGCCATGATTCCCAGTGAACAGGTCGTCGTACATTTGTATAGGCACACCAGGCTTCGTGCTAGATAGGACAAATTAATACTATTCAAGCAACTTATGAAGGATCGGAGGCGTGTTGTGTGCATTGCTGCCAGAGGGGATGCATATGACAATAACTTAATAGAAAATGTCATCGTGAGACTGTTAACACGGCGCTTCACACATGAATACTAATGTAGATGGCGACATTGACGATAATGATGATCTCTTAGGAGCATCATTCGCTATTCTGAAACAAATGGTCCCATTCCCTGGCATCAGCCGCTTGTACTGTGTTGGTAGCAAATTAATATTAATTGATGTGCTGGAAGCATCAAAGGGCCGGTCAAAACCCGGCAATGGAATCAAATGATGACTGTCATCTTATCCAGACTTTGATATTTAGTGTCCGTTACTTCCCTCTCTCCAAATAAATGCAAGTTGGTACAAATTGATAGTGAGTACGTGGATCGATGAACAGTTTGGTGGTGCTTCCTAGACCATGACGACGGCTAAGTGTATTTCTACTTCTACAGATTCTGGTGACGAGAACGACACTTACTGGTGGCAGTGGATCCTATCACTGGTTGGAATCAGAAGACTACTGAGTGGAATACACTTCTATCGCCAGTTGTCATTTGCCTTAAAAAGGGGCGAAATTGACGAAGAATGTTGTTTCGTGTTGAGACTACAAGAGGCGAACCAACGAGAGCTGCTTAGACAACTGAAAGCAACATCTCATCGATCAATAAATGCATATTCTGTCGTCGCCGGTATGTGTAACATGACAGTTCAGTCGTCGCATAAGAAATAGTGAGCCTTAGACACTACATCACTTGTCCATACCACCGTGTGCATGTCATACTGCAGTACACAATGCGCGTCCCTATAGCTGTATAAAGACCACGACATAAGTACTCGTTGAACATTGAAGTTTTTCCCGTTCACTCGATTGAATTCTAGACGATGTCTGATTATTCCGTTGTTGTTGCCATTCATGATATTTGATGTGATGAGTAAGCCAGTAGCCCGCATGGTGATCTCGCCACTTAGAGATAACAGCAAAAAGCATGGCAATTAGATAGGGGCGCTGTCATGAAGATTCGTGGGACCTACCCTAATGTGAGCCATCATTACTCCTTCATGCATGAGTTTTTCTCGTTATTATATTCAGGGCAGAATCGGATTTGTCATCCCTGGAAAGAGTAATTAGTTATGGGGCTACGTCGTTGGCATACAACGTCGGTCTGTCGCTCATATTGCCTAGCGAAATCATCATAAAATGGAGTAGATTTGGATATGGCATAAGACCCAGGGTTTGTGGTTACCATCAACAAGGCTTAAGCTTATCTGACCGTTGATCGTGTAATGAATAGCAGTTTGTCATGTACCCTACCAAAAACCTACTGTTTTCCATCACGAGAATGGGTTTAATCTTAGCCTAATGCAACAGCTAAAGACGCTGTCTTCCGAAGAGATAAATGAACAATGCAGTACTTTATGGATGGGAGAGGGAGGGATGAGGGTGGAGGTCTGTGGGGAGGAGAGCTGAGGGCACAGGGGGTGGAGGGATTAGGGACGAAGGAACGAGGGATGGAGAAATGAGACTGTGCAATTGATTGATATTTTTTGCCCAAAAAGTTGCTTTGCCAAGATCCGGTATTTATATACATCCATAAATTGTACATTTGTATTCTACGACAAAGGCAATATCATTTAAACATACTCTCAGCGAGGCTAGATCAGTAGTTTTTCATAGTGGTTAATTGTCATCATCTTAGAGACGAGTGTTGATATAGTCCTGACGCCTGACCGTAAAATTGAATACAATACTAAGGTTTTATATCTCCTTCAGCAATGAGGTCATATCGCGTCCGTGATGGATGAGGACGCACGCTACGCTCAGACAACGCCCTTGAATGTCATCGTCTATCTGACACAAACCTGTTGATGCTGTCGTTTAGATATACAAAGTGTGAGAATGGGGCATAACGACAATGTTAAGGCACTTATGCGTATATTCGATTAACTATGTAAAGGCACCGTCGTTACTGGGATAATTTTGTGATGACGTCCAAATACTGAGACTATAATGCCAGTGCCAACAGAGACTCATTCGCAAATATTGACTGCACATGCACACGACGAATCGAGCAATGGATTGTGGGATAGGATTATACCAAAGACTGCAAAACATTGGGCATAGATTGGTCCCGTGTTAGATGAATATGCGCACGATTTATAAAAATTTGATCAATGATATCTGAAAGCACCATGCACCATGGCATATATATATATATATATATATATATATATATATATATATATATATATATATATATATATATATATATATATATATATATATATATATATATATATATATATATATATATATATATATATTGTCGCTGAGACGTGTAAAACATTTTTGTCGCTGAGACGTGTAAAACATATTAAGTCGCAAGAATCAGAGTTAGAACCAACCACCAGATAGCTGATTCCTATAACTTGAAATAGTATGTAGGTGGTTGTTATGTAATGTTACGGTTAGAATGTGTGAGGACAGGGTGCCTACCCACTTCTTCTGGGGCCACCAGATCACTATATCCTCAGTCGAGCATACTGGCATCACTTGCCAGCTCGAGATTCCCAGTATAACAGGAATCATATTGCGAGGAGAATGAAAAATGATATGCAACACAGCATTACTTCCAAAGCCTCACCATCACGGGTGTTTGTATAAGAAAATGAGATACAGCATTTCTTTTGTTATGCTAAGCTTAGGCACTTACAATGATATAAAGGAAGCAAAGACCAGTAAAAGCTGAACACATAGGTGCGTATCCAGTGTCAGGAAGAGTCGATATAGCATTAAGACTCGTGTGTGCGAGTGGTAATGACAGAGCGCAATCCATCCCTTAAAGTCCCGAGAACAAACGAATCAAGGCAGAGTTTATCAATGAATACCAATAAATCAGAGCACCATGTAACGTGACAGATGAATTATGAAAACCACAAGTAAGCGAGTGATCTATTGCACCAATCTCGTCGTAATGACATGCCCCTGCTTGTAATACTAATCAAGTTATTATGTACATGCCGTGGTCATTTTAGCATGGACCGCTTTGATGGTTACACATAACACTAGAGCTACCTGTCATTCAATAGCATTATTATCCCGAGAAACAACATAAAGAACATCAAAGCCATTCTATCAAGCAGGTCCATATCCAGGTCTAATGTTAATGACTAGCATCCTATCACTTCGCTGACATTATAGTAGAAAACAATATCTATATCAGGTTGTTTAATATCGAAAGCTGCTTCTAACAAACTGCCGTTCACGTAGCATCCATTAACGGAGACTGTAAGGAGCCAAGGACGTTTATTGTAACGTCAGTTGATATTATACGACAGACAGAACAAAACATCATTGGAAGGAAAACGTGGCATTTTACGACAAAACCTCTCTGAATTATATTGTCTATTGGACTCACATTGTCTTCATTAATAATAAATGGCTATAATTTCTGCCAAATGTCGCAAAATCGAAACCAAATAAAATACTTCAAACATAATCAATGGATATAATCTTTTCCGTTCAATGTGTGTAAGAATATGCATTTAGGAAGGGTTGAATGAAAGAGTTCGGATATGGCTGGGCTGGTCGGTATTTCATAATGAGGGTAGATTTGTGTTATGAATAGCAGTGTTGCAAACGGCTTTAGTAGTGCTCTATTTTGGATCATTGTATCGTGAAATAACATATTGCTTCTGAATCAGACGTTACTCGGCAGATGCATCATCTAAGCCTATGTGTATCCGACGGGAATTAATTTGTCATCATTAAAAGTCCAGCAGCAGATGAGGCACTGATAATGTGAGTACGTATCCTCAGAGAAATTACTACGGTGTAGGATGGGTTTGTATTTATTGGGTAGCTTCAAGGTTATGTGTGATACATTTCCTAACATGAACCATATTTGACCCGGATAGTCATTGATATATCAGAGGAATGTTTAAAAATGTGCGTGCCAGCGTTGGATTTTATCTCAATGCGGGAGTCAAATAAAAGGCCTATGTTAAACTGATACCCACCGATGATCCTTGTTTTGTATTATTGAAAAATTAATTTGCATCCGTTTTACTCAAAACCATTCTACAAATAACTGTCACTTCACATTACGGGTGAGATTGTACACAGTCCTGCGTATTTGCTGTGTACGTCATGGTGCGCCACGAGTGTGTCTGCTAATGCAATGCTTCCTTGTGTCATGGCATTGACCAATATATTAGTCAATGCTAGTGCCCGCTTAAGCGTCAAGGTTCAAGAGCGTTTATAACATGCTCAATAATATATGATGTCTTTTCCCGAACGATTTGAAAGAAACGGCCCAACTAGCATCCATCCAGCGCGTCATACTATACAAAAGCATGATTTTAAACCGGCTACTGTTGACTTTCCAAGTCAAATACATTGCAAGATTGTCTGTTTACATGCGACAAATTACAACAGATGATTTCTTGACCTGCCATTTAAATTTATTGCCAAACCTGCGCTTCCTACTATACTAAAGCACGATTGCAAACCGACCAATATTGCTTCGCCCAATCTTGTCAAACACTCGTACACATTGTGGTATAATAGTGATACACTGACGTGAATGCGTTTTGCCAATATTGAGCTTTGTAGTGATACTACAAGATACATTTAGATGTATGGCATAACCTACTAAATCATTTCATTACATCAAAACGTTTATAAAACTTTCCAATAAATCCTACAAAATATATGCACGCGCTTAAAGAATTCCTCAAATATCATGCGCATCAAAATTATAGTATTATCTGTCTCTTAATAATTCATACAACGTGAATCACAGCATGTGGTGCGGATACAGCGTAGTAATTCAATCGCCCCAGCTGCCTAGCTAAAATATACAAAAACAGTTAAGCAGATTACTTTCGGCATTGGAGTGCATAACCAAATTAACCACAATTCCTGCTTCAACGAAAGGTACCACTGTATTGATTACCTCCGTTTTCACATGCGGTGGTGCTATACACAGTATAAGGTCAGCCCTATAACGTTCACATATTTCCCAACTTTCACTAGAAATATTAAGTATTAAACACAGGTTCAAATTTGAAGTGAGATATGTGTGCTATAAAGCGGTGTAGATGATTCGTCTGTTATCACATCAATGGCGTTGTTGGTGGAGACGTCTGGTGGTGCTTCACGATGGAAGCCGTAGCTTTGACATGAAGGCTCGTCGACTGTTAAAAAGACAAAGTGAGACACCGAGCAAGAGAGATGGGGTAAGGTAAGGGGTTACGTTAGCGATTGCCAATCGTGGCCCGTGGGTATAGTAAACCGTGATTTAAGCTATATCAAAAAAACTGATTACCGAGGTCGTTTGATTGATTTCATCCAGACTCAGAAGCACAGCCATTTATCATGAAGGTCTGTCAGAGTTGACAATGTAGTGCAGCCACTGGGTTTACAATGTGATATAACGGTCAAAGCTCCATTGTCCCTAAGGGAATTGGACTTCTATGACGACACTGGGCGGTGTAACTGGCCGATTGCTTTATTATATAGATGATCGATACCACCACAAATGGTTGTATGGAAAACCTTAACTGTCTCACTATTATTAATTTGAGCTCGCAACAATGTTGACAGATTGCGAATGGTACTCTCGTAATCCGCCAATGTCATCGTCACTTTGTCAGGTTTACGTTTAATATCCTGTTGCAATCTGTCGAATAGTTAGTGGTCGGGAATACATGCATATGTAATAAAACCGAACATGCGTTTTGGTTGCAGAAGATACCTGTGGCATTTGCCAGTTGAAATCAGATCACATAGACTACAAAAAGGGGCTCACAGCTGCAATCAAATAAACAAGGTGAGAGCAATTGCCTGCATTGAACTCATATGAACAATGTCTACGCGATTAGCATTCAAGATCGGTGATAACATTATAGTATACAATCTGATTTGCCACTGCTCAGAAATGGATTACTGGCACCGTTATGAGATCTTCTTGATTTTATTTCATGAATTCCTGCCATAACTGCGTTACATTAATAGATGACAAGTGTTCCTATAAAGTCGACAAACAGCCTTGGTTTGTCCAGGCTTGTGCTGGCAGTCGATGTGTGGTGTAATGTTGCATTGTTTATTTACGCAATTTCCATAACGGATAAAGTAATCCTTCTATAGGTATTCATTGGATAGTTGATGATTTTAAGGGAGTCTTGATTAGGGTGTTGGGACATCGTGTCATAACCAGAAGTGGGAAGTGGGTATTGCATGACATAATGCTGATCTTGACTGTGACAAAAGGTTTACACGGCGTCTTTGTTTACTGAAAAACATAATCATGCCTTATATCCATGTTGATCATATTACTTAGCAAACCTGGCTCTCAAGTGATTGTAAATGGACAGGAGCACGATATATTTGCCATATATTTTAAGAATTTATAAGTTCATAAATAAGTAATAATGTTAGTTATCACGATACATTAATAAACAAGCTATGATACATATTGTTGTGCACTAGTACAGATGAAATGCAATGCAGTTGGTTAATTTTACGTAAGTTAACTCCATAAATTTGAGAAGTAATCAAATTAAACATCCTTTCCTTTTGGTTATTATATATAAACAGATGTCCTCCACCTATTCTGCCATGTATTTGAAGCTAACGACTCCATAGTCCAATAATCAATGATGAAAACGTTCCTCTCAGAGGGCGCTTGCGGGTCACTTGAATACCAGACACGCGAAGATTTCCTTATATGATCCACCACAGTGTACGACCTCATATGTACATTTTATGCAAAGCTTGAGTAGTATTTGATGATGCATGGCAACCAGGGAAATACATATCGTCAAGCCCTATGAACAGTGGTTGTTGATGCTCGTAGGGATCACAGGTCAGCAACAAGTGCAGTGTTCTCTGATGACCCATGTTATATAAGCAGTGCAGTTCCATGAATCAACCTGGACGGCAAGGTTGAGACCTATTTAAAGAGCCCTGTCTGGAGTTAACATAGACCTATAGGGTTAGTTTCGACTTTGTGCACGAAAGGATGGATATAAATGAAGCAAGGATGGATTAAATGAAGATGAAGGATTGTGATACAATTCATCACGCAGTAGTGATCAGAGAGCGCGATAGAAGCCCCCGCATACACATCTAATGCATGTATTGGGGAATACTGGCATGCGTACGGTGGGGAGAGGGGAGTAGGTTGGGGGCGTGTAGAACGATAGTGCCGGGGGCGCTAATAAGGGAATATACGGTACAACTGAGTAACATTGCACAGGCCTGGCTATCAACAATGCACGTGTCGAGTTGTGGGATAATTCTTTCCGTTTTATATGAAGCTAATTCGCCGAAATAGATAAATGCAGACGAAACATAAATAGTAAAACATTGGTCAGTTAGATGCGAAAACTGAGACAAGAGGAAGCCATAAATATTTCAGATTTGTCTGCGTGGGGATTGTGTATGCATTCAATATTGACAGAGCATAATAATCTGCATAAAACCCTTAGATCAAACGAATCATGGCTGTTTTTATTTATACACCCCACAAATATCCCTAAATTACGCACCACACGATGGATACAGAGTAGCAGCAGAAAAAAAACACTGAAAGCATTGTAACGCATGGCATAGATTGTGTCATTATGACATTGTACCCAAAGTCCATTCTCAATCGACATTGATGTCTAATATTAATACTGGGTGCCCAACATCTAGTTCATCCCATCAACCACCTCGATTTACTAAACACAGATTCAAAGTATTCTTTGGGATCAGGATTGCCATATTCATTCCCCGACAAGTTCTACTTGACCCACATCGTGCACTAGTATCTACACTTACAATTTACAAATGCAGTATCTGCCTAATGGTACCAAATCAGATAGGTATGATGTGCTTAAAACTAATTCCCAATACATTCTGCCATGCAATATCAATGGATATAGAACTGCAAGTCATTGCGTATGAGCGCGTTAGGTTGTACAAGCTTTCTATTCACTTCGATATCAATGTATTTATTGCGATGACGATAACAATATTCATACCCTAATACAGTCTGTTTGACCCACTAAGTACACCAATGTCTGCACTTCCTATCAAAGATTGCAGTTTATCTGCTCCATTCAAAACCCAGAGACAGACTTCAAAGGATAATCAATGGGCACAAATCTTACTATTTTGTGTGCATGTGTGGAGGGTCAGTAGGTTGGGGTGTTGGTGCGATGTGGATTCGTATTGTGGATCGCAGTGTCACACTGCGTTTGTTTCTGTACAGTAATTACCCACATGAAATAACATCTAATACGGACGCACATGATACAGTGATTCAGACTCGGGTTTCATTCAAAGTTATGACGTCTCATCCATGGGAATTTCATGTATCAGTAGATGCAGTTCAGATGGGTAAAGAATACACATACACTCATGGAACACACTTGCAATGATGCGATGTAGGAAGTGGTTGTGTTTATCGGAAGAGTCGGCCTATTTTGAACATTAGAGGTATATCAAATAGCATAAGAGTAGCGTATTAATTACAGAACACAACAATCGCAATAAGTAGGATGCAACTCAGTTATACGTGCAACATATCCTCAAATACATCATATATAACCCGGAAGAGTCATAGACATGTCTATGCTACTTATAGAGGATAGTATACATAAATAGGTGCTTGTCCTCGCTGGGCTCAGGCTGGTTTCTCTACAACCTCCGCTCTCTTGGCAAAAACTACCCATAAAGACACAAAACTTTGAACAAGCCATATTTTCCAAATTGACTTTTGAAGACGGAGATTACAATAACAGAACAAGGTTATTCCAAAGTAGCATGCATACTGAATAACTAGAAACCAGTGCAGCATAGCCAGTCAATGGCATCACAAGATTTATACAGTGCAGGCAATTCAATTGCCTATTTACAATTTACAGATACACTAAAACAAACTACTTATACAATGAAAGAAGCTTTAATCGAACCAGCCACAATTATGGAATTGGCGAAAGAAAGCACTGTATTGCTATGGCAATATACGACAAAGGGTCAGCCTAACCACCGTCACCAAGACATATACATATCTCCCATGCATTGCAGAATGCGGATTGAATTCCAAGACATTTGTCAAATGAAATGAAATACAGAGCTTTTATGTCATTCTCACCAAAGCAGTGATGTAGTAGGGTGATCGTGATACCAGGACATCTCCTCATAAATGCGATTGCGCATTTGCCACAATCCTATGGATAACTTTGGGCTGCAGAACCCCCGCCGCTTGGGCGCAAGGCGACGCAGTAATCTATTGAGAATGGGCTCTTAGATACATATGAAATATATTGACGGGTCCGGGCTCCTCCTCTATTACTGGATGGGATCAAGAAGACGCATAGCTTGGCCTCACCAGCAGCTTTTATAAGTCACAGCCAGGATTACTCACTTCATCCTGATGCATCGTATCAATTACGCATGTTACTTTCCATAACAGATAGTTACAAATAAAATCCTTCAGGGGTTTTGAATAGATTGATTGAGATGATGGATCTTTATTTATAACCAGGGAGGCAGCGAGACCCGACAGAAGTGGGAAGTAAGCCTCACATGATAAAATATTGATCTCGATTTTGACGAAGGGCTTCCATTCCGTCTATTATTATGACAATTCATAATCAAGCTGCTTTCCACATATATCTCATTTCCAAATCACCTCGGCCAATCGCACCTCAGTCAAACTTGCCCTTGTCCATTCACTTCATCTGCAATGGTCATTGCTTCTGCTTCAACGCATAAACTCACGTCGGGTGAGGCCGTGAATGAAGGGGGTTGATCATATCCACCGTGAATAACTCAGTCCCGTCATAGCAGACCGGGCCTTCTCCTCCTCGTCTCCTTCGTCTCCCTAAATAAGATCATAGTTATAATCGTCGCTATATTTTTGTAGTTTACGTTGATAATGTTTACGTTGTATTTGATCGTTTTTGTTCGGCTGCAGTTAATGGCGTGTTTGTGTGTGCGTGTGTGTGTGTGTGTGTGTGTGTGTGTGTGTGTGTGTGTGTGTGTGTGTGTGTGTGTGTGTGTGTGTGTGTGTGTGTGTGTGTGTGTGTGTGTGTGTGTGTGTGTGTGTGTGTGTGTGTGTGTGTGTGTGTGTGTGTGTGTGTGAGAGAGAGAGAGAGAGAGAGAGAGAGAGAGAGAGAGAGAGAGAGAGAGAGAGAGAGAGAGAGAGAGAGAGAGAGAGAGAGAGAGAGAGAGAGCAGCTCGACTCCGATGCAATTGAATTATCTGAGGCTGATCGCATTCATACAACTGTTTTGTTATTGGATTACCCTTTGATAGAACTTATACTCGCGTTGTGTTTTGCTTAATGTAGGGTCGCATTAAAAGATATATTGAGCCAGACACGCAATGACATCAGCTCGCGCCTCCAACATTTGTGTGATGATGAATGTGAACCACCAAATCCGCTTTATTGAAAACAAATATCACGTTAGACATGCGTTTATTTACCACTGATGAAAAGTAATATTCTTTTTAAGTAATGATAAGTGGATTTATGCTCACCCAAGGTAATCACTTCATCATACAGATCAAAGAGCTGCCGTTAAACCAGCCCAATTCATGCTGCAGGTGCCACGGGACAGGTGTGTTAGATATTTTACCTACCCACAAGCCCATAAACAGCTCTTCATCCCGCTCCACCGAACTAGAATGAATATTTGGTGGAACCCAGTTGATAATGTTCATCAAAACCACGACCAATTCTGCATGATTTCCCTTCCTGCATATGAACAAAGTGCGATACCTGTGTTGAGTTTTAATCGCCGTAATTTGGATTAAACAGCAATCTGAATTAAATCGAGCTAAGCCATTTATGGCAGACATGCAGATCGACAGCTTTGACACAGATTGTTAAGTTAGCATAAACTTCAGGCACGGGGTAATGATTTGACATCTTGAAAGCAAGCAAAACGACATTGACTGGCTTCAGTTGTTGCCATAAAGAATGATTATGCTAACAAGACAGCAGAGGACGAAAAGAGAATTGTTGTTAATGGATGCATGTGAATCGCGGTACTGGTCTAAAACCAACAGGGCGTTGATCTATAGAGAGTTGGGCAATGAGCAATATGTTGCCACTATGAGACCAAAAACATGTACTTTATTCCTGCTATTGGCGTGATCTGTCAAAATGCCACTTATTGATGACTTTTCCAGAAACCATAAATCAATGGATTGATATTGCCATGATCAGGCCAAACAAACCACCTGTTGATTACCTGCCACTACCATAGACACCCGAATAGCCATATGTTAGTGACTTGTCATTACCATGATAAGGCCAAACAACCACATGTTGATTACCTGTCACTGCCATGATCAATCTAATAACCGTATGTTGATGACACATCGAACTAATATCAATGAGTAACAAGTTTACCAATGCAGAATGTGTTGCCTCGGAAACGAATTGTGTCCTCAGAGATATTGCAGTGAAGCATAGCAGGCTAAAGTATTGTACGTGCACCTTACAGCTAATCAATACTTGTAAAATGGGCTCAAATACCAACACCATAGCTGACAGCACATTGTGGTTTAATGATCAACGGTAGCGGGTTGTTTGGGTCGTATAAGTTGGCTAGAATATCGCCAGGAACAAACATCTAACTGAAGAAAGACGAATTGATAATGGGCGAGGTTCTGAGAGGCCGGCAAAGGACGTGCTCTCAATGTACAATTCGGCTTATGATTCCGCGTGGAGAGGTCCCCAAGCACGTCCTGGTTGAATGCATAGACGCAGCGAGCTTCATACCCGATAGGACAAAGTTATATCATCTCGGGGACTAATGCGGGATCGACGGGAGATGCAGCAGAGGCGTGTTGATAGCCATGCTGTCAGAGTTGACGGATATGGCAACAACATTATTGAAAACGTGACCCGAGGCTGTTAAGGCCGTGCCTCACACATAAATAATGATGAAGATGGCGACATTGACGACAATGAACATGTTTTTTAATAATTATGTTCTATGATGATGTAATTTGTGGTTTTCACTAGGGAAAGCCAGATTGCTTTTCAGGCTGGAGGAGGGGTTGTTGAGTGCTTTCAAAAGAGGTTTGCATGCTTGCATTACAATAAGTACATATTTTCCCTTTTGCCATTATCCTGATGGCCGCTGTTTTATTCATTAAGTAACTCAACTACTATGTAACTCACCAAGATGTGCATATACGCCATACGTCGTCGATGTTTGTCACGATGCACCATTTGAGGACATGGCCGAACGAAACGTCCAACCGACAGAAGTAGTTACACGTGTGTTGCTTAATATGATCAATACTTTACTCTCTACAATGGAGGAGACACATTCACTGACAATGGGTTGCTTGGTGGACCGCAAAGACATTAAACGGCCATCCAAAATGTGGTTATTGTTACCTGTGGCTGCTGCATAAGCGAGATGTAAACTAAAACCAACCATATAGTACCGGTCGACATGGCAACTAATAGTAGGAATAACGCTGGGCCAATCTAACCATAGTCTTATAGCTAAAGGTCAGGTAAACCATTCTTATCATTCCGAATGAACCTCCAGTTATCAGTAAAATCCCTCTAATATTTTCTGTTTGGAACTTATCCAAATAATTGCCTGTTGATACAATCCGAGTCGGGGAATGGGTGGACAGTTCGGTGGTGCATCCACACTCAAGACGTTTATTTCTAATTCGAGAGATTCGGTCGACAGGTACGTCCCTTTAGTGGCGATAGTTCAATCTCAATCTTCAGCACTGATACCAAACAGCTACGTAAAGTGACTTCGTGTTTTCACAGCACTTGCATGGTGCATATTTTGTCATCGTTGATATCAAGGAACGGAAATACCAGGCCCCCGGTCGTCTGTCAGAGAGTGTGGCTATTAGAACAGCGAGCCACTCTGTCTTACTGCTGCCAATTACAGGCATCTTTTATCACTGTAATGAAATAAAAGCCATCATCATTATTCAGCAAGTCTTGAATCTGTGTTTTAAGCAGTGTGTCATATTAATCTGAATGGACCTAAAATAAATGCATAATTCAATGCGTTATGACTTGGGGGTGGGGTTTACTCAAATAAGTGTTTTGTGTTCGCCTATATGCAAGCTCACACATATTACATAGTGGTCCTACAGTGGTAGGTGTTGAGGCAAGGGAGCATGACATGATACAGCCCGGTGAGTTATGTTCAATTTCTGCTCAATTGTTTTGCATTTGATGTATGGCTATGTCTGTTTCAGGAGCATTTCTGAAGGTTGTATCTAGTAGCCCTGACTTGCTGAGCGTCGGCACTACACAGCTCATCTGGACCACGGGATGCTAGTCGTACTGCAGTACAACCTCAATGTCTGGTGCGCGTACTACAGCAGTAGAAGTACCTCAACATTCTGGAATAGTTAGAGCTATTCACCAATCAAACATACACACTCTTATCCACATTGTTTCATCGATAATTGGTGGCTGCATCATAAGTATCCATGGACCTGTGGCGTTTCCCCTGTATTCGATTGAATTTTGGACGTTGTCTTAGAATTCCGTTAGTAGTGCGTAATGTCTGGTTGTTTGCACTCGACATTTAGATATGACTAGCTCATGCAGGGCTATTAATGAGAGCGGCGCTGTCCTATAGATTTCCCTTGACTCATCCTAATGCGAGCCATCATTATTTACACCATGTACAGACTGACTGCTGAATAATGTTGAGCGTCTGTATCTGTACCACCGGTGATGTTTAGGACAGCTTTGTCAACCAAGGTGAAGACCATTAATAGTCGGTCTGCGGCGTATCTGGCCTAAATTATGAATACATGTAAGGAATTATCATTAAGGTTTATCATGGGCTTATGTAGATGCTAAAGTCATTGACTGACGGGGAGATACAAGGCAGTTCCTAGCAGGGATGAAGGGTGGAGGTATGAAGAATGGAGAGGTTAGGAATGGAGAACGAAGGTGAAATATGAGAGGTGGGGGAGGAGGGACAGGGGGCGAGTAAAGGGCGGTTTAAAGTAAAGGGCCAAGGAGTTAAGGGGCGATGGTTAAAAAGACGAAAGGTGAAGGGAGTGTTGCGAGTAGAAGAACTTAAGGGTTAATGACCTAAGGGTAGGCATAAAATAATAACACTCACACTGCAAGGGGATTGCCATTAAACGTACATTACGCGACAGACGATGGAGGGAAAAGTGGGTATTGCATGACATAATGCTGATCTTGACTGTGACAAAAGGTTTACACGGCGTCTTTGTTTACTGAAAAACATAATCATGCCTTATATCCATGTTGATCATATTACTTAGCAAACCTGGCTCTCAAGTGATTGTAAATGGACAGGAGCACGATATATTCGCCATATATTTTAAGAATTTATAAGTTCATAAATAAGTAATAATGTTAGTTATCACGATACATTAATAAACAAACTATGATACATATTGTTGTGCACTAGTACAGATGAAATGCAATGCAGTTGGTTAATTTTACGTAAGTTAACTCCATAAATTTGAGAAGTAATCAAATTAAACATCCTTTCCTTTTGGTTATTATATATAAACAGATGTCCTCCACCTATTCTGCCATGTATTTGAAGCTAACGACTCCATAGTCCAATAATCAATGATGAAAACGTTCCTCTCAGAGGGCGCTTGCGGGGTCACGTGAATACCAGACACGCGAAGATTTCCTTCTAACTGAAGAAAGACGAATTGATAATGGGCGAGGTTCTGAGAGGCCGGCAAAGGACGTGCTCTCAATGTACAATTCGGCTTATGATTCCGCGTGGAGAGGTCCCCAAGCACGTCCTGGTTGAATGCATAGACGCAGCGAGCTTCATACCCGATAGGACAAAGTTATATCATCTCGGGGACTAATGCGGGATCGACGGGAGATGAAGCAGAGGCGTGTTGATAGCCATGCTGTCAGAGTTGACGGATATGGCAACAACATTATTGAAAACGTGACCCGAGGCTGTTAAGGCCGTGCCTCACACATAAATAATGATGAAGATGGCGACATTGACGACAATGAACATGTTTTTTAATAATTATGTTCTATGATGATGTAATTTGTGGTTTTCACTAGGGAAAGCCAGATTGCTTTTCAGGCTGGAGGAGGGGTTGTTGAGTGCTTTCAAAAGAGGTTTGCATGCTTGCATTACAATAAGTACATATTTTCCCTTTTGCCATTATCCTGATGGCCGCTGTTTTATTCATTAAGTAACTCAACTACTATGTAACTCACCAAGATGTGCATATACGCCATACGTCGTCGATGTTTGTCACGATGCACCATTTGAGGACATGGCCGAACGAAACGTCCAACCGACAGAAGTAGTTACACGTGTGTTGCTTAATATGATGATCAATACTTTACTCTCTACAATGGAGGAGACACATTCACTGACAATGGGTTGCTTGGTGGACCGCAAAGACATTAAACGGCCATCCAAAATGTGGTTATTGTTACCTGTGGCTGCATAAGCGAGATGTAAACTAAAACCAACCATATAGTACCGGTCGACATGGCAACTAATAGTAGGAATAACGCTGGGCCAATCTAACCATAGTCTTATAGCTAAAGGTCAGGTAAACCATTCTTATCATTCCGAATGAACCTCCAGTTATCAGTAAAATCCCTCTAATATTTTCTGTTTGGAACTTATCCAAATAATTGCCTGTTGATACAATCCGAGTCGGGGAATGGGTGGACAGTTCGGTGGTGCATCCACACTCAAGACGTTTATTTCTAATTCGAGAGATTCGGTCGACAGGTACGTCCCTTTAGTGGCGATAGTTCAATCTCAATCTTCAGCACTGATACCAAACAGCTACGTAAAGTGACTTCGTGTTTTCACAGCACTTGCATGGTGCATATTTTGTCATCGTTGATATCAAGGAACGGAAATACCAGGCCCCCGGTCGTCTGTCAGAGAGTGTGGCTATTAGAACAGCGAGCCACTCTGTCTTACTGCTGCCAATTACAGGCATCTTTTATCACTGTAATGAAATAAAAGCCATCATCATTATTCAGCAAGTCTTGAATCTGTGTTTTAAGCAGTGTGTCATATTAATCTGAATGGACCTAAAATAAATGCATAATTCAATGCGTTATGACTTGGGGGTGGGGTTTACTCAAATAAGTGTTTTGTGTTCGCCTATATGCAAGCTCACACATATTACATAGTGGTCCTACAGTGGTAGGTGTTGAGGCAAGGGAGCATGACATGATACAGCCCGGTGAGTTATGTTCAATTTCTGCTCAATTGTTTTGCATTTGATGTATGGCTATGTCTGTTTCAGGAGCATTTCTGAAGGTTGTATCTAGTAGCCCTGACTTGCTGAGCGTCGGCACTACACAGCTCATCTGGACCCACGGGATGCTAGTCGTACTGCAGTACAACCTCAATGTCTGGTGCGCGTACTACAGCAGTAGAAGTACCTCAACATTCTGGAATAGTTAGAGCTATTCACCAATCAAACATACACACTCTTATCCACATTGTTTCATCGATAATTGGTGGCTGCATCATAAGTATCCATGGACCTGTGGCGTTTCCCCTGTATTCGATTGAATTTTGGACGTTGTCTTAGAATTCCGTTAGTAGTGCGTAATGTCTGGTTGTTTGCACTCGACATTTAGATATGACTACCTCATGCAGGGCTATTAATGAGAGCGGCGCTGTCCTATAGATTTCCCTTGACTCATCTTAATGCGAGCCATCATTATTTACACCATGTACAGACTGACTGCTGAATAATGTTGAGCGTCTGTATCTGTACCACCGGTGATGTTTAGGACAGCTTTGTCAACCAAGGTGAAGACCATTAATAGTCGGTCTGCGGCGTATCTGGCCTAAATTATGAATACATGTAAGGAATTATCATTAAGGTTTATCATGGGCTTATGTAGATGCTAAAGTCATTGACTGACGGGGAGATACAAGGCAGTTCCTAGCAGGGATGAAGGGTGGAGGTATGAAGAGTGGAGAGGTTAGGAATGGAGAACGAAGGTGAAATATGAGAGGTGGGGGAGGAGGGACAGGGGGCGAGTAAAGGGCGGTTCAAGGTAAAGGGCCAAGGAGTTAAGGGGCGATGGTTAAAAAGACGAAAGGTGAAGGGAGTGTTGCGAGTAGAAGAACTTAAGGGTTAATGACCTAAGGGTAGGCATAAAATAATAACAGTCACACTGCAAGGGGATTGCCATTAAAAGTACATTACGCGACAGACGATGGAGGGAAACCAACATCAGAAAAACAAAGTCAACTTAGAAATGCATTGCTTCTCCTCATTATGACATTGCATGCAAATGAATGTCCCTGCTTGTGGTAATTCACAAGCTATTATGTACATGTTGTGGTTAGGTAAACATGAACGGCTTTGATGGTTACTCGTAACCTGCCTCAAAGTGAAAAGCAAATTATTGACTTTTATGAAACTTCAACCCTTCAAAGATCCTTGTTTTGTATTACTGAATAATGAATAAATTAACATCTGCTGTGCTAAATATTGATGACGCAGCTCAATAAAATTGTCCGTTCTACCAATAAATGTCACTTCACATTACGCCCTCTGAGCGTCAGACATAACTCTACAGAGGTCCTGGCGTACCGTTGTCAAATATTTGATGAAGAATGTAAAAATCTGGTCGTCCTGTCCCATGGGACTTTCATTCTTTAGATTGGAATCGAGGCTCTTGCATAAAATTCTGATGCGTGTCAGAGGACAATATGAATGGCTCGAAGTGAATGACGCCCCCGGGATGGTTGATGTCAATCAACACTCATGACATTTGATGCAGCTCTATTGAAATATATTTGAAAATGTAACGAGTGCTTCTAATAAATTTCAGTCTTTTCTTTGCAGAGAGAAGCCAGGCGCGGTTTACAATACCATTGCCAAGATTGGACGTAGCGCGCGTGGGTGCCGAGGCGCTCAGTTGCCTTTAAATGTCCGCTAATATCTACGTCATCAGTAATCTATCTCTGCGATGAGGCATTAGGTAAACTCTAAGTGAACCCCGTTGAGATGTCACTCTGCGGAAATGATTGATTTAAGCTATTTTGGTTATTCCTGGACTGTTATAGGTCATAACTATTAACTGATTCTATTAAGTAGAGGATTAGATGTATATATCACAGAAGGTACCGTCGCGACGACAAATGAGCCTCGATTGCCATGGAGATGGCTGGCTATCACCGGCTATCACAGGTTATCGCTGGCTACCTCCAGCTATCTCCGGCTATCGCTGGCCATTGCTGGGTTGGTAGCCGCCGTACTTGACCGCACTAATAGCTTGTATTAGCCACTAGTGTAGAGCCCAGTATACATTGTTTGACGCATCGTTCATTTACACAGGTTACTTTCCATAATGGATAGTTAAACAGATAATCATCAGACGCTTTTCCATTAAAAGCTAAAAATACAGTTTTAATGGAAATTTCAAGGAAAAGCTATTAAAGCAGTCGCGCTTGAGTCACTCACTGTTGCAATGAAATACCACCACAGTCTATTCTGACGACCAACAACGTGATGGAAAGCCCATAGCCAAGGGACAGCGTGATCGACGGACAGACAGACAGCCACAGTGTAATAGCGCCAAAGGAATACTGACAGCTGTGCCGGAAATATTAATGGGTCTTCCATAACAGGGCAAAGCAATCCATTGATGATTGTTTTTCGAGTTTGGAGCTTGGAGGGAAAGTGGCACCAATTCTTTCCTAACACACCCTGAAGGCAGAATAATCAATTGCTTTCCGCCTAGCAATAAAGTGTTGACAGACGTCAAATAATTCACTCTGATGATTCAATATACTGCCAATATCCTGGAGCCAAATTCAACAGGTTTGCTTTCGTCATATGTGAGAACAAACAAAATTCTTCGCGTATTTGCCTCTAGCGTAGCTTTGCACCTTTTAATAGGAAAGCACCTCTGGAAAGTGAATGGCAGAAAAATCAGCGTATAAATAATAGTGATGCTATCATTTACCAACCACGTGATCATACCAATGATTGGATTAATCTATTTGGTCCGTCTCTAAGAACACCTGAGGTGCAACAAAAATTGTAACTTGGAGTAATATCAACCATTTATATCAAATATATAAATATATTTATGCAATAAATGGATAATTCCACGCTTATATTTATCAGGAAATGTTGCATTATAACAAAAAAGTAAATGGACACTCAATAAAACGCTCGTTAAAACAGTCACAAGTTACGGATCAGATTAGGTATGTAATGCGTCGGTCGAGCAGGTTAAAAAAATTGCAGATAACTCTAAACGTGTATGATATACGGTATGAAACAGCGGCCCATGGTCACGTGAAAATTGCTCATAGTAAACTCGATACCCTAAGTTATTAGGCTTGTAGTTAACAGTGAATAAATGATTGATTGAAAGGATATGAAGGATTGTGTTACGCTCCATCAAACAGCAGTTATCTAGGAGCGCAATATAAGCCCAAGCATTCACATCCAATATATGCTTAGGGGGGACACTGGCATGAGGAATAATGTGTGGTGGGAAGACCATTGAACTGTGTCTTGTAGTATTGAAATATTTATTTGCGTCCATTGTACTCAAAGTTGATGACGTCCTCCATTCCACCAATAACTATCACTTCACATTACGCCGTATGAGCGTCAGACATAAATCTTCGGGAGTGGTGGGAACCATAGCGTGGGTAGTAACTTGTATTGCATAGATGCCGAGATTTGACCGTCATATTCATGTGAATACCCATTATATAAACGATAACATTTCCTGTGAGATTCGATAATTCAAAGAATGATCCAAATAGAATCCGTCATTTTGTGCAGGGAGGAATACTATTATCAAAATTGAACGTCGCGCGCTTTCGCTCAAATGTTGACGTACTCATTAAGCCGATAATAACAAGGAAAGACTACGTATTATCTTTTTCGCCTGTTCATAACTTTTAATATCACGTGCGCATTCAATGATTTTGAAAACCCACATATGTGATCTATCCAAACATTCGAGTCAATAATTTGCTCGAGACATCACAACCAAGTGACACAAGTCCCACCAAGAACCATGACTTTGAAGATGGCGGCTGCCGTTAAAAGCACAATTGTACTCTAATAAATCGTGTTTGGTCCAAACCGAGCAACTGATGAGTAGCTCATCCCAATCATATCATAACATTATCACACACTGTCATGAAACGACCCAATCCATACAATGTGTACCACCGCGTGTGTTGCGGATACAGTGTAGGCAATTCCATCAACTCAGCTGCGCAGCCATAATATACAGATACAATTAAGCTGATTACTTCCTCCATTGAAGTGGCTAGAATAAAACCAGACACAATTCCGACATAAGCGAAAGGAAACATCGAATTTATGATCGTCTTTATCTCTGTCTTGGCAGTGGAGTAGGTGCAATATACAGCAATAAGTCGACAGCATAGACATTACAGAGACCGAGACATGTATTCCAACTGTCACTACGAGTATTAAGTATTCAACACAGGATGAGAATTAAAATGACATATGTGCTCTATATTGCAGTGCAGATTAATCGTCCACCAACAGAAACTGGCCCTGTTGATGGCGGCGTCAGGTGGTGCCTTACGATGGTAGCCGTAATTGTGGAGTCTTGTCGACAGCTTGTATTGGCCACATAATTGAGGACAGAGAGAAAGACGGTTGTCGGAAGTGAGGGGATTGAACTTCGTGGCACGCGGAGAAACGTTGTCTGGTGGGCACTGTGATTGTAGCTATTTCTGAAAACGGACAGCCAAGGTCGTTTGCTTGATTTGATCCAGACTCAGAACCAAAGTCATTTATCATTAGGCTCTGTTGGTTATGACAATGTGCTTCACCAACTCTATTGGGTTTACATTGCAATATAATGGTTGTCGTCCCACTGTCCCCAGAGAGTACTGGAGTTATACGACGATAATTGGCGTCGGTTATTAAGCAGCTGATTGCCTGATTTGGTAGAGGTTTAATACAACCACAAGCAATTGTGCAGAAGACTTTTGTCCGACCATTGTTATTAACTTGAGCTCACAAAAATATTAACAGAGCGCAAATGGTACTCACTCCAAGCGCCAATGTCATCGTCGCTTTCGCTGGTGCACGAATTTTTGTGCATTCAGAGGTCTTGAATTGCACAATAGTCAAATAGCCAGATGTTGCAAACGCATACTTTTCCCAAAGTTTATTAATTATTATTTTCATAAATCTCCACTCAAACCTACTTAACTTCAACCGTTTTATAATATAGCTCAACAATATCAATGGCTTTAATACATACTGACCCATGGTAATCGCTCTTTTTCGTCGTGATCTGTCATTCAAACATATCACCAAACATTGATATCCAATAAGGTTGTTTCCTGAATTAATTAGATTATTTGTTTCCTATATTAAATGTAGAAAATGAACCCACTACAATACATGGCCATTGAAACTGATAGTTTGTCTCAACGCTTGGTAATAAATGTTTCGACAATTATTTTAACGTATGAATATGTTGAAACTTGACACCAAAGCACACGCGCTTGCAAAGACTAATCCGTCAATGACGTCACACATTACATTGGCAGTCAAACTCGCCCGTGAACAAGTAGTGGTGTCTAATTAGCGCAGCACAAGCTACATAGCACGTACGCAATCTCAGCAGCATCACATTCCTGAAAGCATCCATAGTAATCTGTAAACTAACTATTTGAGGATTTGGAATCTGAAATGAGCGGCGGCATATTCACATGGTCTTGGTAGATATCACCCAACCACTTGTCTTTATTGGCTTCTCTGCCATATTGTTCTTGACTTCTGATTATTAGCATGGATTTGTCGGATAAACCCCGCCAACTATACCACGGGGCTGGCGGACCAACCATTTATATTGATTCATTAAATATTTTCACCATGGTTCCCTCCACTCATGAATGTTTATGTCTGACGCTCATATGGCGTAATGTGAAGTGATAGTTATTGGTGGAATGGAGGACGTCATCAACTTTGAGTACAACTAATGCATATTAATTATTCAATCATACAAAACAACGTTAATTGCTGGGTTTCGGTTGTATACAGGTCCTTTGTTTGACTTCCACATTGAGGCAGAATATATGCTAAACAACTATCGCTGGCATGCACCTGTTTAAATGTATTTTATTCTGTAATCCTCGCAGATATGTCAATAACCCATTCGAGTCAACTATGATGCATTTTAAGGAAATTTCAACTTTTGTTTTTCACCAATTGTGATTAGTTGTCAAAACATATGAGCATTATGACCGTTATTAGTCACTCAGTCAGTATTTGCAACTATTGTTTTGGCTCATCAATTAAATACGAACACGGGGGCGCGCTCGGCAATGTAACATTGTACTGTGAATGTAGATTCATTAAACTGCGTAGGCACTTTGCATACAGTAGGTGTATAGTTAAGGTCGTAGGACGACATAAAGAATTTTGTTTTTTCTTTGAATTCACGACGAAATACGCCTGGAACGCGCGACTCTAGGCTATTAGTAACGGATTTAATAATCAAAGTAAATAATTTGACGACTTTAGCCACATAATCGCATGGTAGAAAGCGATTGATTACTTTGCCTGTAGTACGCTGGTGCTGGTTCTGACGTGCGATACCCATAGGGTGTGTATGGATAGCATAGAGGTAGCATCTCTTGACCCCGAGCTTCACACTCTGTCGGATGACTATCATCCATTAATTACATTGTCGTGCTTTGGGTGATCCGTTAATGTCTGAGGCGCATCAATCAATAGTAGCCTGTCGCCTTGACACCCTGCTTATCTGTCTGCCCGCTGGCCATCGTTTTTGATCGCATTGCTTGCCATCAGAATCGACATGGGTGCAATTTCATTGAACCAATTTGTGAAACAAGCGACCACAGTACACGAACAAGAGGCCTGCTGGCAGCGGAGGTTTCAGCAGCAATATTTCAAACCTGGTATTAATCATTAAAAAGTTCATCTCCTATGCTGGACGTGTGTTGTAGGTCACATCATCCTATGGTGCTATAAAGTCACCATAGTATGTTGCGATGACGGCATCTTATTATTGTGACAAATACTTGCATTAACATGAAAACGTAGCCTGTATTATCGACCACGTTGCCTGACCCAAGCCGCCACTGTACTTAGCGACTCCATTCAGACGTAGTTATAAAACATTCACCCCTTAATAGAAGGCACGTACTGTAAGCTCGTCCAAATATACATGAATCACATAACATTGCCCCAAGAGTTTTATATATAACAAGCAGTAAGCGTCTTGAAGACGTTCTTAAACGCCAATGGAAGAAACTAATTTCCACTAGGTGTGGCTGTTAAAAACGGTAAAAGCAGGTAATATATAAAAAGGTGAAGCCGTTCTATTGGTGCTGTCAAATAAAACGAAGGCAGATTGCAATACATAACTTATTATTACTGGCAATGTATATAGGACACAACAAAGTCGTGTCATGATCAACTATTTCATGATGTGACTTAAAACAAAGCATCCAACAAAGGAGATCAACTTTCATTCAACTTAACCAAGGCTGCTGACGCCTCCGCTGGCAGCAGACTAATTTTACATGTACTTTGGATGCTTGTGACACTAATTGGTAAGATACAATTGCACCCCGATTCTGATGACAGGCAATAGAATCAAAGAACGATGGCAGGCGGAGGGATTGGCCTGCTGGGTATTTCAGCGACAAAAGCATATTGACTGATGTGTCTCAGACATCATGGGGACATCAAAAACAGAGTAATCTAATAAATTAATGATTTTCATCCGACAGAGTGTGGAGCTCGGGGGCAGGAGATCCAACACCACCGAACTCCAGCCAAAGTAATCAATCGCTTTCAACCATCCGATAATGTGGTTTATGGGTTCATATGATCCGTGACTCAGAGCCTGGAGCCATGTGTTCTATGTGGTTTTTGTCTTGAATCCTAAGTATAAACTAATTTCTTTATGTCGTCGCAACGTCCTTAACTATACACCTACTGTGTCTATGTCTTATTGCCGAGCGCGCGTAAAAAACAGTGAGCTCAGTTGTAAACATTTTATCGTATATTACCTGGGTCTATCATGATTTGTGTCGCTTACACCATTTATTGGTTAAGTCTAGCTGGCCCTACTAGGAAGACGCTTTAAGTGTCACCATTTAGCTCTGTTACATGGGATTGCTTTGCACTAGGTGTTAGCCTGGGCAAACAGTGCTTTATCACTTGACATGGCAACAAAGGGTAGGAGCGATGATGGACAAACCTAACCAACCTGATAAAGAAGAACACTCAGATTATTTATTTAATCCCACTAACATTACTGCCAATCGCAAAAGTCTTGTCCATACAGCTGACTGTGCATTAATAGCACTACTTGACTGTACAACTACATATGGTACTTACGTCCTAGGGTAAAAAAGCGTTATGAGTGTCCGTTGGTTTTCACGATCTGACAAGTAACAAATATACGTGAACGAGCGCACATCGTTTATGAGTGTTGTTTTCTGTCATGTAATGTTATCATGATTTAAGGTAGCTTGTTGTTAAGGTCGTATATGTTAGCAAACATATCAATTGAATCGCAAAGAAGAAGGACTTATACGTGATTCTCATTGAACGAACATGATTCATGCTTGAGCTAAATGTAGATAAATCCAATGATTAAGTATTTTTATCAATCTGCAATTGCGTTTAGATTTGACAGCGCAGTAGATTCGAGTATAGCGTTTGATTTTACATCTTATCCTGTTTTGACTTAATTTCCTTTTGACTTATGAGCCCTCGTGGTCATAAATTCCCACTCACTATTTTCTGTTTCGGAATAATCTGCCAGTTGATACAATCTGACAGCGAGTGAGTGAATGGGATGGCAGTTTTGCTGTGCATCCTCAATCATGCCGCCTGTTGAGTTCATTTCTACCTCCAGAGATTCCAGCGACGGGAACGTCCTCCAGCGGCACCAGTGGAACCGACATATCACGTGATTGTAACAGTCAGACTGGATTTACATAGTTTACGTGATTCGGATATATTGCTGTCACAAGCTAGGTTGTCTTAAGCATGAAAAAGGCGCACTATTGGCTTAGTATGTTACTTCGTCTTCAGATTACAACACGACTACCGATAGGATCTACAGTACACCCAGAGAGTGGCCACTCATCAGTAACAACATGGGGGCTCAATTATCTACCTGCTGGCAATGGCAGGTGTCATTTATCACTGTGATGATAAAACGCCATCATTATCAATCTGCAATATTTTATTCCACAGTTGAGATTTGGTGTTATTCCTCTGTCTGGTAAATATTTAGTGCTAATCAAGATAACAGCTTAAACCATAATATTGTGTCCATACAGAAGTATAACAGTGGATAGACGCCCATCCTCGTGTTCGATGATAATTGATTAGCAAAACCTGGAATACTGATTTTTCAAGACATCACAATCGGTGAAAAACGAATGCTAGAATTTCACCCACATTGTGACATGAATGTGATATAGTGCCGGGTGAGATGACGAACATATCGAGCGATTCGGATGACATTGTGCTATTGTCGTCAATACAATTTTTCAAGTGATTAGACTATGTGGAGCTGAATAACTGTTGTTTGCTCCCGCGTGTACGCCTGACGTCAGCCTTAATCACCAACCCGTCATCATTTTGGCATTTTATACTCAGTGATATAGATTGACGCTCCATATCCACATATTATATACAAGCATTGTCCACATAGCAGTATTCCAGGATGTTAGCATTAAGTCGCCAAGACCAGCTGAGCCTAAGATCGCTTGTCAGTACCCCCATATACTTGTCCTACTTCTGCACAAACCCGATGTCTCAGAAGCGTCACTACAGCCTCATTAACACCTCGACATTCAGATTAAGCTTTGGTTATTCATCTAACAGGCATACACACTCTTTCTCTCAATGGTTTGTTAAATTTTCCATACACTGCTCAATCACTGACAATGTTAAGAAACTCTGTTAATCTTGCCTTATTAACTTGGCAAATGCATTCGTCGAGTTATCTTGATCAATTCGTTTTATGGGTGTGTTTGTTTGTAAACATTTTTTCGGCAGGCGATACAGGTCGCCATTTTTTTCAAGTTTTTTTAATTATTTTATTAAATGTTGCACAGAATCAAGACCCTTTTGTTGACCTTGATCTTAAAGTTAGGTCAAGGTCATTGAAAATGTTAAAATCGAAAATCTCGAATATCTCCGAGGTATATTGTTCGATCTTTACCAAATTTGCTCCGTTTGGCTCAATGGTATCAGTTATTTTAAGAAAATTATAAAAAAATATTAAATCGCCTATAAAAAGGTTAATATTCGATTGCCACAGCAATTTAGTGGAAGGTTGTCAGAGACATGGTGAGTTGCATCGTAAAATGTCATGGTTGGATGACGTCATTTCCGGTTACGAACGCATCATATTTTAAGAAAAATAGCACAAGTTCGATTCCAAAATCTCCATGCATAACGTTTCGATTTTAAAAATGTTCAACATATCCTGAAAGTTTCATTCAATTGCAAACTTTTTCTGCATATCTGTAATTGTAAATAGCGCATTATTAAAAACAATTTCAGCATGTCGAATATTTCTGGTAACAAAAATTGTTCGATCATAAGAAATTTTCGTCGTTTTCAAAGCGCGTTGAATTGGGCGGGTTTTTTCAATTCCATCACTAATAACCTCATAAATCTTAGCTCAATAGTCAACTAAATTGGGTGTTTGTTGTCGTGGACAGTGTAACTCGAATCTTATAATTTAATGTATGTCGATGACGTCACTTCCGGTACGTAACACTAACGCTCAAGCATGGAATAAATCGATAGCGATAGTCATCGTAGCGCTATGATTCTGCCAGTTATCATGGAAGATTTTCATCATAGCGGTTGTTTAACTTAGAATGTAATTATCGTATCATAATTTGGTTTTAGCTCGTCGCCAAGTTCATCAATTGGTAAATTGAATTCTGGTTTGTTTGTTTGATGACCAAGTGATTACCACAGTGCTCGCAACTGCAGCATACCAAGCTATTAATGATAGAGGCGCTGTCCTTTAAATTACCTAGGCTGTCACTAATGCCACCCATCATACTGACACGATATGGAGGTTTACTCTTGGATTAAATATATAGTCTCTTCTTATGCATATCTGGCAGTAGATCGGTAGCATATGTAAGGGAATGAAGTAGATCAGGGCTAGGTAGATCAGGGCTAGGTAGATCAGGGCTAGGTAGATCAGGGCTAGGTAGATCAGGGCTAGGGCTAGGTAGATCAGGGCTAGGTAGATTAGGGCTAGGTAGATCAGGGCTAGGTAGATCAGGGCTAGGTAGATCAGGGCTAGGTAGATCAGGGCTAGGTAGAGGGCTAGGTAGATTAGGGCTAGGTAGATCAGGGCTAGGTAGATCAGGGCTAGGTAGATCAGGGCTAGGTAGATCAGGGCTAGGTAGATCAGGGCTAGGTAGATCAGGGCTAGGTAGATCAGGGCTAGGTAGATCAGGGCTAGGTAGATCAGGGCTAGGTAGATAAGGGCTAGGTAGATCAAGGCAAGGTAGATCAAGGCAAGGTATATCAGGGCTAGGTAGATCAGGGCTAGGTTGATCAGTGCTGGGTAGATCAGGGCTAGATAGATAATGTTGTTTCTGCTACTTTGTGTTGGCTTTATATCATCACAAGCTATATACCTGCTCCTATCCACACAATGAACAGAGATTGTGTAAGGATAAAAAAAACAGAGGGATAAAGTGACGGGGTGGGTAGCCGAGGGTTGATGGCACGATGGAGGAAGGATGTGGGGTGGAGGGCCAAGTGGGGAAGGGTTGACTGGAGGACTCGGAGCTTGATGGATGAGGGGTTGATTATTGAGGGCAGAGTGAGGACGGATTTTTGGTTAATGTGAAGTTTATGTGGCTGTTGGTAACTGTAAGGTAGCAAATAGTCGCGCTCCACCGTCGAGAGTCGGCCACAACTAGACATCAGAATCAGTTAACATATAAGTAACATACTTACTGCAATGGCGTTGGAATTGTGTACTGATGTCAATTGCACATGGAAGCTTTACTCAAACGTGTTAGAGCCAGCCATTATTCTCGTCTGTCTTTCACTTAGTAATCGGTGAATAAATGATTGATTGAAAGAAGGATGATTTTACCATCAATCAATGAGCAGTGATCTAGGAGCGCCATATAAGCCCCAGCATTCTCATCCAATATATGCTTGGAGAAACACTGGCATGAGGAATAAAGTGTGGGAGGAAGAGGGGAGTAGGTTAATGGTCGGGATAATGATATTGGATGAGAAGTGTAAAATATAGTAAACACTGAGCATGAGACTGAGTACGAGAGAGAGATTTGCTTAACTTATAGCATGTAGCACATAATTTGCCACAATCTGTTTTGAATCATTGAACAACACATATGAAATATATATTAATCAATCATCTTAAGATTATATGTGGACGTAAAAGATATAGTGCTTTAAAATCAGGCTTTACTAGCCTCTCAGCCTCTGTATCCAGCGAAAGGACGGGAATAAATTTGTCATCATTAAAAGTCCATCAGCAGAAAGACATTGCCTGGTAAGTATGATTTCCTTGGATAAATATTCGCCATAAAGATGGCGTAGACTGGGTAAATGTTCATTATGAGAGTCGTATTTATTTGGAGCATAAGCAGTATCATAAGACAGAATGAGTGTAAATTACACGGGACAGGACTATAATGCTATCCAGTTACGTGTGCTACATTTCTTAAAATGTATCATAGTTTACCTGGATAGGTCATTGATATATCCGCGAGGATTACAGAATAAATGAATAGGTGCCGGCCAGCGCTAGGTCTGTAGCATATGTTGAAAGTGGCAATCAGACAAAGGACCTGTATTCAACAGATACCCACCAATGAACTTTGTTTTGTATTATTGAATAATTAATGTGCATCCGTTGTACCCCAAGTTGATGACTTACAACATTCTACTAATAACTTCACATCACATCACGCCTTATAGGCGTCAGACATAAAACTTCTGGGGTGGAGGGAACCATAGCAAACTGACCGTGGACAAATACTTTATGAAGCAATATTTATGTTAACCACCACTCGAGACATTCCATCAAGAGACAATACGATCTAAGATTGTATCATTAACCATTGAAGATTGTGGCTACCATTAAAAGTTCAAGTTTGTTATAACGAATCATGTATGAGTGTGAATAGTTCATCCAAATCGTACCATAACATTATCACACACTGTGTAGCACCACTTGTGGTGCGTATACAGTCTAGGCAAGTTAATCAACATAGCTACACAGATACAATATTCATATAAAATTAAGCAGATTACTTCCGCCATTGGAGTGACAAGAATTAAACTAGCCACAACTCTAACATAAACGAAAGGAAACATCGAATTACTGATCGTCTTTATCTGTGTCTTGGCAGTGGAAGTGGTGCAATTTACAGTAATAAGTCGACAGCATAGCATCACAGTGACAATATTAGGTATTCAACACAGGATGAGAATTAAAATGACAAATGTGCACTAAATGGAGGTGCAGATTATTCGTCGGCCAACAGGAACTGGTGTTGTTAGTGGAGGCAACTGGTGGTGCTTCATGATGGTTTCAGTAATTGTGGAGTCTTGTCGAAAGTTTGGCAAACTGCAAGGAAGAGAGCCGTGCGAAGTACGCAGAGATGGCCAAAACATGGTCTGGTTGGCATTACGACTGTTGCTACATTTGAAAACGGACAACCAAGGTCGTTTGCTTGATTTTATCCAGACTCAGAACCTAAGTCATTTATCATTAGGCTACATTGTAATATAATGGTTGTCGTCCCACTGTCCTCAGAGAGTGCTGGAGTTTTATGACGATAATTGGCGTGGGTAATTAAGCAGCGTTACTGGCTGTTTGTCTGATTTAGTGGACGTTCAATACAACCACAAGCAATTGAGTACAGGACTTTCGCTCGACCATTGTAGTTAATTTGAGCTCACAAAATATCTACCGAGCGCAGGTACTCACACCAAGCGCCAATGTAATCGTCGCAAAGTGTCAAGCATTCAGATGTCTGAAATAGTACAATAGCCAATTAGAAAGGACATCCGTATTGATTAGAGAAGATACCTGTCGCGTCATCAATGTTTGCTATAATGCAGTTTTCATCGCATCACCTTAACGACTATCAAAAAACCAAAGGATACAGCAAAACCTGAATTCCAACATTAAACTAACATGAACCCCGCCATGGTCTCCTCCGCGATCAGCATTCTACCCCTGCCATACGATATAAGATAAACTCATTCCAAGATACTCTGTCATGCTGCACAGCGCATTTTAGCGGATGATTTATAAGCTATTGTTAGTTTTCGTTCTTATAGGAAACCGATTCTACTGCATGAAGCCCTCTCATGTTTGCCTTGTATGACAAGATGACAGATGAACAAATTGTATTGACTTGTATTGGCTTGGCTTGGCTTGCCTTGGCTGTCCTTGGTTGGGTAGAAGTAACCGTGTCACATGACATCACCAGCATCTGGTATTAACCTGAGCCAAGTCATCAATCGTTCACGTAATCCGGGTGCATCTTTCAATTACTCAGGTTCATTTCAATTATGTAGAAAATCCACTGCCAGTTTTTCCGTTTGATGGCTACATTAACATCAGCTAGAGAGTACAAGGATTTGGTCTCCAGGGAGTTTTGATATGGACAATGGGTCATCATATCATTAACAACGAGGCATACACACACGACAGTAGTGGAAGCGTCTTTGTTTACTGCAAGTTATATTTATGCCCTATCTCCATATTTATCGGATTTCCCTAACTTCAACTCACTTAAGCCCATATAGCCTCTGCTTAACTCACCCCAGCACTGCTCACCTCAAGAAGGCTCATCTCACCTTAACCTAGCTCACCTCAGCACATATCAGCTCACTTCAGCATATCTCGACTCACCTCAGCCCGCTCTTAACAGTCCAGCTAATATCACTATTATTGATGGAACGCCTGACAACACCTGGAATCGGTCTTGCTCTCAACATAGGTGTTGCCCACTTCATCATCTGGAGTATGACCTGCCTTGACATCGTCATCCAACTCAGAAGCTGCTGTGCCTTCATCTGTAACACAGATACCATCATTGGCTCACACTGTTATCCTCATGCGCAACAGTGCCAATTAACTGTTGCTAATGTGGATGAATGTGCAGTGAATGGGTGATGGGAGGGTTGTTAATTGTCGTTGTATAAGTGGTAAGTTGTGTTGGGGGCATAAGTTGATCCGAGGCGGTGACTTATAGTTTGTAGGGCTCTGGTTTATAGCATTCGGTTTGTTGATGATAATGTTTAGTGCCGTGGTTTTGGGTTTTGGGTTGTGGTAGATGGGTTGAAGATTGGGTTGGTGGTTGTTAGGGCTCTGAGTTGTGCAACATTTGGCTGTTTGCGACAGCGGTAAAGTATGCGTAGGATTGAGTAATTTCTCCCACAAGAAAGTCGACGAAAGTCCTCATTCTACAAGCTTAATTTACGCATTCCATCCTCGCTAATAAGACATAAGCAATTTACCAACAATATATACTTTTCGCCCGCTAAGCACTATAATCACCTCAGGGGCATTGCATTCAATAGAGTCAAGAATGTGAGCGCTCAAGTATAGTAATATACCTGGCCAAGTATTGCTATGGGACGTATATAATCAGCTCTTTGTGTGGGCCTGAGGGAACTAGGACTTCATAGCGCTACAACAATTTCCTCTTAACTACTTCTATGAGGGAACCCTTCAAGTGGTTATGAACAAGTCATCTTCCCTGCTGACGCACATGAGAGTGAGCAATGAGACGTAATTAAATCTATAATTAATCTATAACGAGCAAAGGCAGTGCTTTTACCGGCTATTTAGATATATCGATTAATTTATAGTCAAAGCTATAGAACATAATCACCCCTTTCTTGATTGCTACACAACAAGTGGAACAGTTTATTCATGATGTAGATTTTATTCATAGACGGCATGAACCATATATAGTTTCAGTGAAATGAGGATTTTTATATCGGATGAGAAGTGATTGATGTAAGCGTCTTGAAGACGTTCTTCAATGCCAACGCGAGAGAAGTTCCATTTGGAATTTAAAATGCTATGTTAGGCTGGAAACAGAGAGCAACGGTATTCGATCTTAATTTTATAAGCACATGGCATATATAATAAGGCAACGGTGCTAAATGCGTATGCAAAAATGATAGTCATAGCGAAACATTTTTTACCAAACTGAGAAAAATGTGTATGACATTTGCAACGCAATTCGTTAGTTAACATAAGAAAAATGCAATCTACATTCAGGGAATAATCTTATTGAATATCATTCTGATAACAAGGACATATAACGACGATATTACTGGGGTAAGTATATAATAGAGGTTATCTGCATAGGATAAAGTTCTTATTCTTACATTGGTAAAACGAACATAGATTGGTGTGGTTGTGGGATAGGTGTGCTCATTTGAAGGTAATGTTTTGTACATCAAGGCACACACGACACCAACGATTAATTATATGTGTTGAATTACCCTGTCATATTGCTTACACAAGATATATATACAATTTTTAGAATATTACGGCTGAAACCTCCGCTGGCAGCAGGCCAATTGTGCGAGTACTGTGGTCGCTTGTGTCACTAATTGGTTATATAAAATTGCACCCCTGTCGATTAGCAGATACATTAACATTAGCAGAAACGAGGTCTCTCGCCGCTAGCAAGGGTAATTGATGTTATCATTATAGCGTGGCTGCCGCCGCAAGAGTTGAGACTATATACAAAGCTTGTATACTTAAAGTGCTGCTTACGCACATAAAGAGTACAATGTCCTAGTGCCAAGCGTGTAAACATTTCGATGAGCTAAGTTTAGAATCGCGTGATGAGTAATAAGCTGTCAACATTCTTGGACCCTCATATTTTATCGAACATTACCAGGGTGCCATAATGCATTCTGATGATTGACATGAAAAACGTCGATTTGCTTATTTATTTTTAGATAAGTCTAAAACTGTCCCTACTCTGAAGACGCTTTAAATGTCACCTTTCAGCTCGCTATATACACTAGGCTGTAGGAGCCAAGGTGGACACATCTAACCACCTAATATTTATCGAACTCAAGCTATTAATTGAATCCCAATGACATCACTGCCAATGGCACACACCAAGGTGTTGCCATTTCGATGTTAATGGATTGTGAATCACTGCCGACAGCCCGTTGTGAAGATCACAGCAGCTGACTGTGCATTAACAGCGATACTTGACTGTACAACTACGTATGGTACTAACATCCCAGGGGGTAAATGAACGTTTCTATGCGTTCGTACGGTTACATAATATGACAATTAGCCTGTCTACTAGGTGACCCAGCGCATTTCGTATGCAAGTATCGTGTTCTGTCATGTAAAGCTGTCGTGAGCTAGGCTAGCTGTTGTTAAAGGTCGTGCAGGTTAGTTGAATTATCAAATCAAACATGAATCCCTAGATGAATGGCTTATTCATATGTGACTCTCAGTTAACCCACATGCTGCATGCTTGAGCAAATTTAGAGAAATCCAATGATTTAGTGTTTTCTATCAATCTCAAACTGCGGTTAGATTTGGAAGTGCAGTATATTCGAGTATAGCATTTCATTTGAAATCTTATCCTTTTTCGACTTAATTCTCTTCTGACTTGTGGTCATAAATTAACACTCGCTATTTATCAGTATGGGAATAATCTCGACCAGTTGCCAGTTGTTACAATCTGACAGCGAGTGCGTGAATGGGTCGATAGTTCTGCTTTGCATCCTCAATAACGATGTCAGTTGAGTTAATTTCTACCACTATAAATTCCAGCTAATGCATAGGTCACATGAGACTTATGGACTGTCCACGAGCTGTCTACGGGCCCCGCATGGGCCAATACCCTACAAGCCCGCGCGGGCACGCGATGCGTGTAGCGCTGCCCGTACGATTTTTGAACGATTTGTAGACACTTTCAGGGTTTAAACCCGTAGAAGGCACGAAGGCAGTCGTGTGGGGCACGTGGAGAGTTTGCATGGTTTTCTTACGGGTGTTATACGGGCACGCAGGTCGATTAGGTCCCCTTGATCACTGAAGGGCTCCCACGGGCCCATTGCCAGTGGACCCGACCTATCACGTGATTGTTACAGTCAGAATGGCATTTCATTACATAGTTTTCGTGATTCGGATATATCGCTGTCACAAGCTAGGTTGTCTTTAGCATGAAAAAGGGTGCACTATTGGCTTAGTATGTTACTTCGTCTTCAGATTACAACACAACCAACTGAGCCTAAGGCACCGGGTCGCTTGTCCTTACCCCTAGATACTTGTCATAATGCTGCACAGCTATAGACGCGCCACTACAGCCTCATTAACACCTCGAAATTCAGATAAAGCTTTTGGTATTCATCTACATATACACTCTTTCTCAATGGTTAGTTAAAATCTGGCGGCGACACCGCATGTCACCTTAGCACAGTGAAGTTTTCCATACACTGCTGAATCATAGACAATGTCTGGAAATTACGTTTAACAGACAACCGCTTGATTATGAGCAGCATCACACAGGTGTGCATGACAGTGAACAAGAGTAGAATTCGTGTTATTGTAAAAGCAAATCCAATTGATCCAGCGAATCAACCACTGCCTGATAATAGGGTTACGTTCTTCCAAGATGCACTAATCTTAACGATTGTATTGCCGAAAAATAGGACTTATGCTGGCCCAGCATTGGGAGGCCATTGTTGGCTGGATCTACCATTTGACCCTCCTCCCAAAACTGTTTGGTTTCTTTGTCACTATTTTTGTAATTATACGCAAAGTTTGAAATTCCTTTTCTTTGAATGTGACATCATTTAGTTCGTTGTTCAGTGTATATTCAGAAGAAGCCATTCAAGCGTCTCTCGAGCTATTTCGTCTAGGTATTGACGCCCAACAGAATCAATGTGGATCCTAACGTGTAGACACGGAGGCAATGTTTTAATATCTTTTTATACAAAATTCATTTGATATTCCAAGGCTAATTGTCCGGTGAGATAGCATACAGTAATGTGTACGTACTATGTAACTTATGATACGCCACTTTCATACCCCCTTGTATACGGACGTTCCTCTCAATGCAAGGGGGGAAATCACATTAGCTCAGGTCACCATAGTCCTGCTCATCTCAGCTTACTTTAGGTCAACTATTCTCAGCCCAAATACCTTCAGCTCACCTTTGCACTACTCCAACTCATCTCCGCTCACCATAGGCACAGTCACATCAATCTCATCCCAGCTCGTCACTTCAGCTCAACTGTGCTCGCCTTAGCTCACTTAAACCAAGCTCAACTCACCTCTGCCAGGCTTTCATCAAGCTGAATAAGTGATTTTGTGATGATGAATTCGTGCATGGACAGTAACGCCCAACTCTTTGAGTTCGCCCAAATACTTCCCTTCCTCTCCAATAAACGAACCAAGTCGCCTCCACTAATCCATTCTTACTCAACCCACGTCATGAGATCGCTACGTGGCTCCGGATGTTCATTCACTGCAATGACAGCATCAATTGCTTCAGTGCCAAACCTAACCATTACAGGTCTTCCTTCCCAACCTAATTTTGACCAGTATGAGTACCAAATGAAATTGCATCTAGACTTACCTTGACTGATCGAGGTACAAAACCTGACTTTGACTAGTCTGAATGCCAGAACTAGTCTAGAAAAGTTTGAATACCAAACTTAAGTTTGATTAAGTACACAGTATAATCATGATGATTCTGAGTACAAGACATAACGTGACTTACCTCATTAAGCCTGAGTAACAAACCACCATTCAATTTATTAATAGCTGTACACAAAACTATAGACAAAAGATTTGTGGTGAAAATGATATTTAACACATTCTTGTGCTTCCATCAATTTCCAAATTATATGACTGGCTGCTCAGCTTCAGAAATGAGGCGCAGCCATGAACCACCATTGTCAGAATTCAGAACATGAGAAAGCAATATCTACATCAAGCTGCACATAAACTACCACCACAACTGTAAAATATACCAAAGCAATAGCCACAACACAATCTTTGAAACTTAACATAAACTTTGACCTGATCTGTGCTATATATTGAACTCGACCTAATATTTATATATAATTCAATATCAACCTAATCATTTTCTCTACCTCAGGATTACTTGCTACCAAATATTTAAATCAAACTCACCACTGATCTATATACAAAGGGTACAACTTTACCGAACTCAACATTTGCAACAAACGAATCGCGAAATCGAGGTCAGCATGAAATACAGAGAGCAGCCATTCATATCAGCCCGATTCATGCTGCACATACCAAGAGACAAGACGGTTTGTTATCTAGGCTGCTCACTTACATAAAGCAACTCCTCCAAAAAGCAAGCACTCGATTGAACCCGCTGACAGCGTTCAACAAAGCCATTTTCAATTATCAAGGGAAGGCAGCATAAAGATTATAGAAACATACAATACGGGAGATAGCTTCCTATTCACAATGCACCATGCGCCCAATATTGAAGGACGATTGTGCCTCAAGCATTCCGTATAGGGAATGACAATGTGATTTGTCAATTGAAGCAATACGACAATTAAAATTAAAGCGAGTGCCAATGACTGCAAATATAGTAATATAAGAGAGAAGACGAGTCTAGTACAAGCATATATCTAACGTGTTACCATGACAAACTAGGTTCGTCAAAAGCAACAGCAATAGTCATTCAGGCTTCCGGTTCTTAATGCTGCACTAATGTATGCGTGCGTTCAATCAACTCATCATCTTATACTTGTGTGATTAATACCATACAATTCCCTTGATACTAGCGTGTGATAGGATAACAGGAAAATATAAAGCGTCAAGTTTATGTTGTACTTAAAGTTTCAGATTAAGTTGCTTAGTGGTGAATCAACAAGACAACACAGTAGTAGGCCGAATAGAATCCAAATGTTTTATACGTTGAATATTATGAAGGTTCGTCGAAAGGTCCGAAAGAATGCCGTCTGGATTTTAGCGAGAGGAGGAGAGATGGTTCCTACTTGAAGGCCGATTCTGAACTGCCCTCTCTGATCCGCGTGACCCCCTGCCAAGACTCGAGCATTAGCCCATTAAATAAGGGAGCCAATTACGGTATGCGGTAAGATTGAGGCTATTACTGTGCAGTCGCACAAGTAGTTATATTTCCCAAACGACATTTATTTCAAACGGTAATTGCATAAAGAAATTGCAACTATCTCGTAAAGAAAATAGCCGTATGTGGACATCATGAAATATCGATATCGCTCACCATTGATACAGCATTAGCATTGATAGAGCCGTACAATCTGATGCTATGTTCATGGATGACAATATGTTCGATTGTCATGCATATTCAATGCTCACCTGGCAATTTCGTACACAATAGGATATTCATAACCTCTCTCATCGTCTGATTTGATAACTTTCAAGCCAAACTATCAATGTGAGCAGAATCTCATAGACGTGTGACTCAGGGGGTTCAAATAGCCCATTTTGCGGTTGCTATAGCCGAAGGAGGTAAATTGACGATGCATGCATGGTTCTTGCAACATTGTTGTGAACGGCTGGCTATCATAACCTCCATTGGTTCTAACAGGTGGCTGTTGCCTAATCCAATTGATATCAAATGGTTGCTAGGCTGTGAGAGGTATATTTGGCTACCTGGAAGGCAAACAGAGGCACAAAAGACATGACAACGAAAGATTGATAGAGCGTGCTGAATCAAGCTGTCCACGAATTAGACAGGGACCGATTGCCACAGTTGCCTGACTGTTAAGTCATTCAATCTGAATGAGACAAAGCTGGTCAGATCAGGAAGGTTATTTATATTTTTCTATTGTGCACGCAATCTACAATTGGTCTTTGAACATCCCAACAGAAACTCTAATTTTACTTAGGCTTGAGTGTTCGTGACTTAAGTCAAAGATATGTTAACCCACAGGAATGAACATTGTTGCCCGTATTGTACCTGCACAGGTGTCTTTATCTATTCTTGTGTGCATGCGCCGTAATTCGGTGTAATGATCTGCCCATCAACCACATATTAATTATTTGCCATAGCCATAATCATTCCAATAATCACATGTTGATATGGGTGCGATCGCCCTGATCAACCCAGCAACCGCGTGATTAATGACTTGCCATTGCCATAACCAGTCCAACAAATTGACGATGTATCTTAGACCTGATCAGACCAATTAACATCTGTTGATTACAAGCAAAACTCCAGTAAGCGGAAGCTGAAATCAGATTATGCAAGCAGGCAAATATCTTTGTGTTCCCATCATCTCTGTTGATAATACAATATTCATCACAGCTTCAGGGCAAGGTTTCCCGAAACGACTATTGCTTATGCCAAGCCGAGCCTTACCAAGGAGTGCTGATTGTGTCAAGGGCGAAGAAAGAGATTGATATTCCGATTAATATTAACATACTTTCTATTTTTTCACTTACTATTCACTTCAAGCGTCCGGATGTATAAACGACATGTCATCCATAACATGTCTCGTGTGGAATACTTAAAATAAATGGTGGGGTTTTAATAAAAAGGGGTTCGTCCTATTTTTTATAATCAGTGCTTTAGTTTTATTCCTAATGAATCTCGTCTTCCCAATGCCCATGTCAATGAGCCCATCGCCCACAAATGTCCCTTGGATACACATCCTGGACATAGGTATTGATCTCGTGGCTGGGCAGGTAGATATGCGTACCTTTGACTTTCTTTTCAGCTGCTCTCATCCGTTTTTGTTGGCCTTCATAAGGACAGCTGGACCCGTACCACCTTTAAAACCTGGACAAACATACCATTCGCAAATGAAGCATCGTTTTGATTGTACATCCTGTGACTACAATGGAGAATGGACTAACCAATGGACACACCCATGAGTAACCAGCTTTTAAGCAAGACATACCAATATCTCATGCTGGACACGGGAAGGGAAGTAGGGGTAACGAACTAGACATCGATATTTCATGCCACGATTCAACAACTTGTTAAGATGCTGTGCGGAATTGAATCAAGATGATGTGGATTAAAAGGTCCAGGCCTGTGTACAACACGCACATAGATCTAGTCACATTCGAGTCATTGTGCCATTATATTTTCGTCTATATCCAATTGGACACGTCACATGTTGCCGCAAGCACCGTCAATACGCTCTAATAGACTTGGCTTTGGACGCTACTGAAAAACCATTGCACGCTATATCCTTTTGACCAAACATGTTTGTCTCTTAGTTGAGACAAGAATTAGTTTTAAGGCCAGAGTTTCCCATGGTGGAGATATTAGTTTATGACGCGCAGTTCTGCTGTTATAAAAACATCTGTTAATGCTTATTGTATGATCAATTGTTATATTGTCGTATCATAGCTGTTTCAGTGTAACTAATTAACGTGAATGCTGTCTGATACATTCCAACACGCCGAGCTGAATGCTCATCTCTTAACTGAGATGATTTACCATATATGTTTAAGAAGCGATAAAGTTTAAGGGTAATAAAAACGCCTGACGTTTGCGGGGCCCAATGCAAGCAGTTCTCGCTGAATGGTGGTCTTAGTCATTTCCAATGACTTCTGTCTACTCTTCAGAAGTAACAAACAAATGGGAAGCATAGGCTAAATAATCGAGGCAATCTACTGGGACTCTCCGTTTAATGTACACGTGACTATTAACAGGCCAATATAGTTATGGTTAATCCCATCAAGTCGACTTCTGTTTTAGTATCTTCTCACGTGGATTCATCGGCATCATTAAACAGACATATCAATGAGGATACACTAACGATTACAAATTGTGGTTTCTGAAAACTTGTACTAAATGTTAAGTGCTAGAAGCAAAAACTAAAGCCAATCTGCCATGGACGATCAAAGGCTACAAATATTATGATTTGATCTCCAGAAGGGATGTGGGTGAGGCGGGGTGACAGTGTGGACTTATTATACAGCAAGTGATGTGCCACTTAAACACGCCTACTTGTACACGGACGAGCGTGTCTTCTGATGCAAAGTTCCCGTCGTTGTCAGGGGATGGATTTTTCATTGAATTGCATAACACGCTGCTAATGATTTGGTCAAACGTAGTGGATAAAGCACGAGTGGGCTTTAGTATCAAGTCTCAAGAGTTTATATCGAATGCTGAATTTTTAACGATGTTAGATTCTGAATGATTTGACAATTCAAAGACTGCCCTACATAGATTCAGAATGAATCAATTTTGAATGTATTACCTGGATTGAGGCCTTGAGTTGTGCCTAAATGGAGACATTCTAATTAAGCTAGTACTCACAAGGAACGATCATGCTTGTCTAATAAACTGGCCATCTACTACATCTGTGTATGACTAAAAACATGTAGTGGACGGGCAATCACTTTACAAAGTAAACACTATTGGTTCGACTGAAAGCCAGTATGTGATACATTCCAAGTCTCGGACTTAGTCCCAATCCACAATCTGCTCATGCAGTCTAAAACACCAACCCAGAAGGCACCCCACACTACAAAACCTACAAATAGAGACGCACAACCTGCCAAGAACTAAATTTACCTTTGAAAACGGCCGCTACCATAACAAATTCAGCCTTATTCAAGTGAAGCGCGTATTTACCTGCATAACGTAACGCATGATTATTTCTTTGCCAACGGTGATGTTAAAATACAATATTCCTAACCAGCCACTAATCTAACAAGATTATTTTTAAAACACTCTAAAGCACGATTACAAGCCAAACACTGTTAACTCGCTAAATCATCTTCCTTCAATCCAACACAAACAACTTAGGCTAAAAGTGGTACCTAGAATTCATCAATTCTGTCAGTAGAGAGCCTCTGGAGTGAAGATGACATAGCCTTAAAATTTAGACTGTATGGACAATGGTTCCTGGTAATTCCTCATTCACTAATGTTACAATGATTCCCCGCAATGCTATCATGATTGCATTGCTGCTCCCAATAAATGATATATTGACATATAAATCACACACGTCTGAAATTGATGTAGATATCTCCGGGACATTTCTCATGAAACCTACGGCCTATATGCTTGCACTGAAAGCATCATTTGAACCATGACACACACTGTAATCATCTCCTGTGCCAATTCGTAAAGAAATGCCATTGGCAATATGACGGTGACTAAAATCGAATCAGGCACAATAAAAGAAAGGAAACTATGTGTTCATGGTGACTCTATCCGGTTGGTGGCTGCACGGATCTTCAACACTAAAATGTGATCATCGTACAGCTCATCCAAACAGAGACTTATTTCCGTAGGTCACTTATTATATTAATTACACGTGAATTCTGAGACACGTGCCACATTTCGCTACCGATACATAGTCCGCCAACAGAAACTGGCGTTGTTGATAGAAACGTCTAATGGTGCTTCTCCTTGGTAACCATAGCTGTGATGCGCAGTGCCGTCGAGAGTTTGGCAAACAATTGAGACAGTGAAAGAGTGAGACGAGAGGGGACCATATTGACATGGCAAGCTCTCAGCAGGACCAACGTACTCAAAGTGAAAGAGTGAGACGAGAGGGGACCATATTGACATGGCAAGCTCTTAGCAAGACCAAGGCACGAGATGGTAGATCAAACTTGGTCTTGTTAACACAGAGACCATGGCTATATCGGAAAATTGACAATCGAGGCAGTGTGCTCAATTCCATCCAGAAAAGCAATTATAATTCAGCTCTGTTGGATATTACAATGCAGTGAAGCCACTCAAATAACAGAGACAGGGGGAAGTGAGGGAATCACATTGGCAAGCCAGGCGTGAAGATCAATGGAGCATAGAGAAAACTTGGTCTGTGTTGCATTATGAATATAGTTATATCTGAAAACTGACCACGGGGGTCCTTAGCTCTACTTTATCCAAGCTCAGAAACAAAACCATATAACAAAGCAGTGCGCTCGCTTTGCTTGGGTTGCAGTATAATATAGTGGTCGACGTTTCGCTGTCTACAGAGTCTCGGAGTTATCAGTGTAACCTGCTTCATGGGACTGTCTCTAAGCGCCAATGTCATCATCGCATCTTTGTCTGGCGTGAGTTAAGTGTCCTGTAGCAAACTGACGTTTCGCTGTCTACAGTCTTGGAGTTATCAGTATAACCGGCTTCATGGGGCTGTCTCTAAGCGCCAATGTCATCGTTGCATCTTTGTCTGGCGTGTGTTCAGTGTCATGTAGCAAACTGTCTTTATTTAGAGGCAAACGGCAAATTGAAGAGAACACGCGTTTTGTGTTTAAAAGATACCTGTTTGGTCGGCAGAATTTGCTATCACTAGCTTCAATCAGATCACATACACGACTGCTATAGGGAGAGAATAAAATGATACAAGGTGACAGCAAAACCTGAATGCTGGCATGAACTAATGTGACCAAGCCGATGCGATCATCAATCAAGCTCTATAATAAGATATTAGGTAAACTCTGTGACGCCAAAGCGCACAAAGTGTTAATTGGTATTTACCGGTGATTACTGGGCTATTTTCTGTTTTGATCCCAGAGGAAATTGATTCGGGTTGCTCGAAGATATGACAAGTGGTCCTGTTACGTCGACAAACTGCCCTGGGGGGTAGGTTTTCTTGTCATAACCAGAGAAGTAGGTAAAGAGAAAAGTGAAAAGTGAGTCGTGCATGATGGAATAGTGATAAAGATTGTGACTAGCTGTTTCCATGGTGTCTTGATTTACTGCAAATCATATTTAGTCAACTCTGCCACGCGTTTCATTCCTGTCTTTGCCTGGTACGTTATGACAACGATTAAATCCTGTCTGCGAATTTTCGCAAGCGCGCTTTCGATCGACGTGGAATATAGAATCAATGGCGATAAAACTTCCCCAGTATAGCTATTGTCCGTGATGTACCTGATTCAGAAGCGCATTGACATTGATGTATATATATACACACACACATGTATATGTTTATACATATATATATATATATATATATATATATATATATATATATATATATATATATATATATATAAGTATGTATATATATATATGTATATATATATATGTATGTATATATATATAGTATTTTTATGTAATTATTCGTCATACGTCGGCCCATTCGGAAGTAAATAAATCAGTGCCACCTAAGCCAAGTGTCGTTCGTCGTAGTTTTATTGCAGCTGATGTTTTGTAACGTTAACTCAGTGTTGGTTTACAAGTATGCATTACAGGCCGATGCTTGCCTGAACCTCATACCCAAGTGATTTATGAGCGGGTATGGTATATAACATATTCCTGGAATGTCATCACTTTCTCAGAAGATGGAGCACTGCCGTTTGATGACACATGTACAGCCGAACATTACGCCAACAGAATAAAATATTGATTTGAAAGCTGCAAGGATGATGGTTATGCGTCTTAGCTTAATGACACGTTTTGTGATGATGGATCAGTCTATAATTTTTAATGCGACTCCGTTTCTAGGATCGAGACGTGATCATGAGTTGCACCTGTGAAGCTGTACAATGCTCATATAAAGGGGTGGGGGGGAGCTTGTCTGAGAATATACCCCGAAACCATACCTAGTCTGTTGCAACAGAATCGCAATAAAGTTATCGCTTCGTCATACGTCGGTGTCACGTCTCAGTCCAGTTAGCTGTTGTTCAGACCAGCCCTATTGATGCTACATGTACCAAGAGACAGGTCGAAGATAAATGTTAGATGCTCACTAAAACAAGTGCCAACCACCTCGGTTGGACCAAGATCTCAGCTGAGTTGTCGATGTGATCAGTGATTTGAATCAATAAGACAATTGTAATTAGAACGATTGCCGGGAAAGTGGTTGTGCCAATAGCCATATCAGGGGATTTTCCCTCGAGTTTCGCTGGGAGGGGCGAATGTTGTCCATAGTAATTCTCACATACCATGACAAGCTAGATTCATCCATATACTTATATACTTATTCATATGTTTGTTTGCCTCCAATGATAGCAGGATTTTTCGTCTTTTATTGTATATCGTCTTTTATTGTATATCATCTTTTATTTTATATCGTCTTTTATTGTAAATCGTCTTTTATTGTTCAATCATGTGATGGACGCGTTCTTAATGTTGCAATTATAGATGAATGAATACTATGGGTGTGGTTCATGACACGCTTGATTTGGGATGCTATGTAAATAAGAAGCGTCCATTTCATTGCCATAAGTATTAGCCTATAGAAATTATAATTATCTCCAAAAGATCAATAGTTGTATTTGGACATCATGGAAATTGCCATGGGTCACCATGGACACGGCAGCAGCAGTTGGTAGAACTGAAGCGGATGTTACATCAACTGAAGACGGTATGTCAGTTTTTATCCATAATGAATGATGTCCCGGCAACACCTGACACACTTTGCAAACTTACCTTACCACCCGAATTGAATTAATCAAGGACAACCAATCAGCCTTTCAAAAATGTGTGTCTTTATTTTGCCACACCCAGACTTGACTCAAACAGTAAGGAATTAATTGCCATATTAGAGTCGCTATCTTCGGCAATGCGGCGAGTTTCTCGAAATTGTGATGGATCGACTGGAGATCAAAGTTCTCATTACTTCTACCCGAAGGCTGTTGGATAAGCCAATTAATGTAGGACGATTAAACGTTTTTGTTTGCTCGACTGCCCATTACGTTACAAGGAAGGTGAATTCAGACAGGAATTATATATTAACAAAAGATGATGATGTGCGCTGAGTCAATCTGTCCATGAACGGACCGGCTGGGACAAGACCCACTTATCACAGTCGCCCGACGGTCTAGTCATTGCATTTGAATCGACCATTAACCTTTTAACATTGAGATATTTATTCAAATACAATATGTAATTTTACTCTATCATGCATGGTTTTGACTTAAGTCAACGAATTATCAACCTACAGGCAACAACATTGTTGCGTGTGATGTGCTGGAATGAGTTGTGATATCCATGGCGTGCTTTAAGTGCCATTATTCAGATAGAATAGTCATCTAAGCCAAGAAAACGTTGACGTGGCACTATCACCTTCGATGATAACCATTAATGGCAGAATTTTCCACACCGATTGCATAAAACATACTAGGTGGTGGGGATGAGGTCTGCCGTCGATGGGAAGTGTAATTGACGTGTTATCATTATGGCGTGGCTGCGTGCAATGACGATCTATGGATCATGAGCGTCTATAACTTTCCTCAGCATCTTATGAAGATGGAATTAGATGACATGGAATGACGATACAAATACGCCCTGTATTATTGCCCATGCTGTTAACGCAACGGCGTCATGTTTAGAAAACCACTGTACCTGTTTGAATATGTGCTGTAAGCTAAACCTGTTACAAGATTGCTCTAAAGAAGCTCCTCAAAACATGCAAAAATAGCATAAGAGCGTTTGATGTTTATTGGCTACAGACAATTGATGGTACGGCGAAGTACTTCAACGCCAATGGAATGATACAACTTCCACAAATGGCGGCTGAGCAATGTGGTTAAACTAGGTCATAGATGAGATGACAGTGTCTCTGGGTTAACCTAGCAGGGGTCCTCTACTCGTGGCAAGAGAGGAGGAATACATGCATGTTGAAAGCAATGTCAAAGACGAAATACAAAACCAACCAATTACGGAATGTTTCTCATACGTTTATAAAGACGTCAGAACACATGCATCACCTTAGAAGTATCCATTGGCAGCAATCGAATGTAATTATTTCGCATCATGGTGTAGCCATTTCTGTCGACAAGTCTGAAATATTCATGATGGCTGGTTCATTATCCAGCAACCAATGAACAAACGGCTGACGCTCGTATTGCCCAATAATCAGCATCGTATCTTTCCGCCCTAATTGTTTTGTACACAAATGCTTTAGGCATGGAAGAATGATTATAGATCTGGACAGTGTACAATACGACAGTGACTGGCTTCAATTGCTGTTATAGAGATCGATTATGCTTACACGACGGGAAAATGATGAGAATGTGGAAATGCGCTGGTGGATGCGAGCTTGTCGCGATAAAGCCCTAGTGCAGATGTGAGCTTGTCTGTGGGAATTACACAGTGAAGAATGTGTTTGTAGTGCTGCATCACATCAGGGATATCACGTTGTTCTTTTCGAACCTGTCAGTGGCATCAGGTTGTCCAAAATAAACACTTATTGATGACTTGCAATTGCCATAATCAGCCCACAACCCATATACTGATGACTTGTCATTGCCATGATCAGCCCAACTGTTGCATATTGATGACTTCCCATTGCTATGACCAGTCTACAACCCACATATTAATGACTTGCCCTTGCCATGATCAGCTGACTACCCACATAATGATGACTTGTCATTGCCATGATCAGCCGACTACCCACATAATGATGATTTGCCAATGCCATGATCAGCCGACCGCCCACATAATGATGACTTGCCAGTCCAATAACCACATGCTGGGCTTTCCGTTGCCATGACCCACCCAACAATTACATAATGACGACGTGTCTTTGTCCTGATCAGACAAATCAACACAATTTGATGACAGGAAAATAATATCACTGACTCTGTGAGATACACCCGTCACAAGATTCGGAATTGGCAGCTATTTTTGCCACATTGGCGAATCCGATGAACAGGTTAACAATTAAGGTCAATTTCGAGTAGTTATCCTTGGAGATGCCTCTGACAGACGCCTCGTTGTCAAGTAACACAGCATAACATCTTTTACCCTGTCAATGCTTAGAGTGTCATGCTGCTGATCCAGTGTTAGTGCATAGATTACAGCTACGCTATGACGGCTTGCACGCGCCTTCGCTAGACAAAATTTGTGACCAGCAATAGCTGTTTGCTGCGAAGCTGCTGGTCATAACGTCCTGCGACCAAACATTTCGAGGTGCCGTCAAATGATTTATACCAAAGATCTTGTTATAATAAGATACCCGACTCGGACGTTTCTGTTGTGAAGCTCGAGACCAGCGCGCCACCTGGTTTCGTGGAAGCTAAAATGTAAACAAAAGCGCGTGGCTCAATGGTAAAAGATCGATCGGCGATAGTACGTACTCAAAAATACCGCTGTATTTCTAAAAATTTAACGACTTTTTGATTGAGCCAATACATTAAAACAAAGCCAATTACTATTGACACCTTTTTATCAATTTGTTTGACGATTTATTAACTGCAATATTTTTTTATGAACGTTTCTACGAAGTCGCATATATCAGTATCTACCCCATGCCTAGCCCCGATCGGACGGTAAAATACATACTTACTCAGACGTCTTGTCGGGCTAAATATACCCCTTTTTAAGACACAGTCGGACGTCTAGTCTACCCTTATTTGATGTTAAAAGATTAAACTGAATATATTGGTTTTGTCATTAGCATGGACATATTTGCGGCGGAATGTAAGAAGTTGATTTAAATACATGCTCATGATTTCCCGATGGAATGATATTTGATTTGTCACCCGAACCTCCACCAAATCAACAAGCCGCATTGTCGGTTGATGGGGTGCCCTGTGCAGACGGCTGATTTTATTATGTAGTACTGTACATGTAATCTTGCTTATTTTGAATAACAATGTAATAATGAATTATTTCAGGCATATACTAAAAACTCTTCTCTGCATCATCTCTCTCTCTTAATCATCTGTCTCACTCTCTCCTCTCTCTCTCTCTCTCTCTCTCTCTCGCTCTCTCTCTCTCTCTCTCTCTCTCTCTCTCTCTATCTCTCTATATATATATCTTATATATATATATATCTCTATATATATCTCTATATGGCTATATATATCTCTCTATATATCTATATATATATTAAGGTCATTACAACTAAAACTCTCAGTCTAATAGCTTACTCAGATATCCATAAATGAAATGAGATCATCAGTATACATAGAAGATTAACATAACCATATATAACTACATGAACACAACAATATTTAAAACCCAGAGCTCAATTCAACCATATAAACACTGAACAGATAGGTTGACAATATATCTTATGCCATTAAACAAACCAAATCATAAGACATAGTTCTGCCCCATCTTACACACACATCTGATTGGAGCACCATGCAACCAACCATTCTAACAGTATATCCAGGACACACCTTTGTTCGACAAGCTCCCCCCACCACTACAATCTAAGGTGCAGTAGTCCTATATACTGGTGTGGATTTATGATAGAATAGTCCTTGTACATTTGCCATAGAGGGCTTTCAATGAACTAAGTAAACAAATATATCAATATTTGATTTTTCAGAAATCAAAACAAGCACTTTGATTTTTCAGAAATCTACAATACAACATCAAAGCAAAAAGACACACAAATTTTCATGTGTGGGAAAATGTCAATGTCTTACGATTTAAGGTCCCTTAACTTACAGTTTGCCTCTCTCAGGGAATGATGCAACCTGATGTTCACCATAATACATATTACCAAAACATGACACCTGCATGATTCACATTGGAGTTTCTCTAATGAGACCTCATTAGTTAGATTGCTTACTACTCTGGCTTGCACTTGCTTACTGTATAATTCTGTGTCAATGAATTTTCCGCAATGTTCCTTAAGCCTGCATAATGCACCTACTAGTGATTTGCTTGGGACAACGAGCCCTTCCTTTGCACTTCGGTAATTCTTCTGGTCATGTATATCATTGACTACAGAAATTTTGTTTCTGCATATTGCACCCAACTTAATTTCCGGGCAATATAGCCAAAGACATATGCTAGAACATTAATTTCCTGGGTGGAAAGGCCTTTGTCAATTCAAACAGTTAATTGCAGCACAGAAATGCCCCTTTGTGTTTGACTTCTAGTCAGACATACTCGCAAGTCATAACGAAGTTGGTTGGCTGCTGCGCGTCGAGTAGCCTCCACAAAAGTAGGGGGCGCTGCCTACGCGGTTTCACGGAATTTGTCGGGCGAGCTGCCGAGTCGGGAATCTTATTATAACAAGATCTTTGTTTATACTACCAGGGGTGGAAACTAAACGGTCGCTGGCCAGCCAATAGCGACTTTAAATGATTTCGGGTGATTTGAATTCGCCTATTCACCCGCCCGGGTGGCGAGTGAGTTTTCGCACTCTCTGTTGGTTCATTTCTTTCTGGCGTCATTACCAAACATCAAAAGCATGTCTCCGGTTTTTGGCCGCGCATGCTACCATTAAATACGCATGTGTCAACAAGGCCAATGATGCAGTCGATATTGTCCCCATCGTTACAGGGCATGTCAACTACTCCCAGTTGCTTCCAAATGGAAGCTACATAGATGTGCGAGATTTTAAAAGTGAGAAACATTTGGCCGATTATCTTCTATACTTAGACAAAAACCCTTCTCATTATAATGAATACAGACAGGGTTTGCGCATGCGCTAAAGTGCAGAAACGTCTATCTTCTCCGGGAGTAAAATCTTTCCTATCCACTCCTAAACTCTTTTTACTGACACAAAAACACCCAGAACTTCCATTCTGGTAACTTCCTCGTCAATCCGAACCACTTCTGGCCGAAAAGAACGCTCTATACAGGAAATTTGGTATTTACAATAGTTTCGCGAGATTTTCATCAGTCTCCGGTCTAAGAAATTTTGAACTTCCGGCGGGAAATCAAATGTAAACAAACGATATGCAGGTTGAATTTCCAACACAGTTAACCAGTTTTGACATCCAAAATGCCTATGTACTTATTTATATTAGCTGCTGTTGTTAAATTCCTCCTTCCAGAGCACTCAGGAGTCATAAACTTCTCACCAAACCTTGGAATCCCGTCGGTCATAAGGACAACCTCTGACGAAAACTTTTACCATTACCAAACAACTTATCAGTTAAATTTCCTATCCAAACAGAAGAACTCTCAGCTTGATGTTGTTAGACACCACAAATGCTATCTTCTATACCCCAGTCTGATCTTGCTAGCAAATGCAAATGACATCCAACTGAATCCTGTGTTAGACAGCACAAATGCTATCTTCTATACCCCAGTCTGATCTTGCTAGCAAATGCAAATGACATCCAACTGAATCCTGGACCAGCCAATAACAGTACAATTTACCCTTGTGGAACCTGTGACCAACCTGTCACATGGGACAATAGGGCAATTGTATGTGACACGTGCGACCAATGGTATCATACAGACTGCCAAGACGTACACTCAGGCACTTATAGCATACTCAAAGAAGATAACGCTATTCGCTGGGACTACCTAATCTGCAACAACCCGAACTATTCAACAGTATGTTTTGTTCTCCAGTCAATCACCACTGAAAACAGCTTCTCTGTACTAGATCTAAGCTCCATTAGTCTTATAAGCCCGAAAATTGTCAAGGTTAAGCCAATTCATTCATCAACTCCAAGATCGAAAAAAACTGTTAATGGAGACAACAAGTGTAACCAGAAAAGGTTTAAACACCTGAAAATCTTAAATATAAACTGCCAGTCCCTCAAGAAGAAACAGAAAAGAATTGAAAACATCATTGATAGTACCAAACCGGACATAGTTATTGCTACTGAGACCTAGCTAGACTCATCAGTTACAAGTACCCAGATATTTCCTGACAATAATCAACTCTGGAGAAAGGACCGCACTGGCAGTACTGGAGGTGGTGTACTTGTAGCAGTTAAGAAAGACTACCTCTCCATGGATGTGCCCGAGCTCGAAACAGATTGTGAAATAAAATGGGCGAAAATCGAAGTGACTGGCCAGAAAACACTTTACATATGCTCATACTACAATCCAAAAACATCAGACGAAGAAAGTCAACAACAATTTGAAGAATCCCTCAACAGAGCATCATCCATGAGAGATCCCTTAATCTTCATTGGAGGTGACTTCAACTACCCCGGCTGGGACTGGAAGAACAAAATTGTAAAATCTGGAACCCAACATACTAAGCTCCACCACCGTTTTGCGGAAATACTGGATGACAATGGCCTTACCCAATTGGTAGAAGAACCAATACGAAATCAAAATATATTGGATCTGATGATAACCAACTCACCTAGTAAAGTCGTACGCACACATGTCATACCAGGTATCTCAGACCACGACGCAGTGTATGTTGAACTAAACACTAGTCCAGTCATAAACACTCAAGCCAGAAGACAGATACCACTCTATAAAAAAGCAAGGTGGGATAGTATGAAGTCAGATATGGAACCACTCCATGATGCCATCAGAAAGATGTACAATGAAAATAAGACTGTTAACCAACTTTATGAATACTTCACTACGAAACTTGAAGACTCAACAAAACAACATATTCCTCATAAACAAGCCAAAAAGAAGGACTCGAGCCCTTGGATCACACCTGAAATCAGAGAGCTTCTTAAGAAACGGAATAGACTATATAGCAGGAAGAAAAAGTCAAACAATCACCAAGACATCTCTAAATACAAATCGCTGAAGCAAATAGTACAGAAAACCTTACGTCAGGCCTACTGGAAATACATCGAAAACATCATTACACAATCAGAAGTAGGCGAAAATAACTACAACTGCATGAAGAGATTTTGGACCTACATTAAGCACAGGAAGAAAGATAGCTCGAACATTCCTGGCCTTAAAGAAGGGGGGTTACTTTTCACTGAACCGGAAGACAAAGCAAATATCATGAACAGACAGTTTCAATCAGTATTCTCAAAGAAGGAAAATATCTCAGCAAAAGATTTTGCCAAAAGTAAATACACCGATAGCTCGATAAAATTCCCAGTCGCAGACAATATCACAATCACAAGCAAATGAATCCAGAAGCTTCTAGAAAATCTCAACCCCCCACAAAGCTGCCGGCCCAGACGAAATAAGACCTAGAGTACTGAATGAATTAGCTCCATCCATTGCTCCTATCCTCTCCATAATATTCAACCTATCAATGCAAACATCTGAAATTCCAGAAAGTTGGAAAACCGCATCTATAACACCAGTGTACAAGAAAGGAAATAAATACAAAGCTGAAAACTACAGTCCTATCTCACTTATCTGCATATGCTGTAAGATAATGGAACAGATAGTCACTAGCAACATCATGAAACATGGAGAGTCCAACAACATCCTGTATCCCCTCCAACACGGTTTCCGGAAGCAACGATCATGTGAGACCCAGCTGTTGGAGTTCACAAATGATATCACGACCAACCTCGAACAAGGCAAGCAAACAGACGTACTATAGTAATGGACTTCTCAAAGGCCTTCGACAAAGTCTCCCACAGTCTCTTACTCCATAAGCTTCACCACTACGGCATTCAAGACAACACCGTCAAGTGGATACAGGCATTCCTCTCCAACAGATCCCAAACAGTAGTCCTAGAAGGTCACTCTTCAAACACCGTCCCAGTCGAATCTGGCGTTCCACAGGGCTCTGTTCTTGGTCCATCCCTGTTTCTCTACTACATTAACGACATACCTAGTACCATCAAATCTCCAAGAAGAAACATCCAATCAAGTATGACTACAAACTTAATAACCACTTACTAGAACATGTCGACTCGGCGAAATACCTAGGATGCACCATCAACTCCGAACTGAACTGGAGGCAACACATCAATTCTATATCAGCTAAGGCAAACAAGACCATCAGTTTCCTGAGAAGAAATCTAAACATCACATCTACCTCTATAAAACAACAAGCTTACTTCAGCCTAGTCAGACCTTAAGTAGAATATGCAAGCGTAGTGTGGGACCCTCATGAGAAAGGTGACATCCAATGCCTGGTAAAGGTACAACGAAGAGCAGCCCGTTTTGTAAAAAATCGATACCACAACCGGTCAAGCGTTACAGACATGTTGGAGGACCTTAAGTGGAAGTCACTGGAACAACGGCGTAAAGAGACAAGACTAGCTATGATGTTTAAAAACACAAATGACAGTATATGTATCAACAAATCCAATTACCTCATCCCGCCAACAAGAACCTCAAGACACAGTCCATCTCATGCTTTCCAGATACTTCCATCCAGAACAGAATGCCACAAGCAATCATTTTTCCCGAGAACCATCAGAGACTGGAATCTGCTAGATACCTCCGTCGTGTCAGTTGGCACAGTTGACGCTTTCAAGACTCATCTTGCCACCTACCCAGTGGGCACAACACGTGGAATTCACGTGGAAATCATGTGGATTTTTGGTGAATTGGTGGATCCACGTGTTTTCACGTGATATCCACGTGGATTCCACGAGTATTAATCACGTGGAATTGACGTGTCAAAAACACGTGGAAAAGACGTGTATTTTAGGACCCATATCTGTAAATTATTATTTAAATATTCTTTTTTTTCAGTTTATACCAGAAATATGGCCATGTGTTAACCTGACAGTCCCAGCTAGGCTTGTGCTAGATATGCCAAGATATAGTGGGTTTCACAACTTTTGGTGCTATCGATCTATGAGCTCTGGGGATGATGACGGTTTTTGGCTTTCATCTGCTTAGTTACTATCGTGACAGGGGTCTCCTGGAATAATGAGTCGAAATTCAGGTGAGATACTCTCCAAACGTAGGCGAGGTTCGAACCCGTGACCTGCTGGTCCGTGGTGGAGACCCCACCGGGGGTTAACCGCTAACCGCTGATTGGCGCGATTTGCTGCAGTTTTGGAAAGTTGAGAATTCATTCAAGTTTACAAGTGAGTCATATTCAAATGTTATTCTTTCAATGAAAATAAGTTTACTCAAGTAGCTGTACAAAAACTGCTTGCCGTGTATAATGTCTTCATGGTTTATGATTTTATGCTCATTGGTGCATGAAACCTGTATTATCGCTCTCAGCAAAGTGCCAGCCGTTGCATCTAGTTAGCTGCAGCGGAAAGGCTGTAGGCACGCCTCGTGGTTTTTTGGAGGCTTGCTCCTTAATACACCACAACCATCTTATACACACGCCATGGTTCATCTGTTGACTGTTCCTCCATCTCACAGTCATCGTTCATCTGTCAGTCCATCTCACAGTCATCGTTCATCTGTCAGTCTAGCTCTGGTGTAACGGTTATATGAATTTATACCAGACGTCTTGTAGGGCTACTGTCAGTCCATCTCACAGTCATCGTTCATCAGTCAGTCCATCTCACAGTCATCGTTCATCTGTCAGTCCATCTCACAGTCATCGTTCATCAGTCAGTCCATCTCACAGTCATCGTTCATCTGTCAATCCGTTCCACACGGTCGTCATCGCTCATTTGTCACTCAGTCCCACAGTCATGGCTCATCTGTCACTCATTCTAACAGTCGTTGGTTGAGCAATGATGGTTTTCCTTTAACATAAGTGCACATTTGTGAATATTTTCTTTAAATATTTTCTCTGTTTTAATGCTGCTATTGAGAAAGGTATTATTTATGAGTTTGTAGTCAGCAGCATAGTAATTGAACACTGCAAAATTTGTTTGTGCACAGGTTTTCAGGAGCGCTGCCTCTCCTGCCTCTGCAAATCAGGGATATACTGAACAGGCAGGAGATGAGAGAGCTGGCCGATAGTAGCAAAATGCTTCCTGAAGCTGTGCAGATGAACAGCACTGATGAGCAGTTTATGGACAACCAGAGAAAGAATTTGTGGGTATGTAAAATTGCAGTTTTTTTAAGGAGGAGTGGGCATTAGATCTAATAAACAGCAATGAAATATTTTCCAAATGTCACATTTTTGTGTCAGTTTCAGAAGTGTATGAAAATCATTGTGCAGTGTCCGGGATACGATGAACGATTTGACAAGCAGGTGCGATTCTCTATGTATATGTATATGATGTAAATCCATGATCCAAACAACTTGCACTTATGCATTTTGTCTGAATTGGCAATGTTTAAGAAATTTTCATGCACCAATTGTATTCATTCAGACATATTGCTTGCAGATTAATCACTAATTCCCTGCAGTGCAAGCTTAACATGAACGGGTCAGGTGACAAAGCCAGCTTTGAGAAAATGGCACTCTGCAAATTAATTGTCGGTAGGTTCACCATTGGCTAATTACTTGGAAGTCCAGGATAGTTTTTGATTTTAATGATACACAATAAATAATGAAAGTCAGTTGTACGATGTATGAAATTAGATAGCTTATATTGTCCTCTTTGTACTGTGCAGAAAGTGTAGTGAAGAGTCATGGGTTCACCGAGGCTGCTGTTAATGTCTTTCTAGCCAACCGACTAAGGAATGCACCCAAGAGAAGTTAAAATATTGCCTATTGGTAATGATTGTTGATTTACTCACACATTTATATTTTTCATAGATTTGACTAGATCGTTTACTTAAAGAGCCACTTACATGCAAAATTCAAATTTGTGTTGTCATCTAATTATGAAGATGATTTTGTGACATTTTGACAACAGTATGACTGAGATGTCATAACTGGTTGCCGAGATATTACCGATCAAACTCGCAGACTTTCCTGTATGAAGTCATCAAACTCATTCACTCACTTTCGTTTAGTGCTTTACTGACGAAAGCCATCCTAGACGAATTTGACAGATTTGTGTCAATTAGGTGACGTCACCCAGAAAGTCACTTAAAAATTATCATCAAAATGCGATAACAAAAATTCGGTTTTGCATTTCAGTGGCCTTTTAAAGTACATTTTATAATTTGCATTTTATTAGGGTGAAAGTAAATCATGTTATATCTGTGTATATTCATGATGCTCATGCATGTAGTGACTGGTTTAATGTGTTTCATGAACAAACCTGCCTTTTTCCACTAATTTGTTGCCTTTGTATGTTGACATTTGCTCGTAATGTTTAAAACATGTTTAATATTGTTATTTGTGATCATGTAGCACTTATAGTTGGATATTTCTGAGAAATAAATGTACTTGGTTCAATGATCGTGTGAAATATATTAAAAAACAAAAAAATTACTAAAGAGGAAGTAAAAACCACCTGAATACAGATATTTTGTATCGTTGAATTTAGGTGGAAGAGCACACGTGTTTTCCACGTGTCCATATCCACGTGAATTCAACTTGCCTTTTACGCGTATTATCTAGGTGAATTACACCAGTTTCTCCACGTATTTTCCACGTGGATTCCACGTGTTGTGCCCACTGGGTACTTTCCCTAACTCCTAATTTTTCTGCTTTTTAAACTCTTCACTGTACATTATTCTCACTTTTTACTTTATATTTCCTCTCTCATTGCGCAACCTAATTGGCAAAAGTCTTCAACCTATTGAAGTTGGCCATATAATGGAAGAAGAAGAAGAAGAAGGTCCAAAATAAGGCACCTATCGGAAAAAATAGTTCCGCGGACGTTTCATAGCCGTCAAGCGTTTCTAAAAATGGCGGCAGTCAGATGTGAAAACGAATCTGTTATCGAAAATCAACTGATACACCATTTGACGCGCGCTGCTTGCTCATAGGTCAAAAACGGGTCAAATCGCATGCGCTCCGTTAACTATTTCAAAGATGTTATGTTAGTGTCGCGTCAAACATGTCTGCCATGGAGAGTGGTGGGCCCGGGGGGGGGCACTTAATGGTATAGAGGTAGTACATATGTGCCGCGCGACGGGGTATGTTTTTTCGGCCTCTTGACTTGTACGACGGGTTTTTTGGCCTCATACTTGTACGACGGGGTATGTTTTTGAGCTTCAATCTGTACGAGGGGTTATGCATTCGCATAATACCTTGTACGACGGGGTATGCTTTTGGCCATTTTGACCTTGTACGACGGGTACGGGTTTTCGAGGTCCCGCGGCACACCCCTATCCAGAATAAGGCCAAGTGCCCCCCCCCCCCCCGGGGTGGTGGGCTGCCTGCGTACATATATTTTTCGAAATACTTTTGTATTGCGGCTGCTCCTCACGTGATAAACAAGGGGAAATCTCTTGTGCTTCATATATTTGACGGAGGTCCACTACCACTACATCCACTTCTTTGGGATTGAGCAATCGAATATATCAGGAACTTCACAACTCTTAACTTAAGCCAATTCTCTCATGTGACGTAATAATTGATTGGTAAGGACGTAGATTGTCAGATCGGTCTGCTGCCCAGGTCCAAACAGAGGTCTCAGGTTGTAACTATAGCACCATTCTAAGTCTCGGCATGCTCCGGCTCATTCAGAATAATCTCACACATTGCTATACACTTTTCAATGTTCGTTTGTTAACCAAGGGGTAGCCCATTTCAATGGTTCGAGGTCGTTTTAACGCAAGGGCGCTACGCGGCGTTTCGGTCTCTGAAAATAGATCCTTTCTTCCGCTTTCACCATTTATGTTGTCGGAAATTACCCTTCATGCTAGTCGGTCTAATTTTTACGTGATGATGCCACAACTGTTATTTGTGAAGATTAGATGAATCTTACTTTGTAACCTAAGCGGAACTATACAATCGATAGCAAAGAAGTAATGGAGCTCATTATGATTCACAGCTAACACTCGTGTGGTTCGTGGTTGTGGGGAGGCATCATTATCAATGGAATGAAACAACTAAATAAAACAGAATTTGACAGGACATCATGAATATTTCCACTCAAAAAATAATGTTGAAAATTTACGATCATAAAATTTGCAGCACAAATTAAAAGATGGCATTATTTGTCTGCATTAAACGCAGCAATGCATTAACAAAATGATCAGGAAGTGCCGGGTATGGGGCTGAACAGTCTCTTCTGATTAACAAGAAGACCTGAACAGCATTGTGTATTCACAATTGATACTAAATTATTTAAATGTTGCATTTAATCAGCAATATAAAATTCCATGCTTATGAAATACTACAGAAGCATGGCTAGTCATCAGAGACATCTCTAGATAGAGAAAAAAAACCCAACTAATCAGTTCATAAATTCTGCTTTAACGATGACATTAGCTGAACACATGCCAGATGTTAGCAATAACACAAACAGCTGGTTATCAATAACCAGAAAGATCACAAAACAAATCAATAACAACATGTAACAAAATGATTCATTTGTGTCTTGGTCCAGTCGAAGCAATGAGGGTATTGAAGAGTAAGCTTGCAGATAACAAGCGGATTTATTAGAGGACAAAATATGCTTGCACCTGTAAAAGCACATTTCTGCCAAAGCACCAGCTTCAGACACCATAAAAGTATTTAATCATGAATAAAAACACAATCAGACAAGATAATAAATATACATAAATATATATATATATATATATATATATATATATATATATATATATATATATATATAATACTTACTCGCCATATCTTTGACCCTTTTTCAATTTTATAAAAGGGGCTGCGTGTTTTGCAGATCGTGGGCTGAAAATGTGCTCTGCAATATGCACGTTATGATCGATGTCAAGTGAATACGGTATAGCAGCACATCTTTAACCGCATCATGATTTACAAATATAGCTGGACATCATTACGATTCGAGTTTTCAACAGCCATAATGCCTGCTGCCAGCGCAAAGAAGAAATGATAGTCATTAGATAGCTATTTCTTAATTAATTTTCTGTAACAAATGGTAACGAAAGCATTTTTTTTTTCAAATAAAGAAGCTACAGGCAGCAGAAAGCAGAATATATATATATAGGTAGTGATTAAATGACATGACTTAATCGGTAACAATCCCGGATGACTTAGGTTGATATGTAACAAGATATGTTTTACGCTGGCGAGTTCATATCAAGCGAGTACTTGTGCACAGCATCAACAAATGCTGCTACAGCCTCAGGGTCCATATCAGGGTACATTCCATGCCCCAAGTTGGCTATGTAACGCTGCGTGCCAAACTTCCCCAGCATCTCCTTCACGTACTTCTCAATATCATCCTGCACCAGCAAAACATGAACATGTCTTGAAAACAAAGATAAGTAGGTAGTGTTTTTTCCCCAAGTTGAGAGCGTTGTGGAATATTTGTGGTCTCAGTAAAACATACAACAATTGTCTTTGACAGGATTTCCATCTACAAAGAGGAGCTAGACAAGCTCTATGAGAAGTTTTCCCTTATCACACCTATCTCTATCGCCGAGATGAATATCTCTACTTACCTTGGGAGCATACAGAGCACAAGGATCCAGGTTGCCTTGAAGACTGACATTGTTACCAACAAGCCTTCTGTAGTGACACAAATAAATAATAACAAGTCACACATACTACAAGTAAACAAACAACCAGGCATTCATATCATGCATAATAGATAATCAACTTTGGTTTGTGCTTAACAGAGTTTGAATGTCCTGGTAGTGGATTCGGTTGAAGTTCCTCTCCAATATTATTTGCCATATTAAGACAGCTGAGATCGACTTGTGATTGCTCAAACCATTGCAAGAATAATGTATTACCTGGCATGCTGTGGTTTGACCGTCCAATCCAGCCCCATAACATCATACCCACTCTGAGACAACTCTTCCAATGCAAAATGTGCATCCTTGGCAAACACAACCTGCCCAAACCAAAAGCATCATCTCCCATCAACTACCACCTAACAATTCACATGATGATGAATATTATTCCATAAAACAAAATAATATCAGCACAAAATTAATAGCTATATCACAAAACAATACGGTGAGTTCTGCCACAGCAAATGTTCATGAATCTGTTTGAATTCTATTTAATGAAGATGGATGATGTCGTACCATTGGAACAGGGGCTATATTCTGTGAGGCCAGAGCAGCTTTAACTCTTGATGAGATCTGCTTCAGGTACGGCAGTGAGAACCGACCAAAAAGACCGGGGCCCAGAATGCCAGCATTGGACTCAAACAGCTGCAGCATCTGATACATCAAACAACAAGCAGATGTTTGTATTTGTAGCATTGAATCGTACAACTTGCTGCTTTAGACTACCGGTCAATCCAAACATACGGCCGTATGACAAACAAGTATCAGTCAGAGATACAACACAACATCATAGGACCTACAAATAGGGAAGCATATATTCAAGACATCACGTTTATAGTGATTCATGTTATATTTAATCTAACACTATGTATGTTTAAATATGTAGTTGAACAAATTCATCAATCAGTGTTTTGTAAAGCCTCACCTGGGCACCTGCCATCACCTGGCCCACCAGGTAATCCACGATTATGTCTGTCAGCAGCAGTAGATGACTAGGATCTGGGTGGGCATAGAGCCAGCGCTTGGCTTTGGACCAAGTTGTTGATCCTCCACCTTCGATCATGTAGGCCATCAACGTCCACTGATAGCAAGGGGTACATGGGGGATATTTTTGACGGCAATCTCAACACAGAGTATGTTATACTGATGTATGGTATAAATTCTGCACAAATGTCATTTCATGCTGTCTATTTATAGCGATCAAGTTAATTCATACAGCATTTTTATGGGATAATATGAATATATGATTGGTATTTAACAGACTCGTTCATCACATAGAAAGAGGATGTTATACAATCTGTTAACATGTCTAACGATTACACAGAATGACTTACAGGTGCCCCCGAGAAGCCGATGAGGGGACAGCGACCCTCTAACTTATGACGAGTGTAAGTGATGGCATCAAACACATAGCCTAACTCCTTCTTCACATCCACTTTCGTCTTAAGTCGCTCGATGTCATCTGGACTTTGTACCAAGTTGCCAAACACTAAACCCTAAGGACACAGGACCAACCACATCAGGTAAGTCGTTAAATCAGGTAAGTCGTGAAATGAATGAAATGACAGCATGGCATCATTAAGGATTGAAGCACTAACCTTCCCTGATGCCATCTTCACATCGACCCCCATGGCTTGTGGGATGACAAGAATGTCAGAGAAGATGATGGCAGCATCCAAATCAAACCTTGCAATGGGCTGTGGTACACACAATGTGGTATGGTCACACATTTTACGTTGAAATAACAATGTATTTTGATCGACAATATGTCAATTTGGTACCAAATTTGCACATGGGCAGTAACATATGGCAGAAAGGTACTCACTTGGAGTGTGATTTTGCAAGCAAGTTCTGGTGACCGGCAGACTTCAAAGAATTCATGCTTGCTTCGAACTTCCTGAAATTCTGCAAAAGGAGTTTGGCACAATTGCAATACCTATCTACATCACAGAATTTTGAACTATGACAAAATAGATGTTTGGAAATTAACAGGATCAAGTTGCTCGCTGTTCATCAATTTATGGGGATATATCCCAATTTTCCATCAACAAGTTTGTTTAGAATGTCAGGGTAGAAATGGATAATATAGCGGTTTTTTTTATATAGCCTTCTTTAAACCCCATTGATGGCATGACATTATGATTCACAAAGGGTTATGCTTTGGGTAAGAAACTAAAACATTGCTGAATTCATTGTCTTCAAAATCAAGCCCAATGGAAAGGTGGGTCATTGAATGAAATTATGAATGATGCTGTGGCTGTGGCAAGATTTCACTGAACAAATGAATGATGCTGTGGCAAGATTTCACTGAACAAATGAATGATGCTGTGGCTATGGGAAGATATCACTGAATGAATGATGATGTGGCTATGGGAAGATATCACTGAATGAATGATGATGTGGTTATGGGAAGATATCACTGAATGAATGATGATGTGGCTATGGGAAGATATCACTGAATGAATGATGATGTGGCTATGGGAAGATATCACTGAATGAATGATGATGTGGCTATGGGAAGATATCACTGAATGAATGATGCTGTGGCTATGGGAAGATCTCACTGAATGAATTATGCTGTGGCTGTGGGATTATTTCATTGAACAAATAATGTTCTGGGAAGATCTCACTGAATGAATGATGCTGTGGCTGTGGGAATATTTCATTCAATGAATAATGCTGTGGGGGGAATATTTCATTGAATGAATGATGCTGTGGCAGTGGGAATATTTCATTCAATGAATAATGCTGTGGGGGGAATATTTCATTGAATGAATGATACTGTGGCAGTGGGAATATTTCATTCAATGAATGATGCTGTGGGAGTGGGAATATTTCATTCAATGAATGATGCTGTGGGAATATTTCATTGAATGAATGATGCTGTGGGAGTGGGAATATTTCATTCAATGAATGATGCTGTGGGAGTGGGAATATTTCATTGAATGAATGATGCTGTCGGAAGATTTCACAAACCATATTTGTCTGTTAATGTTACGCTCATCAGAATGTTTTCTTGTGCACCATTTCCACATTCATTGTATAAAGCACATTATAAAGACATTGCCCATATTTCCATATTATGAATATATTCTGGAACAGAGAATCTGCATATAGTTTCGTCATTGCACCTTTTGGTCAGGTGATATTTTTTAGTTGGTAACAGTTGAGCTCTCTATGTAGACATGAACAAACCTGGCAGATAACGGCCTGCTTGTCTCATCACCCAGACCGGCACCTTCTCTGTCTCTTCTCCCCGAGCTGCTCGCAAGATGAGGTCATTTTTCAGAGGAGGGAACGGCTATAAAATTTGAAGTGAATGCAATGTTATTCCATACACATTTTGGGTGTGAATAGGAGTGCTTACACAGGGTTACATATTGCTGCAGACTTTATCTAAGATGTGAGAATAATTAAGTTAAATGTTACCAAATTGACCATAGTAGTGGCAAATTTCCAGCATATAGCCACTTCACCAATGTAACAGGGTTTATGCAAGTGGTGCAACCTAGTTGCCTGCCAATTAGGTCAAATGGAAATCAGTGGTCCAGAAAACAACCCACTTGCCAGCAATGACTTGTTGGCAAAGGCAATGCTTCTACATTGTGTTAATTGTAGATCTACAGGACAACTATGTTATAATGAAATGATACCCCCCACCCCCAGGCCAGGACTATGCCGACTTATCAAGTCAATGACATTATAAACACCAGATAAGGAAGTATCAAGAGGTTTGAAATATTTAGAATATAATGAAACGCCGGTTTTCTAACATCCGAAACAGTCGAACCCTGTGGGACTAGACTAGTAATGATATAGCCCGGCATTAGAACTCGCCTAGGCGCTTAAAATTTGCCCATGTACAGGGAAAACATACTTTCTCAGGCAAAAGTATAGATGGATCGTTATGAATTGTGTGATTATCAAAGATACTGAAGTACGAAATCTCATCATGTAACAGCGCAAACACGTGTTGTTTCTTTGAACCGTGGCATCCTGCACGATTACCCGTTACACTACGAATCTATCTGCTCTTTATATTATCGCCCACCCAAAGGCCGACATCTGTTTACAAACATCTCAAAATAAAGTAAAGCATTGAGTCATACACTCGAAAACATTAAAATTGTTTCAGTTTGAGTATTAAATTAATTATCTTAGAAAGAAGTTGAAACTAATGAACGATAAACCTCACCTTGCCGGCAAACTCGTTCGCCATAATTGTAGAAGTGCCTGCCTGCGTGTGACTGACCGTCGATAGCAGTCGATCATCTGGGGTCTGACATATCAAGGGGGAACGAATATGAACGTTATGATTTCGGGATTCACGCCCAAAACTTAAATAATCATAACGGTTTTGCTTTTCTTTACTTATTTTTTCACCCGTAGCGTTATGAATTGCTACACCAAAGCGTGTCACCAACCACGCATCATCAGCCGGCAGCGACAGTGATCAAGCGGATGTCACGGTTCATTTAGTAACTAAACATCATCATCACCAACTCTTCCGTATTAACATCGTATGTCTGATTAACATTATCTTCCCGTTTATCTATACACAGCGCATTTTGAACATCGTAACCAATGTCATTTACCAATCGTCTCGACATCTTAGCCTCACGAATCATTAAAAGCTGGAATACCAACAGCAACTTGGTTGAGATCATAACGACTTTTGAATGAATGAACCATGCATCAACTGCACTGGTGGTCTTTTAAAGCATGACAATAAATCTTAGCAGTAACACAGTTGACTAGGTTTATGTAACTGCTTATGTTTTACAAATCTGGATTGTCCCCAGAGAAGTGTTATTAAAAGTACCGTGCACTGGGAAGGCATCAAATTGAAACCATATAATTTTATTTAACCAAGTCACTATCACAGCTTTACTGTGGAGGGCCCCATACTGTTCAATCAGTGACCTGGTGGACAGCCCACACCATATCATGGGACCGAATGCACAGCACACACTATATCATGGGACCTGGTTGGCAGCCCATGCCATATCATGGGACCTGGTGGACAGCCCAAATCATATCATGGGACCCGAGTAATTTTAAGCAGACTAAATAATAACAAGTCAAATTGGCATATACATTTAACAGGTTCAATAAATAATTTATTTCTGTTGAAACACAAACCCTCAATTTATAAAGCTCTGGAACCTATTCATAAAATAGTACAACATTGTATGTGGACACTGCTTACTACAACCATTGAGAAAATTCCAGCAATTCCACCAAGGTGTATTTTAATTTTTTGTCCAGTTTCACAATTGATATAGGAATAATATATATTCATGTAACCTCCATATCAAATACAATTCACTTGTGACTCCAAGTTAGTGTGGTATGGTGCTTACCATTCTTGAGGCTCCAATACAAAGAACTCTGCACTCACCATAATCTAAGTTACAAGCTTAACAGTACTGCATTTATAGTTGGGGCTTGTGGACAATGAGGACAAAAAAAAGCACAAGTTTCCACCAGTTTTGGCCGAGGTGGAGTTTACCAAGACAGCGAGGAGAGTGCTTAAGCCAGCCATGTTGGTGTCTGAAAAACCTTGTGACTAGCAAGCACACATCAGAACTGGTTGATTACCGCTAACCGTAGTAACCAGTCAACTTGCAAGGAAACGCCGACCAACCCCCACGAACCCCACCCCTCCCCGCCCACCCATCTCAGTGACCCGCGTACACTAGACAGGCAGTAGTTATCATATAGCCAAGGTTCACAATACTACCCACTATACAAACAAACAAGTAGTAACGTTGGTATGTAAACATATACATACACTGTCCATTGGTAGAAAAACTCGACATGACTTGATAGCAGGTTAGATTGACTCCTGCTTACACAATACAAAGACAAGAGCTGAGTTAAGATGCCAACAAGTTCTCAAAGCAAATGCTGATTAATACCTACAAGTTGAGGTGACACTGTCACACGATATTCACTTTTGATTTCATGGGCATTATAAAAAAAAAGACATTGGATGCAAAGTTTTTTGGCATTGGCAGTGCTAGGTGTCCTTGAGAGCACCTACCCTCCGACCTCACTGACGCGACCTGTGTCACTCCAAGGCTGTGTTCCTCATTAGTCAACTCTACACACTTGCATAGATCACGAGTAAGTTAAGGCAAGCTATACACAACATGCCTACAGGAGGGTGTATTCACGAAACAAGACTTGGCCTGCAGCACACACAGCTCCCCTCCCCGCTACCCCGGGGGGCATGGGGGGGAAGGGTCCACTGAGGATGGGCCTAGAAGAGCCTGGAGGTCAGAGGTTAACTCATATCATCATCAAGCACCTCAATCAATTGGACAACCAGACTTATGTTAACCCACCGATGTCACCCACCCACAAGCCAACCAACCATCCCCACTAAAAATCAAAATGGATGCCTGCTTTTGTCTGGTGTGAAATAGCGATTCTGCTCTGTCTGGGATCCATGACGCCACAACATTTCTTATCCAAATGGATTTGAACAGATTCGCTACAAAAACATTACAGGTCGTGTGATTTTTAATGTTCGCCTCAACATGCAACCACCCGATTACCTAAATCTCATTCACACACTCGTGAAAAGCCAGTCCATCACTGCAAATGGTTCTCCCCATATAGACCACATCAGTAATTGGCCAACCTAAAATTGAAATGTAGTCAGTCAGATAAGAAATACAATTGTTGAACATGATTTGTTAAGTGGGGGTAAACAGGGAAGCTGTCTGGTGACCTCACACTGGTGAACAGGGAGTAAATTCACTCCAAATTATTGGTCCCAACACTATGTAACTGTGTATGAAACAAGACTACATTTGTAATGGCCAACAGCTGGTTTCAAACACTTAGAACAGCATATTGGTGTAAGTGTATTAGCAACCAACTACATATTGTCATCTATAAGTGTCCACATGGCCATGCAGTAACAAGGTACAATGATGCGAGGCAACCTTCCCTATGAAGAGAGCTCACCCAATGGCAACACAGAAACAGCTATTTTCCTATATACAATATTCACTCCATACCTTATTAGTACCATTCATGTATTCATTACCATATCATAAAAACCTGGCAAACTTCATGTGATATTTGCCATTTTCGCTTACATTCCTGGTTAAAATTGATGGACGTAGCAAACGCTTGCCCACAGGGGGAGTGTGTGAATGAATCTTGCAGTACAGAATAGTTTACATGGAAATGGCATCAATAATTAACACAAAATATTTTCAGACACGATACTTATGATAAAAACAGGATCTTTGTGATAATACAGATGCTATTTTTTACAATTATCATAACTTAATCTAGCATATTTTCTCTAAAAAAAGCACACACCTTTGTCAAGTAAAAGGTATTTGCGTCCAATGACTTCAAACACCAGTCTGATAGCATACGGCCAAACTTCAACTGTTTTCACGTCGTACAGAATAAAACACTATACAAACAATGATCCGAGGACATTTTTTTGTATAAAAGTCGAGAAGCAAGAACAAGCAACAATGACTATGGTGCAAAGGTGAGAGGAGCTTGTTCCATTTGCCTAGCTTCTAGTCTTAACTGACCACTTACTCTCTCCCACCTGAGTGATAATGGCTGGCTCTAATAAGGATAATTTAATCAATATTGCACTGGATAAACTTTATACACTGACACTTGGTACTTGTGACAGGACCAGGTGAAGGGAAACAGCCTGAATCACAAGCAGACTGCATCCTATTATAGCCATCTGTAATAGCAGCAGCAGCAGCCGCAGGAGCGAGGTGCACCAGCTACAGTAATCCTTGTCCCTGGTAGTGGCAGATGATAGGTTACCAAGGGAAGATGGCTCGTTTATGAGTTTGCGACAGTTTTGTTGGACTGGCTGGTGTTATTTGTGGGGTGCCTCTGGTTCATGAAGGGTCAGCGCAAGTGGCAAAGGCACAGAGTCACAGACACGCTAGCAAGATGCAGCCAGGAGAAGCGACGGCTTCCATCGCGCTCTGCACCAAGCTTTGAGCATCGTTTCTTGGATGAGATTATAACCCTCTTTTTTTCTTGTCTTTATCCACGATGCGAGTTGGTTCTTCTAACCCGATGCATCCCATCACAATCAATTTACAATTAGTCTTGCTTACTTGTGCCAACATAGCTCCATATTTTAAAAAATATAAAGAGGCGACTAAAAACAACCCAACATTAGCCATTGTAAAGTAGATGTAGAAAAAAAAAATCAAGTATGCAAATACACTTACACAACGAAAAAGCATTTTGTATGAAATGCACGTTTTTCATGTATATTACACAATGAAATGACAAAAACGTGTCCCTTGATTGTATCAGCTGCACACCGTACATATCGGCAGAGGCCCCCAAGAGGTACTCCTCTTCAAGCGGGGCTCATCCACAGCCTCATTCCTTCCTTCTGTCCATCCATCCATACCATGTCCATATCTTTGCAAACCTTGTAGTGATTCTGTCCATCATCCTCTTGGCTTCTGTGTTTGTGTACAAGTCATGTTGGGTTTTTTTTATTTGTATCCAAAAATGATACAAAGTCATCATCATCGTCATCATCATCATCATCATCAAAGAGAGGAAGGACACTTTCACAATATACAATTGGTGGCCAACAGAAATGTGGACCATGGTGCTGTTGTACCAGTGCATCAAAAAGAAAAAGAGTCTCTGCCAGGCCACTACACATCAGACCAAGTTATATTCCTTCAGATTTAACTGAAGGATGGTGTCTTTCACAGCTGCAAATACAAAGCGGATATTCTCTGTGTCTGCAATGAACACACAAAACACACACAGGGTCACTCAAAAGATCAAATTCCATGGCCCAAAGGGAAATGAAACAAATCATGGAAGAATATAAGCCATTTCACAACTGAGATGTCACACATTTATCTTCAGGCATTAAAAAATTCTTTTTTTTCTAAAATCTGCGATTGCCACAATGCTGACATCTTGAATCATCACATAAAGATGAACCTTAATCTAGAACTAACTCCTAATGCTATTGATTGACAGGGACAAGCTATGATACACAGGAGAAGCAAAACTCCCACTTATCTAGCATAAATTTATCCTACCACAGATACACTAACTGCCTCACTCCAATAACAGAACAACAACACCGCAATATGGCACAACACAAGCACATCCCCCCCCCCCCCCCCCCCCCCACACGGCTGAGGTACTGATGACGTTAACTAGCAGTATACCTGTGGCACAGGTGAAGTGCGAGTAGATGATCTTGTCAGGGTCAGGATTCAGATCTACAAACATCTTGAGGATGAATTCCCGTGCTGCCTGGGCATCCTTCTGTGGACCTGTACCCACCACAAACACGTAATTTATCACAACACACACAACTTGTCTGCCACTCCACTACTCCAACGATACAAGTCTTCAAAATGGTATTTGATAAAAACTGATAAGGGCAAAGCTATCACACATATGGAAGTGGTCTGTAAACTTCTTTTTAAGACCAGCAATATTCAAAAGCAATGCATCATTCCAGTTACAACAAAAACACACCATCAAACTCAGGAAAATAGTCTACGAGGTGGGAGTAGAGGATTTTTTCTTCTAGAAGATCCTTCTTGTTCAGAAATAGTATAACGGATGAGTTCTGGAACCAGGGATATGTGATGATAGTCCTGAATAATGCCTTCGACTCCTCCATTCGATTCTGATAGATACACACAAAACAAAGGGAATTGGAAAATGTTCACAAACTGAATGATCCATAATCATCAATTAAATATGCAAATGAGGAAACACTCACCTCATTGTCTGACTCAACAAGAACTTGGTCATATTCACTTAAGGCGACTAAAAACATGATGGACGTTACATTTTCAAAACAGTGGATCCATTTCCTGCGTTCAGAACGCTGGCCTCCAACATCCACCATCCTAAACACATCAGAAGGAGGAGGATTTGTAAATCTTCCAGATATCTACTGAGGGCAAAGACAACTATAAGCTCCACTACCCCTTAGTGCACCCACTCCATTGTTAGACAGTCATATTTTATGAGATCCCCTCAAAAACAAAGTGGTTAAAGAAATTTTAAGCTGGCATGGAATAAACCCCAAGTATTGCTGGCTGGTGTGTTGGTCTAGAATGAGTACCTTGAATACTTACCTAAATATTATACTATCCAAGTCAAATGGGTATTCTATGATGCCTGTTGTTGGAGCTCTCACTCGCAAAATATCTTGAAGAGAAGGCAGATAGTCTGGCTCTGCTATTCGGTCTATACTGTCAAGATAGCTGGACACACAAACAAATACTGTCAGTACCTGGATGGCCATAACCAACCCAACAAGACCCGATGAAATCTTTACTAGTTAACGCTGTCAAGACAATCTGCATGAGGATGCGCTATGAAGAGACAACTTACTACTTGGCCGAGTCTGTGAGTTGGTACTCCCTCCTCCTATCGTAACACTCCTGTATGCCTGGATCAAGCCATAAAGACCGAATTGCATCCACATATGGTTGTTCAAACGTGGAGACCGTTTCATAATCCATCTCCTTCACCATCTTACTGTTTTCCTGTGAAACCCAAACACAAGTGGCATTAGTAAACAATTACAAACTGTGTTATTACAGACTTGATAACTTCACTCTTGATATCAAAAGTCATATTAGGATGGAGATGGGCAAGATGAGGGTCATAATGACAATGATAAAGATCATAACGACAATGATGATGAGAATGATGCAGATGATGATGATCATGACAATGATAAAGATCATAACAATGATGATGAGAATGATGCAGATGATGATGAGAATCATGATCATCAAAATATAATGATAAATCATAACGATAATGATGATGATGCAGATGATGATGCAGATGATGATATAATCAAAATGACAATGATAAAGATCATAATGATAATGATAATGATGATGAGAATGATGCAGATGACAATGATAATCATAAATGACAATGATAAAGATCATAACGATAATGATGATGATAATGATGATGCATGATGCAGATGATGATCAAAATGACAATGATAAAGATCATAACGATAATGATGATGAGAATGATGCAGATGATCATCAAAATGACAATGATAAAGATCATAACGATAATGATGATGAGAATGATGCAGATGATCATCAAAATGACAATGATAAAGATCATAATGATAATGATGCAGATGATCATCAAAATGACAATGATAAAGATCATAATGATAATGATGATCATCAAAATGACAATGATAAAGATCATAATGATAATGATGATGACAATGATGCAGATGATGATCATCAAAATGACAATGATAATGATGATGTGGAAGATAATCAGGATGGAGCAACCAGACAAGGAGGCTCGACACTGTCATGGTTCAGTTACAACCCTCAACGTCATGGAAGAACAAAACAATCTTCACTGGCTGACCGAATAACATCATGAACCACAACCAGAAAAATTACTCAGCTGACTCAGCAGAAACAATAATTAACATACACCAAGCATCAAATATCTGATGTCCAAGTGAACACAATAAATTTAATAAAACCACCAGCTTCATGAGCAAGCCTTGCAACTCTAAAACAAATAAACCATTGATTCCAAATATCACAATTTACACCCATTTACATTGCCAAGTCATGCAATCTTAATAGTGGAGAAGAGATCATTAAGTTACCAAAAGTCTGAGAACCAATATAGGTAAGTATATGGAAGTTACAAATGTATAGTATTGCCAGCCCTGACTTTTAATTATAACTTGATTATTAGCAGATACCGTGAGATTTTCGTCAAAACAATGAAAGGATGTCTGTGCGTGACACGCCCTGTGCACTGATCGAGCAGGGTGTGGTCTCGGGCATCAAAGACGCCCAGTCTCTCAGCACTACACTCAAAGCATCAGTCACGTGGAAACCTCTCATAACAGCAATGGTGATGAGGAGAGTGGGGGTGCGACCAGGTACAAAGGCAACGAGACATTGTTCCTGGAGGGCATTATTTGTGTGTGGTAGAAACACGGAAGTAAGGGCAAACTCTCCATGTAAGGATTCTGCCTCTGCTTGGTCGTATATGTGAACCCTTTCCCGTCGTGAGAGTGCTGTGTAGATACAAACCCCTTCATAATCATCGATGATATTTGTACGTTAAAGCCCACACGTTTGGTCGCCGCAGGGGGACAATATTACGTGCGCTCCGCGTGATAACGACGAGTCTGCCACGAGACCCACACCCCATGTGTGAGGGATGTAGGCGTGAGGGGAGAGCTGATGCGTGAGGTACACTTTCTAATAAGGAAGACAGGTACACAGGTGTAAGGAGATCTGCTTTCATACGGGATTACCACCAGGGCGTGGCAGCTTAGATAAGCGCCAGCAACCGGCTACACGGTACCAGCGGCACACTGGTGATACAGCGCGGCGGGTATAGGGTGAGGAAAGAGGGACTGTTGGGGGGGGGGGGGGGGGTGGGGTGCAGCGGCGGCGAGCAGACACCCCAATCAATGACAATGACCACCTATGTCAATCAGGCGCCTGTTTCTTGTTCCGCCTTGTTGCTGTATCTGAGTGGTGACTAACCCAATCAACATCGCATGAGTTACAGCCTGCAATGTGCGTGACACAATGCGGTTTGACAATCCCTCACACCTGAGCACAACTAACAAGTCTCTGTGGGACGCACATGAGCGCGTTATGAGGTCAACATAAACCACAACGGTCGTCCCATAATCAGGTCAAGATAAGTCACTCGAAGACAAGACATCACCCAAAAAGTCCAATTATTATTTTGAAATCCGTCTAATTGAACCTTCATCCAATTATTTAGGCAGCAATAAGTGTTTTTCCTAACCAAAAAATGTTGCTGAAAGCAAACCATTTAGCTGGCTGAGAAAAATTCATGTTCACAGAACTAAGATCAAATTCAAGCGTGTTCCACAAGACAGTACAGACCAACCCTATGACTGCAATCTTCTGGCACAGGTAAATCTCATCATAAGATCATAGCAGAAGCAAGGTATAAAAAAAAACCTGATTCAAACATAAGAGTTTCTGAGTGGAATGGATGTTAAAATGAATGTGCTGCGCGCTGTTATGTCACATGGTGAGAGCAACCCACAACCCCAATGACGGTGTGTTTTCATCTTACACCCAATATGGTCCGCGCCAAACGGTTACAATGATCTGACAGTGGACGGTATGATATCACCAGTGGAGTGGACACAATGATAAAGAACTGCCCTAAACTCAACAATTAGGCAAATTAATGATACAAAGAAAAAGATACCTCCATACCCAAGTGTTCCATGTAATCTGGAAGGACCCATGAGATTTGTTGACCATATATTGTCAGTCCAGGTAATTGGGTAAAACGCCAAGTGGGGTCAACACACTTATCCTTCCTCTCATTGTTTTTGAATGAATGGCACTACTTCATAGCATGCCATTAAGTAAGGTGAATCATTCTGGGAGAGTGGTGGGACTTGGGCTGCAGGCATCGTGAGGAATCCTGCTTTAAGCACATATACACACGACAGCCACGCCCTGTACGGGGGAAACCCACCGACGGCAGCAAAACGCAGCGCTATGGTTTCACATTGTGGTGAACGTACGTCAATGGTTGAAAGTGGTGCTGAAATGTGAGATGTGATACACTGATTATGAGAGATGGTCAGGTGTGATCGAGGATGACATGGGTGGGTGGGTGGCGGGGTTGGGGGGGGGGGGGGGGGGGTGATTTACTACTAAGAGCCAGCATCTTGTCATCCAAGCACGATTGCCAGGCTTACACTACATAGCAATGACGGCAATCCTCTGTGGTGAGCAAGTCTGTTTTCCGTCCCAAATAGCAGGAGGTTGTTTCAAACCCAAACCGTTCGTTATTATCGAGGTACAAACGACGCACACGCACGTACGCTGACTTGGTATCCAGGAAATGCTAACAGTAAGGCAGCTGTAGCAGCACGTGGCGAGACGAGGTGGCAGCGATGACAATATGCGCCTGCCTCGTCAAAATGCTTCGCTAACTGGGCCTCTTTATCACCGGCACTCGCAGGCTGCTAGTTTATATACAATATGTAAATTAGAGGGGCATTTTATGACTCGAGTGCCTTTGCTAATTATCACGCCCCAACGTTGTCATATTCTCTCTTCATGTTGATCATGAGGCTTAACGGACGGTGAGTGAGGCCGCCAGCAGCAACTGAACCAAGGAGACAGCAGGATTCAATTCCTGTTGATCACCAGGGTGATAACATGACCAGGGTGATAACTGGGATCCCGGGGTCAACCGGAACAGGGTGATAACAGGGATCCCGGGGTCAACAGGAACAGGGTGATAACAGGGATCCCAGGGTCAACAGGAACAGGGTGATAACAGGGATCCCGGGGTCAACAGGACCAGGGTGATAACAGGGATCCCGGGGTCAACAGGACCAGGGTGATAACAGGGATTCCAGTGTCAACAGGACCAGGGTGATAACAGGACCAGTGTGATAACAGGGACACCAGTGTCAACAGGGTGATAACAGGATCAGGGTGATAACAGCACCCCAGTGACAACACGACAAAGTTTCGTCAGGACACAATGTCAACAGGACCCCAGTGATTAAAGGACAAGAATGGCCATAGTACCCAAATGACAAAAGGACCATGGCGAAACATGTTTGATGACTGGCAAGTCATTAATCACCCAAAGCACCACATAACACAATATGAAAACAATGGTTGGGCAGGCCTTTTACATTGCTGCTTACTACAGGGCTGCTTAAAAAGAAACCGTAATTACACATATGGCCTAAACAAAACTCTCCCGATAAAGGCTCACGTCGAGTTATGCAACATTAACATAACGGTATAGTAGATCCGACCATGACTAACTGCATTGCCTCTAGCCGATATAGAATTTGGCACAAGAAGGGTGAGGGTTGAAGTGGAGTTAAAGTTCATATGCCACAATCGAACACCATGTAACACGGACAAATCACAGCCTCGCGTCTTGTGTGGTTCAGTTTAGGTGGAGACCCACAACGATATTTTGATAGAAGCTTTTCATCCCGACATGCGCGAGGCTCACAGAGCGTTATGGATGAAGTAGCAATGCCGCAATGGCCTTACACACAGGAAGAGGAAGCATACAAGGAAAAGACTGGCCACTCCGACCAGACACGACCACAGCAAGGCGCTTTCCACATTTCTTATGCAAACTGGGTCGAGCATCAGCGGCAGACAGCAGGCGTAGCACTGGCTTTGTACACCGAGGGAAAAGGATAAGGGTTTTGCTAGAGACAGGTAGAGAAGGTCGCTATCGATCGCGGGGCGGTGGCGGCGGTAGCCAGCAGTCGTAGCACACTGGCACACGATGAATGGATGCCGCTGTTAGCACGGCAGCAGCAGCAGCAGCAGCAGCAGCAGCAGCCTCATAGCTCGACCAACTCGTTGTTGCCCACGGCCAAAGGAGGCGACGCAACCAAAACGCTTGTACGGAGCTGATACGGGCGTGACAGCCTCTTGTTCGCTGCACCTCATAGCCCTTCGTTGCGTCCTATCCTAGCAAGCCCGCGATGGCGACGCATGCCAGCCCTACAACCTGACGTAGCCATCCAAACTCTCCCGGAAATCATAATCATACTCGGTTAACACCATGTGAATAGAGCTACACAGTGGTGCGGCCATAATACCCTCATCCGCGAGATGCCAAGCAGAGTGAAGCACATTATCCCAACTTGAAGTCAGGACGGGGAGAGGGGTAGGGGTTAGGGGTGGGGAGGGGAAAGGGGAGCATGGGAAGGTATACAAATGAGGACGCACAATTAAAGTGTTGCATCAAAGACAACATCCGGGACAGTTTTAGAGTTTACCAGAATGATGACATCACTCCTTGTAGGTATTCTGCACCAGAAGAGATACCTTGGTGCTTTGGAGTAATGACACGACCTCATAAACCATGATATAGGAGCAAGACGTCCACCCACGTGTACACAAAAACCACCCCCACATAACTAGGCGGCGCAACACGAGACACGTCAGCACCAGATGCGACCTCTTCTTTAAATCACCCCACTCCTCTCACACGTCGCCTCAAATAGCTCCTCTACCCCACCTCTTTGACCTTCTATAAAGCCAAAGTCATAGAGTATGCAGGTTTAAATGTACTCTAACGAAACAGGCATTCGTGACCATATAATTGAGTTGGTGAGTAGGGATCAGGGACAACTCGTTTCGACCCCCACTGCTCAAAACCACAGACCTGGTAGGTCACACAGCAAAAGCCTGCCAAGCCCAGACAAAGTGCAGACTACCAAATCCCCCGCCAAAGACGAACGCCTCCCCCCGCACACACGCATGTTGTCTCAGGTCAAGAGGTGTACAGAGCAATCTTTATCTGGTAACTTGTATCTCGTCAATTAAAACTTAAACGCACCGACTGATCCAAGTATCAATGTCTGCATATTATCAGGAATCGTTGGGTCACTTCAGTTCACGTAGCTCGCTCAGTCTTAAATATGCATAATCCCTAAAATACGATGATAATTTGGAGGCACATAGTGCAGTGGTACCCATGAATCATTCTGTATAAACCGCCGACACTCATCTGATCATATGTAAGCGGAGATGATGTAAATGCTGTAGCGAACAGGATGTGAATAAGGAGGTGAGTTTACTTGTGCCCAGATATCCGGGGAATCAATGCGATGATTTAGCGGCTGTGTTACTGCAATTTCTAACAAGACAGCACGCAGTTGATTTTTCCACAGATATCAACGAGTGTATCAGTAATATAAACTGTTTTGCAATACAGAAATTCAATGTTTCGACACATTGATGGCAGCTCCATCAAACCAAGCTGCATTCGCATGGTATGTACCACATATGTTGGTCGTTGGCCTTATTCGCGGTGTGGAGGTGGGGGGGTGCTATTACGCTACCACAACTGTCACACCACGGTAACTCAGCAGGAACATCTCCCAAGCATCACGGCCGCGGACAATCACAAACTGTTAAAGGCTATTAAGGACTTAAGACCTTGACCAACCATAAAAACAATACCACCTCAAACAGTAGCACAATGGGCTGCAGAGATCACTGGGACGTTTGATAAAGAAATATACACGGATGTATGTTACAAAGACACCATGGCATGTGGTTAAATGTATAGCTATTGTTACTCAGAATTACTGATCAAATGACATTCAACTTATCATTCAACTGACTGTATGATGATTGGGAGTTCTCAGATTATACAATGCTTGTGAACCTATACTCTGATATACCCTATAGCCTTATCATTGAGGAACAAGTTATCCCACCTCTCCTCTCATCAAGTAAGTATAGGGTTTAACAGCACCCCTTCTCATCATGGAATGGGCCTGAAAATGGGTCAAATAACTATAAATAATTGTTTGAAGGAATATATTTTAAACACAGCACCATGCTTAAAGAACTCCCTTGTATGACTCTCTGGGCATCAACTGCTGCAGTCAACTTGAACAAGAAAATAGTTATATCAATAACAGGTCTGTGATTAGCAATTGATGATAATCATTGGAACAGATGGTGATACAGCAATGCTCATGATCATAGGAATCAACCTTGACATGCAGAGCAACATAAAAACAGGCTTAGAGGTCTGGTACTGCAATCAGTAGACGATTTTTTAGCATGACAAATGATGGAATAATAGATTGAAATCTGCCATGCAATGGTTAATGAATCCGGATGATTGACAAACAAGATTGTGACTGTTCACGATGTACTTTGCCGGGCACTGACTTCATTTTCACGGACCCATGAATATGTATATCCATGAATATATAATATGGACGCAGCCTAATCCCTGCATTAATGAGACAAATGCAAAACATATCCACATGATGGCAAATTGTTAACTATTGTGGATGAAATAGTGCTTCATTTGTGCGTGATAGCGATACATCTTCACAAGAAAAATCACTTGTATGAGACCGCATACGATAAATACAACTCCAGATCAGCATCATACAGCAGAAAACCCAGTTTCAGGAATATACAGGATGATGAAATGATAAGATATGAAGCTGGAGAAAATATGGTGTAGATCATCTCAAGATGTGGGAGCAAGTAAACCATCAAAACACATGTGGGTAACAAGTGATGTAACTGGCACACCACTACACGCCAGCTAATCTACTAGTACAGTTAATATATCTAAATGTCTTACCTTTTGCTGGAGCGATCATCATATGAAAACAGAGAAGAAAGAACAAATTTACATCACCTGTACATATCTAATTACAGTATATCTACTTTTTATCAAAATACAAAGAATTCAAAATGTTTGATATAAAAGGATTAGCACAAACATTTCTCAATTCAAATCAAGTAGGCTATAAAACTGACGCAAAGAATTAAATTTAAACAAAGGCATGTAAAAATGAGTAGATGTAGTTAGTAGGAGTTGATGTCATGAAGAGTTTGATTGCAGGATCACTTCTCAAATTGAGCCTTTTATAGGGAGCATTCTATTTAGACCATGCTGCAGATCCACTAGGACAGAATAACTTAGACCATATGCCAGTCATCAAGGAATGTGCTGCAGTTTGACTGTTATTGAGAGCACCAGGAACCAAAAATACACACAATATAGCCTCAAAATGCTTGGCTAAACATTACCTTAGAAAAATATCCACAATAGATGAAAAGGTACTTATGTAGAGCAATGAGGGATAACTGGTTGATCAGGTTTGAGAATCAATAAATTTTCCTTCCAAAAAACCTTTATGTGAACTTTGAAGTCCAGAGCTGAAGCGATCACAATACTAACCAGTAAGAAATATTATATAACCAGTACTACTGAAGAGTCACACTGCCATCAATTAAACCTCATCTTTATTTGCATCCAATGATATTTTCTAAGAGGAACTTGCCTTGTGATAGATGTGCATTACATTATCAACAATATCTGAGGAATCAATAGTCAGGAGCTGTTATGATTATCATCATCATAGTTATTGAAAATAGTTGGAAACTGTCGATTGTCAGATAAAAGAATGGTGTAGGTGTAATAGGTAAGTGAGTAGGTATGGAGGTGGATGTTATGAACTACAGATTCAAAGACAATCCATACAGATGCAAATAATAACAATTATTACAATACACAAAAATAACCACTTACCTCATTTGCATTGTCTCTGTAGGGGATTTTAAGTGTTTCCATAGCACGGATCATGGAATTCATGGCCATGAAGATGTTCTGGTAGACAAGTTTGATGAATGTCCGTTTGTCATCGTCTGTGTAACCATTACCATGAATGATTCGCATCTGCTTGATGAAAGTGCTTTTCCCAGACTCTCCTGTCCCTAATAACACCAGTTCATACAAACAGGAGATTACAAAAAGCTCATGGTCATTTCAGCAAGGTCAAGGTACATGATGAATATCAAAGTCAAACATTATATGAACAGCAATATTATCATATCAGCAATAATACAACAGTGGATGTTTTGAGTGAGCTATAAATAGAAATGAAGGGTACATGGCATCCCTGAAGCCTATGGATCACCACATTTAATCAATCAAGCAGTCAAAATTAAATTACTCCACCCTCAGAAAACGCTCATACAGAGACAATCATTAATATAGCATACAATATTTTCCAGCTTATGGGTACAGTGGGATCAAATATAGTAAGACAACCTGTTATACATATGTCTACATGATATCAATTACCTGCCCTTTAGTACCACTCTAGCAGGTACATCAGTAATTCATAACAAGCAATTTACATGTGCTTTGAAAAACATTGATGATGCTTCCTCAAAGAAGCTAAGTAGCTTTCACCAGAAATTTTACTAAATTTGACAAGCAATATCCCTTTTTGAACAATGGTATGAACACATTGATGTTTGTCCATTTGGGGGGATTCATACAATCAAGGAAATCACTATAGGTATAAAGGATATCACATAGTCTAAAGACAGTATGTATTCGACTCTGTGGATGGCTGTTAGCAAGTTAAATCATAAAAATGAAACATTATTAATATTATCAAAACATTGCAGACATGCCCCTCCCACAATGGCCTTTCACAACAAAACACTTCAAGGTACAAGTACCAGGCATTTTCAGTACCTTACTCATTCTTAAAAATCAAGGTAGGATCTTAGAAAGTTAGTTAACACTTTTGACATTCCGGCATTTGCGGGTGCGAGTGCAGCACAAGCTACAAAGAGTCCGATATACGTTGGCTCATATTCAGTGACTCGAGACCAGACGAATTGACCAGGGCGAGGCTGACTGACGACAGACTGAAGGAAAACAACAACCCTCAACACCTTTGAAATACCTTAATTTCTCAGAGAACGAAAATAGACACACTCAAGAACGTTAGTTTACCATGAAGACAAATTAAAAGATATAGTGCAGATATTGTTGTGCTTTCGGGGACGAATGGCAGCTGTCAAATCAGAGCTAACTTTCAAGATGGCCGCCCAATGTCGGCGAAGCGGCGTTTAAGAGAAGTCGCGATTAACACAAACAAACACGAATAAACAGCAATCATACACTCACCCAACAAAAGCAATTTTAATTCTCTTCTTGCATCTCTCTTGTCTTTTCTGAGCTGCTTTTCAATTTCTTGATTTATGCGTTTCTGTTCTTTCGCTTCTTCGCTCAGGCAGCACGCCATGATCAAGATCGAAATGGGGTGCACCGGATAAAAAGGGACGGAGCGCCCAAGAACGCGCCCAGTTATATCCTCTTCGTAGTTCTATATGCACAAAATATTTTAACGTTTCTACCAGGCAGATAAAATTGCCTTGAGTATTTCCTATTTCACACAATTATGGAAAACAATCTTATTCCCCCAGCAAGTAAATGCAGTCAAACTCTGGGTGTGGTGAATGGGAAATGATACTGGTAGCATCCCCTAATTAAGGAAATTAACTTCAATAAATCATGGTGTTTCATCAAGATATTTAAATTGACTTGCCACTACCTACCTGAATTATTTGATTAGAGACCATTCGCTTCAAGAGAATCACATTCCAATCTGTTGTAAATTAACAAATAATATCTATTCTGTTCAATATAAGGGAGGAAGCGCGAGCAAATGAACAGCCACTAGAACCTCTCGTAGATATTATGGGATAGAAGCTTCAGCCAAGCTGAGGCTGCATAAATAATGAGCCGGTTGTGTCATCATCATAATTATGTGTACAGATATGCTGAGACTGAATTTGCAGTGATAAAACCAATCAATTCCATCATTCTGCTTGATGTAGATTTTGGCATTTACACAAATGTTTGACGACAGGAAGGTTCAAAATGGAATCGCTAAATTCTTCAAATGCAATTGTAGGGAACATATTATTCTGTCAAGCCTCTTAGAGAGAGCTGCGCGCGACGTTGACCACTACACCCTTTTCATATTTTCATTTGCATAGAGCAATGTATGTATGAATTAAAGGTCAAAAGCGTTTTTTATATTTCCCCTCAAATTTTCAACGCAGGCATGCATGAAAATGTATGTTAGTGTTTCCGTCCATTTTTCCCTGCCGTTTAGTTGCTAAATCGTTTAAACCCGTAACTGAATGGGGTGAGTCTGTCGGGAATTATATGCGGATGTGAGCGGTATGAATGGATCAAGTCCAACGGATCAAAGCGACTGAGATCACAACGTTGTCAATGGATGAGTGGGGTTGCGACTACCATCTTTACGTTATCAATATGGACGCAGTGTTATGCATAGTTAGCGTGCTCTGGACACCTGCATTTGAACAATGACATTTGCACTTGATCTGGTCAGGTTTACACTCATTCAAACATCGTAGAAGGTCAATGAAACCATACACGACTTAAATTCCTACATACAAACAAACAAACAAACTCATTAAAATGAACGAATAAATGCACTATTGGTATTATGGGAAGAAGAATATATCCAGTAAAAGGGACCAACAAAATGGAAGAGGTGAACATTTTTCTTCTAATTCGTGACTCTGAATCTCTTACAGTCCACGAACACATATTTTGATTTTATTTTCTATTATTTATGCTACCGAATTTCATTTTATCATAAATGAAATATCCATGGTTGGACAACATTTTCAAGTGAGCCGCGAGCGCACATTAACCCATTTAAGGCGATTGATATGCCATAAATTTTCGGATAGGCATGATTCGCAAAGCGTATTGGTTTTCAATGTCTTTTACCAAATTAAAGATTTTCTCTTAAACATTAAATAAGTACTCTTTTCGTGTACTCGTTGTGGATGCGTGTGTTTTGCTGCACAAGTTGTGATATTTCGTGCCTTTCGAGCGTGTTTACTTCTGCTTTAATTCGCTATTTGTGGTGAATGTGACTCAATATGACTTCGGACAGTTTAGTTATCAAGACTTTGAACGGATGAAGGTGCCATTGTTGCATGATTAACAAGCAATAAAAGCAAGATTATTTCACAATAAATTAAAATATTTATTAACATTGACACGCACACTTCTGTTGTAACAGCATGAGAACGCAACAATGAACAAGTATTATTTTCATGCAAGAAGGTAAATTCCTTCATGAGCAATTATAATTAATAACTTAGATCTATCTAGCCCTCCTATTAGATAAACATTTATTTCACAAGTGGGGGGTGCAAGTTGCAGATTGCTGCACATATAACAAGGATGTCATCGATGAGAGGCACAAGTGAGACGGGCAAAACCACTTAATCCTGTTGATGGCACCCTCCACGTGTATTCGAGCATTGGCTACTCTTTTTGTCTTCTGTACATTTTTTGTTGTCATTTGCTCCAAACCGTGTACGGTAGGTGTGATTCTAAGGTGCCGGAAAAGAAGGTCACTCTGTATGGGAAACCCCTGTCAGCTAAGATGACATCTCTGTACCAAATATTTCCAAGGAAGCCTGACTCGCTAGTGATATGCTGGTCGGAAGCACCCCCCCCCCCCCAACCCCCCGCATTCAGAGAGGAAGGATATCATTCCATTGGGCGCAATGGCTATCAAAAAATTAACTGTGTTTGATTTCTTGTAGTCTGACCAGTGTAGGCTTGCAGCTTTAGGCTGCGTGGTCTCTCAAAAAATTTCAAAACAATCAATGGTGCATGTGACGGTAAAGATTGTCTAACATCTTTACGCGCAGGCTTCAATTCAATGGTCAGGTGTTGATAATTGCCGAGCACGTTCCGCTGGATATGTAGTCTCAACTAAAGTCCGGAGAGTCTTCACTGCAACACCGAAAAGTCATTTCATACATAGCAAAGAGCTTTCTTGTTGAGCCACTTCTTTTTGGTGTTGCAGTGAAGGCTTTTTTGACCCCACTCCAGTACTATAATTTGGGCACTTTGAGTTCTAAATATTGAAAAGGTCAAAGAAACTCTGCCTGGACGGAAAGCCTGTATTCTGCGATACTTAAACGTCGGTTGACAACACTTTGGATGTAATTTTTAAACTCTTGGTTTTGTCTTCAGACTTCTTCTTTGATTGCACCTCCTTTGCTACTTCTACTTGTGACCGCAGTTGCATCACCACTTTTTGATTTTCCAGACATCCAATACACCTACAGTTTTCTTGACACTTGCACATGAAGGTGTAGGAATTATCTGCATTTACTGCAGACTTAACATTGTTCACACACATTTTCAGCTGGTAGGCCAGATCGTCTCAATGAACATCAAAGGACTGCATTACGCTGTATGTAAAAGTGTATTTCATTGTACAGTTTGCAAGGTGTTACGTCTTTAACCGCAGCTGTAACAGCATTTGGAGCTTTATTTTGAGGTGGTACGTCAAAGTGACTTAAGTCTTTGTGCCAGGACGGGATCATTATATAGAGGACGACGTCCCCTGATCATAATGCAGTATACCGAGTATACTGATTCCGGCAGAGCCTGCTCAACCAAGACATCATAATGCAGTTGTGGCGCCATCTTCCGGTTACAAACTAGTGTTGACACGAAGTAGCAACGCAAACAGATTCAGCTAAACAACAAACTGCTAGAGATAGAGTTTCTAAAGAAAAATAGTTCTCTACTAACCATTATCGACAAATAGGCCATGTCAAGATAAACTGGTGAGTGCTATAGAAAAAGATAACACTTTTTTTTTAACGCAAACGTCCATTATTTATCTGCTGGCCGAGTAGAGTTACAAATACCAGGATCATCTGAGGATGGCAGGAATGAAACTTGAAAGGTCTTCCTTCAGACTTTAATTTCGGCTACGTCTCTCCCCAGTAGCTAGACTGCTTACTTGTCCAACGACAATGGTTAACACAGTCGCCGAATAGGTAGTTACGAAGCCGTATACGAAGATTGGTCCGGCAAAACTAGAGGAAAAATCTTTTTGATCATCCTAGGCAAGGCAACTCGCCCCTGGTGTTTTGATGATGTGATGCCACCTTAGGCTACAGCTCGGATGTGAGAGATCGAAAGTAGTAAATAGCGCGGAGCTGTCAGAGGCGGAGTTTCTTTGCCTATGATCATCCCACCCCGCTTAATTAAGCTTCGTATTGTTAACTCTGTAAGTGTTCCATTGTTGTTTTCTGCCTAGTTCGTAGCTACGGTCGAACCGTAATATAAATATATATACCGTTCTGATACAATATTATACACACGTCGGCGAAAAACGCGTTTGGGTTGAAGTGCTACTCTGCACATGCAGAAAATAACATATATCAAGAGCCTGTACAAAAAAAAGTATGCGCACCAAAAAACTCACTCCCACTCGATGCTATTCTTCAATAAATGCTATCGGTAGTTTGTTTCCAAAAAATCGCGATACGATGTCTGCCATTTTGGAAAATATCAATTCCCGCAATTTCCCGCCGCATTGCCTTAGAATCCGGGTGTGGGGGGGGCACTTGCCCTAACGCGGATAGGGATGTGCCGCGGGACCATGAAAACCGTACCTGTTGTACTCGTTGAGAATGGCAAAAAGTATACCCAGTCGTACAAGGTATTATGCGAATGTATAACCCGTCTTACAAGATGGGAGGCCGAAAAAACATACCCGGTTGCGCGGCACATGTATACTACCTTTATACACTTAAGTGCCCCCCCCCCCCTGGGGCCTAGCATTAGTCGTCATTCTGAGCATGTGCGATGTACGTGGTCTTGAACTTGAAAACAAACATGTTGCTGTGTTTCGGACTTTTTACCACTTCCCAAATTGATCGAACTATAAATAATTACCATGGATGAAATCCCCCGCCGAAAAGGGATAAAATTGTCCATAAAACATCATTGCATTCTATAACTCAGCAATTGGGTATGTTTGGTAGTTGTCTGAATCGATCTCAATTTTTTTTTCATTGCGTTGTATTGAGAGAAAGTAAGACGTCTACTCAGACGTCTTGTAGGGCTACCTAGTTCGTTGCTGTTGGTCACTTTGACCATGCCCTCCATGGCAGATAAATGAGGAACATTCTCTTATCATTCACTTTAGCCACAATGGGCTTCATTATAAAGGTAAATGTCTCAAGGTAGTACTCGATCGACTGTTGGTCTGTTGGGCTATTAATGTCGTCCAGCGATGCAATCCCTGTACTGACTTACTAAGTCTAATAACAATGTAATAGAATGTCTGCTCAGGGCTTTACTGATTCACTGCTTCACGACGCCCAGCACTAGTAGACATCAGGTGCAGTCAATTCAACCCACACTAAGAAGCTCAACCTAATTTACTCAATCTGCTGACACATCTTGAATAGTACCACATTTCTTAATCTTTAAATTTGCCAATTCAACCAGCATATAATAGAATTACCGTATGACATTACCATAGCATATATGATATATACCATAGCATATATATATATATATATATATATATATATATATATATATATATATATATATATATATATATATATATATGTATATATATATATATATATATATATATATATATATATATATATATGGATGCAATATAATATTTAAAGTATATATATATCTATATATATATATATATATATAATATAATAATGTAACTGTCTGATGTGGTGTAATTCTGGATGGACTTGCAGACTTGACTGTATATTATACATTTCAACACTCACCCTATCAGTACCTTTAAGTTTAGTGCAATTTAGGAAAATTCTCTTTAGATAAGTGTTTTAGTTGAATTGGTGAGCAGGATGTAGTTGCATCATTACTCCATGGGGGTGTCAAGGAAATTGTTGAAGATGTTAATTCTGGGAAAATTATACCTCCTTAATTTGTTGTGTCAAGTTGATATCAAATATGATACTTGGGAGTATATTATAGTGTATTATATGTATTTTTCCTTCACTTCTTCCAGTCCATGAACACAATGGGTAAGATTCACTACATATCCCATGAGGATGCTTCGAAACTAGCTGTCAAGAAGATTCTTACGCATGGAACAGAATCTGTCACACTGGCAACAAAACATGTTCAAATAAAAACAACAGGTATGGTTTTTTGTATTAAAGTACACACTGTGCATATTAAACATGATATCCTGGCCATCGTCAATTTGTATATTTTTTCACTCGTAATGGATTTGCAAAATTAATGATGAAGTTTGTTAAAGAAATATCTTGCCTTTTCAAAGTTGGATCTTTGTGAGTTTGTTTCAGGTGTTAAAAACCTGGTGAGCATATTGATCGTATAGTCTTTCTTACAGGTGTCACAATGCTTGTTTTTGGATATATAAGCAAAACGCTTTTTATTTGCAGGTGTTATTGTATTGATTCTGAATAGTTATGGTTTTTATTTGAAGGTGTTATTGTATTCATTCTGAATAAGGAAGTTATATGCATTTATGTTCAGATATCAGTGTATTGGTTCTGAATATTGAAGTTAGGCTCTTTGATTTGCATGTGCTCTTATATTGGCCCTGAGCAGTAAAGTTATATGGTTTTTATTTGTAGGTGTTATTGTATTCGTTCTGATTATGGAATTATTATGCTTTTGTTATTGCAGGTGTTGTTGTATTTGTTTTGAATAATGAAGTTGTATGCTTTTTATTTGCAGGTGTTATTTTGTTTCTGTACTGTTCATATTTGCAGGTGCTATTGTGCTGTTTTTTAACAATTATACATGTCTGCCTTTCAATACAGGTGTTAATGTACTGGATATATTTATAAAAATGTGCTCTTTTAGTTACAGGTGTTGTTGTCTCTGTTTACCTTACCTTTAATAGTGAAGCCACATGCTTTTCATTTATAGACGTTATTTCCCTGAATATTTACTTACTTTTTACTTGCAGGTGCTATTGTGCTGGTTCTTGTGGGGACCAGGGATGACCATGTGTTTGTGTTTGATGTGAAAGTAAGCCCAGGGATCATGCACAATGGACAACTTTGGAGGATAATTGAAGCAGAAAGTTTAGTGAAAGTAAGTTCATGGATATGATTCATTGCGTACATATCAAAGCTCAATACAAGTATGTACATTTGAATGATGGTTTTGTTCTCCAGGTCATGCATGATTGCCGACATGCAAGCGCTGTTTTGAGGGAGCAGTTTAGTGTGACCCTCAGGAATGTATTTGATACCCAGGTAATTGCCATTGAAGTGTCAATTTGAACTATGATATCCACTAATAAGTCAATTAAATGATAGTTATATTTGGCATTTGACTACCTTGTGATGCTGGGTTGTAAAGGCAGCATACAGCTTACTCATGATGCAAGAGACTTTGCCCCCAAGAATGATTGCACTGGCTGACCTGTATAGGAAGTACGGAGCCTCAGACCCGAAGCTTCTAGCTGAGTTACAGGTAAAGTTGATTGAGTTGTCTGTAATTTGTTCACATTGGCCGTTTCTTTGAGAGAAGCTGTTTTTCACGGCTGTTCCTTTGCTCCTCCAGCAGCTCATTACACCTATTGCTGCTGTGTTTAGGAGGCAGAAGATGTGGATGGCGGCATCTACTGGGCGCAGAGACCTCCAAACAATGCCATACTGCGACAAGCTGCTGTGGATGTCTTGGCTCTCACACCTTCATTATGTGAAAATATCAACAGGTCATAACATCAAAAAGGCTACCCCATCCCACTTGCATATATATATATATATATATATATATATATATATATATATATATATATATATATATATATATATATATATATATATATATATATATATATATATATATATATATAAAAATATTATATATATATGTGTGTGTGTACGTACGTACGTACGTATTGACTGGGTAAAGCTCACTTCAACTTTCATTCTGTCTAAATTTTGTAAATGTTGGTCAACATTGGTCAATTGCATCTTAGCAATCTTCAATCTCGAGCTATTCCCTCACCAGCTACACTCCTTGTGTCATTGTAAAGTTTTCCCCTTCTTCACCTCCTCTGGGCTAGTTGTACAACACAACTACCCATCTCATCTCTCACCCCTCCCTCATCCATCCCATCTCACTGTTGCGTGGTGCTGTGGCCACTTGATAGAACTCACAGCTCTGAGAAACTTATAGGGTCAGTAATCTTGGGGATGGGAGGGACAGCTGGGTGGCTTATTTACCGTCTTGTAAGTACCTGTGAGGTAGGTTCTCATAGGAGAGTCCTGCTAATAGCAGCATAAAGTTGGCTGATTTTGAAAAGCTCAAGAACATGCTCCCTGCCTTTATTTTGACTTTTGACCAGCTTGAATGGACACCGGGGTATAACAGCTACCTTCTTGTAATGGACGCAATTTCCAATCACATTATAATCAACTTTTCATGGCCATTGTTGAAAGAAGATCACTGATGTTAACTGACACTTGTGGACAGTACCTTGATTGTTGGTTACTGGCTGGTTTTACTGTTTAACAACTGCTGCTTGACTTGTTTTTGTCGTAACAGTGAACTCAGTGAAGTGGCCGGACCATTCATGGAAGAACTCTGTTATGCCTACATACATGGACGTTTCAAGAACTCAAAGAATACCGAAAATTCAGAGGCCGCCAGAAAATCACCTTTGAGAAGACCCATATCACGTTTGACAGATCAACAGCAATTACTGCTCTCTGATACTACCCCTCGATCTGTGTGGAAAAATTCCCTATTCTGTAAGAAAAACTGAAGCGACATTGTTAATTTAAGTATGAAATGTGTTTTAGATTTTAAGAGCTGCCAGTGATATTTTTATAAAAAAACCTTAGAGGTGTGTAAAAATTATATTATGTATTTTAAAATTCTTTTAACTGATTTCTGTGATAATTTATTTTCCTTACAGTGTATGAGTGACTTTTTTTTATTATTTCATTTACATTAAAACATATTCTATATATGATATATTATTATGATATATATACTTTGAGGCTAAGTTCTCTTAATTTAATTTTTGACATATGTCAGGCAGTGAACACGATTATGAGGTCTTAGTATTGTTGATTGATAACATAATGATGCCCTCATCAGCAACGACATCAACACTGCACCACATGGCTAATGTTCAGCAAACGTAACATTAACTTCAAGACTGCTCTGTCTTATATTTAATTATATATGATTCTTGATGTGAGGCTATGAGGCCGAATAATGTGGATCAGTATGGCATAGCTCAAAATACAGCATATGATCAGTACATTGATGGTTGGAGTGTTGGCTGTCAGTAAGCAATTGATAAGAGCACGTCTGTACATCAGACTGTTCCAGATGCCAAGGTTCTGGGCGCTGGGCTCAGCGTTCGTAACCTTTCGGCGTTCGTAACCTTATCATCGAGTTAGAGCGCATCTGGTCAGAAAGCAGCCGGAGACCCGTCTATCGCCTGCAAGTGGTGCAGAGAAGCGGACGTGCCGAATTGCTTCAATGAATACAACACTATGATGCATATATTTTATGCCTTATATAGCATTATAATAGTAGACCACTTTGACTCTCATCGATTTCCCGGCAATTTCCGCAATGTCTTGCGCGCAGTTAGCGCTGCTCGTTCATAAACACGCTAATCGATAGTCACAATATCTTCTCTCTTGCCACACTAACTTAATACGTCTCGTTATCCGTGACACTCTAACTTTATCAAGTCTGTTGTACCAGCCAATATGGTATGTAACATCATCCTACGACAGTAAACTGTTTTTCAGACCAGTATATATTTGGTAAGAATAGAATCACCTTTTTCATTCTTCCAAACCTTTTGAAAAATAATTGCCCTCCATGCAAATGAGGCACTCTTTTTTTTCAAAGGGTCTCCCCCAATATTGCAATACAATTGATATGTTTCATGTGTTTCACTATAGTTTCCGACCCTTTCATTACTGTCGGTCACGTTTTGGGGCAGGATTTCCAAAATACTCCCCCCCCCCCCCCCCCCCGTCCCTTCTACTCATGTACTTTTAAATACTTTCATGAGAAATATAATCACGTCAACAAATTTTAAATGTTAGGACTACAAAGTGATTTCGTCATAATCCCATCCGACCCCAAGTTGCGACCGCAATAAAGTGCGAAAACAGCCTGACTAGTTCCAAAAACAGAGGGTCTTACAGCCTGATATAGTCTGCGTCCCAGACTCCAGGGGTTCCGCTACGCTTCTCGCCCTTGTAGTCTACGATACGACCAGCTCTAAAAGTGGCGCGTCCGAATATTCATTAGACACGTTCGTTAATCTTCGTGACCAATCAACGCAAACGTTGTGACCCGGATTGACCTTAATTGCACGTGTCTGGCTCATGGAACTGGCTTGTGATACGCACCCTCGGTTCTATGTGACGTCATGTATGTTGTTGTGGTGTGCGTCCAATGAGAACACATTGAATGTCCTCTGGAATTATGGGGCGTCCCAAAAAATTGGCACCACAACAAGCGCTTCAATCGCTTAGCTGCACGATAGTATGTTTACTTAATAGTCAGTTAAAAAGAACCAGTTGTGCATCTGCTTCTCTCGCCAACTGTGTGATTAACGGTGCTACTCGGCGTGAAACAACAAATCGGGGCGTAGTAGAATATGTGCCCGGCTCATAAAAATCACTCGTCCGGTTGGACAAGTTCTTCGGAAATTGTAGAACTGACCAATGAGAGACAACGACTCAAAAGTACCCGAGAGTGACCGAGAGACACGGTTTGCGAATGGGGCATCCCAAATATGGGATGCCTGTCCAGTTCAAGACATTAAGGTCTCCTACACCTAAAGGCGAGACTATTGAATATCAGTAACATGTAAACAGCGCCCGCAGCCATCAGGCTAGGGGACCTTAACTAACCGTGCAAACACGACGCCACCCACGTACAGCAAAGAGTTTATGCTGAAGTAGTATAGGTAATAGCGGTTCCAGTCCACCCCTGCAAATAGAGACCCAACCCACCAACGATAAGGAATCCCCCCACTTCAGAGCATAATTAACCCACTTCAACTATTCTTTTCGGGTCCTAAGGTCTCAAGAGCTGCCAAGAGCTGGCCAAGGATTGAAGCTGCTACCTTATCAGTAGGCTGTGAGTCACAGGGTTAGGGGCAGCCATGAGTCGCAAGGTCAAAATGACACAAAATCAAGTCGCAACAAAATCGCAGGGTAAGGGAGCCACGAGTTGCGTCTGGTGGTAACTGGGTGTCGGGCGGCACAACAAGCAGCTCCTCCTTTACAAAGCCACGGAGTGGTCCTTCCAACAAATAGTAAAGTACAGGCTCACCAGATTTAATGACAGAGCATCCAATCCGGTAAACATTGAGTGACCACACAGGGTCAGTGGCCCGCCGGCGCTGGTCTTGCTCGACCTCACCAGGCTAGTACAGGTAGCGAATGCCAACATCAGAGGGAATCTTTTGCTCTTTGACCCCCAGCGGGCGCCCTGGTACGACTGCAGAGGTCTTGTGTGCAACTCACTTTACCTTTATGGCACCCTTAGGTTTTTTCCCAGTCAACCGGGTCACCTTATTATTTATCGCAGAGACTACAGCCTGCAGCCGAGAAACCCACTCCGTTGATCGTTTTCCAGTATCCCTTAACTCTACGGCATACTGGTGACCAAAGAGTCGCTCAGCCAGTGTTCGGTTAAAGCATTCCACTATAGCCTGGTCTGGTGCATGCGACGATCCATACAAAGTAAACGCCCGAGTCTCCAAATGACCTGCTTGGCAAGCCTGTATGCAACCAGTCCAGTCGCAGCCATACCTAGTATAATGAACGCCACCTCACGCCCCTTCTGTTCATCTGAGGGCTCATAGAAGTCTGAAAGCTGAGGCTCAGCGCCCAGCGGGTCGACGGTTTTATTCGTAATCAGGAAGTACTCACGCATAGCCTCGTCCGCATCCTTAAAAGTATGCTCGGCATGTCCCTGGCGGCGCAGTTGCTCATTGATGAAGTCTAAACGCTCAGTTCTCTTCTTGGCCCATGCTGTCTGAGCAGATTGAAGCTGCTCGATTGCCATATCATGGCGTTTACGTTCCGCGTCTACTTGGCTGCCTCGTAACTTAGAGAATAAAAAGTTGCTCCCAGAGAATGCAAGGGCGTTAACAAGAGCGCCTCCAACAAGCAGCGGGAGTGTGGCCATTACTTCAGTATATCAACTGGTAAGATTCCTTGTTTAATTAGCATATCCTTTGTGGCCATAGCTAGTGATACATCGGCATGAGCCATAGCCAGGTACCGTGGGGTGAAATCAAGACGTGGCACCCCACCACCCAGAGCCATCTTAGCAAGCTTAGACCTATTGAAATACCGGAAACAACTGCACCATGGTACAGAGTGTTGACGAGCATTTTTCCATCAGTAATTGGTGTTGTCATCATATTCCATATAAAACGGATCCTTTAAATGAGCGTTCGTAGGCTTTTGTACCACAACCTGTTTAGGGTGTGAGGTTACTATCTGGTGCCTGTAGCAATACAATGAGTCCAAACACCCCAACAACCAAAGGCACAGCCCATCTTCCCCACGCCCACCTTTCCGGAGGCTTGCTGGTTGATATTGGCTCGACAGCTTCGTTTCTAGCATCTGTAAGCGTGGCCTTAGCCTCTCGGAGCTCTCTCAGAAGCTTATTTTGATTGGTTTTCCGAGCTGCAGCACCCTTTTGTCCTGCCGCAACCTTTTTAGCGTTTTTCGTAGTGGTCACTGACGGTATCTCCCTGGTGTTGTCTCTCCCTGATTCGTGTTCGTTTCTTCCATGTTTACTAACTAAATTTATTTGTCCAGTTGACAGCTCTTAGTAAGCACCTGTTATAGCGGAGTTAAGCACCTGTTATAGCATTGTTAAGCACATGCTATAGCGTAGTTGAACACATACTTTAGCGCGCAAGTGTCTTCCTCTCCCCCAGCCCCTTTTTGATTCAGTACTTGTTTTTCCAAATTGACAGTGCTTAACTGTTGTTAAAGCCGCGGTTAATGGAGCTAAAAACATACCATAGCGATGATATAGCTCACAAGTGGCAGTGCTTAGCGCGTGTTCAACAAACGGGTCAGTCTCAAGGTCTGAAATTAGCTCTGGCTGGTGTTCTGGTGGGATTGGTAGAAACATACAAGCAATACCTGAGTATAACTGTAGCAATGATTGACCTAGAGTGCGCCTCATGCTAGCACCTAGCCGAGCCTCGTATCTCACATACAGCTTTATGATCTCTTCATCAGACATTGATTCAACCTGGTCAATTGTAAGGCGCTCCAAACCGAGGTTTGACGGCAGCAAGCCTATCTCTCTTAGAAGACATATCTACACCAGGGGTGCAACTAGGTTCCGCTCCCCCATACTTTGTCTCCACTACGCTAGTCGTGTCCTGTTCAAGGAGTTTATCAATAATGGTATCAGGATCCATGAATATACGAATACGCCTTCAAGCTTCAAAATACTGCAAGCTACCCAGATGAAGAAACATAAATTGGTTACTGAGGCAGCAGCTGCTATCAAGGCCAATATCTCTTCAATCGACGGCATATGCAGTGGGTTGATCAGTCTTCAGCAGCAGTTTTGCGTGCTTGGTCTTTGCTAGTAGTTGGCGTACTGTGACACATTCCTCCTTTGTTGGAATTACATCATTTTCACGTAAGGCGTCTTCAAACGAGTCACGGTCCTTGGTGTGAAAGAGCACCATCCAGCGAGTCTGCTCACGTAAGTCCTTCAGCACAGAGTTGTACTTTCGGGTGAGGACCCAGACACTTTGCTTTGCATGGCGGCCGCTAAAGGCCAGTTCGGATTACATGTCTTTCTCCTTGGTTAGGGCCTTTGTTGCCGAACAGTCATCAATAATGTAGAGGGTAGGCTCGCCCTTGAAGCAGTGGTAGAAAGCCCTCAGGTGGTCATGGAGCCGCTCCCCTGGATCAACGACGTAGACCTCTGATTCATCCCACACCCATGACCGCGACTGATAGACCTCGTTGTAACGTATAGTAGGGCAGAGGATTACAATATGCTCGAAGGCACGAAAGAAGGGCCCTTCAAGTAGGTCGAGGATGAATGCGGTTTTCCCACATCCTGTCTGCCCACAAACAATTGCCGAACAGGGACCATCTGGAAATGTAAACTCAGTTTTCGGTTTCATCAAAACCTTGTTAGTAGACTGCGCTGACAAGCCTGCCATCTTTAATGTTAAGCTGTGCATCCATTATAATATACATATAAGCGTTCAATGCACCGGCCGCCTGTGATTTTTTCGTGATCTGAATGGTAATACCCTCAGACGCATTCTCCACGGCCCTGCCACTACCATGCAGCTGGTCGTCATCACTCGTCCATAAGTCGAGCCACAGAGAATACTTGGTGGTAAGGTACTCTCCTGGGGACACGTCCGACAATGCCAAGTCTTTTGCAGCTATTGCTACACTGGGGTCTCGTTTACTCGTTGCTGCAAAGGCCTTCACCTCATCCCACTGCTGGTAGCCACGCATGCCTTGAGCATAGAGTTGGTTGGGGATGCCCTCAATGGTCACCTCAACTTTTGTAATCTTTGGGTTGTAGAACGACTCTGTCTTCCTGGCGTATGAGGCACCCTCTGGGACTTCAAAGAGCAGTAGGATGCCCTTCATGCTGCGAGCAGGCACGTTCAGGTTGATGTTCCACAGTGTATCTCTTTTATTGTATACAAGCTTCCTGTGACGAAGAACACGGTCATACAGAATCGAGAGCCTACCTGTGTACTGGGTGCATATCATGCGGGCCAACTCTGTTTGGGTAACCATGTCATACTCCAGCGAGATGCCATCAATTTTGTAGCTGGCAGCAGTGTCGCCTGTTGCGTGAATCACGCGGTTGTAGTCGTTGAACGTAAGCTCGTACTCCAGTCTGTCAATGCTGCGGTTAAGACCAGTCGAGGTCAGCGTGATTGTAAAGGCCAGCTGTGCTGTCCCTGGAACAATGACGTCGTCTCCACCTAGATTGGGGAAGCGAACCAGCAGTTGTTGGTTCTGGTCAATAGTGCTTGGATTGTTTGTAATAACCACAGACTGTCGCAAGCCCTTTACCCCGAGCAGTTCGCGTATCCGGCGGTGTGGGTTTAGTTTGCGTCCGTAAGTACTCGTCATGTTGAATTCTTAATTACACTTATATCTTTAACACACAGACATGGAGTTTGATAACCCAACATTTGACGATGCAGATGAGAAGGGGGCTATGGGAGGGGAGAGGAATGAGACTAACTTTGATGATGAGTAGCCTAACCTCATTGACGAAACTTTAGATACGTTGAGTACGATTAGTCCACCATGGGCTATTACTGAAATGCCTGCTGGGTTAACAGAAGATCAGGTGGGTTCCAAAGAAGAAACTGAAGTCTTAGTTACGAGGTGGGAGAAGGCAGTGTCTATGCATGGGCTGCAGGCCACTGTGGAGTTTAGATCGTCTCAACAAGGTGACCTTTTGGGTTAAGTGGGGCCGAGAATGGAAGCTTCTGACAATCCAAACAAATTCCTCTCTCCTAGGAGTATTCTAGATTACGGTGGTACACAGCTTGCTCGAGCTCTTGGGATGACACCTGAACTATCCACAAAGGCAGTAAAAGCCCTACAAGGCGTTGACCAAGCTGCTGCTAAAGCAGAGCGCCCTCGACCCTGAAGCTGTGACAGAGCAAGGTGGTGTAGAAGAAACAAGATTAATAGAGGACATTAATAACACCATACAAGACCTAGGTAGACAACAAACTACCACTCAGAGAGCTTATAGGGCTTGACAAGGCAATGCAGACCCATAGGGGTGAGCTGGTGAACGAACTAGCTAAGATAACTGAGATAGAAAGGGATATAGCCCGACGGGAAGCTAAAATGGCAAGGTTGGAGAGGGATGGGAGGGGTGAAAGTGGAGCATGGAGATTCCAAGCAAATGAGCTTGCAGAGCTGCAGAACCTGCGGCGTGTCCGTGTTGAGGCTGCCTGTGTAAACCGTGAACGTTTGCGAACCCAAATTAACCGCATCAGGGAAACGATCAACAGACTTCTTAACGAGGACACAACGCTAGCTGAGCTTGTACGCACTCTGTTCCGAGAGCAGGGTATAACAGTCGCCTCCATCCCCACTGCGATTGGATTGGCAATCTCAACTTTGGTAGTTGCTTTGACGGGCGGAGGGAGCACTAGTCCAACCCCGGCACCAACGCCGACACCAGCTGATAAGCACGATTTAAAGGAATGGATTAAAAACTCCTTGGCAAACATCCTGAAGGGCCTAGCCAGTAAGTCAGCAGCTGCCCTTCCAGGAATCATTGGCTCCATCGTATCATGGATGCTTTAGTCAGCTGCAAAAGTGGCTGGGTGGATGGCAGAACATGCATGGGCCGCAGCTGTGGCAGTGGAGGGAGTTATCCTCCTGATACTCCGTGACTTACTACGTAGCAAACCAAAGCACAGCTAAGCCTATAGCGATTCCGCCTACAATAAGAGCGGTTTTCTCATTCTCGTGCGCCCCACACAGACTGGTCTCGGCCATAGGGGGCGGCCCTGGAGAGGGGAGTTCCATATCTGTATCTGGCGGAGGGTCAAAGCTTCCTCTATCTGGAACCACCGGAACCAAGTTGACATCAGCATTGCTGCCGATCTGCTGCTCCTCAGTTGCGATGGTAATCAGATTGTTGTACCCAGCAACGTTTCCAATGGCGAGGCTCATATCCGATGGAGCCATGTACAGGCCCGTTCCAAACACATAATAAACCTTTGAGGAGGCATTCTGATACCGTCGGAAGGAATGTCCACTGGGGAGTTGATGGCATCCTCAACGTTGGCCTGAAATTGTCAAGTCAGCACCACGCACAACATGCTAGATGGTGCGCCCACTACGCTTCTTGAAGTTGTCGGGTTAGAGGATGGCTCTTTCGGTGATATTATAACCACTAACATCGCTAATCCTGTCTGTAAGCGTGTTACTAGTGGAACTGTGCATGAGTTGAAGGTTCAGTTGCGTGATAATAAAGGAAGGCTATTGGATAACCACGACTTATCTGTTAGCGTTGTTCTTGAATTTACAAGATGTCAATAAAAACGAGTATTTATGGACCTAGGCAAAAACCAGCAGGCACTGTTCAGGGCGCCGACCTCTCGGAATATGCCACAAAGACCTATGTATCTATTGGTGACTCACAAAAAAATGGATAAAAGTGGCGTACTATGGCTGGAGACCTTGAAATGGGAGATGATAAAATCGTTCAGTTGGGAGACCCAATATCGCCTGAAGATGCTGCTAATAAAAAGTATGTTGATGAGAGACACAGACAGCATCGTAGGGACCTGAGAGAACACATAAGCTCCCTGACAAAACCCCTCATTACTATATGGGCAGAAGCAAGTGGCCCCCTTCGCAGAGGATATGAGTGGTCGTTTGGCCATGGGGCTAGGGGTCGAGACTCACAAGACTCAACCTGTGGATATACCATGACATGCGGTGGTAGGATAATTCGTATGGGGTTGTCTTCCGGTGTTGGTGCTGGTACTGGTCCTATAGCAGTCGTTCCTGTTATTAATGGAACGAATCAAGTGGTAGGAATAAGTAAGCCTGCTGACCAACGGGCTGTTGTAATATCTTTAGACCAGCCTTTACAGGTAGAACAAGACAACGTTATTAACTTTTATCCAACCACACAAAACAGAGGGGCGACTTGGTCTGTAGCTTCACTCCTAATTGAACTTGACTTGTAGACGTATAAAGCAGCAGTATGAAACAACAACAAACGACTGCACCGTTAAATCGGGAGCTGCCTCCATGTGGTCTAGGGCAATCCTATCGGCTGAATGAGATCAGTCTTAAGAAACAATACATTGAAAAAGAAATTGAAAAATATGGTGCTATGTACAAAAAATATAGGTGTGCAGTAAACTCAGTGGACACTGCTTTAGTTGCTGTGGGTATGTGTCTTGGCGCAAGTGGTGCGGGTCTGATGTCTACGGTGGTTGCTGCCCCCGTTGCTACAGTCTTGGGTGCTACGGGGGCTGTGTGCGGGCTGGTTTCGATCGCAGGAAAGGTCATCAGCCGGCGACTGTCGGCGAAGGTAAAGAAGCACGACCAGATTCAAATTCTGGCACACAGCAAACTAAACACGGTTACAGATATTATTTCGGCGGCGCTTGAAGATGGCTTTATCTCAGACGATGAGTTTAAGCTCGTTTCGGAAAAATATACTCGAATGAAAAGCGACATTAAGGCTAACACGTTGGCTAGGGTATCTCCACCACCCTCACCGCCTAGGTCAACGGGGGTCGCAGGAGGTGATCGTGCCGGTGTAAACAATTCAAGTTTCCCCCCCATTCAAGTTACCCCCCGGTAACTTGAAATCGATTTCAGATTACCCCCGGGTAGTCTGAAATCGATTTCAGATTACCCCCCAATTCAGATTACCCCCATCCCTAAAACCATATCTGCTAATGCTATCATTAAAATCCCCGCGAAATAAGTCTTATTTCTTTTGAAAAACAAATGCAGTTTATTTAGCTCACAACCACATTGTACAACATTTTTCAATTTAAATTAATCAAATTAATATCGCAGGCTCAAAATGCTGAGACAAATTTGAAATCATGATTGCTTCATGAGCATAAATGTCTTTTCCATTGCTCTTCAGCGGATCGTATGAGAACCATTTGTTGTCACGTCCACATTTGGTGAACACATAAATCCGAGTGTTCAACATTGTCGCCATTGCAAAAATCTCTACCTCTGTGCCCCAGGACCCTAATTCACCCATCTTTGTTGCCGTGATGTGATCTTTCACACTAGGACACGTCCCCTGGAACAAATTTGGGTTGTCAAGAATATACGAAACAACTATTGTTCTCAGAAGTCCGTGGCTGTTTTGTGTTCCTGTCAGCACCTGACTGAAGCTTCTGAAGGGGCAGTTTCCATCAGCCTTGATCCTGGAGGTTCTTAGTTGCTGGTCGATTGGGATATTCTGTCTCCCAATGCCGTGAACCACTTTTGTTGCACGTTCGCAATCTAACTGTAGTAGTTTGCATTGGTTCCTTTGCCATTCCTCGCACACATGAATCACGGTTATGCAGTCAGGTGACACGGCGTTCGAAAAACACACATCAGGGTTCGGTGCGCTGAGACCAAGTCTGAGGCGTTTTGATGGACGATCCTGGGTGCTTTGCCCGTGCGTTGATGCAGACTGCTCAATGTACCTGGTGAGGTTGATGGAATTTACTTTCCTCTTTAGCACATTTTTTTCGTTGGACACCCGGTATGTGTTCTTCTGACACAGTATACGGACCTGTGCGACGTTCACAGAATCGCCCACCCTTTCGGTCTTCCCTCACCAAATTCTTCACCAGAACCTTGTCGCCAACTTTAAATTCCTGTTGTTGATGTCTCTTGTTGTACTGGTCCTTCTGAAGTGACTGTGCTGCCTTTATGTTTGCAGACACCTTTGATAGCATACGCTCCCATATTGCTAACATTACGTCGATTGTGTTTGCCAATTCATTATCAACATTATCCTGTCTTCGGGAATCTTGGCTGATTTCAATTTGCAGTACAGCTTGTCTGCTGTACATGACTTGAAATGGTGTCATCTTTGTTGAGGAGTGTTTAGACGTTCTGTATGCAAAAAGCACTGCTGGAAGGCAATCCACCCATTTAGACCGGTCCTCAAGAGACTTTATCAGAGAATTTTTGATGGTCCTATTCCGACGCTCAACAAGACCATTAGATTGTGGATGATACGCACTTGTGACATGCTGCTCTGTTCCGGTTAATCGATGGAGCTCTGCAGACACCTTGTTCACAAATTCTCTCCCTTGATCATTTATCTGGATTTTTACACAACCATGTCGACAAATTATGTCTTCAAAAAGAAACTTAGCAACACTTTCTGCTGTGTGGTCTTTTAGAGCTCGAGTCTCTGGCCATTTGGAAAAATAATCCATTGCAACCACAATGCAACGATGCCACGATATCTTCTGTAGTGGGCAAATTGGTGATGTCGACCCCAATCTGAACCATAACTTCATTTGGAACAGGCACGGGATGCAGCTCCCCAACATTCACCTTCCTGACTGGATTCACCTTTTGGCTCGTTATGGTCACGAATGACTAACAGTTCTTTGTACTCATTAGTTGCCCTCTCTGCTTTGTGACGGTAGTAAAGCTTTCCAGCACGCGCAAAGTACTGCTTGGATAGTCTTCTTAAGTTGGCTTTTTCATTCTTGGATAACCCAGACGGATACTTGTTATTGACGACATATTCAAAGATTGATTCTATGTTATCTCGAGGTTGTTTAACTTCACTCATTGTGATTGATGATGATCATGATACATGGAAATCGTGATATATATCCCGATGTTAACGTCATGCACGCGCTGACAGCGTTTGGCTCGGAAGCCATTTCGTCGACTCTCCGCGTAAAACTCGTTTGATGTGGAAGCCACTTCGCTAACTGTGCGTTATTGAGGTTGCGTCTTTTGTGATCAGCTTTCGCACGGCTTATACGCGTGTTGGTGTCGTGCCAGTAAGACGCGTCCCCGAAGGACCTTTGAAGTGGAAGCCACTGCGTAAAATCTGTGCGCAGGAGATATCTTGGTATCCTTTTGATCGTTGTTCTAAATACATTGTTCTGAATTCGATATCAAACCTACACAGATGTATAGAATAATCAGTGTGGGCGAATTATTTTGACTATGCTATGAAAAAAGTATATAAATAAGTTGATGATGATGAAAAACAAATAGCCAACAAAAATAGTCTAACTCTAAACTTAACAAATACTGCAGTTAAATAATTGGATCGCATATACGCCATTCCCCAATATCGTCCCAATCACATAAATGTTGTACTACAACTTCACGTGAAATTGTTATCAATTTTTACCAAATCTGCTGAATTTTATCATTCGTCCATATTCTTTGTTTGATTAAATGTACTTTTTATGACATTATATCAAGTATGTTAATTGAATACTGGCAACATGTAAATGAATGTGAATCATTAAAGTATCACATGGGGGTAATCTGAAGTTGATTTCATCATTCAAGTTACCCCCGGGGGTAACCTGAAATCGCATTCAGATTACCCCCCCGGTAATCTGAATGCCATTTCAGGTTACCGAGGTGTAATGTGAATGGAGGGTAATTTGAAATCGGTACACCGGTACTGCGGTAAGTGCAGCCGAACGACCGTCCATTTAAAGAGGGGTGTTTGTTGGGTATAATGGAGGTGGCGATAAAATCTTTCTGCAATGATCATACTGGATTCAAGCAAAATACAGACCAGTGGGATACCATGAGGAAGGGCTGCGTTGGAGGAAGTGACTACTCCGCCATCATAGGGCAAAACTACTTCAGCAGCTATAGTAAGAAGCTGACTGAAAAAACTAGCAACGAGTTTTTCGCTTTAGCGTGCCCTGCCTCTGGGGTACGACTTTTGAGGAGGTTGCAATTGCGGTATTGAAGAAGGTGTATGACATCAAGGTCTACGGAAATAATATCTATATTCAGGGTGGCACAACGGCCTACTCTCCAGATGGTTTTTGTGTGCTACCTATCCGGCGGCGGTGTGGCCGTGGGGGTGGAGTGGATGCTGTCTGTCTGGGGCATCCTGAGGAGATTGTGCTGCTCGAGAAAAGGTGCCCCTACACTCGGAGTCCTGGGAGGATAATTCCGAATATGTATAAGCCTCAGGTTCTGTAGGGGCTGCACCATAGTCCGGTGGCGACCATCGGGGTGTTTGTCAATTGCGTTTTCAGGTTGTGCTCCTTTGAGGACCTTGGGAGGGCTGAGGCGTATAACCAGGTGTATCATAAGGATCGGAAGAAGTATAAGGAGACGGTGGCTTGGGGGTGGGCGGGGGTGGAGGGGCTTGAAGACGGCGACTATGGCACTAACGGGAGGTTTAATAGTTGCCTGGACTTGGAACAGGAGCATCACGGTCCTTGGCTGGGAAGACCGAGTGGGACCACGGAGAGGCCGACGGGGGCTTTCTACTGTTGGAAGCTCTTTACGATGAGATTGATAACTGCTCGTCCTGATCCCGACTTTATCGAGAAGAACAACGCTAAGGTTGCCCAGTTTATACAGGACCTCGACCGCGTGAAAAATGGAACTTACACGGGTAGACTTGGCTCCGGAATGTTTACGCTTAAGGACCTCTATAGATAAAGACCTTGGAGGTTGGTAGATGGTAGCGGCTACATGGTAGCGGCTCCCCTGCGATTAGTGGGGATTTCGTTGCGACTAGTGGGCTTGCCCTGTGACTCATGGCTGCCCCTTCCCCTGCGACTCATGGCCTGCTGAGAGGGTCACAGTATAGGTAATGGTGGTTCCCCTGCGATTTCGTTGCGACTCATGGCTGCCCCTTCCCCTGCGACTCACAGCCTACTGATAAGGTAGCAGCTTCAATCCTTGGCCAGCTCTTGGCAGCTCTTGAGACCTTAGGACTCGAAAAGAATAGTTGAAATGGGTTAATTATGCTCTGAAGTGGTGGGATTCCTTATCGTTGGTGGGTTTGGTCTCTATTTGCAAGGGTAGGCTGGAACCGCTATTACCTAACTGCTGTTAACTTGTGATTTGTTTGGTCCTTGTCAACACTGGTCAAAATTTAAAGCAGAACATCCGCCTTACCAGGTTATACTAAGTAACGGGGTAAGTAACGCACATAAAACCGTACAATGATACACATTTTGTTACCTTGTTGTACCTTACAAAACAGTATACGCATTATGCTGGACTTTGTTCGGGAACTGATATCAAACAGCGGGCGCGACATGGGGCCAGACGGGGTTATGACGTCATCACTTTGTAGCCCAATCAGAAATCACGTCGCCCATGCAGGAAGAATTTATTCAACGCCGTCTGCCGGCACGTGATATATATTTTCTCCGAAAGAACAGTAAACATCTCCGGTACTATCTAAGAACTTGGTATCTAAGTTCTTTGGTACTATTCCATCATATATACGCTTTCGACATTCGGCTGGGAATTACTGACAATCAAATGGCTGTAACGATTGGAAAAGCTGCGTTGATTGTATTCTTGCTCATGAATTCACTAACGTTATTAACAATGCTGCTTCTAAACTCCGGTTATGCGACGAAGGACGCAGCTTATAAGCCACCGGTAATACAGCATGAAGAATCCCAGATAGTTCCGGATATTATTACTATTCTCGGATGGACGAAAAAGACTGCTGTGACACGTAAGTTTTATGCATCAATAAAAAATAGAATCTGCTTCCCAGACTAAAATTTTTGCATATATTCAAAGCATAATAGGATGCACATACGATGGCGTATAATGAAAGTGGCTTCTTCAGGTTAGCTACACTGGCCGTCCACCATTCTGTGTTCTTGTCTAGGTTAAGATTAAGCTATTCTATAGGACAAGACGCCCTGGGGCTGTTGCTTTTGACTTGATTTACTATGATATACAATGAAACCTCACTAAGGTGACCAGCCTTGGGACTTAGCCAAAGTGGTCGTCATTGCGGGGTGACGTATAAGTGATGTCCACTTTTCTTACATGAAAAGTAAAGGGAAAAAATATATATATATATATATATATATATATATATATATATATATATATATAGAGAGAGAGATATATAGAGAGAGATATATATATATATATATATATATATATATATATATATATATATATATATATATATATATATATATATATATATATATATATATATATATATATATATATATATATATATATATATATATATATATATATATATATATATATATATACACCCAAACACCCACACACTTATAAATATACACGTCGGTTTTTTACCCAATTTTCTGTAACTATCTCCTCAATAACTACTACAGTTACAAGCATATGAATTATATGGTTGTAACAAGCAATTATCGTTGCATGGAGTAGGCAAAAAAATACTGGTTTTCACCTTTTGTACTTTGTATAATGACATGTATTTTAGAGTACCTATCGCGATTTTTGATACGAGTTCTCTCCTCGCCGATATCTCTGAAACGGCTGTATTTACGCACATGAAATTTTGTCAGCAATTAGAACTTGGCCTCGTGATAATGATTGCAACAGTATTTTAAGCGTTCACAGTAAAACGGACGTTTAATTTGAATATTTTCTACTGTGGCAGCTTAGCAGCAGGTTATCTGCAGTTCGTGTCTAAGTAGGCCAAACTTGGCTTAGGGGTCATGTCAAAACATCTTAGCGGCAGCAGCTTGTGATATCTATCCTATAATACCAGCTCCCCTCGGTCCGTGTATTTACCGTCTTTTCGTCTCAGCGACAGTGTGCACCGGATGCCACCGTGCAATCAAAGCGGGTATATATACACAATATGTGTATATTTATAAGTGTGTGTGTGTTTATATATATATATATATATATATATATATATATATATATATATATATATATATATATATATATATATATATATATAGATATATATATCATATATATACATACATACATACATATATACACATACATATATATATATATAATATATATATATAATATACATATATATATATATATATATATATATATATATATATATACATGCATATATATATATTTTTGTTTAGAGATAACATTTGTTTGTGTAATATTGTTGATACTTACATAATGATAATGATAATGATTATTTATTTAAAGCCCATTCCATATACATCTCAACAGGCTGTACAAGTTATAACAATCAACAATAATAAATAATACAATATAAGACTAGAAATGATAAAAGTGTACAGCAATAAAAGGCTACGGCGAATTAATCGATTGCACGTTCATATAATTTGATATATCATAGGTTAAAAGCGTTCCTAAAAAAGTGCGTCTTGAGTGCTCTCTTGAAACTCTCGTATGTGCTGATCGAGCGGACACGTTCGGGTAGCTCATTCCACAATCTCGGTCCAGAATGATACAAGGATCGCTCACCATAACGGTTTAGTCTCTTGGCCTCACTAAGTGGAGGCGGAACTAATCGTATCTCCGAGGAAATGCGAAGCCGACGTGTCGGCTTCGCTACAGTTAGAATCTCTGTGAGGTAGCGCGGCGCCGTTCTGTGGTGAATCACTTTGAATACTGTGCACAGAATTTTGAATAGGATACGATGCTCAACTGGGAGCCAGTGAAGCTCTTCGAGAATCGGTGTCATTTCTTGTCGAGATTTGAATGACATCCTGGTGACCAGTCGAGCTGCAGAATTTTGTATCAGCTGCAATTTTCTAATTTGATAGTTGGGGAGGCCGAATAGTAAAACTGTTACAATAATCTAACCGGGATCCTATGAATGCATGTACCAATTTCTCCGTTGTTGTTTTGTCCAAAAGATGCCTGATTTTGCCGATTCTCCACAGAGCGTACGACGCAGCGCTACACACAATAGAGATGTGATCCGTCATAGAGCCGGAACTATCTATAACCACTCCTAGGTTGCGAGCAGACTGTGAGGGGGAAATAGTGACTTCACCCACCCGTACGTCAGTCACCGGTGCCCGGTCCCTGACTTTCTTGTGCTTAGAGGTGAACCAGAGAAGTTCCGTCTTACTCTCATTGAGAGCAAGCATGTTAGAACGCATCCAAAGCCGGATCTGGTCCACACAGGCCTCAATGGAGGCAACATCAGAATAGTCAGTCCGGGATCGGCAAGTGACATACAGTTGGGTGTCATCAGCAAATATTACAGTATTTAAGCCATAGGCCGTAATGATATCTTCCAATGGGGACATATACAAGGAGAATAGAACTGGTCCAAGTACGGATCCTTGAGGGACACCGTAATCTAATGACTGTGGCTCCTTCGACACCATTGAACCAATTGAAACTTTCTGAGTACGGCCGCGAAGGAAAGACTCAAACCAATCAAACACCATCCCCGAAATACCAAACCGCTTACGTAATCTGTTCATCAGTATGTCATGGTCAATGGTGTCGAAGGCAGCTGAAAGATCAAGCATGATTAGGATGACATCCCTCTGCTCATCGAGAGCGAGCATAACATCGTTCTGCACTCGAAGGAGTGCAGTCTCGGTGCTATGTCCCTCACGATAAGCAGATTGGAATTTACCATATAAAGAATTAGAGCTAAGGTATTCATTCAGTTGCGAGAAAGCACACTTCTCCAGTAACTTGTCTAGGAAGCTACAATTGGACACCGGTCTGTAGTTTTTAAACTCGTTCCTGTCCAAGCCAGGCTTTTTGATCAATGGACGTACCATCGCCGACTTACACATTTCTGGGAATATACCTGTGGCAAAAGTGCCATTGATTATTCTCGCCAGAACGGGGGCTACGCAGTCAATACAATCCTTCAGTAGCTCGGTTGGAACCGGGTCCAACGAGCACGACTTGTTAGGCATCGCCTGTACCATTTTGATGGTGTCCTCGACTGATACAGGTGCAAAGTTCGTCAGCTGGCATGGTGGCGTATACGTGGATTCAGGTGAAGATTGGCCCCTGCCAATCCTCTCACGAATGTCCAATATCTTCTGACTGAAGAACGATGCAAACTTATCAGGAAGACTGGCTAAGTCACCGACACAGTCTGGTAGTATCTGGGGTGCTGACGTCTTCGAACCGGATATCTCATCAACGATTCTGAATAATGAGCGTTGGTCCGCGACGTTGATGCGATCACGATGGTATTGGGACTTTGTATCATCCAGGAGGCTGACGTACGCTTCACGTGCGCCCTTGAAAATCTGTTTGTCAACCTCAAGACTGGATGATTGCCACTTCCTCTCTAGGCCGCGTAGTGTCCGTCGCTCATCCATAATTGCCGTGGTGAACCATGGCGCGCGTGGCTTATCCGTCATCACGCGCGTTTTCAATGGCGCATGTTTATCTATAGCACTCTGTAGGACAGCGGTGTAAGAATGACACAGTTCATTCACATCTGACGGTACACTAGTAGCGAGTGAGGCCAGACCTTCAGCAATCGTATCCTGGAACGCAGTCTTGTCCATACTACGGATAGGGCGGTGTGACTTTGCGACCTGTTGTGGTTGTTGTCGATGAATGGAAGACACGAAATGAATAGCGGCATGATCAGATGGTAATGTCCAGTCCAAGGCAAAGTTAGTGAGCCATGAATCAGCTGTTCGCGTCAGGATGAGATCCAGCGTGTGGCCACGCACATGAGTGGGGCCCGTGATGTGTTGTTCTAATCCGAGCGACTTCACGAGATCCAAGAACCGAACCGCATCACCATCATTAGGATCATCAATATGAATATTGATGTCACCAGCAATCATCAAGTGTCCGGGTGCTAACAGGGCATGTTCAAGCAGTGACGAAAATTCAGATAAAAACTGTGTAATATTAAATTTATGTTTTGCGGAATAGGGTGGCCTGTATATGACTAGAAAATGCATGATCGAGGTTCCGCTGTAAATATTGACATCCATCACCTCGAAGGACTGGAAAGTGTCCACCTTGTTTTTCGAAACTCTCAGTCCATTGCGCACTAGCAGCGCGATTCCACCTCCTTTCCTCCTATTTCTAGGGACATGGTGAGGCGTATATATCCACTGAGAGTGGCAGAAACATCTGCATCTGTGAGAGCACCATTTTTATCGTTAATCCAGCTCTCCGTGACGATAAAAATATCCGTCCTCTTTTCTGAGATAGAAGCACACAGGGAACTAATTTTATTTGTCATTGATCGCGCATTCCAAAGAGTCATATTAACACAGGACTTTAAATCGTAACACGAAGTACATTTCACAACAGTCCGAGTCGCTGGACGATCACGGTGGTCAATTGTCAGAGCAGGCACTCTCGCCTTGTTTCTTTGTGCAGATACTCTCACTCCTATTTTTCTCTGCAGGTGTTGTCCTCCTCTGCAGCCTCTCTGTGTCTTTGGCTGCCTATTTATTCCAAGCTCTTTCAGTGTCTGCCATACTTTTTGTTCCAGTCGAGGTAATTTGCAGTTTTCTAGAGCCCGTAGAAATGTCCTTGTCAATAGAGTAGACATATATTTGCTTCAAAGAAAACAAATTCAAAATTTGTTTTCATCGCGTATTGCTTGTTTCTTTGTTTTGTTTCTATGGAAACGTATTTCAAAAACTTAAAAGATATGTAGGTAAAAACAAAAAGAAATTGAGTAATTCCACTGCCAAAATAAAACGATTTCTTCTTGTAAAATCCACAGACAGCTCTCTATATAATCCAAACAAAGTTAGTTATATTTTAAACTAGTAAAACAAAATATAAATATCCAAAATCCACGAAACATACGCGGAGCAGAAGTGCAGCACGTCCGTCGTGCGCAACAATCAACAATCAAAGATTATATTACATACATATATATACATATACATATGCATATATACATATACATATATATATATATACATATACATATACATATATACATATACATATACATATATACATATACATATATACATATACATATACATATATACATATACATATATATATTTGAATCATAGGTTTACTTAGCTTTCAATAGTTCCGTTGAGATATAGCTTAACTCTCAAATCATTCCACGTTGGCCAAGTAATTGAAGCACATGATAGGTGGACTTAGCTGTATCAGTGGGTGCAGTTATATCATCCTACTTAATACAATGACACAATATGCTTCCTAGATTGGCAGATCCATATGTTGCTTATTCATAAGTGTGACCTTCAAATTTGACCAAAGATTACTGATAACCTCTCTAATGTAAGGTCCCAAAAGGTAGATGTTAGTCTGAAATAAATGATTATTGGTCAACACATTGCTTCTAAGAAGCATTTTACATTATTCATTGGATAAGCATGGAACAAGTGATAATCAGGGATCAATGTTTGGACAGACCTGACATTAAATTTGCTAAGATTTATCGACGTAAGTTTGGTCAACTAAATAGCTGACCAACCATAAATTCTAGATAGCTAGAAATATATTGTTGATGCACATAATTTAATTTTTTCATTATTATTAACTTGGTGAATAGTTTTCTTGATAAGCGCCGTTTGTGGGTTTGTTTGTTTGTTTGTGAAATGGTTGTGTCTCTGTTTGCAAACTCGATTTGTACTGGTGATACATAGTCAAGGTCCCCTAGCCTGTTGGCTGCGGGCCCTGTTTACATGTTAATGATATTCAATAGTCTCGCCAAGGCGAGAAGCGTAGCGGAACCCCTGGAGTCTGGGACGCAGACTAGGTTATACAGGTCGCAGTTCTTTTAAACCGAAATTTGTGTAAACTAAGGTCAATGTCATTGGAAATGTGAAAACCTAGAATACCGAATAACTCGGTGGATAAATTGTTGGATCTTTACTAAATTTACACCATATTGTAGCTGTTCAATATATGTATCGACAAAAAAATATTTCAGTTAAAATTTTTTTAACTAAATAGCCATAAAAATTCAATCGCCAATAAAATTGGTAATAACCGTCCGATTGCAATAATACTTGGATAGAAGGCTGTCTGTGACATTGTTGGTTACATTGTAAAATTTCAAGGATATTGATGGTTCCGAACGCATAAAACTTTATTTAAAATACCACAATTTTAATTCCCAAAATCTCCGTGTATAACATGTTTGCATATTCGGGAAATTGCAAACTGTTCCCCTATATATGTTATTGTAAATCATTCATTGTTAAAAAAAGTCCAGCAGGTCGAAAATTTCTTGCCAAAATCTGTAAAATTATTTCAATTCGTGATTGACAAGCCGAACAACGTTCAATCGTAAAAACCGAATTAAACTTTTATAATTGACATGTTTTATCAATGCGCGTTTTTCTTAAATATTTCAATCGCTAATAAGTTCGTAAATATCGGTTCAATAGTCATAAAAATTGGCACAATTATTGCCATTGGACAGCGCGAATCAAATCCTTAAAGAGACTGTTCAGCCCCATATAAGGAAAGTGGTTGCCTAGCAAGCTGCTTGGTAACAGCACCTTGGAAACCAAAAATGTTACATTTTCAGACTTTCAGTCGCTACGCGGTGCTGTGGTCTCAGAAAAAAGATCCTTGCTTCGACAGTCGCCATTTATGTTGTCGGACATTATCCTTCCTGCTTGTCGGTCTAATGTGTGCACAATTATGCCCACAACTTGAATGAGTGAAGATTTTATGAAATCTACATTATGTAACTAAAGCGGAAGAATACACATCGTTAGCGAGGTAAATTCAGAGCGCGTTATGATTTACGGCTAACATTCGTGTAGTTCATGGTTTAAGGGAGGCACCGTTATCGATGGAACGACATAACTGAATAAAACAGATCTCCACAGTATATCATGAACATTTCCAGTCAAATAATAATGTTAAAAACTTATCAACATAACTTCCATCATGTAAACTCGGCGGCACAAATTAGAAGATGTCATTACTTACGTCTGCGTTAATAATAATAATAATAATCTTTATTTTCGCACAGCATGTGTACAGGAACAATTATTATTTGATACAACAGCAACAAAACACACGAGAACGAATAAGCAAATAAATCAGTTAAGATAAACACAAGTCCTTTAACAGAGCTTCAGCTTCTTGTCGGGTAAGCACTGATAATGAATCCCCATCTCTAATAGAAATAAGCTCCTTTATGAGCATGGCAATATGACCATATTCAGAATTACCTGGTGGCTTAATCTTATAGCTGAAGTCCTTAATGCATTCACTATGCTGTAATAGATAACAATTATTGATGTTCATGGTATGCATTATTGTTCGAACATTATCGCTTACAATTGTTCTGCTATGGAAACAACATCTACTTACATAGGATACTAAAACATTGGGGCTGTTCTGGCACTTATGAAAGAAATTGACAAAGCGCAACATCAATTGATTTCTAAGGGGCAATTTTTCCGAAATGAACTGTAAATACTTTGAACATGTTCTGAACTCTAATTTCCATATAGTTCGAATACACCTCCTCCAAACACTACACAATTTGGCCAGCTGGTTGGGTCTTAAACTCCACATCGCCGACCCAAAAAAAACTACTACAGTATACTTCAAATAGTGAGTTTCTTATAACAAAGTTGCAGTATCCAAAGCGAGACATAATCATATTCGTTTTCGCCATCAAATCCCTACATGCACGCTGAGTATTTATCAAATTCGCACAATAACCAATATTACTTCCCTAGTGAACAGCTTGTTTTTCTTGAACAATTAGTTCATCATTTAGTGTTAAATGTACTGGACTGTCGCAAGCATTGAATGCAAGCAACCGGCTTTTTGCAGAATTGAACTTCACATAGTATTCCTCCGAAAATTCCTCGCATATTCTAAGCATTGTCTTAGCCGCTGTAACTGAAGGTGCAATGAGTGAAACATCATCAGCATAACTCAAAGCACCCATATAATGATGGCCCATGTGACATCCTACATTAGCTTCACGAAGCGCCTTAGTAATTCATCGATATATACACAAAACAATAATGGCGAAAGAACTGCGCCTTGCTTAACACCATTCGTGCAAATAAAAGGCTCAGAGGTAGAAGCATTCCATCGGACTTTCAGGTTCTGACGTGTGTACATATTTATGAGTAATTTACATATTGTTGGACAGAGTCCTTTCTGCCTGAGAAGCGCAAACAATTTCACATAATTCACACGATCAAATGCTTTAGATGCGTCCAATAGAATAACAAAACAAGATGACCCCTGAGTTACAAAGTGATCAACAATCTCTTGCAAAACAAACGTGCATTGAGTGGTAGAGTGTGACTGTTTGAAACCGAATTGCAGATCGCTTGTTTTCAGTGCTTCACTCTGGGATGTTAAAATAATATTGTCAAGTAATTTTCCCAAAATACTACTGATTGCTATGGACCTGTAATTATCACTATTATTCAACGATTTCTTTCTATTCTTTGGTATAGGTATCAGCGTGGAATGCAACATACCCGGTGGAGCATATGCATGCGAAAGCATCGCATTAAACAACAATGAGATATGAACAAACAATTCTTGACAGGCATTCTTAATGTGATCAGAGCTGATTTCAGAATTACCATCGGTTTTGTCTGGTTTCAAATTCCGCGTTGCGGATTCGACCTGCTTAACGGTTATGACATGATCAGAAGTGCATTTGCCCGTTTTGCAGCATAATGCGGCATCGCTACATATGGATCTGTAAAGATCGTTCATTTCAAGCTCGTTATATGAAACGGAGTTATACAGCCTAGAATACTTGTCCTTAAATGTTTCGCATATATTAACCTCATCATGAGCATCATCCACAAGAGTAGGGTTGGACACACGTGCGCTAAATTTCTTACGAACTTCCTTCCAAAAATTGGGGTTATTTTTGGACGCGTTTGCAGCCGCCATTCTGTCGGCTACTAATTGGTCTTGTTTACGCATAACGTTCCGTGATTTCTTTTTGTAGTCTTTTTTAGCCTTAAGCATTATATCTTTAATTGTCCCGGTAGAAGGGCAGCCATTCTCTCGCCACAAGCTGCACCAAAAAATTGATTTATTTTTCAGGGATCGGACTTCGTCGGTCCACCCAGGCCGGCGCTTCTTTGGTTGGTTAGCCGGAATACTACAGAGAGACGATGCCACGCAAGCATGAATTATGTCATCGTGAAATTGATCAATTTTTTCAACATGCTCGCAACGACTCGGGTTCGCGCATGATAAAACTTCCGTTGGAACATCCACATTAGCCAACATTTTACGCAGAGTGTTCTTGTACAAATCAATGCCATTGCCCTTTGCGCTCGTCCAATTCCTTCTAGTATCCGATGGTAATTTGGCGATATCTACATGTAACATTCTAAAGCACAGTTTTAAGATAACCGGACTATGATCCGACATATTGTCACCATCATGAATGCATTCATAGCTTACAATTGATGACTCAAGATTCTCTGAAACCATTAAGTGATCAAGTGACGATCTGGCATGCGACATGTCACTTTCATAAGTGAAATCGACATTTGCAAGGGGTTTTATAAGGCATGGAATTAGACATTCCTGTTCACAGAAATTATTTAACGATATAGTATGCCTGGAACTATCCCGTGAAAAGTCTGTGTTAAAATCACCACCCATAATAACGAAATCAGCTTCCGTATGAGATGTAATAACCGCATTTGCTTGATCTAGAAGCTCACTATATAAGTTACTAATTGATATGCTGTTATCCTTATCACATGGCATGTAAACATTAATAATCAACATTTTAACAGGTCCGGTAGCAGTGTGACAAATAACTTCGCATGCCTGACACCTACGACTTTTTCCAAAATCAATTGGGGCAACAGAAACTTTGGTGGATGTCTTATGTAAAATTGCACAACCACCATAAGGTCTACCGACTAACAATTCCGATTCGTCCATACCACATATACCAACGATGGACACATTACCAATATTACGTTCAAATAGTGCAAACTCAGATTCAAATAACCAGTGCTCCTGTAGTAAAAGAACATCGCATTCTTCCATTAAATGACGTATGTACATAACAGTATCGTTCTTATGTCCTCGACAATTATAAGTACCGATTGTAAAGTTTTGACTAAGCATAGAGGAAAAACTAGAATATATAATACAGAGGTATGACCAGACTAATAATGTACATACAATCAAGATTATTGACGAGCACTCTTACGGTAATACTTCCGCACGCAGATGCCAGTGGGCCAGAATTCATCATTCATCAATGATTTCATATCGGAGACTTTCACCTCAACTCTAAAGCTCTCAAATTTCGCTTCACTATTGGAAACGTGCTCAATGTTTCTCACCTCTATCTCCGATTCTGCAATAAACGATTTTACGTCCTCTGCACTTGTTCCTTTTTTCAACTCGGAACACAAACACATCCCGGCTTGGCTCTGGTGCGCCTCTAATTGCTCGCGGGGTAGAAATAACTCCCTTCACGGGCTGTTTTCGTTTCCCTGGCCCTGGTCTGGGTCGGCGACGTCGAACCTCTTGAAAGCCATCGTCCGTAGGTGGTGAAGCCTCACTCATTTGCGATTGAGGCGATGGGTCCGCTGTGGATGCAGTGGCTATTGGGACCGCAGGGGCTTTTAGAGTAGTCACCACAGGTGGGTCAATGTGAGGAGTCGATGATGGGCATGTTGTGCTAACAACAGTGGCGTAAGACTTGGTCCTCTTGCAGACCGTCTCTTCTAAGTGCTTTGAAAGTACTCTAATGTTTTCCTCCAACTGCGTCACCCTCTCACAGAGGCTGATTGGGCATGCTTCGGCAGGTGTTGCTTTAGGAATCCTATGCAAACCTTGTGGACTGCTGGCAAATTTCGGAACCTTACCAGCTACATCCAGTTTTTTGAGACCTCCTATGATATCCTCCAGCACTGCGTCTACCTCAGCTCGTGTGGGAGAATCACGCCGTAGTATTAATGGCGGGAGGATATCCTCATCCCCTACACTCCATAATGCTTCTTTTGCTTGTTGGATTTCCTCCAACGAGTAGAAATCGCGACACGCCTGGTGAATCTGTAATGTAATAACGAAATGATCCCTGATTGCCTTATATGTGGCTGAACAGTCTCTTTAAATGTTATGTATGTCATGTAACATTCTTTCAAGCCTGGCTACGCCCTTTAATACTTTCGTGTATGCACCTCAATTATGCAAAACCCTGTGTTTAATTGAGGATAAAGGTACACACATACTTCACATATGCCAACCTCTTGGTTTGGTCCTGTGCGCGCACTATGTATGGGTGAGGGGGAGGGTAAGAGTGGTGGATTCTTTTTATGGTGTTGAGATTGACAGGTATAAGATAAGATAAGATAAGATAATGTATAAGCCCAATTCAGGAATTTGCTTTACAGTCTACAAATAAACACTGACGCATGGTTGCATACGAGACATTATACATAGACACAGTGCTGGCTAATTAGACATTAAAAACATGAATCGAGTATGGCACAAAACTATGTTGATATCGTTTTGTGCGGCATGAGATGGCTCTCAGCCTCTTGTTTGATCTCATGGTTGTATATGAGCTATTCAGAGGGTGATCAGCGTTAGACATTTGTATAGCAAAGGGTCAATGTGTTGCAAAAGCCTAGTACACGAATGGATCATCAGTCAAGAAGTGGTAGACATCGCAAACATTCCTCGCCTCTTATCATTGCAAAACAGCCAGATAGCTTTGAAAGAGAACTTGTCGATGCAAAGGAGTGTTTATAGGGCGGAGTAACTGTTACATTGATGTCCCTCCAGGATATGCTATTGCGAAGCGAAAGATGGTTATACCATGTCTACATATTTTGATATACAACGCAATGAGGATGTCTTACACTTCATCACGGAATTGTTTTACAATCCAATGTATCCTTATCGTTCAGGGCTGATAAAATCCCCATTGTAACGATTTGACAGAAGGCAAAATAATTGGTGAAATGGATGGTCACTCGGTCAGACTTATTGTCATCTCATGCTGATCTCGTACATGATTATTAAATAGGCAGAAGACCCACCTCTGACCTAAGAGCGACCAAATCCATTGTTGATCGCGCAGAAGTCATGATCAGGCTACCAAGTCGCATTCGTAATCCATGGGATACAGACACATCTGAGAGAAAGTTGTATAAGAACTATATATATATATATATATATATATATATATATATATATATATATATATATATATATATATATATATATATATATATATATATATATATATATATATATATATATATATATATATATATATATATATATATATATATATATATTTTCACTACATAAGCAAGTCAGTGCCATACCTTCTCTTTGTAAATAAGTATCCTGTTTGATTTTTTACAGGTTGGCGGAATGATGGTCCAATGACTTGTGGTGATGTAACATGTCTGTACACGGAAGACCACTCATTGTACAACACAAGTGAAGCTATCATCGTACGTCCCAACAGGCTTGTTGAGGAACGCATTTCGCTGGCACCCCACTTCAGGTTCCCCTGGCAGAAATGGATCGCAGTGGAGCAAGAACCTCCTCCACTCGTCTGGTTTCAACACAAGAAAGAAAATATTCGATTTGTGGGCCAAAAAGGCTTTTACAATATAACAGCTTTGCCTGTTAAAGACTCGGACGTACCGTGGATGAATCGGCCACGCAATTGGACATTGGATGAGAGTCGATATAAAATGCTTGGGAATACTTCATTTATGGGAAACAAAACTAAGCTAGTTGCATGGTTTGTCAGTCATTGCAAAACAGCCAGCGATCGTGAAACATATGTGATGCAGCTACAGAAATATATCCCAGTAGATATCTATGGCAAATGTGGTCCACTCAAATGTCAACTTCCTGATGAACCCGGGAAAGGATTTATGTTCTCTGAGAGATGTGACCAAGAGATCTTACACACACATTATAAATTCTATTTGTCATTTGAAAACAGCTTGTGTGAGGATTATATGACAGAAAAACTGACACGTATATACAGCAGGCCAATTGATATTGTCCCCATCGTTGCAGGGCATGTCAACTACTCCCAGTTGCTTCCAAATGGAAGCTACATAGATGTGCGAGATTTTAAAAGTGAAAAAGATTTGGCCGATTATCTTCTATTCTTAGACAAGAACCATTCTCGGTATAATGAATATGTCCGCCGGAAAAGGGCTTCAATTCCTGTTCGAGTTCCAGATTACTTTTGCCATCTCTGTCAATACTTACACGCTCACAGAAACGAGACACAAATAGTGGACGATATTGTAGAGCTGTATGGCTTGACACGTAGGTGCATCACTCCCAGGCGCTTTTTCGAGCAGCATTCTTCCAACTCGTCCAGTTACAGGAAATACTTTCACACTGCATGGGGTTAAGTGTTGGTTAACGCATGGTCACGTGGGTCATATGGGGAAAGAACACGAGGACGCGGAGCGTCCGAGGGTCTTCCCCCATATCATCCGCGTGACGATGTGATAACATACTTATCGCAATGGCACCTACACGCGATTATCACAATTAGCTAATAATGACAATTAGCGTGAACCTATGTTATGTAAGGTATCCGCCTTGGACCTGTTAATTTGAGAGGTATTCCCTTAATCCCCCACTCGGCCTCAGCTGCCTGTGATGATGGTTTCAACTAAAGGAGATCTCGGAGATTTTTCTTTTTTCGATGCCAGTTATTTTGAGATCGGATTTTAGTGTTCCTGATGGACGAAGATCGCGTGTCGATATATCACCAAGCAGCAACCAGATTTGAGAAGGTCCCTCACAGAGCACCACTGCTCTAACATGGCAACATTATGGAGGGTCTTTATATCACGCACACCTTGCAAGTCTTTAAACGAAGGTTTTCTCAAGAGTCATTGTCTTGTCAGCCGCTAATCTGGTTGCGTACCGCTCATACGGAAGTCACGGTATTATCCCATCTCCCCGGGATCAGGCTGAGGCGTGTAATTCTAAGCTGATTATCGCGTGTAGGTGCCATCACGATAAGTATATTATCGCATGGTCACGCGGATGATATCACCCGCGTGACCATGTAATAACCAACACATAAACAATTAAGCACTGATATATTTGTTTGCACTTAATTTCCATGGACTAATCACGAAAATTACCGCCCCCAGTCAGTTTCTCACTGCCAGTTAAGCTGTAACCAAATTAACTGATGAGTCAGTTATATTTTATCGTCAGCGACGGCCACACTCAAATCGTTAATGAGGCTTTCTTTCTTGTATCATTTGATGAAATATCTTTCTATTTTCATCTATGTTTGGTCAGGTTGTAAATAAATCTTCTAAATGCTCTTAGCTTTGATGATAATAAAATAGATTTGTGTTTATAAACTCGGATTTTGTAGTTATTTGCTTTGATTGACGGAATTGTGATTTAGGGTTTAATGATGGCCGCTCACAAAAAACCTCTCTGCCAATTTCTTTCTAGAAAAAACAAGTAATGTAATGGTCGTTCGGACTTGATAGTCTGCGAAGTCACTAATGCCATCAGACATTTGGACGAGGCAGTATACTTCACAGAATTACGTCCTTCGGGTAAGTGGATCTGAATTAAAATATCCTTGAAACTCAGTCAATCAATCATTCATTTGCGCCGGATCACTTCGATCCATCCACAGCGCAACTTTATTCTGAACAATTCCAGTAGGTAAATAAACCATGCAGGTTGATATTGAACAGCATGCCTTTGCTAGCATAGCAATAAAACGATACACTCAATACTCTCAAATCTGTACTTCTCAAATCTTAATAGAACGTTATGAATGCTATATAATTAGGGTTGGGACAATAATGCATTCTGCAGGGGTATTTCTTAGCAAAATAGACCGAAAAAAACAAAAATCGATTTTCTACGATGGCCGCCAAAATGACACGGAACATGTGAAAATAACGATTTTTTAGCTGTCATCTCAAATAAAGGCTTGTTATCGTGCTGAATATGGGTCAATAATGGGATTTCCAATCGAATATATATGGTAGGTTGTCACTCGAGACATTTTCTTCAGTAGCAGTACCTGATATCCAATATGGCGGCCGAAATCCAAGATGGCGATATTCAGTTGTACCATCCATTATTATTATTAATTTGAAATTGATACAAATCAAAATAAAGTCTCACACTCCAGCGCAGTGGCTCAGGCCTAAAAAAAATGTAACTGATTTTTTTATTGGCACTTAAAAAAATGTGGTGATCTGCTACATTTTCCAACTTGTTGCAGTGCTTATAGCATAGCGTATCCCATAAGGCACTGCGGGGGAGTGTGAATAAAGTCTGTCTAGTTGACCGGATATGGCATTCTGACGTCACAATAGAATGTGTCATAATCGCATCAAACCGTAAAACGTAAGTCGTTATTTATGTACACCAGTTGTAACTAGCCCAACAGACCAAGAGTCGATCAGGTACTCCAAGAGGAAGCTCCACTTGGTTCATAAGAGCTAGTTATAACCAGTTGACATAAAGGAATAACTTATTAGTGACAGGTTCTGTTCTGAAATTTCATTGACATCGTGATTCGTTCATACTGTGGAATTCCGCAGCTCCGATGTGAGGTAAGAACTATTTGGAGAAATTTACAAGGAAGAACCAGATTATGACAGAGGCGGTAAATTACCGAATGGAAAGTATTTGTTGGGTAGAATGATTTCATTGTGTAAAGCGCCTACCAAAGGAAATCAATTGGTCAGCAAAGATGGAGCTAGCACGATCGTGGCTTGTGAGGTACGGAATGACTGGAGTAGTAAAAATGTGATTTCCGCTCAGTGAACGTTCCGTAGCGAAACGTATTCGGGAGAATTACGATTTCTTGCTCAATATATATGCGTAAAAGCGAGAAAGAAGATAACAGGTATGATAAATGACAATATAAAGCTTCCGACTTGAATGAAAGAATGACTATCCAAGCGTTCGATATCAGGGCCACTGACGCTTTGTACGAAAAACAACTAGAGGCGCAACACGGTGTGAGAATGACCAAAGACGACAACTCCTTTTACGATGATAACTGCCACGGAGTATACATCGCGCGATGCAATGAGACGGTTTCTCGGAACTGGCTGAAGCAGAAGAAGAGACTGGAATCACGTCGCGTATCACAGTCACAGTCGCGGGAACTTATTGCTCATGAAAATGAGACACAAATGGACATCAACATGCGTGAAATAGAAGCCACTGCACAATCTATTTCTGACACGGAAACTAGTGATCCTGCTTATATAGCTAGTGATACGGACTGTAACATCACGTCATCTTCCCGCACTCTGAAAAATGCAGCAGCTGACTCCGATTTTTCGAATGTCAAGATCAGAACAGGGTACAAGACGTTGAATGAGCCATTAATTCCTTGTCTGGTACAATGTCTCTCAAAGTACAAAGTCACGACAAAAGACTTACTAGGCATCTGTGTCGAGTTCGCGAACGCAGTATTCCTGCAGAATTGGAAGTTATGTGACTACGATGAGAGATTAGGTGACGAAGATGATTTCAAAGATCCAGCGTCGGATATACCAAAGCGACGAAGAAGATGTGACGATCGCACATATGTAATGCCTAGTGGAAAATCAGTTCGAAACTAGTTGGAGGATGCTTCATACCTGAACTTGGAGATGGTTGGGAGACATCTTGCTGAAGGATCAGAGAACACAATAACTGTCGGTTTAGATGACACCACGAAGGCGGCAGGGCATAGAGTTTTAAGCATTAAAACGGACCATATTACCATAGCTGGACCCACATCAGAAAAGAAGACGTTCACTACTGGTTACGCAAAAAAACCCATCACACGCAGGAGAGGATGCCGCAAAGACGTACGAGTTCAAACTGAATAGTTTAGCAATTCTTGCCGATTGTTCCACTGAAGAGAAAAAGGAACATATTGACTTTTGGATCACAGACCGGCTGCTCAACCATGCTACGGCATCTGAACATTGACGAGAATAAAGTACTAAAATGTTGTGCCCATTTGATCCTGGGTGTAGATAACGGCATAGAAAAGGTGCTAAAAGAAACTGAACAAAAAATGGGAATTGAGAATCTGATCGACTGTTCGGGTATTCTCCGCTCAGCGTCATCCAGTATCCTGACCATGGGTTGATCGCTGTGACGAAGTGATTATCTCCGAGCCACGCGACATACTCGGTGTCGCTGTACAATGAATTTATGAACTGGTTAGAAACCAATGGCCACGAGTGTAACGGTTTCGGGGGGTTCATTTACAATCGCTTCGGCATTGCAGAGCTTGCAAAGTTATATATTGATAAAAAAGATCAGATAAAAGATTTTTTTGAATTGATAGCTCATATTAGCCGTGTCAACGTTTATTACGAACTATAGTTTCAGTGTGCCTGTGAAGTATATTCCCTGATTGGTGATATCATGATATTTCCTAAGATGGATCTATTCGGCATTGATGGGCGCACGTGCGGGTCCGATCACAGTTGGTCTAATGTTCGTTCGTTCTTCGCTGAGAAGCTGAAATATGACAATCCTCGTTTCTTACGGTTCAGAGTGCAGTAATAAGTTGGTTTCTCCAGGCATGTTTAATAACTATAGTAGATAACTCAGATCATACCAGAAGAGGATCCAGTGACAGCCTAGTGATAGTGATTCTTGCCACGATATGCTTGTCGGGCTTCTCGGTCTATTTGAGATCCCTGTAACATTTGGTCCGCCATCTTAGATTCAGACCGCCTTATCGAAATTGGCTGGTCAGAGTCCATGATAAGTGAAAAATCATGATTTATATCGAAAGAGCATCAGTGAAAACCTATAAAAAGATATATAACACGATATATATTTCTCAATACTTAGCATTATTTGATAATTATTCGGTGAGCTGTCGCCATCTTGGATTTTGGCCGCCATCTTAAAATTAGAGTCCTCCGAACCGACGAAATGTATCTTACGACGGCTAACTATTTTAATATAATATAACTTTATTCATTGATATATATTCATGGGTAATATTTGCTCTCGAGTGGGCATAAGAGGTAAAAAGTATGATTTTTTGTGCTTTTTGGGCCATTTTGGCGGTCATTTTGGAAATGTGCCCCATTCTGACCGAAAAATCTATCAGACACCAACATTTTTTCCATTTTCGTTTTTTTCGGTCAATTTCGCCTAAGGAACACCCCTGCAGAATTTTTTATTCATATTGTCCCAACCCTACTATAATGCCAACACAGGGTATGTTACGCTCCCGGGGGGGGGGGGGCACTTGGCCTTATTCTGGATAGGGGTGTGCCGCGGGACCTCGAAAACCCGTACCCGTCATACAAGGTCAAAATGGCCAAAAGCATACCCCGTCGTACAAGGTATTATGCGAATGTATAACCCCTCGTACAGATTGAAGCTCAAAAACATACCCCGTCGTACAAGTATGAGGCCAAAAAACCCGTCGTACAAGTCAAGAGGCCGAAAAAACATACCCCGTCGCGCGGCACATATGTACTACCTCTATACCATTAAGTGCCCCCCCGGGGTTACGCTATGATTGATCTCTAATGACTCGTAGCAAAAAGCTTTTCGCTATGCTAAGAGGGTTTACTCCGTCTAGCTATGCGATGAGTATGTAAATGAATTTCTCTTAGTGCAGCTGTTTATTGATATCAACACCGATAGCCTGCGGAGCCATCAAAACACCCCCGGATCCTTAGAGGGGCACGAGAAACAGAGAGAGCGTATTCAGGGCAGAAAGAGGCACCAAGTGAAAAATCATCCGAACTATATAGGAGATGTGTGCATCCTCCTTCCGCTATTACTATATCAAGAAACTGACGACAAATCCCTTAAGCTGGCAGTCGGCAGGTGAGGGAACCCATCGATCTGGCAGTGGTGCTCCAGGTGGCTTGGCAGCAAAAAAATGTCTGACTGCAGTAAATCATCTCTATTTGTACACGAAAATTGGTCTTTCACGTGATTCACTAATCGATCATAGTTTCATGTCACAACTTTTTAAGATTACAGAGACACGCTTCACCCTCAAGATCAAACATCTTAGTTTCACAGCAAAATTGTATGCCCATATGTCTTGATATGATTCCGCACTAACTTAAGTCATTATTAACTCAAAAATAAATTATAGTGTCAGGGGAATGAAAATATAACGTGTCGATGTCACCTGAAGTTTGCTAGGGACCTGAATAGCAATTTAACCCCATGCAGTGTGAATGTAATTCCTGTAACTGGACGAGTTGGAAGAATGCTGCTCGAAAAAGCGCCTGGGAGTGATGCACCTACGTGTCAAGCCATACAGCTCTACAAAATCGTCTACTATTTCTGTCTTGTTTCTGTGGGTGTGTAAATATTGACATAGATGGCAAAAGTAATCTGGCACGGGAACAGGAATTGAAGCCCTTTTTCTGCGGACGTATTCATTATACCTAGATGGAGTCTTGTCTAAGAATATAAGATAATCGGCCAATTCTTTTTCACTTTTGAAATCTCGCACATCTATGTAGCTTCCATTTGGAAGCAACTGGGAGTAGTTGACATGCCCTGCAACGATGGGGACAATATCAATTGGCCTGCTGTATATACGTGTCAGTTTTTCTGTCATATAATCCTCACACAAGCTGTTTTCAAATGACAAATAGAATTTATAATGTGTGTGTAAGATCTCTTGGTCACATCTCTCAGAGAACATAAATCCTTTCCCGGGTTCATCAGGAAGTTGACATTTGAGTGGACCACATTTGCCATAGATATCTACTGGGATATATTTCTGTAGCTGCTTCACATATGTTTCACGATCGCTGGCTGTTTTGCAATGACTGACAAACCATGCAACTAGCTTAGTTTTGTTTCCCATAAATGAAGTATTCCCAAGCTGTTTATATCGACTCTCATCCAATGTCCAATTGCGTGGCCGATTCATCCACGGTACGTCCGAGTCTTTAACAGGCAAAGCTGTTATATTGTAAAAGCCTTTTTGGCCCACAAATCGAATATTTTCTTTCTTGTGTTGAAACCAGACGAGTGGAGGAGGTTCTTGCTCCACTGCGATCCATTTCTGCCAGGGGAACCTGAAGTGGGGTGCTAGCGAAATGCGTTCCTCAACAAGCCTGTTGGGACGTACGATGATAGCTTCACTTGTGTTGTACAATGAGTGGTCTTCCGTGTACAGACATGTTACACTACCACAAGTCATTGGACCATCATTCCGCCAACCTGTATAATTTCAAACAGCAAACAAACTTAAATAGATTGTATTTAACTCCAGATTGTATTTAACTCCATTGCATTAGTAGGCCTAGACAATAATATGCATGAATTAAGCAATGGTTGCATGCATACTATCCTGAATAAATTCAGGATTGTATGCATCCTTCCCTGAATTTGAAAATATAGATTGTGGCGGAAACTCCACAACCGCTCTTTGTGAGGTAGTCAAACTTCTTATACCGACTTCTTATATCACACTATCATTGTTATATTCCTACGTCATGTCATCAATACGGTTTTACGCCGTATATCTCCATAACACCAACCGTTAATGTTGCATACCAGTGCACAAGTTTTGCGTTAATTATAATAATTTTGTATACTCAACCACATATGACTTGTTCATTGCCTCTCTCACAAAAACAATATTGCCGTGCATCCTTTCCTGAATATGTTGACAATAACATGCATCCTATTGTGAATGAGGTATTGTTTGCATGCATCCTATTGTGAATGAATTAATAGATGCATGCATCCTCTTCTGAATGAATTAAGGTTGGCATGTATCCTTTCCTGAATACATTCATGATTTCATGAATCTTCTTCTGCATAAATTGATGAATGCATGCATTCTATTCTGCATAAATCCTATGCTGTTTTAATAATTAAGTGCATGCATCCCTCTCTTGAATAAATTAATGAATATATGCATCCTGTACTGAATACATCAATAAGTACATTAATCCTATAATGCCTTAATTAATGACTGGCTACATCCTATACTGCGTGAATTATTGATTGAATGCATCGTACCCTGCACAAAATACTGAGTACGCGCAATCACTATGCATGAACTAATTATTGCATCAGTAAAGAATTAATACAGAGATGGGCATAGGCTCAGTCTGCCTGATTCGCCTCTACGTCTTGTACATGTCAGTTATTGTCGGTGTTGTACATGTGTTTGCTTTGTTTCGTTGAGTAAAGTGGAATGTGTGGATGTGTTTGTGAATTAATTTCATACATAACGAGGAACATTCGCATTGATGACATTTAACACGTAGCTCATGACGCACGCTCGTTGTATGGAATGACTTTGTGGGGTTGGGGTTGTTTGGAAAGGGACGTTCCCCTATTAGCGTCAAAACAATTGTTGAAAAACAGTTCACAATAGTTCTTATCTATTAAAACGGCACACTTTCATGGCGCCAAAAAAGTACCCCCTCCCCCCCCCCCTTCAACTCCCTCAACTCCCATCTACCCACACTAAAAGCAAGCCAAGTAAACGGTGTGCGTTTGCGCCTCTTCGTCAGTCTGACAGCCCAGCTCGTGACACGTGTCGCGACTGAGGAGACACGGTGTGGGTTCAACCCAGCGCCTTATCGATTTTGATAATATTGCGTATATTCTGTGGCTCAAAAATTTGCAAATAAAGAAGTAGCATACGTTTTTATAGATGCTAAAAACCTATATAGAACAAATCTATTGCAATGAAGATCAGCGTCAGCGATTTGACGTGGTACTTTGTAGCCCTATAGGAGGTCCCATCAGCGATGCGATTCAAGATAAGTGTTAATTATCGCATAGTCACGTGGATGATACGGGGAAACACGCTTGGACACGTCCCCACTACGTTTACCGAGATATCTTCTTCCAGATCAAACAGCATTGCAACCGAGGAAAGAAAAGAAAGAGCCAACGTCGAATTTGTGTCGACCAATACCAGGATGGATTTGAATTCATCGGCCATCAACGTACCAGGAAAATAATGCAAATAGAAACAAAATAATAATTATGAAGTTGTGTTTGTCCATACATACAGTGATAACATGGATGTATCATATAACTTACTTGAAGCAGCAGTTTTTTTCGTCCACCCAAGAATTGTTATATCTGGACCAATGTGGAATTCAGTATGTTGCATAACTCGCGGCGGTGGTATTGCGTTCCTTACGTCATAGCCGTAAGTCAGAAACAGTACCAATGATGACAACAATAAATTCACGAGCAAGAAAAGTATCCTTTTTGTATTCGACACAGCCATTTGATTCTCTTGGATATCATTGAAATCGTATATAACTATATGATACTAAAGTTGGCTCACAGTTCTTATTAAGCGAATTTAAAAGTGTGAAGTGCTGGGCTGGTTGGTCCCTCGAAAAATAATCATTCAGTGGTCAGTTTATCTTAGGTGGGCGGTATGAGTCACGTGGAGTAAGATTATTTGATAATTGGCTGTATTTGGCCCAGTACCACTGCTGAATCTTGCATAGTTTTATATAGTACAGCAGCGTGACGTCGTCACATACCTTGTTAACAGGGGTGTTCTGATCGCTTGCTTGTGACTTTTTATGATGGCTCCGCTTAAAAAGGATGGAATATATAAATATAATATATATATATATATATATATATATATATATATATATATATATATATATATATATATATATATATATATATATATATATATATATATATATATATATATATATATATATATATATATATATATATATATATATATATATATATATATATATATATATATATATATATATATATATGCCTGATGTAAGTCGAATATTGTACGTATCGGTCTTTAATACGGATATATCATATGAAAAAGTTTATATGTAGGTTTGTTGCACATATACATACCAGTCGTATTATACGAAATCGCAATTCCAATTTTCATCTCCTTTTATTTTGCAAAGTACCAAACTTTGTAGTGATGGACATTGTTGTGTCAAGTTGTAATGCAAGTGTCAGCCCGAGCATGTCTGGTGGCTGACTTTGATTGGTAGAGGGCATGAGAGTGAGGGTTGGGGAGGGGGGGTTCCGAGTTGGAAGGCGAAGGCGTAGGAAATGAACAGATATCCCCAACAAATCCATGTATTTCTAAGTGCACCACACAGTGCTTACGGGATAATTTCAGAAAAATTGTGGAAACGCGGTCGTACAGATACCCGTTCGCCACTCGATTGCCTTATGTTTTGGTATGAAAACTTGAGGATTATCTTCTAGAGCCGTAATGGAATAGCTATCAATGATTTAGTTCGCTTGTGAGAGCGTGATAGTTTTAACGGATACTCCTTGAAATAAACGATGGTGTCTGCATGCCTCGTGTTTGGAAAGATATGAAAGTGAAGGTAACAATAGACCATTGCCGTCGCTTTATTATGCTGTAGACTTAATTTATGTGTGTTATGTATGGAAAAAAGCGAAGTGTGTGTATGTGTGTGTGTGTCTGTCTGCGTCTGTGTGCCTGTGTGTGTCTGTGGGTCTGTGACTGTGCGTCTGTGGCTGTGTGTCTGTGGGTCTGTGACTGTGCGTCTGTGACTGTGTGCCTGTGACTGTGTATATGTGTGTCTGTGTGTGTCTGTGTGTCTACGTGTTTGTGCCCTGTGCCTGTGACTATGTGTATGTGTGTTGGTGACTGTGTGTCTGTGTGACTGTGTGTGTCTGTGTGTTTGCGACTGTGTGTCTTTGTGACTGTGTGTGTGTGTCTGTGACTGTGTGACAGTGTGTCTGTGTGTTTGTGTGACTGTGTGTTTTTGTGACTGTGGGTGTGTGTCTGTGTGTCTGTGTGACGGTGTGTCTGTGTCAGTATCTGTGATTGTGTGTCTGAGGCTGTTTGTCTGTGACTGTGTGTCTGTTTAACTGTGTGTCTGTGCGTCTGTGTGATTGTGTGACTGTGTGTGTGATTGTGATTGTATGCCTGTGTGTCTGTGACTGTGTGTCTGTGACTGTGTGTATGTTTGACTGTGTGTCTGTGTGTCTTTGTGACTGTGTGTGTGTGACTGTGTGACTGTGTGTCTGTGTCAGTATCTGTGATTGTGTGTCTGAGGCAGTGTGTCTGAGGTTGTGTGTCTGAGGCTGTGTGTCTGCGACTGTATGTCTGTTTGAGTGTGTGTCTGTGACTGTGACTGTGTGTCTGTGACTGTGTGTCTGTGTGTCTGTGACTGTGTGTGACTGTGTGTGACTGTGTGTCTGTGACTGTGTCTGTGTGTCTGTGACTGTCTGTGACTGTGTGTCTGTATGTCTGTGTGACTGTGTCTGTGAGGCTGTGGGTCTGTGACAGTGCGTCTGTGACTGTGTGTCTGTGTGCCTGTGACTGTGTATATGTGTGTCTGTGTGACTATGTGTCTGCGTGTCTGCGTGTTTGTGTGCCTGTGACTATGTGTATGTGTATCGGTGACTGTGTGTCTGTGTGTCTGTGACTGTCCCTGTGACTGTGTGTCTGTGACTGTGTGTCTGTGTGTCTATGACTGTCTGTGACTGTGTGACTGTGTGACTGTGTGTCTGTGTGTCTGTGACTGTCTGTGACTGTGTGTCTGTATGTCTGTGTGCGTGTGTGATTGCGCCTGTGACTGTGTTTGTGTGACTGTGTCTGTGTGACTGTGTCTGTGAGACTGTGTGACTGTGTGTCTGTGGCTGTCGGAGCAGCTTTGTCGTGATGACGAACATTTTTCTGTTTTGCTAAGTTTTTGTATTTGTAATAATCAAAAAGAAAAACGAACTAACGATTTATACTCTAATTAGGGCTGATGCTGCTTTCATTTGGTGCCTCATCGAGTTCGACGAGAAAGGTTCACTACCGATGGAGTTTTCTCATTTTATTAGTTAATCAGATAAGAGCAGCAATCATTAAGGATCTGCTTCGGGTGAGAGTCAGATTACAACGTCACTGCCATCGACGAAATCATTTTAAGTAGGTTGCTTGAACAACTAAAATAGTCATAACTTAGTCGTACTCCACTGCCTTAGTGTGTGTGGGTAGAAGTACTCGTTGATGTTTTTGCTATGCATTCTCTCGGTGAATCTTATTGGTCAATTCTCAGGATAGCGATAGTTCTGTTGTTGGGATCGAGTAGGCATATAATTTCATTGAGTAGCTTTTCGTTTGAAAAATTTCACTGCGCCTTATTTGTTGAATATAGCTTTGTCGTGTTTCAATGTTCGATCCTCGCGGAGTGATTCGTCTCATAGGTCGGTCAACACGACGGGACTCACTCTCCATGGCAGACATGTTTGACGCTACGCTAACATAACGTGCTACGCTAACATAACCAGCGTAGATAACATAGCCTGCGTAGAAGCCGGTGCGTCAGGAGATCGGACGGGACTGCCTTGCTTTGCAGCTCTCTTTAATTTCGCGTCTCAGCGAGAAACCGGCGAGGAACACGCAACAAGATTAACGTTGATAAAGCAAACCTATTTAAGAAAATCTCTGCTGTAATCCTTGTTAGGCGTGCTTTATATCAAGCGCCTCAATACCCAATTGCTTTTGTTAGTGGGACAGTTTCAAATCGGAAAAAAAAGCGGGATGATATTGAGACACAGCTAGCCGCGCGTTTACTGCGAGCTCTAGTGTAACCAATTACTAACTGATATTTCCATTTTAAATCCATTGATTACCCCCATACCCCAATGTAATGCCACCGCCAGCATATACAGCCGCGAGCAGTCAACCTGCCCGCATGCAGGGGACATCAGGCGGGTCGGTGTGAGGTACGGTCAATCTTTGCTAGCTGGCCCTATGTAAGAGGCACGCGCATCGTGACCAACGCACACTCACTCTATTGACAAGGACCTTTGAGACGTGGATATTTTCGTATTTCTAGCTCAAAATGTCGACAAAAGCTGATCTCAACATTCAACTGGAAGTGTTGGAATCTGAAACACGAACGGTAATTAAGTATAATTATTTAATGCGATATAACACCTCTGCGATATATTATCTAGAGCAAATGATATGTGAAAAAGTATATGGATTTCATATTCATCTATAGTCTCAATAATTCGATTTTCGATAACTTGAAGTAATGTCAAAGCCCCATGTTGAGAAGCAACAACAAAACAGCCAATCACCCTAACTCCTTCCAAATATCTGTTTGGAAAAATATTCCTGCAGCTCGGATTGCCCTCACTGTCGAACATGCCCTCATATTAATCTCATTATATCATATTCACATGCTTAATGTTATATTTGAAAGGACAACTTTCCGCCTCTGAAGAATGATCTCATTCTGAGAGCAGCCAGAGGTGAAAGAACTGAGAGGGTACCTGTTTGGATCATGAGGCAGGCGGGCAGGTATCTACCAGGTGACTACCATTTTGATTTACATTCTATAACATTGCTCTCATTGTGATATTTTCAGAGAGAGATCAATTAAAAGTGTGAGAATATAGCCTATAGCGCTGTCATAATCAGAAGTTTGATGGGGGTGCTTTTATTGGTATGGTGGTTTGCGTTTGTTGAAGCGGATATTTTATCACACATTTATATCATAACGTTAATATGCTTCCAATTCGAATGTTCAACTCAATTGACAGAAACCTGATGAAATGTTATGTCCACACATCAGAATACCTGGAAGTGCGGAAACATTACGGATTCATTGAGAAATGCCGAACGCCTGCCTTGGCGTGCGAACTCACCCTACAGGTGCTAAAGATCATTTAACACCTGCAAAATTTAGTCATGAAGCCATGCGTCGCAATAGTCTCTCGACTGATGATATCTTATCGACATCGTCCATCAGTAATATCGTGGCACGATACTCAGTTGCATGTGAAAAACATTTATTGTTAGATTTATAATCGTCGTTTTTTATGTTTTCAGCCTTTAAGGCGGTTCGATTTTGATGCAGCGATCATATTTTCGGATATTCTGGTAGTACCAGAAGCTCTTGGCCTGAAACTCAAGGAAACACCGAATGTAGGCATTTCAGTCTTTAATATGTGCAAAGAATGTGTTTTTAAAAATATCTAATTATTCAACCATCACATAATTATTACAGCAGAGGCAGTCATCCACGCGGAATGCCAATATGAATACGTTCTGCTATACAGCATTAATACCTTAAAGTTGAGCGTAACGAAGACTTTAATATAGCTTGGCTCATTTTCAGGGCCCTAAATATGAGAAGAATTTGGAGAATGTCGAAGATCTGAGCATGCTAAACTCGACCGTAGACGTGGACGAGGCGCTTGGCTTCGTGTTCAAGGCGGTCACCCTCACGAGACATAGAATGCAGGGCAAGTGTGTGCTCTACGGATTTGCTGGCGCACCGGTAAATAAACGCCCCGTTATCAAAAAAATTAATTGCATATCGTGGCGTTCTTCGTTTACAGTGTTGAGCGTATCAATTGCTGTCTTATGTTTTTAAAGAGCACTGTCGAATTATGTGGATAGACATATCATTTTATCCTCACAAACGAGCGGTGTAATTAATGTTTACCCTAATTGCTATGTGTTAGTGGACGTTGATGGCCTACATGATTGAGGGTGGTAATTCGCATGCGTTCATGAAGCCAAAACGATGGTTGTACGCTCATCCGGAAGCCAGTCACAGACTGCTGCAGATGCTCACGGATGTCATCGTCAAGTACCTCATAGGTCAAGCAAAGGCGGGCGCTCAGGTAAATGTGACCTTCAGGTCATGCAAATGGCACAATCAAAGTTATGATAAAATAAGGCAAACCGTATCATACTGATTTTTAATTTTGAAGATATAACATGTAGATTAATGCAGTCTTTTTTATTCAGATTCTTCAAGTGTTCGAGTCCAACGGTGGTATTCTGGGAGCCGAGCACTTCACCAAGTTTGCTTTGCCTTACTTGACCCAGATAGTGACCAGGGTTAAACAGGGACTCAGAGATATCGGAATGGCACCAGTCCCCATGGTAACGCTCTTAGTTGTCATGTTGCAATAATTTGTGCAATTACGAATTCTTTATTCACAACTCTATGATAGTTCATAGCCTTCATAACGTTTTCTCGTGTTGTTGACAGGTTGTATTTGCTAAAGGCAGTCATTATGCGACAGAACAACTCTCCAATAGCGGCTATGATGTGGTCGGTTTAGACTGGACAATTGACCCACTTGTAGCTAGGTGTGTTATGAGATTCGTAACAACAACTATATTTACATATAAAGATAAACAATTTACATTTTTTATAGTTGTTTCTCTATGCTGAACCATTGAGATATCGGTCAACAATTTATCGTTTCATTGTCACAGACAGGAAGCAGGAGATAAAGTTTCTTTACAGGGCAATATCGATCCCTGCATCGTGTACGCTCCAAAGGTATGGGAGAATTCCTCCTTCAACTCGAATATAAACAAATTCAATACATAAATCCCGTACCGAAAATTTTATAAATGTCGATTGTGACCTGGTAATTATGTTTCAGGAGGAGATAAGAGAAAAGACGCGTCAGATGTTGACGAAGTTTGGCACGCAGAAATACATCGCCAATTTTGGTCATGGTATCTACAAGGATTCAGATCCGGAAAGCGTGCGGGAATTCGTGAACGCCGTCCATGATATTTCGGAAGAAATGAACGCCAGTACTTGATCGCGTTAACTCATGTTAGAGCTGATCAATATCCGTTATTTTTTGTTATGCATTATATAGCTTATGTAATTAATAAATATGACATCGTTCCTGCCATTCTCTCCAAGTTGTTTTTGGTTCCGTCAAAATAATATTTTTGAACTTATTCAAATATGACGCGCTAACCTTTGAAGATGGATTTATGGTATTGCTTAAGTTTTGGTTTTAGCGTATTTTGTATATTTGCTAAGAGAATATTGAGCTACATTTAAATCTATCTATTTGTTATATATATAAAACCCTAAAAAGAACAACGCATCACTGTCCTAACTAATTAATCATTACTCACTGTTTATTTAACTTAAAATTGCATGACACATCATGCTTCCAAGTTAGATTTCGCGTTCATGACTAATTAAATATAATTCGTTATCTAGAGCCCATATCCACGTCGCGTAAGATATCAGTAAGTTTCGCTGATTACCACACGGGTGTGGATATATCAAGTCGGAATGTATTGGCAGTGGCGAAGAGCACAGTACAAAACACAAAATGGTAGACTTCCGAGTTCTCTGGCGCTGCGACGGACATGCCCGTGATTAAACGCGAAATACTAATCGTTTGAAAGTCGATCAACTAGGGCGGAATGCTCAGCTGTCGAAAAGGTTCCAATGAGCATCGGAAACACCAATCGCGATGTATGATGTCTCTGGTGATAGACAGATTTCGCGTGGGAATGAGGGAAGGGTGAGGCAGAAGCGCCGGTCATTTGCATACCTTGTAGTACATCAAGATAGAGACTCGGAAGCGGCTCGGCGCTCGGAAGCTTGGCATCGGGAACCGAGCGACTGTCGTACAATATGATCGCCATATACGGGTTGGCACGACAGCGTAGCGTAATTGAGCGATGGACTGTGAGAAATCAATGAGGTAGACCGTGTTAAACATTCATGACGCCTCCCTTCAGGCGGTTGGTCTCCTCGCTAAGCGTGACTCAGGCCGCTTGTTATAGCCCTCACTGCACACGATTTCTGGCGACGACGAGAAAAATATGAGCTATGTTGCGAAACCCTCACACACGATTCATCATAAAAGGCGAGCGTAGCTATAAGGCATCACACGGCCAGCAACTCCCCCGGCCGGGACCCTACACATTACGCGATTCTGGGGAATCTCTGTTCATCGGATCTCAAATGTAATTCCTACGATCGCTAATTAATGGTATTATTTATTAAAGCAACCAACTGTGATGTTCAATAAAAATGTATTTTTTTCCATTCAGTCTGCGATACCTTTCACCAATTATTTCATGACCCCCCCATGTGGTAAGATAACTTCGATACATGTTCGCTAACAGGAGTTTCCTGAGTCACAAATATCTTGAGGGTCTTTTTCTTATTGCACATTTCAGGAGCAAGGGAATGATTTCAGCGATCATTTCACATATATTCCTATCTAAACTCTATGAAACCTCACTTCCCGAAACAGCGCATAAGGGAATATTTACGAGTTCACCTTTAAAGAGCGCGCGAGTCGTGGGCGATGTTTCCTCAGCTAGCGTCACGCCTGACCGAGTAGAGACTCTGTTCGTGACACGCCGTTCAACGTCACTGTAACCGATCAACACCTATATCAGACTACCCGGCTGAAACACCGCTGGAAATTCATAAAATCAACAGCTAACAGTTGTTTCATTGCCTGATCAAATGACTGACTGATTATTGAGGCAGACTTCCCCGGCTACCTATGATCCTCATTGTTATAGCTGGACGTCGTAGGGACGAGATAACAGACGTAATTTAGACGTCGTGTTTAACTATGAGTTGGTTGATATTCACTGGAGAATTCTAGATAGCGGTATGGCATCTTCAGTCGCCTTGTGGATATGTTTAGTGTATGTGATTGCAAATGGCATCAGCAATGGGAAGGCAACATTAGGTAAGTAGTCTGAAGTTCTGTAACAGAATTTATGAATGTCTGTCTCTGAGTATTTGTATATGTTTTATTCTTCTGGTGTTTGTACGTGCCACAAACGCTTGGGCTAGGCTATTATGACCATCAGGCTCGAAGGCAGTAGCGTTTGATAGAAGTACATAATACTACTGCATGCGATCTTGATGGTAGGATTATAGTAGCCAGATCAAAGCGCCTGTAGCGCGTACCGTTTTGTTTCCTCATATGTCGAAAGGAAAGTGTCAGTATATGTTTTCAAAAAGACATTTTCACTGCTCCATGACTTACTGCCGATAAGTCTGTGTATTTATCGATGTATTCACCACTTGTATCGATAAGATCTGGAGAATGGTTTCTCCACAGAATGCCAGGAAGAAGCTGACATTGTCTTCATGATCGATAGTTCTCTTAGCATCAGAGAGAACAGCGTACTGAATGGAGAACCCGATAATTGGGTGCTCATGACAGACTTCATCGCCAATGTAGTCGAAGGCTTGCCTGTTGAGAATGGAACAGTACGCATCGGTGTCCTAGTCTTCTCAACAACAGTCAACGTCGAAGATATCATATACTTGGATAATAATCTATCAAAAGATGAGTTAGTCGACAATATAGAGCGCTGAATTATATGGGTGGAAATACCAATACATCCGGGGCGTTGAGAGAAATGGCAGCGGGATTGTTTAACGGAACAAAGGGTGATCGAGCCGGAGTGAGGAATATCGGGGTCTTGGCAACCGATGGCCTGTCCAATGTCGACGATCATCTCACCATACCTGAGGCTCGCCAAGCGAAAGCGAATGGGATCAGACTTTTCACACTGGGTATTTCTCGCTTCGCTGATACCAATGAATTGCAGGAGATATCGTCCGATCCTGTGGCTTTCTATTACTTGGTGTCGGAGGGTTTTCAGCATCTGACCCTGCTGCAGGACCAGCTCCTGGGCGGACTCTGTCGAGCCAAACCACCACCGGCCACGCGTAAGATATTTACGCACTTCGGCATACATTTATACATGCATATGACACATAATTGTAACGCATTCATCCATCAATTCGTTTCAACCATCTATCTTATTTTCCATATTTTCAATATCTTCGGCCTTTGGGTTCTGTAATTAATTACTAGAATCCCTGTAGCCTTCCCGTATATATGTGAGTTAGCATTTGTTTGTATTCATTTGACTTTGAACATTACCTCATATGTACAGCGTGCGCGGATACGCGCGGAGATATTGCGTTCATTCTGGACGACTCTGGTAGCATCCAGGACAATAACCCAGAAAATACGACCGGTAACTACAACTGGGACCTGCTCAAATTGTTCCTTGTGTCCGTCGTCGAAACAATGGACATTGGTTTCGACAGCACTCGAGTCGCTGTTATCCGATTCGATCGCGACGTTCACGTCATCTTCCATCTGAACAAATACAACACATCGGCAGATATCATCGAACAGCTGATGGACCTCAGTTACCGAGGAGGTTACACGAATACCTCGGGAGCTTTAAGAACTCTTCGCACAGAAGTGTTCCAGGCTGAAAATGGCGACCGACCGGATGTGCGTAATGTCGGCATAATGATAACGGATGGGAAGTCTACGGTCGACGTGAACAACACGTTACCAGAAGCTGCCCTTGTTAAGGAAGCTGGTATCAGGATGTACGCTATTGGTCTGACGAACTCCATCAGCGAAGAAGAATTGACAGCCATTGCATCATATCCCACGAATGAGCATTACTTTAACAGAACCAAGATTTCTCACGTCGCTACGCTGGTCAGTCGCCTGGTATGGGGCGTCTGTCATGACCCCTGTGTGGGTCAAGGTCAAGGTAAGATGAGCATTACTAATTTCAGTCCCCCTGACATTAAACATGACTTGTAATTAAAGCGATGGAGGCTATTGCAATTTATTTCTTCCATAGTTTTATTTTGTTCTTGCTCCACTAGAAACTGAAATTGACGGATGGGGCACAGCGTGTCAACGTAACCCGGAAAGTAGTATGTAATCGTTTTCTTCATAACCATGAAATATGCAATCATAAGTATGTACAATAATTGCACTCAAATACTTCATCGATTAATAATTGGTGTTTGTGCGACTTGTACAATCACGCCAAAACAGAATGGGGTAAAACTATGATGACATAGAACGGAACATAATGTTATATCGAATAATCATGCATGGATAAAGTATGATTAGATAAATGAATGCATGAATGAATGGATTGATTGGTGTACGAATGAAGTGGTGGAAGTTAGATGGATGACATTATTAAGTTATCAAACCGCTGACTGGTTTGTAATTATTCGGCAGTATGTGGCCCCGGAAGCCCTCTGGAGTGGCGTGCTTTCCCGGGCCATCTTCTCGTAGGACACAACTACGCGCGTCTCACTCACGTCTCCTCGGCCGAGGACTGCCAAGCCGCATGTATTCAGGTACAACTCATATTCATGTGGCTGAAACGCATGTTTCTATCAGTCTATATGAGGAAGCTTCAATGTTGAACAAATAGAAAAACATTGTTTTTAACCGAATTGCAATTGCTGTAACGTGATCACCCTGGTGTAATATATTTAGCGATGTCCTCTTTATCCACATGCAGGACGACTTATGTAGGTCTGTGGATTACGTGGCGTCGAATAGGGAGTGTTCGGTGTCCTATATCACAAGGCATGACGCGCCGTTCAGCTTCCAGGCCGACCCGCTGGCGAGTTATTACGAATGGGAGTGCACTGGTGCCGAGTCAGTATCCGGTATGGATATTTTTCCTGTGTTCGGGATGTTTATGGCTATGTGCTTGTAACGGGAGTTCATAATTCAAAACATTATACAAAACAGAAATGTGCTACATTTGTTTTGTAAACATGTAATGTGCAGAGTCATCATCGCCGCGCCAAATGACAATTCCACGTGAGTTCACGTTTCCATTTGCAATTCCGTTCCGAAATGATGATTGACTGATATCGGGTATATCCCATTGGTTTGATTGACTGTTTCTGTTTTTCATCAATACATAACTCGAAATACGCAATCCGCTTTCAGAAACTTTAATGGACGGCAACGACCAGAAAACGAAATCGCGTATGAATCATATCTCATAAAATCACCTTATTCATGAAATACCGCTCTCGCCAATTATGGCATATTGCAACTATAAGTACGCATTCATTAGGGAAACGCGGATAGTTTATATTAAGAAATAATGCTGTTTGTTTGTTTCAGTCGAAGGGACGCTAAGCACGGACGCTGCGACATCTCCTGCGTCCGCTCACAACACGCTGTTGATCTATCTTATTGTGTTTATTTCACGAACATTCGTCAGGTCATGGGAATAATTGGTACAAATATGGAGGATGGAAATGATAACGAAGAGCTCTTGCATGTGTATAATATGTGTACCACTATGATATTAACAATAAGCCTGCTTTCCATGTCAATAAATATATATTTATATTTTTGGAGTGTTATTGATTGTATATACCTATAGGCAAAGAAACTCCGCCTCTGACAGCTCCGCACTGTTTACTACATTCGATCTCTCACATCCGAGCTGTAGAGGCGAAGCGCCACCAGTGATATTTCGGTGTTTCCGAAGTCAAAACGACAGAAGAACTCGCTAGAAACTTACCAAGCCCTCGAAGCAAAAAAAATTGTGACAAATGCAAGATTATATCACAAAATGACACGAGGACTGTTTCTATTACTATTTGTCTACTTGTTCTGTTTGAGCACTAAAATACGGCACAGAATGAAACTTTGTTCAAAAACTCAACATGGCCGACTCCCACAATGCAACATAATGGAGTTAATACTCGTTAATACGCTATGATATTGCTCATGTTTTCGATTCGCGCGGTAGCCATGTTGGACAACAATTTTAAAATTGTGTTGGATTTCGTCGATTCTGTGGATTGAGGAGTATGACTGTTGTTGCACTCTAGGCAAGTGTGATGGTAAGACATTTATGGATATGAAAATGTATGTTTTTTAAACTGTCCCTTGTCTGCATTGCGAGAAGGAGCATATTTGCTTATAACGCTCAAGATTCTGCCTAGCTCCGGTGTAACGGTAACATGAATTTATACCGTTACGAAGAGTTCGTCAAACACAGTCGGCAATTTCTCGTTTGGGTTGAAGGACTACTCTGCGTACCTAGAAAATAGCATATATCAAGAGCCTTTACAAAAAATAGACTCTACGCGTCAAAAAACTTACCACCACTCGACGCTATTCTTCAGGCATCGATAGTTCGTTTCCTAACAAATCGCGATACGATGTCTGCCATCTTGGAAACAATTAATTCTCGCGATTTCCCGCATTGCCTGAGCATCTCAAGTGGGGGGCACTTCCCCTAACTCGGATAGGGGTGTGTCGCGGGACCTCGAAAACCTGTACCCGTTGCAGTCGTTGAGAATGAGAAAAAGTATACTCCATCGTACAAGGTATTATGCGTATGTCTAACCCGTTGTAAAAGTCGAGATGTTGAAAAACCACCCCCTTCGTGCGGCACATGTATACTATATCTTTACACTTAAGTGCCCCCCCCCCGCGCAATGCATGTGGTTTTGAACTTGTAAACAAACATGTTGCTGTGTTTCTGACTTTTTACCGCTTCCCAAATTGATCGAACTATAAATAATTACCACGGATGAAATCACCAGCCGAAATGGGATGAAATTGTCCGTAAAAACATCATTGCATTCTATTATGTTTGGTGTTTGGTAGTTGTCTGAATCGATCTAAAAATAATTGAATGGCGTTGTTTCGAGAAACGGTAAGACGTCTACGCAGACGTCTTGTAGGGCTAGATTCTGCCATACGGACCCTCGCCCCTAAGGACCTTAGTAAGGTGTCATCAGATCATCAAAACACCAGGGGCGAGTTGCCTTGCCTAATATACCTACTGCCGCGGGTTATGTTGGTTGATATAAAGAAATATAATATAGAGGGCGGTTTAAACCAGCAAGCTATTTTTTTAATTTTAAATACATTATGCATGTCTTACAAGTCTTGCCATCAAAATGTACCGCGTGTACAATCCCCTTCAATTTAAAGACATCACCGGTAACCCGTCTGCTGCTGTAATGTTCAGTGGCGTAGAGAACCAGACGTACTTAAAGACTCGAAAACTCTCAACACATCTTCATAACGTAATCATGGTTGCTGATATTCACATCATAACGCACACATCTTCACACAAGAAACGACTTTTACAATGGAATTTATTCAGCAGCACAAAAGTACTGCGCGACATGTAAATATAAATGAAGTAGTGTGTTAATTTTTCTATCAAAATATGCTAACAACTTTTTCTCTGCCTTGGAGTGGAAGACTAACATCAGTCATTATAATCGGAAGCCTGAGCTGCAGATGATGTATACTATAAACTTTGCTGTATTATTGATTGATGTCACAGGAGCACACCAACTTTTATATTACCATTGAGACAGCTGGCGTGTATACGACAGGGATACATTACATCCTAATTGCTGGTTTTTGCTGGTTGGATCACAGGCACTCAAGTCATTATTACACTCCCCTCCTCTGTGGCTTCTAGGGATCGACCCAGTACGCATCAGAAAGCAGGAAGGAGGGGTGTTTTATGACTGAGGGGCCTGGGGGTTGGGGTGCAGGGGGGGGGGTGGTTTATAAGAAAACAACATTAACTTCACATTTTATCAACCAGTTATTGACCGGAAAACATAAAACAGCGTAGTTAAGAGCTATACAAAGAATTCCTGATTTGGTTACCATCCATAAACAAAGGTACTAAAATCATTTAGTTACGAAACATACACAAGGCTACATGGGACAGATATATTTATCACAGTCTAATCTTACCGGTTGATTGCTGGATACCACCCAAAAATACTACACCCATACAGTTAAATATATACATACAATTGCCATCTCAGATGGTGACGTCATTCAGAAGTTTTACAGCAACAACATAACCCTACAATAACACTAAACTTGGATACATCATCGAGTGTGTCATTTTTCATAAAAAGATAAACAGATGATACCTTCATACTACCCACCAGCATTGTCAGATAAACTTAATATAGGCAAACAACACATATACAAAAATAACAATTATTTTTTAAATACCCTCTGCTGACAGGGAGCATTATGATGGGGTCAATTTGTTTTAAGCTAAGAAACAGCAGGATTTATAAGGGGCATATTATAACCAGATGACACATGGAGACTGCAGAATATGCAGGTATTAATTAGCACAGATATGAAATGTTTTAATCAGAGGACATCTGACCAGACATCCATTGATGACCAATGACCACACCTCCTCTGCTCACCACAGAACACACCCTATCAGCGGTCACCAGTATCAGCAGCGGAGGATCCATCATGGTCCAGTTGCTGACCTGTGGGGATGTTGAAGGCATAATGGATGCTGGGTGAAGCGGTGGGAGAGGCAGGAGGTGTGTTGGATGGAGGGTGGGGTATGATAGGTGTTGATGGCTTTTCTATCACTTCCTCCTGTGGTGCTGCAGCAGGAGGAGTCGGACTACGAACAATGTTAATCGTGTGACATTCAAGTGTGTTATCAGGAAGGACAGCCGAGCTAGGTCTCAAGGATGAGGCTCCAGAACTCGATGGTCTGATGTCCGGTTTCTTAACTGGTTCACTGGGGTCTTCAGTGATGGCCATACCTCGTGCAAACTGTATAAACTCTGCCTCTACAGACCCTCCAGTGAGGCTGCTGCTGCTGCGGCCCTGGATGTTCATCCTGGCTGCAGTGCTAGATCGATGGAGCTGTGGTTTGGCAGGAGGCGGTCTCCCTGCAGACGGCCCTCTAGAAGGGGGAGATTTAATATTACAAGGAGTCGCGTTCCCTACTCTAACCACAAGATGCTCAATATCAGCTTCTTGATTTGTCCCTGAAAAGGCTGTGGTGGGCCTACTGAGGCATCCGGGAACACTAACATCAATGTACGGCCCGACACGCTCCTTTTTCACACCCTCACCAGACAAACCTGACTTCATCAATAAATCATTTGAGTTCACATTCTCACTGTCCGACTGGCCTCTCTGCCCTGACATAATCCTAGCTTTCTCTATTCCACGTTCCAAAGTTTCTTGCCTGCTGAGAGATAACTGCATCTGTAGGATAGCTTCATAAGAGATTTGGTCATCATCCGAGTCACTGTTATTGCAGCTGATAGAAAGACTAGTGACGGTGCTGCTGGCCCGGCCGTCCATCCCCACACAACTCTTGGACTTAGCTTTTACTCTGTAACCTTCCTTGCCATTCATCCTGGATCTATGGTGTTCGTTTGTTGTGTCATCAGAGTAAACAACTGGGTGGGTCTCAGAAAGACACTGCAACAGGCATCAATTAACAACATTACATGTAAAGCATGTGGGGAACAATCACAAGCCATGAAAAACAAATAAATGACAACCATGAGCACATCAGGAGTAACTAACAAAATAAATGACAACCACAGGCACATCAGGAGTAACTAACAAAACAAATGACAACCACGGGAACATCAGGAATAACTAACAAATAAATGACAACCACGGGCACACCAGGAGTAACTAACAAAATGAACGACAACCACGGGCACATCAGGAGTAACTTACAAGATAAATGACAACCATGGGTACATCAGGAGTAACTAACAAGATAAGTGACAACCACGGGCACATTTACAAACTAAATAAACGACAACCACGGGAACATCAGGAATAACTAACAAATAAATGAAAATCACGGGCACACCAGGAGTAACTAACAAAATAAACGGTGCACATCAGGAGTAACTAACAAGGAGTAACTAAGGAGTAACTAAATGATAAACGACAACCACGTGCACATCAGGAGTAACTAACAAGATAAATGACAACCATGGGTATAAAGGAGTAACGAACAAGATAAGTGACACGTGTACATCAGGAGTAACTAACAAGATAAATGACAACCATGGGTACATCAGGAGTAACTAACAAGATAAATGACAACCATGGGTACATCAGGAGTAACTAACAAGATAAGTGACAACCACGGGCACATCAGGAGTAACTAACAAGATAAACGACAACCACGGGTACATCAGGAGTAACTAACAAGATAAATGACAACCATGGGTACATCAGGAGTAACTAACAAGATAAATGACAACCATGGGCACATCAGGAGTAACTAACAATTAAAAACATATGCTCCAATGTGAATTGTTAAGATGTGAGAGACATGGGTGCAACACAACACCACAATGAAAGAAAACTTTGTACATGTTCTATTTCAATTCCACAAAAAGGTGCAGTTAGAATGCAATGTTAATGTATTACCGTGACATGTGTACATAGGGTGTTTTCTTACAGGTAAGGGTTTGTTTGAGGGAGGCTTGCTGGCCTGAACGACTTTAGCATCAGGCTTAGACATCTGGTCAGTCCAACATAGAGGAACTACACTCTTCTCCTGGTCACTGCGGTCGTCAGAGTCTGTGTCACCGCACGCTGAATGTCTGAAATGAACCACGCAACAAACAATATGAGTGTCAAGCTGTAATAGTAACATGGGGTGGTTGTCAAATATGAATCTCTCAAATTGACTACAAGTATTTACAATTTTCAACACACATAACAACACAGACTTGTTGAGATAAACAAAAACTCACTTTTGATGTTTAGATCTTCGCTGACCGATATCATGTGCAACTGACTTCCCATTGATTCCTATTCTTATGTTGTCGCCATGCCTAAGTTGCTTGGCAACTAGACTGCCATTGCTGCCATCTATTGTGTAGAAATCACCTTGACCTTTCATAGCTAAATGGAAAGACAACAAATGAACAGCAGCTTATCCAGTTAAGATCAGGCAAGTCATTTCAGTGAAATAACAAGAGTATTGAAGCCACGGTAAGTCTCTGTGAAATTACAGACAATATTGGGGATAAAACTTACCAATTAAATGAGAGAAGGAGGGAGAGTAAGGGGAGGGGTGAGAAAAAGAGGATGAGAGAGTGAGAGGGAGAGAGAGAGAGAGAGAGAGGTAGGGAGAGAAAGGGAGAGAGAGAGGGCAAGAGAGAGAGAGAGACACGCACACAAACATCGGTGTGGTGGCAGGGTTTAAATTACCTGAACTTGTGAAAGCTTCCACGACTCCTGTGTTTTTGTCTGCTTGACTGCCAGCAAAGCTCAACCACTGGTTGCCTGTCTTAGGGTCGAGACTGGACCCTCCCTCCTTTTTGCGCCCTCTCACAAATATTCCCTCGCTGATATCGTGATTGTCATCATCCCATTGCTCACGTATAAGACGATTCACTTTGTGGAAGCTCCGGGCAGAATGAATGATTTCTGGGTCGTCCTGGCTGCAGAACTTGCTCTGATTGGTCGATTGCACTGACAAACATTAAAGGACATTTATTTGAAAAGTCTTTTAAGATATGATAAAATATGTTAGTTATTACCAGAATGGCTCATATAATACAGTTATTTTAAAAAATGTAACAAAACCTCCAATGCAAAGTTCTTCACAGCAGCTTTTCAGAACCTTTCTGAATGGTTCACTGAAACTGCTAATAGTGGGTGTGATAGGCATGTAAAGTATCCTCAGGGGTCACTCGGGGCAATGTGATAACTTATCAGAGCTATCGTAGAAAGCTGGGTGATACAGTAACTTAAGTGTTCCCATGTGCCATACATAGATAGATTATCAATCAAGTTTAATGTTGCACAACTCCTGCTATTTATATATGTACTGTATAAGTAAATACAGCTGCGTGAATTAAGATAAGTGTGTGCTTGATCTCTTCTACAAACTCACTCACCCACAGTGCAACAAATTCAACATGGCTTATCAAATAGCTGCTGGACACTCAAAGATAGATAGGTTTTGTTCCTATGATGTGACTAGTAATGTTCATAGGATATATAGTACATATCATATGTTACATATCAGGTTATCAACTCAGCTTCAAAATTTCAATTAATTCTAATCAATGATTCAAAATGGCACAAAGTGGCTCTGAGCCACTGATAAACTGATCCAAGGTGTGAGCTATGTCAGATCATCGTGGAAACAGTTTTCAGTCTAAACCATCACCACATGCTTGTGTTATCATGCAGACCCATCATCCATCACCTCTGGAAAGATGGGCCAAATCACAGCCAGATGCTTTGAACACATTAACCTGATGCTCAGGGATCAATCAGTGACCATTGGAAAGAAACCCAGTTTGGGTAGCGTTTGAATAATTATGCAGTGTTAAGGAGCCATTTGCTTGGACAAATGGTATTCTCCTTTATCGTATTGATATTGACAAATACGGCGTTAAACAGCATAGTGGCAGTGGGTTCTCGAATCAATCAGAGCACTCACATTTGATTGATTGCAAAAAGAAGCACTGTCATGTTACCAAGCAACTACAAATGTCTCCCTCATGCAAAACAGGAAACGTTTGGTACATGCTTATTGATTGGTCAATGACAGATGCTCCAAGGGGTTGTTTATGAAAAGAACGCGACCCCATGAACAGATCCATTGCATTTCTACAAGATACTAAATCGACGTAGTTAGGAAGAATGAATGGTTGATGTTTAATGTGAACTGATTAGAGGAACTAAACAAGAACTAAACTCCTGACTCAGCATGCATCTCAATTACTGGGGGTGAAAACATGCAACAGTAAACAACAGTACTCACTCTACAGACAGAATCAGAGCTGAAATGTTAGTAGCATCGAAATGAACTCATCCAAACAGAAACACAGAACATGTGGTGCCATGAATACAATCATTAACATCAGCAACTAGCGGACTAACACCTGGTTGTACTCGGCAATGTACAACACAGTCCACAGGTGTAGGTTTGTAATGAGGAATTAGATAGAACACCAACATAAATCTTGGTTTGTCATCCCGGTAAAACTTATAACAACACGGGAGCAGTTTGTATGAGCTATGTGAGTTTAATTGGGTTATACAAGGAGCAGGCAGGGGGTGTCTGAGGTGAGGGGGGCGCTGGTTTACTTTTCTGCACATTACCCCAATGTAATCAGCAAACATAAACACATGCATGAAAGCCAGGGTGCTGCTTGGTAATGTAAGTATATGCAAGTATTGTACAGGTGTATGGTTAAATAATCTTATCACACCTGGTCAGACAGCACTTACCTATTTCACTAGCAGTCCCCGGGCGTGAACGTACACGACGCTTCAACAGCTTAGGTGCTGCAGCACCTTGGTTAGTTCCAGGACTCCGGGTAGAGGGTGCTGTTTTGGGACGGGCACCTTCCACTGCAAAGCAACCACACCCAATGATCTACCTAACTCATTTGTACACTACCAACTTTTCCCACTGAATTCATGGAGTAAATGAGGTCTGAAGTGGGTAAACGCAAATTTAATCCACACCAGAGTGTATTGTGGGACCTCCCAGGGATCACTTTCAGACACTTTGACGGCTGAAAATGAGATGAATGGAGAGTATGTGCAAATATTTATCCTCAACAAGCTATATGTATTGATGTCTCAACCAGGGTCTGGGTTATATTCTGCAGAATAGATAGAGTGGAATATTGAAATATTTGAAGTGGTAGGTGTGTGAATAATCTGAGAGAGAAGTATGGATCTGTTAGGTGCCAGTTCAAATCCGATTAACCATATCAGCCCATCAAGACCCAAATCCCCTGGTGCTTGTGTTCTTTTGTAACAGCGGTCCATAATGGAACTTGACAGGACGGTATAATGTTCCCATAATCTGCATACTTCATGATCTAGCATGGCTCACATAAAACTATTTATGTTATGATATATCATTTGTTTTATAGCTGATCCTTTGAAATGGTGATTAAGACAAGAGATATTCAAATGAATAGACTGGTGCCACAATTCAACACTATTGATTAACACATGTTATGTTACTATACCTACCATATATAACGGTTAAACTTTCTATATTACCAACCACATACAAACCCTTTGGCAAGTAAATTTTATAGGATCCTGTTCTTTAGTTATATTCCCAATGAAGACAGATCTCAGATCAATACTATGCATGTAAAGCTTGAGGCTGTCATTGGTTGGCAAAACTAGGCAAGGTTGAATGATCACTAATCCCTAAAGAAGCTTAGCCTCAGTGAAATGAGTGCATTGACAAGAAGAGAACCCACATTCTTTTAATTGTTTAAGATTACATAAAAACTTCTAAACTGTAGAAGAATAAAATCAAGCACATGTTTGACTATACATACGGTGTATATATACATATATATATATATATATATATATATATATATATATATATATATATGATTTTTTCAGAACAATTAAGGGTGAAACCTTTACATGAGGAAGGGAAATGAACGTATGTTCAATAACAACCAATACAGAGTGATTTTAAGCACATCCATGTTCAAAATACCACATTTTGCATCTGATTGTGACTTGCAACTGTTTTGATAACATTGATGTCATGGCTACTGCTGTAGTAAAAAAGGGAACATTCATGATACCATGCATAGAAATATTCTTGAATATTGCATATGAGCATACTAATACAGACTATCTTCTAATCAGGTTACAGTGGTGATTAGGGTGGTGCAAGGCAGAGATTGGGGTGGGGTTAAGGTGGGGGATAGGTTTGGGTCAGGGTGGGGTAAAGGTAGTGATATATATATATATATAAATATAAATATATATATATATATATATATATATATATATATATATATATATATATATATATATATATATATATATATATATATATATATATATATATATATACTTTCCTCCTTTTTGCGTTTGCATATATAAAGACGATGCATTCATGTAATCATCACTATTTTGTGCCAACAGCTCATGACAACGCATAGGTATAACGTTATGATTACATATACCGCTATGACGCGCCATCATGGTTATGATAAACGTTATGAATTTTTGCAAAGAACCATGGCGTACCAGAGGAGGGAAATTATTGCCTTGGTAAAAACGTCTTCCCAAAATTATCAAATAATGGAAACGTTATAAAAACATAAATATTGTGCACATAAACATTTAACACCAAGTACGGTAATATGAACTCAACAGCTCAACATCCTTTGAAATCCACAAAAGTGTTCATTATTCCCCATGAATACGATATCAACAGACTTTTGTCTTAACAATCAATAAACCTTATAGCCTGTGTCAAGATATATACAGCATTGAAATGATAAAGTTAACCAACTAAGGTACAAACCAACCTTTGATACTTGAAATAACACGGTGGGCCTGTTTTGGAGGGCTTGGAGCAGGCTTAGCTCGTATTTTGGATGGAGGAGCAGACGCTATGGTCCTAAAATATAACAACATTACAAGATGTTGGATCACTCTAAACATTCACTTTCAAAGCCAGCACATGTAGATTCATATCTGTTAATACTTTAAGAGGAAAAGAGTCTGATGTCTCTATTTACCAATGCAATTGGTACTTTTATGAAACACTCCCAAACAATGCATCGTTTAAAAAGAACACAATTATTGGAAGCTCAAACATTTTGCAGAATGATTGATGAATCAGACCTCAATAACTTATATATCTATACTAGCAGATGGTTTGTTAGAGAGAAAACTGCCTATGACATTGAGTTCAACCTAGAAACATACCTTCTGATTAAATCTTTTAACTACTTTAGGTTAGATCTCAGAAATAGCTCTAATTATAGGTGCTACCATAATTCATCAGCTTAACAAGTAGTACTTTATCATATAGATCAAACACATTTTGAAGCCCATATGCAATCAAAATCAAAATCATTGATGATGACAAGTTATATACATCAATGAATGTAACACGATATATGCAATGGTCGGGTGCCCTCCCTTATCACCCTCCTCTAAATATATATTCCATCATGTAGATCCACAGTAGGAACACCCTCGTGACCCACCTAGACTAATAACGGGCCATAAGCGGCAGCATCTTCCTGCTCGCTGAAGCCCTTTTACATCGTGGTCACATCAAGAGTTTCCCATCCCCTCCCTCACCACCACCTACTTTTCAAGATATTCCGTCAGCTGGAGCAGTTACAAGCTCTGGTCAGCCGGTTGGGCCCTATCCTTGCTGCCTATCTCATTTGTCAAATATTCCACCCATTGTATTTTATTAATTTAAGGAATCTTTAAATATGTCATGTGGTAATTTGTATGTTGATACTGTTATGCATACATGTTGATACTGTTATGCATATATGTTTTAATTAAATAATTTGGTAAAGAAGTAAACATAAGTCATCCCTTGCCTTATAAGGGAATGACCATGAATGGCAAGAATAATTTACAATTGTCTTTACTAGGTAACATATAGTACATGTCACTCCCTGTCATATAAGGAAATTACCATATTGTTAGATATGTATCAATACATTGTTGTGTTTGGTAAATATAAACATCATTCCCTGATCAATTAGGAAAGACCATATATGTTATTCATGTGTATCAAGGTTTTATGCAACTAGCTGCAGTCACCTCCTTAAGAGGATCTTATTGCAAAGATATGTTGCAATACCAGAACGTTAAAGGTAATACGTATCTCAGAAGGACCAAACACTACATGATTTGTTCAGTAGAAACTACAACCACAAACAAATATTAGCATGCAATAAAGGAGAAGTGAGAAATGACAAGACTGAAGAGATTGAAACATACCTGGCCTTTGTGTACACAGTATGTATCAGTTTGTGTTGCTCTTCTATGATATCATTTGCAGAGCGTGCACGGTAGGTACGTGTACCAGTGAGATCCACTGCCACAGACCTACATGACAGTACAGGCTGAGGAGGGTTAAAGTTGTACTTCCTTTCCATGTATCCCAATGGTCGCTTCTAGAAACACAGAGACAATCAATTACCATCAACCACCCTGAACAAAATGTCCTTTGGGTTATACTCTGATATAAAATTTTCAGTCTGAATTGGTGGAAGCATAAGGGATTGAACAAGACAAATATGGACGTCGTACCTGATGACGTCGCTGGATGAGACGGTTGGCATTCCATTCAGCATGCTCCATGGCAACCAGATATGGAGCTGCCATGTTGCAGAGGAGATTGTTATCCTAATCAACGGCGAAAGATCTTCACATAGCTCACAGCTGATGGTATTCTGCAGAAAATACACTAAGTTTATTGATTGTGTATGGCATGATGAATTGGTGTCAACCCTCACAATCTAATTAAAGATACACACCAATAGTTCAGTTCTTCTTAAATCATTTTCATTGCAGCAAGAAGTTACACACTGTTTCTTAAATATGTGAGTTTCAGATCAATATAGTTACCCTAGAATTTATATGTTATCAAAACTCAGGGAGAACTGTTGCATAACACCTGCGAGGCAAAATAAAACTACAGGTAATGTGAATTCATTCCCACACAAAGTCTTGACATACAACTCTTAAGACCACTTAACATCACACTAAGCCACCAGGTCAAGCAAATGGCATGATTCGGCTTTCCACCCAGGCATTCACAGATCTATGGTTTACACAAGAGGTTTTGAGCCACACCACTTATTCTTTGTGCCCTTTTCAATAACAATATTAGGGAAAACAGGATACACACCGTAAGAATGGCAAGGTGGTTACGAGAACCTAGAAGGAATTTGATATAAGTTTTTGTTCATGATATATGAAGCATCAGATTCAAAATGGGACTCACTGCCAGACAGACTAAACAGGAATATATTGATGATAAACTACATACAATTGCACCACAAGTAGGAGCCTACAACCCAGTTGTGCCATGAAATTTTTTTGGCACTAACATGATCTTTCGGTATCTGGGACCTGTAAATATGAGAGGTAGTACCTTAATCCCTCATTCGGCCTCAGCTGCCTGTTTTGTTTCTTTACTTGTTTGTTTATTTGATTAGAATATGCTTCGATAATTTGCTGTGTGAACCTTCCCAACTCAGGCAATCAGAGCTCTGCCGACTTCGTCGTTGTTTGATGCTAGCAATACTGAAGGTGTTAGAATTTCTTGCCTCAGCAAGATTCCGGGGAAATGGGATAAATATATATGTAACATAAAATTACATTAATCATAAAGAATGGCATTCTTACAGTTAGGATCAATCGTTCATAATTTAACAGAGTGGGAAATTGTTTGGAACTAATACATATAGAGTTGGACTCAAGCTGCATAGTCTTACATACATTCATTGATACAAGCTTAAGGCTGAGCCAGTACCACATTAAGTCACCCTTCCAAGACCACACCTGGGCAATCGCACCAAAAAAGCAATTGTAGTTCTTATTCAGATGAGGTAAGTGAGAGTCAATGTCAATGCAAACCAGGCTCGTAACCAAGAGGGTATCGGATGATACCCCCCACTCAGCCTCAGGAGTTCCGCTCATATACCAAATATATACTTTTTTCATGGTCAGAATGGCAGTCTATGCTAGAAGTTCCACTTAACACAATTCAAATACCCCCCACATCAATTCCTGGTTACGGGCCAGCAAACACATTTTGATGCTGCAGTCAAACAGATAAAATTTGGTTGGTGTACTTTTCAGAGCCAACAATCACCATTCAATTGCTTCATTACTTGAAAATGATACAGAATATCCTGTGATGAAGCCAAGGGCTCAAAATTAGCCAGATTCTTCGCCGGCCCGGCGGGTCGGTAACCTTGAAATTCTACCTGCCTTACAAATTTTCTAACGGCCCTACTTTTTCAGTTATAAATACAGTGCTCTCTGAGCTTTTTCATCCTCTCCAAATTTGCGCTTCTTGGGCAACGATGGTTTATTACCGTGAATATAACATCACATAGACAACTTCAGAAATTGCATACTGTTTAAAAATCGCATGCCGTTATATAAGCTTTCTTACCAATAACGTGGAAGACAACTCACACGAAATGCAAAACGAAAACATGCCAGGTTGTGCATGCATGACGCTACATAAATCGTACAACTGTTGGTGGGCTTATCGTTCAATGCAATAGAGCGCACTGCATCAAAAAGACGCGGGGGAAACGTCACCAAGAGCACCCGTTGTGTCATACACAGCAAAAAGCCAGTCACTATTACTTGCCTTCTTTCTATATTGAATAAAGTTTGTTATGTTGTGGTTAGCACAAGATTATTGCAAATGCCCCTGTATGCGCTAATCCTGCTTTTCTGCATAACATATGAGACCACTAAGCATATAACCTAACCTTTATTGCAATTCTTATTGATGCCAGTCACAGATGATACCGGGGATGATACATGGTAAATTGAATAAATTAATTCAAATAAAAAATCCGGTATTATAAAATGGGGAGCCTGGTTCATTTGTTATTGCCAAGCAAACGTTTCACTTTTTCATGTCGGTTGGTGCATGTAATATTTAAAAATGTCATGCTGCCATTAGATAGCTTGGGAGGGAGTGGGGTTGGCTGTTGTCTAACTTGTTGAACGTTTTGGCCCCAAAATTAAATACCGACTGCAGGTGATCACTGATCTTTGTATAAAGTGTTCACAAACAATCGAGGCACGTTAGTTGTGTAACGTTTTCTGTGAGCCTATTCATGCCATCGGTCTACTTAACAGTCTACTTTCAGATTATATACCATGGGTCAATAAATGTAATAAATGTGTTTGTCGGGTTTATGGTTCAAGCGGCGCTTAACCATGCGAGCCAAGCTGCTGCTGTATTGAACCTTGGCACGAGGTGTATGAGCAGACAAAAATCTACCAGCAAGCCGGGTGGCTAGTTGTGCTTGCTTAAAATGCCCGATATCAATTTCACCTGCCATTGGCGGGCGGGCAGGTGCTAATTTTGAGCCCTGAAGCGGAATTAAAAAAATGGTCAGTTCTGTGCTCCTAATTACTGGGTCAACTCTGATACACAACTCTTACACATGTTATGTCATAGAAGAATTTTGATAATCTGCCTGGTTATCAGCATAGCATCTTACCTATTATCTCTGCTTGCTGCCAGTCTAACCAATTTGTTTTTCAGTAAATATGTGCTTCATTAATTTCCAATCATCCACATGGATTGGCAGATGTAACAAAAATGGGAGTTTGGTGATAAACAAACTCAGTACATTGGCTGTAAGAGGAATTTAACTAAGTCTAGATGATGTGCATGCAGTAGAGAGAACAGAACAAGACTGAAGAAATCTAATGTGTAGCATGAAATCCAATCATTGACAATTCAATGCCTGGGTACCAGAATACTTGGCAAAGAGCCAAGGCAAATTGTTGGGCTACATTCACACTATCCCTGTGTGTATGTGCCAGTAGTATACAGGGTTATACATCTACAAGACAATAAACTAGTGCCAGTTATATTGCATTTCCTGCAATGACCATCCTACCTGTTGATGTGGATCAACTAAACATAGATTTTTGAGCTTAATGTTATGAACACCAAGTTGAAAATTATATGGTTAGGTGTGTGCTGCTTATTATCATTTGCTGTATGGGATATCAGATCGTCAACCACCAGGGGCGGGGTGACTAAATCTAAAGCAATTTGATATATCACTTGTAAGCATCAGTGTTAATTGAAAACACACGTAAAACAATAGCTTGTCATGTTTTGTATTCGGGGTTTTGGCAATGCTTTGGATTAGTTAATTGAAGACCAAGATGGTGGTAGGGCTTTACCGACCCTAACCCTGTGTGGACGTATCATTTAATTATAATGTCCTGGGTCATCACTTACTCCAGGCTGTTTTTAAATGCACCGCTAGATTCAGCATCTAGAGCAAGGGAGGCAAACTTGGGACTCCAGATTTCACCGACAGGTGGCACAGCCAGAGCATGTGGATGTCAGGCCATTGGTTATCCCAGGTTTACCAACCTGGTGTCCTGTTCTGATCAAGTCATTCAACGACCGCGTTCGGTAGTGTTCCATTTCACCTGACTTACATTTATATATATTATTATACATGCCACTCAGGGGTATTGAAACATAATTGTATTTTTTCAGGAATAACAAATTAAGTTCATGTGACATGATTGAAAAACACTGGCCTTTTTAGAACAACCATCGAATGGGGTTAGTCACTTAGTGTCTTTACTGTTTACAGTAGCTCCGGTGTAACGGTAACATGAATTTATACCGTTACGAAGAGTTCGTCAAACACAGTCGGCAAGTTCTCGTTTGGGTTGAAGGACTACTCTGCGTACCTAGAAAATAACATATATCAAGAGCCTTTACAAAAAATAGACTTTACGCGCCAAAAAACTTACCACCACTCGACGCTATTCTTCAATAAATGGCATCGACAGTTCGTTTCCTAACAAATCGCGATACGATGTCTGCCATTTTGGAAACAATTAATTCTCGCGATTTCCCGCATTGCCTTAGCATTCCAAGTGGGGGGCACTTACCCTAACTCGGATAGGGGTGTGCCGCGGGACCTCGAAAACCTGTACCCGTTGTACTCGTTGAGAATGAGAAAAAGTATACTCCATCGTACAAGGTATTATGCGAATGTCTAACCCGTCGTAAAAGTCGAGATGTTGAAAAAACCACCCCCTTCGTGCGGCACATGTATACTATATCTTTACACTTAAGGCCCCCCCCCCCCGCGCAATGCATGTGGTCTTGAACTTGTAAACAAACATGTTGCTGTGTTTCTGACTTTTTACCGCTTCCCAAGCTGATCGAACTATAAATAATTACCACGGATGAAATCATGAGCCGAAAAGGGATGAAATTGTCCGTAAAACATCATTGCATTCTATAACTCCATCACTTGTGTATGTTTGGTGTTTGGTAGTTGTCTGAATCGATCTAAAAATAATTGAGTGGCGTTGTTTCGAGAAACGGTAAGACGTCTACGCAGACGTCTTGTAGGGCTATGTTTACAGCTGATTGAACTTGTGGCGAACTTAAGAAATAGTCTACCACTCCGCGAACTAAAAACCCTGGCCACGGGCCTGAATGACTGAGTGCGATTTCTCACTTCGCTCGGCTGCCGTAGTGGTAGGTGCCGCAACCGTGAGGTACCGTACTGGCAAGGGGTCGTAATGGTCAAGGTGCCGTATCGACCGGCTACCGTCCAACCCGTGCTGATGACCTAGCTAGAGTTACGCTGTCCGGGAGGTTGGGCTTCAGTTAAACGATCAATATGTAATTTGGATGTATTCCTCAAATTTACCAATAATATGTTCAATATATATGACAAACAATATCATGATGCATACCTAGGCTAGATAATAAACAAAGTCCGTGTCACAGCGTAATCATCAATCCCACTAGCCAACCGCACACTTGTTCTCCACTTGTTGTCGCAACAAGATCAGCCTCGTTTCCATAGGGGAATTCCAATGTCATCTTTATGATACATCCGCATCAAATGATACCATATAAAACTCACCATTACTCATTGCGTTTTCGGCCTGAGTATTCGCCTTCATTCAATGCGGATGGAGCCATAAGAATATACCAATCATATTCGCGATTGCAATCCTAACCAGGAATATAAACGGAATGGTAATTTTGTGGGATCTCAAAAAGGAATGTTTTACAAGTTTCAAAAGAAAAATGAAGCATTTTTTTGAGACTGGTTCGATGGGTTGCACCGGCTATCAGTAACATTAACCCTTGTTCTTTCAAAAAATCACCGTGTTGACATCAAAAGCGTTTGAAATAGAGGAAAGTTCATTAAGTATATCCCGTGTAGGTCTGTGTGTGGGGAGTTTGCGGCTAAACCAATTGTATCACTTATACTTTCTATTATTTCAGGGAGCGTCACGTATTTTCAAAGCCTTGCAATTGTAGGTTGTACAAATATAGAGCCATCAAAACTTGTCACGTTGCGAAATGAAAGAACACAATGTCATGAGGAAAGGAACCTCGATTTCTAGAAAAAAATTCCTCTTCTCCGGCTTTAAATGTATAAAAGCATTGTACATTAGAAGCCACAGGGACGAGATGTTTTATGACTCGAGTGTTTGTGGTCATTGCGTGATAATAACGGTTGAGGCGTTTTGCAACACGTTTTTCACAGAGTATGCAGCTGTTGATCATTTTGATCTATATATAGTAGCATACCCTCTGACTAAGTTTAAAACGAGGCTCCCGGAAATTTGATAGGATTCCACCGCCAACATCAAAAGTAAACTTTGTTTTTGAATTAATTAAAATTGCGAACGTTTGAAGTTTGCAAGAGATCACAATCGATCAGCTTATTTAAATGTGCTACGACTGCTTACTATTTGATCGGTACACATTGCGATGGTCTTCTCTTTCCACATGTTCAAGAAAAGCTTATTCTTTGCTTTGTTCTAGACTCGCCTAATCAACATCATTCAAGGAGTCAACATCCAATGCCAAGCCCCGCAAATTGCAAACCAAGAAATGTGATCTATGAAATAAGTTCAAAATTTCTAAATTTAATATTTGGTTTAAATTTTATTGCTGAGATATTTGACGTACGGTGCGTTCTTCGTTCGTGTTATTTGACGTCTGCTTGGAGATGTCAAGCAACAGTGAAGGCGCAAGTTCTGACGTGGATGAAGAAACTCAAAATGAGACAAAAACATCTGACAGTAATGACAAGTATCAAGGGCCTCACAACTGGAGAAAGTCATTAAAACCTGTGCAATCTCCAGTTAAAGAACAACTGCCTGTATTTGATGAGGTTGGCAATGATGTACACGAGGAGCATCCCCTGGAGACAGAAGCTGAAATGTAAGCATTCAAATAGTTATGTGTTGGTCATTATAACTGTCCTTGTAATTGAGTAGGGAAAGTATATAACCCCAACAACATTTTAAGCACAATACAAATAAAAATACCTGTTGAATAAGTTGATCAGCATATGATGAGTTGCAATGCAAGGTAGGCCCTTGCTCATCAGGATGTTTACATTATTATGAAATGTCTAAGCAGGGCACGGTAGGCCCAATGCATGTTGGTATCAATATCCTGTTCTGTATCATTGACCTTCCATTTACAATTATCAGATCTGTCAATAACCAGTTTGGTACCTCTGAAAATATCCAGTGGACCACCAACTTTGGGCTGTGAAATTTACCACAGGGGTCACAGACCCCTGTGAAATTTGGGTTGATGAGAGCCCTGATGCATGGTTGAATATGGTAGGGCTGCCAATACAGATGTACACAATGGTACCAGCAACTATAACACTTTATTAAATATGAACAATAATTTGTTTGCCCCTCATTTTCGCAGCAACAATGGCAGAATAGCTGAATTTTCCATCTTTTTAATTGTGTGAACCCTTGATGTTGACCATTTTGAATATTTGTGAAAAACAATAGTTACTAGATCATGAAATACTCACTTTTTGCGATCACAATCACTCAAATGTGTGCTGCACCCAGGGATGTAGGAAGGATGAGTGAATGTGCCATACCCTGTTGTTATTACTATCATCAATATAACCACACAAATCAATGAAAGCAGTTAAACACAACAGGTGTGTGATGGGGCACTCACTCAGCTACTCGGTGATTACATCAATACATATTTCAGGTTTGTCGTAGGTCTTAAACAGAATATCATTTTGTGTTCTCTCAGAACTGGTATTACATCTCCGTCAGTAAACGGTGGCTTGCCTCAGAAACCAAAGCGACCAACGGTATGTTGTCAATATGTGCATATAACATTGTTGATGATTTCCTTACACTAAAAGATGCATATGATTTTTATCAAGTTCGATGCATGCCAACACAGCAAAATATATCTTTTATTCCTGCATCAAGTTTTTTTCCATCAGTTATCATATTGTTACTTATAAGTTACAATATGATGTGATATCTTTTTATGGTTATCAAAGTGGCATTTGTTGACATATATTTATTAAGGTTTCTGGGTATATCCGTTTGCAAGACATTCGTTGAACGAGCAATGTTCTTTTGGGGCTAGATCCTTTGAACTGTTCTTGTGGTATCAAGTCATTGTCATGAGATTAAGCTCTTACAGCCTATGAATTGAAGTTGAACCCTAGTCTCTAAGATACACTGCAATAAAGCAAATCATATACAGCAGTATCTAAACATAGATTTGACACTATTGATCTCCTGTCAATCAGATGTTAGTGTCTTGATATTTCATTGAAAGAGGTCTGTGGCTGCTCCAAGTATAATTTTTGCGCATGCTCCTTTCCTATTTCCTATTTTACCCTCTGTAGGGAGGTCATCGAGCAGTGCATGGAAAAACACCTGAAACCCCTTTTAAATCACCTCCTCACCCCAGGAACCATACTCTTCAATTCCCATGGACTGGCAGTCTTTTTGCGTCTTCCAGTTTATTTAAAAAGCGAGCCAGACAGAGACACAAGGAAAGAGACATGTTCTCAAAGCCATATTTCAATAGCTTTATGCTTAGGCATAACACCATGCTTTCAACCAGCCATATGGCAAAACGAAAATTTCACACCTTCTTTAAGAATTTGCTTTGATATATTGAGAATGCTATTCTATATGCCTGCTCACATTCCTGCAAACACATTTTGCAGCTTTGCGGATCGAGCAATGCCACAACACTATTTTGCTTATGCACAATACAAGGTCAATCAAGCGTGTCTTTGTATTCTTTTAAGTACATCGGGGCATATGAAACTAATCTATGACATTCTCAATTTTTGTATGTTCCATGATCTTGCTTCTGATAATGTTGTGCACACCCAAGAGCTTGGTCAGCTGTAACAAATCTGCTTTGATGATTTTCTCTCCAGACTGTAAAGACTAACTTAAATGGAACACGCTTCAAGGTTGGTTTTCTTGACTATTGGGTGTGGAGCAGCCCTAATAATCTTTTATAACTTTTTTTTTCTCTGTAATTTTCATATTTCTTATGTACCTATGCATGACTTACATGCGTGATATTATCTGGTAAATAGTATGAGCAAAATTCATCAAACATAGTTGCTGTAAATTGCTTTTGTTTGTTTATATATGTACAATTTGTGTATATACAACAAACATGCATGCATCCAGGATGGGTTATGATAGTCGTACCCCATCAATATGGTTATTGTTTTTCATTGGTACAGAATGCTGGGAATGTGTCACCATTATTTGTGAAGAGGAGGACGCGAGTTCCTCACGCTATGAGCCAACAGGAATCTGCATTCACTCGACTCGTGGTCAACAAACCGACAGCACCAGGTGTACCTCATCGGAGGTCCAGTCTCTCTGCCAGTGCTTCCAGAATACCAATGCTGGTAAATGTCCAGTTCAGTGCTGAACATTCCATTTGCTAATTGCTCATTTCTTCATATAACATTTGAAATGACCTGCCTCTTGATTTTATCATACATCATGCACAAACTTAACTGACACCCTTCATTTCTTTGTAAAGGACTCTAAGAGACCTTCAGCTATCATCCGCAAATGCTCGTTTAACTCGACTGAAAACCCCATGCATAATGCGGAGGCTTGGAAGAGAAGGGTGGATCGTGTCATGAAAGCACGCCTATATCTCCTTCAACAGATGGGACCCAACTCGTTCTTCATCGGAGGCGATTCACCTGACCACAAATATAGAGTCATTATTGGACCACAGGTATGGAATATGAATTTTAATGGCCCTCTCAATGAAAAGAACTTATTAGGGTCACATAGCGTTTGTTTGTGAAAATTTTATCCTTTGACATCCTTTGAGAAATATTCATTAGTGATAACATTAGGCTGCTATTGATTGAAGGTGATAAATGATTGCCATTCTTTTTGTGGTGGGAGCGATGTAAACTGAGCTAGTTATGTGTTGATGTCCAGAGATGTAGCTGTGGCCGTGGACCTCACTGTGTACACATTCTTTTCGTCATGCTGAGAGTCTTCCAGTTGGCAGAGAATGATCCCTGCTTGGCTGTTAAAACATTGAAAAATTTTGAGGTATGTTTCATTGCTATGTAACATTATATACACTCTGTTATGTGTTGATTTTAATCACTGATACCTGCACTGCAAAGGCTGTGTGGAAATTTTAGTGTAGATGTTGAAGTAAAGTGGTTGATATAGGGAAACGTGAAGGTGGGGTTGCCGTATGTATACTTACTGTAACTGTGCTCAGGGAAATAGGATCAAGGCTCAATTACCAAAATACCTTCTGGATTTCGGGTGGTTTGATGTATTGATGAACAATAAGCCTCGTATGTTATCTTACCATCTCCATCCATTAACAAGAAGCCTTTATCACCAAGTAAGCCTTTTGTACGCTTTCAGGTAGAGGCTCTGTTTAGGATGTTCCATGCCCGAAGAACATCTAGACTTCAGGATCTCTCCAAAAAGAAAAACTTGAAGAAATCCACAACATCAGCTGATGCCGGTGCTGAGGCTACTGATCCGTCCTCATCGAATGAGGACAATGACACCAGTCTCCAATCTAGTGTTGAGGATGACACAGAAGGGTATGTACTTGGTTTAACTATATTCCACATGTATTAAAGGGGAACCTCAATTATTTTTACAGGTTCAGTCAAACTGTTTCCAAATGGTCACAGTAATGCGTATAACTATAAACATTTGTGATCAATAATTACATAAAAGTAAATAATGTAAACTTCCTCTAAATTGTATATGTTAATTGTAATTGAAGACACCATGTGTTTAAATCTTGATATTTGAAAGAAAATGTATTTGGGTTTATTTTAAATATATATCAAGTTATAACATTTTAAATGTTTCAGTTCCTTATTTAATTATATTTCACTTTGGTTCACAATATCCTTGGATGTGTTCAGTATGATGAAGCAGTTTTTGTGTTGTCCAGGCTTGCTAAGGGGGAGGAGGAGGACACATGCCCTATATGTCTCCTGGAGATGGTAGAGGGAGAAAGCCTTACAGAATGTGCCAATGGGTGTCAGAACAAACTCCACCATCATTGTATTGCTATATGTGAGTAACTTACACGTGAACACGTTACTTGTTTCTGTATAGAAGTATTAACCCATTCTTTTCTGGTTATTAATATATATATACATATATACATATATACATATACATACATATACATACATATACATACATACATGCATGCATGCATGCATGCATGCATGCATGCATGCATGCATGCATACATACACATACATACATACACACACACACACACACACACACACACACACACACACACACACACACACACACACACACACACACACATACATATATATATATATATATATATATATATATATATATATATATATATATATATATATATATATATATATATATATATATGAAATTTGTCCAATGTTTATCATTTGCAATTGCCTGCAGGTATTTATGTGATGACAAGGGACTATTGACAGAATTTATACAACATTTATAGTTTTGGGCCGAATAGGCCCTGTTAAGAAAATCAGAACTTACCTAATGTTATGTTGTGTCTTTTGCAGGGTTTGAGGAATGCAGGAGGATGTATGAACCACTTACATGTCCAATCTGCAGAGCCCCATGGAAACTAGAAGAGTAAGTACCTACTAAATACCATTAATAGACATTACAGTATCATCACTGACCATCAGGTGCCCTGACTTATGACTCTCTACACCTTTGCCCTCTCCTGTTGCTAATTGATTGATCCTGATCCTCTGTCCTTGCCGTGTGCCAGTGATCGGGGTGGAGGTGCCGTGGGCCAGGTGGTATGCGATGACCCTCTTCCTGTGCCTCCTAACACCAGGGCCTCCTCCCCACAACCACCACCCTCCTCGCATGAGGCTGAGGGTGAGTTTCGATTGCCTCATGCAGAACCCATCCCACCTGAACACATGGAAACTGCACGGCAGTGGATTCCTGTAAGTAGTCGTGAAATAAGTTGCAACATCCTACAATGTTGGTATTTCAACCATAGACCATTGCCATACTGATATCAACATTATTTACAGCATAGTGATAATCTAATGTCAAACAAAATTTTCCAGGTGTTGGGTGAGGAGATTGTTTCTTGCCTTTTTTCGAAGAACTGGAGTGTGCGTGAGATAGGCCTGAAGCAGCTTGGACGGATAGCACAGGGTACACTGCTGCTGGGCGTAGGGGCAGGGCGGGCTGGTGTGGTATTGTCTCCCACACGTCAGGCCAACACCAACCAGATGCTCAAGTGCTGCTGCTCTGTCCTAGCCTTCCTCTGTGCTGATCCTGTCTATAAAGTGTTTGTGGCCGGTCTGGTAAGCTGTTGAGTTAGTTGTTGGTTTTTAGGTGCTGAAAGGGCGATCTGTTAATGCTTAGCCTCTTTTTGACGGAATGTGTCCTCTGTGTGCTGTCATGATATCTTTTTTGTTCTGCCAGTATCCTTTATGCAATGTTATAAACACACTTACCCGCAAATTTTAGTTTACCTCTCATGTTGTTCATATACCAGATCAATTTGAGATACTCTGAGGGTTCTGAGAATTGCCATTGAATCCAATGTAACCACATAAACGTTATGATTTAGTCTTGTTATAATGTTTAAAACTTTTTAATACTGTCAAAAGCAACTGATCCTTGCAGGCTATTGGCAGCTTGAAGTGAATATGTATGTTATGTATTGGTGATGCTGGTGTGTGTTGTCACAGCGTGCACTGAGAACTGTATTGTCTTACACACCGTGTAGAGACGAGGGCCAGCAGGCCAGTCTACAGGATTACATGAAACCATTGGTCGACACCATCCTGTGGAAATGTGCAGATTCCAACAAGTACACACTCCCTATTCATAAGCATTGTTAAAGGACAGTACATGCTTCTTTGGGAAAGTTTTTGCTGATAATGTTGTTTTCTTGATTTGCAGGCGCACTAGTCAGTTATCAATTTCTGCGTTAGAAGAACTGGTGAAAGGTCAAGACGGTGAATTATGTGTGGGAAAAGAAATAGCCAATGCAGGTATATTCTTATATAATTCATCGTTCTGCTCAGTTAATGATGTTGTTTGCTTGATGAACGGAATATTGTCAACTGGTGATAAAGGGTAGCTATCTGATGCCTACCAGGAACACGAGGCCTCGGTGGACTAAGCTACCTGCTGAGACAAATCACACAAGACTATGATGCTAGCACCGTGCCATGGCAATGGTTGCTAGGACGTTTCTACATGTTGGACTTCCTGTTGGACGACAACGGAACAGAGTTCATCATATTGCCTTTCGAGGAGACAAGCAATGGCAGTCGCTTGTCCAGGGAGCCATACAAGCATTACGACCGCGTGTTCAGTGTGCTTCACTTCTCGCTCTCTGCCATGCCTTACAGTCACAGCAAAGTGAGCAAGATGGCTCGCCGAGTCTTTTACGTGACTGCAAAGCTACAAATCCACATGGAGGATATTTTCAAGGAGATTTTAGACATGCTCGAAGAAACCAATAATAGTATGAAAGTGTATATGCGACGTAAACTGTTACGGGTAATGGAAGATTCTAGGTTGTCTGAACAACCCAAGATGACTACAGAAGAGTTGTCTCTAGAAATAGAAGATGCTCCCAATTCCACACCCAGTCTCTCTGCTACCTCGACGCCACGCTGTAACTCCCCTGTTGCTCCACCCCCATCACCATACAGCCATGTAGGACCATCCATTAACCTCAGTGTAGTCCCAGAAGGGCCTCCTAATTCTCCCAATGTTAAAGCCAGACAGAATCCTACTGGTAGCCCCCTCCCAGCCAGGTCGCTTAATACCTCAGTTCACACGGAGACAGATTCTCTCTGTAGTAACTTGTTGGATTTGTCCAGCGATGCCATCAGTATAACGGACAGCCCACATAAAAGTTCAGTGCTACCTAAATGTGCTTCATCCCCAGTCATAGGATGCAGGAATGAAACTCTGCATATGTCTCCGCTTGGAGCCCGGTGTGCCAGCTGTGAAAATAACATGTCTCCTATATGTCACAACACTGATGGCTCCTACTCCAATCTCTCCACCTTCAGAATCCACAGTCTGCCCACAATGTCTCCTCGTCGCTTGCTCACCAATACACATGCACATGAGCCTCCCATCACAATCTCCCCAAGCACATCTCACCGGGACTGTGCCTCACAAACTGACCCTCAATCAGCAGCTGTCCGCCCTGAACGCCTCTTCTTTTTCCCCATCGAGCCTGTTTATGGCGAGGATAAAGAGGTTCAAACGCCAGACACGTTGAGTGAGGTTGATGACTTGGACCTCCAGATCCCTCCAGCAGATGAGGAGTTGGAGGCTGAGGGCTCGACTGATAACAAGATGTACTCAACTGAGGGTGTCTCCCTCACTGAGGACCTCTCCGACCTTGCATTATCTCCGTCAGCATCTGGAGACAAAGTTTCGTTCAAGTCAGAAATAGCATCTAGTCCTCAAAGTGGCTCCTCAACTGGTGAGTATGTTACTCAGCTCATTACATATTCAGTGACTGCTGCTTCATAATACCATCTACTTACGAATGGCTTGCCTGCTTGTATATGTATGAGCAGGAAGTGCGGGTGAGGGAGGGTGTCACTGTAAGGAGGAGGTGGAGAGGGAGGAGGCGGTGGCACTCGCTGAGGCTCTAGAAAGGTCGGAGGTAAAGCAGGAAGCTCTGCCTCATGTACCTGGTCTCTCGCACGCAGCCTCAGCTGACGATGTGGATACCCAGACCACAACCATCACCATACACCAAGAGGTACTGTTTACATAGTATATGCTAGACATGGCCATATTTTTTACGAGTTTCCAGCATTTGGAATTTTACCAGACATGAAAATGGATCATTTGCACCCACAACAAATAATTTATGTTAATAATCAACCAGTAGAGTCAGCCAGTAGATATATAATGTTGCTATATATGTGTAACAGGGTGTGGACAATGAACCTCATCAGTACAAGGAAGGTGAACACTGGGTACGAGGGGTCATGCTGGGGACGGGGGCATTTTCTACCTGCTACCAGGCCCGTGACATCAAAACAGGCACACTCATGGCTGTCAAACAGGTGTGAATCCTCTCTCAATCAGTTGTAGAACACATGATGTACACATGCCTCAACACCTTCAATATTTTGTCTGGAGTTAAAGTTCCAAATGTTGAGAATCATAGTTATTGTCATAGTTAAAATGTATAGGTATGTGCAGGTATGCTTGACGTAGTTATATGTATTCCAGATTTCGTAGTTATATGTATTCCAGATTTCGTTTTGCCGGAACTCTCTTTCGGAGCAGGAGAAGGTGATAGAGGCAGTAGAGGAGGAGATTGAACTCATGTCCAAGCTCAACCACCCCAATGTGGTGCGCATTCTAGGTGCTACACAACAGGGAAACCACTTCTTCATGTTCGTCGAGTGGATGCCTGGTGAGTTCACCTGAGCACCCTGTGTGATGCTCATTCAAAGTATGCAATTAAGAAATTATGATAATGGCCTTAAGAACATGACATAAACTGTGACATACTGATGGTGGATACGAAAGCTGTGCTGAGAGGTGGTATACTGTATGATTTAATGAGAGACCACGAGTTATAAACCACAAGGACCCCTTCAAAGATGCTGTGCTTGATTCCATGTATTTTAACAAATTCTGTTATTGAGTTTGTGTAGTCTTTTCTTTTTTTTTCCTTAAATAATTAATCACCTGTACCTCTAGTGTCTAAGTGTTTTAATTTATTTCTGGGTTCTTAAAAATTATAAATCATGTACTCAGTGAGAATCCACAGTCCCATTATAAACTTGCATGATGAAAGAGACAAACATGACTAAGTTACAAAACAATTTTATCTTCAGTCACGATATTAAGAGTACCCCCAGTGAAGATTTATTATTAATTACAAAAATCAATTTATTGTATGAAATTAAAACTATGCAAGACCTTCAATGATATCCATATGGTGTCACACCCTGAAGTGCATAACAGACAAAGATTTTGTGGAGGAAAACTGGACCTCACAGTGGTTCATTGGTTCCCCCAAGATTTTGAAGGTTTTTCATCAACCTATAATGCGCTCAATAAGCACCCTTTTTCTGGAGATGTTACTGTTGTACTGCACCTCTTTCCCTGTCAGTCTTACTGGAAAAGGTTGGTAATTTGACAGCCAGTTTCACAGCGTTTCGGAGCTGTTCGTCCGCTACGCGCAGCTCATTGACAGTGACAGCTTTATTCTAAACAGTTCTTCATCGCAGTGGAACAAAATGGAAATGGTTATCTTGTGTGTACGTATTAACTGTGAAGTAAGCTTATTGAGGTGATAACTTCCGGTCGAACTTGGGACTGCATTGCTCTGTGCTGCCACATCTCGGACAAAACAGTGACGATGTCTTTCAATTAGTTCTAATCCACTCTGGTCGGGGTTTTTTTTTTACATAAATTCCAATATTCTGTTGGGATTCCCCCAATTGTTACCATACTGATCTGTGTGGTGTGTGTCTGTGTTCCAGGTGGCTCTGTGGCCAACCTGCTGGACAGGTACGGTGTCTTCACAGAGCAGGTGATAACGAGCTACACTCAACAGGTGCTGCGTGGGCTGGCCTACCTGCACGACAATCACATGCTTCACAGGGACCTGAAAGGTGTCATGTCGCCCTTCATCTTGTAGCTCTAGCTAGGAACTTACAGTGACAGGAGTTTATTCCGCACATGTACTACAGTTCTTCTTGCTTAAAATAGAAATGTTAGGTTATAGTTTTGTGTAATGTTGTTTCAGGGGCTAATTTGTTGGTGGACAGCACCGGTCAGCGTGTCCGTATTGGTGACTTTGGTGCTTCTGCCAGGCTAGCATCTCGTAGTACTGGGGCGGGCGAGTTTCAAGGACAGTTGCTGGGTACGATAGCATTCATGGCACCAGAGGTAGGTCCTGTATTTCCTTCAGGTTGTCATCCTGATCAACAAGAGTACAGTCAACATGGAAGGTATACATTAGTGTGTCAATGTTTGATGGGATAGTTTGCCCTTGCTGCAGGTGCTGCGAGGCGAAAGCTATGGGCGGAGTTGTGATATCTGGGGAGTGGGCTGCACCATGATAGAGATGGTCACTAGCAAGCCACCTTGGGGAGCCAATGATATATCTAACCACCTGGCCCTCATATTCAGGGTACATATCTATTATTGTTTCTCTTACATCTGTAATTCTCATCTGCTTTAGCAAAAGATAAACAAATATGATTCCTTACAGTTTACCAGATAAAAGTTTAAGTGAATTCTTATAACAGACGCTAGAAGCAGCTGAATTTTCTTTTACAATCACTTTGTTTTACAAACGACGGGTATTAACAATATTTTTTTGTACCAGATTGCATCTTCAGAAAACCCACCGCCCATTCCTGAGAATGTCTCGCCCCCAATAAGAGATCTTATGCTGAGATGCCTAGAGAATGACAGACATGATCGACCCGCTGCTAAAGACCTCCTCAAGCACCCCTTGTTCACCATGGCACCCAGGTGATATCCAGCTTGCAGCTACATTCACCACTGCTCACTTACACACATGAGCTCGGCCTTATCCATCCAAGTACTTAGGCAGCACTTATTACATCACACTGTGTATTCATTGAGTGCACCAAAGTGTTTATTTGTCAAATGAGTGGGGTATTTAATAATATGGTAGTTTATAAGGCCTTATGGGTCTAACTGGAGCATATATGTGAACTGTTGTTCGTTAAGAATATCTTGACAAGAGAGGACAATTGTTTTTTAGACAGAACTTACTGTATACTATATTGATGGCAGCTATTGATGGTGCCTTGGGTTGGAATGGACCATTTTCACGATTATTTTTGGGTGGGGGGGGGGGGGATAAGTATTTTTAAACTTCCAATTCTATTATCTAGTTCTTGTGATTATGGGTCCTAATACTGACCTGCTGGTAATCACTGCTCCCCCAATAAATTAAGCGTACATTGTGACAAATGATATAAAACAATTTTCGTACATGCAAAACTATACATGGACTTGTCACAGTGAAAGTAAAATGAGGGCCTTGATTTGTAAGGAACTAAAATATTTACGTCAATTTGGAAAGATGGTCTTTATTATCTATTAGGATCTCAAATCAATTGATTGATGACCTTCATATCATCAAGTTATTTATTACACCAAATTGTGCTGAACAACAAATTGAAACTTGAATGTGGCTGGTCTTTCATTATGTGTGTATGAATATGTGGTCTTAAGGGGGGCTGGCATTGACAACTCTGGGTGCATTTCATCTTATTTTGATAGTAAATGCATTCCATTGAATGTGGACAGTACCTTTTTGTGTGATATGTCAAGGTGTCGTTTATGACTTTGCTTGGGCAGCTTAAAATGAAGATGAGCGCTCACATGATTTCTCTAGTACATGCTGCTTATTGCTATTGCTATCATGATGATACAAATTCTCCGTTCTCTGGTTACTAGACTTGCAATTTAATTGTCTTTATTTGTTAGCATTTTGTTTTGTTGTTGTTGTAGTATGTTGTTAATGAAAGCCTCGTGTGTTCACGTCGATGGTGTGAGAATAGAATAATGGGTAGCGTGTTGCCCCAGATAGATGCTTTTATCCTTTTGTTGTTGGCAGCCATTTGTATTAATTTATTGTGCTGGTTGAGTCTGCTACAGTGAAATGTTTTTAACAGTGAAATATCTCAGTACCAAGCATATAATTTGGTTCATTTTAAATGTTTACTTTATCAAAACCAGTATCTTCCTGGGTCATCAGTTCAGCTGAGACATCTTTTGATGCAGTTATGGACTGTTGAAGGGACAGCTGTCTTTGTCTACATGGTGATTTCCAGAAATTTTATATCTAAGATGGCTACAATGTGGATCATTGAGGCTTGGTAATGTCAGGTTTTAGCTACAAATAAGCATATAGTTGTCAAATACAGCATATTATATTTCAATGTCTTTCCCCACAGAGCTGTATTTTTGTCAAGCTTTTATGATGCTGGATTTGATACTGGTATTGTCCTTGTTATTTGTTTTATAGGGTGTTTGAAATAAAGAAACATGTCTCTGATCATTTGTATCATGAAAAGCAGCTGGGTATTGGTGTAGCAACTAAGGAGATAAGTTTTTCGATGTATAATACCGCTTTATTGAGCTCTGCCAGACAACAAACCCCATGTTTCATTACCTCACCACTTCTTGTAGCTTGTTACATTCTATATCAAAAGATAGAACAACACCTTAATAATCAGGATATAGACTGAAATCTTGATGTATACACTGCTATAATTACATTAACCTTAGATGTTAAAATAAGACGATAATAATGGATGCCCGTGAACCAGTTGTTTGATGTTGCTTGAACAAGTATGGTGCTCAGATCTTAGTCTTTGCCATGTCTTAAGTACAACACAACTAAATTGCACATGTAAGCTCAGATCAACCCTGAAAAATACTGATAGCTAAGAAGGAGCAGTAAATATATATATATATATATATTCAAATGACATGATCACCCCATTCCCCAGCAGAAGTTCTATAAACAGCAAACCAACAAATACCAAGACTTCAAAAGCAAGAAAAAAATTGGCATTTCCTTCGAGACAACCTTGGGAAGTAGCTGCTATGCACTTGAGTGGGGTTTACATGTTCTTCTGAAAGAAGGTCTTGCTCTCAGTTGGGTTGGGCTTCATGGTCTCCTTCCCTGGTTTCCAGCCAGCAGGGCATACTACAGAACAGAACCCCTTCATAAAATTCACAGAATAGACCATGATTGGAGACGGTTCTGGTTGTGTACCTCTGACAGTGATAGGGATATCGTATTCCAGCTTACCTTCGCCGTGTTTGTCTGTGAACTGGAAGGCCTGTACCAGACGGAGTGTTTCATCTACAGAGCGTCCAACGGGCAGGTCGTTGATGGTAATCTGACGGAGGTTACCCTTGTCATCGATGATAAACAGACCTCTGTCACAGAAACACATCAACACAGACATAAATAAAGCCATCATTAAATTTGTGCTGCAATTATTATTCAATCAAAGATCATGCTGACAAACTTTCAACATCATTATTCGCCTGGGAATATTTATAATGTACAGAAGAAATCCGTTTTATTTAGTTGTCTTTCCATCGATACAATGACTCCCCAAAACCATTAGTCACACGAATGTTAGTTGTAAATCATTACGTGCTCTATCGATGAGTATACTTCCACTTAGGTTACAAAATGTAGATTTCCAATCTTCACTAATATAAGTTGTGGGTATCATTACACAAAAATTAGACCGACAAGCAGGAAGGGTAATTTCCGACAACAAAAATGGTGGCAGCCGATTAAGGATCTATTTTCATAGACCGCAGCGCCACATACACAGACATTAATGTTACCTGAATGCAATGCCCTCATCATCCTTGTAGACGCCATAGCGCTGAGCAATGTCACAGTTCTTGTCTGCCAACAGTGGGATGTCCATACGCCCCAAACCACCCTGCTTACGGGGAGTGTTAATCCTACAAACCAGCAGCATCATATACCTCCACTAACTCACCATTATATCTATCAAAGCTCAGGCACACTAGTGTTTCCAGTGTGTAATGTTCATTGTTGTTGTGTTGTAAAAGCAAAAGAATGGACGTACCATGCCAGATGGCTGAAGTGGCTGTCAGTAGAGCAGGCGACTACTTCACAGTTGATGGAGCGGAACTCTTCAACGCGATCACTGAATGCAATGATCTCGGTGGGACATACAAATGTGCTGCACACAAAATGAGAGAATATTCTCAGAAATATCAGCTAGCAGTCGTCGTTTTCCACAATGCATTCCAGTTATTTTGTTATACTATGAATATGATTATAACCAAGAAGGCAGGACTATTATCAGCAATACTGCTATACATCGCACAAAAGTAACACTTAAATGATCCACAGGCATACATGCATGATGCATGATCCAAACAATAACTGACATAACAATCTCCATTGTTCTTCATCCACCCATACATATCTTATCAGCCTAACAAAGCAACCAGGGATAGCATGTTTCCCCAATGACCCAAAACTCTGTACAGATGTCAATGGATCCTGGCCAATGTTTTGGTTCAATACATGCTGTGGATCTCATCAGACACTCACCCTCCATCCCAGCTGAACTATTTAGTTTATAAGTTATTAAAGAGATACTCACAAGTCGAGTGGATAAAAGAAGAAGATGAGGTATTTGCCCCTGTAATCAGCCAGTGATATTTCTTTGAAGTCACCGTCAACTACAGCAGTGCCTCTGAAATTAGGAGCGGGTCCGGTCAACTTTAACTCAGACATGGTTATAGTTGGCTTCTCCTGTATAGCAGAAACACACAACACACCAATATAACAATGCAAATATTATGTATTCAGGTAATTCGGGATAGATGATACGGTGTGAACAGCAGTCCAGCGGCCACAGCTGCTCGGGTGTCTGTGGGTACAGGTACAAATCAGGTAAATGCTAATCAATAATATATAACCGCAACTACCGGTATACCTGAGTATCTTGTACAGCACCGCGTAAGATGCCTAGAATAAGTGGCAAGGCATGAACAATTGATCAGCATATGCACACACTGACACCTAGAATTGCCACAGTCGCCCTAAAACCACTAATAATATAGTGTGCCTGTAATCTGTCTAATCATTGAGCGATGGCTATCGCGGGTGGAGCGCAGTGGGCGGCTTTATGTATGAGCGATGAGTGTCATGCGCCGAGAGGGATATCACATGACGAGATATAGGGTAAGCGCACGCCGTCCATGAAAACGCCCATGCGATCGACACAAACCAGATTATCAATAACAAAACAACTGCCATCGAAAAGAAGCGGATAGTTTTTCTAAGCGTTCACAAAGATGACTCGCAGCTAACGCAAAAGCCAATAGCCGTGACAGGAGAAATCGCTTGACTTCCTGTGGTGTAGTCCGATGACTCAGTTTGTACAACCATGAACTAATTATTTTTACTCCATGGTACAAGTGAATATTTATAAGCGACTCTCAAAGATAGACAACAGAATAAGAAAAAAATTCAAAATTCCAAAAATTGCGACCTGTATCGCGGATCCAAAAAAATTTTAACATACAAACAAACATCCAAACAAACTTACAAACCGGCCCGATCGCCATAACTCGGCGAATGCGAATTCGCCAAGTTGATAAGCAGCCTGGTTTGAGAGAGTCGGGGAAAACGTGACTTGCCACATTGGACAACTGAGATCCCAGCTGAGATGCGCACATAAAGCATAAAAAAGAAACTCGGTCAAAAAGAAAGCATCCAACGAAACTCTTCCCGCACATGTTGGCATAGTGCCATCTTCAACTAGAGTTGGTTGGTGAAAATCACCAGTATCATTACTGATAACACAGCTAAAATACTGGTAGTCAAGTGTTATAGCCTATGTCATCGAGCATAATTTACGACATTATTACTTGAACACAGAAGCCATACCCAAATGTCAAGCACTAAAGGAAATGGTAAAAAGAACGAGAGCGACCACAGAACGACCGCATCTGGATCATTTCCTGGCCGGAATTAAACTGTCAAGTCGTATTTGTCATTCATAAACGGTGACGGTACACCAACCTTTGTCGAGCCTTGAATGACATTGGGAGCTGGTATGATGTAGTAGGCAGCGCCCTCTGGCAACAAGAAATGAGCGGGAGAACTTCTAGCGTCGGCGGTACATACGGAGCCAATGGGTCCGTTCGAGTAGCTATGTTTAAGTGATTTGGCACTGTTTGTTCCTTCAGTCATGGATTTTGACATAGCGACCGTCTTGTCTGTGCTGGGAGCAGAGCGACTGGGTTTGGATGTTAAAGATGCTTTACCAGCGCCGCCTTTAAGTCCTTTGGCAGGTGTTTTTGACATAGTCAAAAGTCATGAACAGTTTTTTTTATTGAATCACTTAGATAAGTAAGAACTGATCAAGGTAATGCTGATGGCTCGGAATCCAACACACCAACCAAGCAGTCTTCAGAGGCGAGTTGAAGCAGCGATAATGGATCTTTAAAAGTATGTGATTGGAAAGCACCGATCACTCTCAATAAACGTTCTCTTGCAATACACCCATGTATAGATAATTGTCAAGAAAGTGCAACTTGACAAAACGATGCCCCGTGCCTCAATCAATATCACCATATGGGTTTAACAATAGATTCACCTTGATGATCACACCATTGAAGATTACTCCGAACAGGTAGCAGAAAACACAGGTAGAATCGTATGAAGCGCATTGGAGATACCCGAATCTACAGCTGATGACGTGACGCTGCCGAGCACCTCACTCCGAAAGCCACATGGAAAGGCTGCTTGTCAAGCTAATAGGAGCTATCCCTTTCTCAGTGGACCCCGGGCTGCAGCATTCGGACACGGCAGCTGAGTCTGGCAATCAATACGGGTATAGCACCACGGCGGCACTTCACCTGCCTTCCATCCCTCTCTCACCCACAACCTGTACGCCCATCGCATCTCCTCCTCATCACCCTGGCTACACAGCATCCCAGATGTTGTAACTTAATGGATGCTTGAAGAATTGGGCCGTATGACCGGTATGTAATCAGATGATAGCCATACAACCGGGGAGGATCGTGGAATGGTAGGGTGAGGTGACAATGTTTAGACAGCGTGAGAGGACAATGTTTAGAAAGGTTGAGATGACAATGTTTACCAAGTATGAGATGACAATATCAACTAGTCATACCTCTCGTCGCTGCCATCCCCTGTGCAGATATAACATATGTCACATTCGGAGACATTCGATGCTTTTCAGTAGATGCTGGTTGGACAATGGCAAATACTGCCTGTCTAAACTGCGCCAAGTATAGAGGTAGTATACATGTGCCGCGCGACGGGGTATGTTTTTTCGGCCTCACGACTTGTACGATGGGTTTTGTTCGTCCTCGTACTTTCACCTTGTACATTTTCACCTTGTACGACGGGTTATACATTTGCATTTTCACCTTGTACGACCGGTACGGGTTTTCGAGGTCCCGCGGCACACATATCCAGGATAAGGCCAAGTGCCTACCCCCCCCCCCCCACCCCTCCCCCAGGTGTTATATATAGGTCCAGCCACTAGCTGCTCGTACTTCTGGCATCAGGGACAAGTGAGATATAGTCTTTATTCAAGATACACTTAACTCACTTAATATGACATTTTCCATGTCAGTATTGACTAGAAAATTCATCAGCTACAACATAATCAGTGCCAAGGATACACATTAACTTAATTAAGGCTGTGCTTCTTGTCTTGTCAGAATCATAGATCATTAGAATGGTGCAAAAATACAAGGTGTCAGTATATCACATGCGATAAGAGGACAAGGGGCAGCAAAGCAATTTGTGTAAGTAACAGTTTTCCAATACACTGATAGCATTTTTCCACAACATAAATATGATCCATGTAGCAATCAATAACACCCACAATTCATACATACATTCATGTGTAGTCCATTTAACATGAAACACTGCATATATACCAAGTACAACATGCAACAGCTGTAACTTTTCATATGTATGCAAATGTTACCAGCTGCCATGGAAACTGTCAGCTTATCAAATACCGCACATGAGCTAGGCTATTACTTCTACCAGTGAACAGTCAATTGCCATTAACATTGATCACTCTTTAAGTATGTCAGTCATAATCAATTGTATAGATCAAACAAACAAATAATGAAGCAGCAAAAAGCATTAACACAACACCCTACAACCTTCTCCTACAGCCTCATTGTCACATCTGACTGATGACCAGTGATAAATCATTATTTTAACTATGCTATGAAAAATGGCTATCAAGAACATCTGCTTTAGATGAATAGGATGGAAAAACCAGTCCATGGGAAATATATTATGCAGCATACCTCCTTAACCCTTGGTCTGCTGCATTAGTAAAGTGCAGGTATTATTATTGGGTGTAGTCTATATACAGGGGCCAAAGCTGTCACCCCTCTCCTAAACACATACATACATGCATACATGCACAAGCACATGCACCCCAACCTCTCTGTCCCTCCCCCCATAGGTCCAGATTAACAATTTATCTGCCACTCAGGACATGAAAATTAAACCAATTTAGGCAACTAAAATTCAACCCTTTTCACATGTACCAAATTAATTGTCGTCCTAATTTATATAAACCCTTTGTCACAAGTTGAATCCTTTTAAGTAAATGTCCGGGTCAGTTTCCAAATTATTAAGGCCTGTCGTAGAAAGTAGAGCCCTTTGAAGTAAACATTCAGAACGTGTCATTTCAAATAACAATTAACATCAGCCCGTTTGATCCCCAGGTAAAGCTCTTCATAATTATAGCGTTCGCCCCTATGACCCCACCCTCCCGATAGCCAATCACAACCAACCCCACCAATGCGCTACAAATACAACTGAATCTTACATCGAAAATGCAATAAGAAAGGAAGGCAATATACAGAAGAGACGCAGCTAATAGATCCACGCCAGCAACCTTCTCTCTGTCATTTTATTCTTCCGAGACCCTGACTCGCTTTGTCACAGAAATACCAAGAAAGAGCTTGCCAGTCAGCAAAGCCACAATTGAAGCTCAAATCAAATATTCTTGTCCTAATACCCTAAAACGACAGCGGCAGGCTAATCACCTTTTGTCATCATCCCAGACACCTATACGCGGCCATAATTGGTGAAATCACGATACAAACATGTGGTTATAATCGGTGGAGAATCTAGGTATTTGCTACAAGGACACCAACCCTCAGTGCCTACCAATATCTACAGTGGCAGAGTTAATCAGTCTAATGGGGGGAGGAAGAGAGGGGGGAGGTGCATGTGTTTGTGCATGTGTACATGTATGTATATATTTGTGGGTGGGGTGAAAATGAACAACAATTAATTGGGTGTGTGTGAAAGGGATGAATTTCATTTGCCTAAATTGGTTTGATTTTCATGTCTAGAGTAGCCAAAAAGTTGAAAATCTGGACTTACAGGGGAAAGGAGAGAGGTGGGGGTGCATGTGTTTGTGCTTGTATTCAAGTATGTGTTAAGGGGATGGGGTGACAATACTACAAAACTCCATGACTGAACAGAACAACAAATAGTTCTCATCTAATTGCTATGCAAGATAAATTAAGAATCATGTAAATGTGATAGCAGCAGTCACTCTCTAAATCACCATACTGATTTGACATTTATCCTTTATGTGGTCACCGAGATATTACCTTCCAAACACTAGTATGCTATAGAAAAAAATGTGTGAAAGAGCCAATGGTCGTAAATAACAGCCAATGTGAACTCCCACTTGGTAACTATAAGCTATACAAACTGAGATAAGGTAACCGCAATGGCCTAGACCAATGCAAACCAGATGCAGATCTTAAAAGCTCACGTTAACAAGTGAAATACTTACGGCACACATGGTGACTGGACTTCCTCACACATATACATTGGACGTGATTGTTAACATGGTCACCAGCTTGATAGGCATACACCTCCCATGTGCCCAGTTATGTGTATTGTGGTTAACTTATCTTGATTTATGTACACATAGTGAAATAAATTACCTTTCATTTATCTATCAGACTCTTTGAATTAGGAGAGGGGATATGAACTTGTTGACAAGGGCTTTCCCATATACCTTGCGAAGAGTTTCATGGTTACGTTTGAAGCAAGCATTGGCCAAATTAAAATGCAGGTCAGTGTGTGCAGTGTGCACTCTGGAAAGCTATCAAGTGCTTGAATATATGAGCTGGTAAGGAAATCTCATCAAAGGAGCACGATTTAACAGTTGACACGTGCACTTGTCGAGAATTATGACGAATCATGTCACATGTTGGCGGTAAGCCTACAGAGCGCATCGTATGCGCAGTCGGCTAACCGCTAACCTGCTGACCCGGGCCATGTGTTGTCAGGCGACACGCACTTGCCGCCGTCGGAATCCGTCGACCTTAGGCCAGGTTGACAGTAAAAAATTATGAGACGCAAAGGTTAACATGTATCGACGTGAACATTTACAATACCCTGGGAAAAGTTGTTATAGTATACAAAGAAATAAAAACTTACACAACACAGCTCCCTTGGCGACTCAACACAAGTGAAACACAGGTAGCGCACTATGCATTGATCCAGAATGAAGAAACGAAACACACGGTGAGAATTATGTAATGTAATTTCGTCGAGACATGGGCTTTACTTGGTAAAGGTATATAAAATTAATGCGGTATATGTTGGGTGTGAGAAGATCAACAAGGAGACTGTGCAAACACATTAATATATATTTCCCCGTTACAACAGAATATGTTTTTACAAAGATTGCATTCTGAGCGAGAAGAAAGTTCCAGTTATGTTTAGTGGAGAAGTACATTAATATATTAAAATATATGATTTCAATGGTATTATGAATGAAACATTTGAAGATGAACTTGTCTATATATAACCCTACAATTACAATAGGGTCAATGCAATGGCAATAAAGTTTGGGATGATTTTCATGTCTTCGGAGAATGCAACAACACAGAAATAGTTCGATCAACGAAACAACAAAGATTAATACAAAACATATTGCCCTTCTATGCAAACGCGATATTGATACGTTGACGTTTGGTCAGTCATTAGACACGAATGTAGCCATGTTCGTCAATTATAAGACCGTCAATGAATCCGTACCTATTAAATGATTACATAAGAATATTAAACATACCCAAAAGGCACGAATGTTGAGTCTCGATACTAGCATATACGAAACTCACCCAGCGCAGACTTGATTGCAAACTCCTACAGCTTCCTTCGAACTGGTGCAACCTCGAGACAGAGTACACAGAATATAAGCGAAGGCGAGCAGCACTTTTCGATGCTTGTGATATAACATGGAGGAGACGTCCTCGTGCAGATACATTTCAATAAGTTTTATAACCAGCACCAGGCACAAGGCGCTCGTAATAAAGCGGTGGGTGAAGACAATGAAAAACTGATGGAGTATTGTAAGCATTATCAGTAGAACGAAATTTTAGGAACAATTCACCACACATTGAGTCAGTTGCATTCGCCAGAAAACCTTAGCTCCCAAATCCGATAGTTTAACGCACCGTTTTTCGGGTAGGTAAGCAACAAAGAATAGCGTTATATGTATGATACCGTGTCATGATGAATACAACTCAGAACATGCCTTCACTGATCCGAGAGGCAGGTTCCTGTTGTTTCAGAGCCCAGGAGAGCTCAGAAGATCTGCAGATGGCTCAGTCATGGAGTAATCATGCAATATATGCCCCTATACACAAATGCAGACGTAGGCAGGTTTGAACATCAACCGACAATATACACAGGCTTAAAATGAAATCATGATATATGCCTTAATTAACCCTACGGAAATATATCTTTCAAACAATAGATTGTCAATGCTTTCAGAAGATATATAGGGCTTGATTGCTTGTTCAACGTGAGTCAAATGGCACGCACCATTCCGGGTCAGCATTCCTGGTTATTCTCGCACGGCTTTGGAATGTAACGTTATGATGGAAATCCGTGATAATATATCTCATCATCATGTATATCAAAACCCATTTTTTGCGCCTCCACACCCTTCCAGCATACCCGTCAGTACCACGTGGTCAATACGGGAGAGCGCCATCTTTCGAGTGAAGATGTTCAGTAAGCAGAATTGTAGCTCCGGTCATAACGGTAACATGAATTTATACCGTCTACTCAGACGTCTTGTAGGGCGAGCAGAATTGTTCATATTTTGTTGTACAGTATCGGAAACGACCGAACATTTCCTAGCGTAAAATGTTACATCGAAGGTTAAGTGTCTTTTTAACCTCCCCGCTGAAATCCATTGAAAACAAATACCCCCATACCAAATTGCGGTGGTGGGGTAGTAAACATTGCCCCGGCATAATTCCACGCTGATTGTTCATATTTTGTTGTACAGTATCAGTATATCAAAACCCATTTTCTTCCGTCTCCACGCCCTTCCAGCATACCCGTCAGTGCCACGTGGTCAATACGGGAGAGCGCCATCTTTCGAGCGAAAATGTTCAGTTAGCAGAATTGTTCATATTTTGTTGTACAGTATCGGAAACGACCGAACATTTCCTAGCGTAAAATGTTACATCGAAGGTTAAGTGTCTTTTTTAACCTCCCCGCTGAAATCCATTGAAAACAAATACCCCCATACCAAATTGCGGTGGTGGGGTAGTAAACATTGCCCCGACATAATTCCACGCTGATTGGGGAAAGCTTGTCATGAACCCCCCTCTTCCTTGATAGCCCTATTATATCAACACCAACTTGCTCTTGATTGTAAGTTATTGAGAGAGCTATTGGGAGAGCCTTGCTATAGGCGTGAAGAAGGGACAAATAGGGGACACAACGCAAGCAAAATGAACGAATAGCATTCAGCCTGCTTTCATCCACGGACTGGATCTTGATTTGGTTGCAAGTTGCTCACGTCTGATTTTCAGTGGAGCCTCATTAGCTTCCACGAGCAGACATGGAATAGGAGGGGTTCAAAAGGCTCCGAGACAAAGCCTCAAAGCCTGATTTGAGACAGTTTCCAACATTTTTAGATAAGAGGGGCCATCTTTAAGGATAGCATTGCCGTCAATTTTAAGTAAGGGCAGGTTAATGATGAAGATTTCTTTTGTTACAGAAAAGTATGCAAACATTTTTGAATATTTCTGAGGCTAAGCACGAACTGCCTCTCAATAGTTTGCAAGCTTTTCTATTTTAAAAAAAGATTTAAAGTCATCTACATGGAATGAACATTCAACACCGGATCTTATGATATAAACAATAAGTGACGGACAAAATGAGAAGAAGAAGAAGAAGAAGAAGAAGAAGAAGAAGAAGAAGAAGAAGAAGAAGAAGAAGAAGAAGAAGAAGAAGAAGAAGAAGAAGAAGAAGAAGAAGAAGAAGAAGAAGAAGAAAGAAGAAGAGAAGAAGAAGAAGAAGAAGAAGAAGAAGAAGAAGAAGAAGAAAGAAAAGAAGAAGAGAAGAAGAAGAAGAAGAAAAAGAAGAAGAAGAAGAAGAAGAAGAAGAAGAAGAGAAGAAGAAGAAGAAGAAGAGGAGGAGGAGGAAGGAAAGAAGAAGAAGAAGAAGACGAGGAGGAAGAAGAAAAAGTAGTAGAAGAAGAAGAAGAAGAAAAAGCGTTTGGAATCTGTTGCGGATTTCGGTAGATTGTGTTTGGCTATATTTATCATTGAATTCGTATATAAAAAGGACACCGGATTTTGATGCACATAGCGGTAAAGGTTACCCAATCGACTCTATGTAGTTGTCATATGGCCGCCCGCTCAGCTGGCACAGGCCTCTCGATGCTCATAAATATTGGGAAGTGGTCACTATTCCATTGGTCCTGCCCACCACCAGTCGTTTGACTATATCAAGCCATTCCGGTCTTTCATCTAGGGGAAATTCGCGCCTAAGTGGTGTGTTACAGATATGGAACTCGCAAGGACCGCTCCACTCAACCACAAGGATACCATCGATTCGTTTATCTTATTAACTCAATCAAGGAGTTACATAACTAAAGATGGAGCCCTTAGAAGTCGCCACCGAGGCGCTAGCATGTGCGCCTCGGCAGCGAGTGTTTTCACAAACTCGCGCTTGGCGGCGCTAAGTGTACTTCGTGTTGCGACATCTAGCGAGCCAGCGAGGAAACCGGAGACCTTGACCACGGTCAAGTTCGCGGGGAACATAGGCGAAATGGCATGGATAAATTTGCAAGTGTCAGGTGGTGTGCTCGACTACACAATGTCATTAACGATGTCAAATATATATAAACTGGATTATTTTCTGGTTGCCTATATTTCCCAAATTCATATTAAAGTTGTATAACAAATTCCATATTCACGTCACAACCACATACTGATGTCATGTTTCCTCCTGCTAAAACAGAAGTAGCTGTAGGTTTATGTAAACAATTAAATAAGGTGAGAACTATTTATTTGCACTTCGATATGACAAACATATAAACAGAATAACATAAATAACGTCACATCGTTTTCACAGCCTTTAACACCCTCTCTCTGTAGCATACTAGTGCTGTCTGGATGGCAATACGGTGACCACGAATAGGATAAATATCAAACATGGTCATTTATATAACGACTTGGGCTGATACATATGGATGAATCATCAGTTAGTAAAGTTTTTAAAGACAAAATACAAGGCGCAAAAGTCGTTTTCTTGTATAGCAATGTCACAGGAACCCCCTGTTGCTGGAGCCAGTCTGGCTATATCCATAACTTTAAGCGGGTGCTACGTGCGGTCGGACGGCATCACGACGATATCAATGTGTAGCCCAATATTACTTTACCCACGTTGAGGGGAGACCAAGTTCATTCACCCGATGTTTACTTCAAGTACACCTGATAATTCCCGTCGTGCAGGAAAGTCGTGACTTCGACAGAGGAGTCGTCACGCTTTGATATGTCATGGTTGGGAATGTTTCCACTTTTGGTGTACAAATGGGTCGTTATTTCTTAAAGACAGGTATAGCCCACCCCGGGAAACGTGTTCGTGATGTCATTGAGTTTGGCTTTGGCGCCTCTAGGGGTCGCGGGGTAGAAAAAAATTGAACATTGTTATGTCAAATATTCAATTCAATCTACTTGAAGAATATTATGTTTTCATCACGAGTCACGACATTTTACGTCAATAGACCTCACGAGCAGCTCTTTTGAACCAAGTGAACCCGATCGACTGTTGGTCTATGAATCAGCCATGACGCATCAGCTATTGAGTGAGAAAGTAACGAGTTATCCTAGCGCCTCAATCAGCCCAACGACGGAGCATATAAATAAAGCAGCTTGTCTTGCAGAATCATTGCCATCACCAGCAGGAACCCAGCTGAAGTTATCAAGCCTACACCTCACCTAAACAAATTCCTCGCGACCGCAGAACATTCAAGGTACGACACCTGTATCTGCAGTTGATTGATCAATTCTCAGGTATGTTCAGCCCTACGTAATATCCGGTGGACTACTATATCATGAAAATCTCGAATTGATTTGACAAAATTTCATCGGATTATGTCATTGTAAAGAAAAGTGCAAACCATAGCCTACATATCTCAGCGACTTCTCGACAAGCCAGGAAATGATCAAGGCGTGAATGCGATTGAATAGGTAATGAAATGATGTAATTATTTCGCTGTTGGCTATGTGTATCTAGCATGATGATGATGATAAAGACCACCGTAGTTCTGGCGGCTGTCCTGCTGCTCTGCGTCGTGGGCCTGGATGGCAGACCACACCAGAGACGGGTTGGGGTAAATATTGCTAAAGATAATGCCCTATATTGGGGCGTTTTATTCGTAGTGACAAATGTAAAAGTACCGAGACATTGATAAATATATCGATTATATGGTTATTTTCTACGATCCTGGCTAATTGCATCTGAATGTTTGTTATGTTTTCTTAACAGTTGAAGGATTTGGTTTGTGCGAGTAAAAACAGCGCCGGGTTGAGTCGCAACAGCTCCTGCCCCGGGGACGCGGCGTGTAATGCAGGCCCTTTGACATTCAACCGTGGTAATGACACAGTGAACGTGACTCTCTGCGCCATAGAATCACAATTAGTAAGACCCATTACTTGATTCATGTATCACGCCATAATACTGAAGCTTATGTTAACCGTAGTAGATGTAGTTATATCGTATACGCCGTTGGTTTTCATAAGCAAATATAAGTACAAAGCCGGCATGTATCGATTGTGTATAGCTATTGGCGGCTTGCCGTGTTGAGAACACTACTGGAGTAGTAGTCAACCCTGAGAGGGAATGTCATGACGAGAGTTCCTGTTCGCTAGGACCACTGCCCCTTACTCACGATTCAGAAGCTGTTTTGGCTTATTACTGTATGCCAAGAGATGACTCGTCTGAAGAATCTCCCTCCTCAGAAGAATCTCCCTCCTCAGAAGAATCTTCCTCCTCAGAAGAAGAAGGAAGAAGGCGTGGGAAAAAGAGCCGTAGTGGGAGTAGCGATAGTTCCGAGAGTTCCGAGGAGTAGGTAACAACAAGTGCTCCTGCCAACTAATGACAAAACATGCCATACTCAATATAACACGCACTAAACGGACTTAATGTATTATCCGATCAATGGACTCATCTGTATTACGCTGTGACGATTTCTAAATTATGTGACGATGTTTTATAAACTGATCTTTGAGCCATAACTTTTTGGTTTTCATTCCATTCAGCTTTTACCTTAGCATACTCATTGGTGATGGTCCTGTGAGGGAAGTGTCAGACAGAAGTGGTCCTTTGAGGTTGTGTCTGACAGAGGTGATCCTGTGAGGGTAGTGTCAGACAGAGGTGATCCTGTTAGGGTAGTGTCAGACAGAAGTGATCCTGTGAGGGTAGTGTCAGACAGAGGTGATCATGTGAGGGTAGTGTCAGACAGAGGTGATCATGTGAGGGTAGTGTCAGACAGAAGTGATCCTGTGAGGGTTGTGTCAGACAGAGGTGATCCTGTGAGGGTTGTGTCAGACAGAGGTGATCCTGTGAGGGTTGTGTCAGACAGAGGTGGTCCTGTGAGGGTAGTGTCAGACAGAGGTGATCCTGTGAGGGTAGTGTCAGACAGAGGTGATCCTGGGAAGGTAGTGGCAGACAGAGGTGGTTTTGTGAGGGTAGTCTTAGACAGAGGTGTTCGATGTGCATGGATTCTTCTCATAACATCCTCAAGAATAGTTTGTTGTCGGTTAACAATTAAAAAATAATACTCAGAGGAATGAGAATTGGCATCCGAGAATTGTGAACCGTGTAATTTAGAAAATGAATTACCGCACAATCGTAGTTTTCATTCAAGATCATCTCCTTTTTTAAGATTATGAAGCCAATAACGTTTGCAATCGTAACTTATATATTGATTAGAATGGCGAACACATCATTTCGTGGACCTAAATAAAACTTGATTGCCACAGGCACCAAAGGCAATCCCGAATGTCGTACTCCAGGCGTTGGGTTTAGAAGAAAACTTGATTACCTCACTTTTGAATTTAAGAGCTTTTCCTAAATATCGGAGAGAGATCTGTTGAGCTCAGTGGCCAGGATAGAAATGAATTTGAAATGTAAGGCAACCAAGGCACGCTCATGGAACATGCAGTAGCCCGGTCAGTGAGGACTGGGAAGGCCCGGGGGGGGGGCCATTTTGACCTTGTACGGTGGTACGGGTTTTTGAGGTCCCGCGGCACACCCCTTTCCAGAATAAGGCCAAGTGCCCCCCCCCCCCTCCCGGTTGGGAAGGGCTCTGACTTCGGGCGTTGGCTGGGAAGGGCGGACATGTGGCGATAGGATGTGGGGTACGCATGAGGAAATGGGGAAGAGGCAGATGACATGTATGTCATTCGTGTATCTTGGAAGCCGAGGTTTGTAATGTCATATCAGCTGTGGGGGGTTACTCCATGAAACAGATGACTGCGAGGGGCATGTTATGATGATGGGAGGGACGTATTGTCATAATGTAAATTTAGCACTGAATATATATATCCCTCTCATTTTAAGTGGATGAGTAGCCATAAAAGAAACTAGGGCACTTCATGGACAGAAAAAAAATCATGGGAATTGTCTAAATTAAAGATTAGTTGGTAAATAAAGTGTGTAGTAAGGCAGAATGTGAAATACACATCCTAGTGCATCTTATTCTGGAATTAGTACAATATGATGCTGGAGTTTGGCCAAAGATAGCATTTATCGATTGTCAAATCTTCGTTTATACTTGTCCAATTAATTATGAATTAATTAAATCGAAATATTTATGGTCTTATTATTCCTATTTCATTTTTTTACAGGTGAGTCGTGGGTAGATGTCATGTAGGCTGGTCTTTTTTCTAGGGGGTTGGAATCCAACTATATTTAAAATATCTATAGGAACATGGTTCGATATCTATGGTCCTCTAAATCACTTATAGATACCCAGCTGTACGAGGAAACTGGCACTGTTGGTGCCGAAGCTTCGGTAGCGCCGTTCATCCTAAAATGTCTTGGACAAAATCCTGCGGACTACCTGCTACCTGTTGACCATGACACTTACTGATATCGCCAAAATTGTGATCCGTGGTTATGGTCACCATTCAAGCAGCACGTTAATTCACCTATATCACACAGGCTTACTAAAAGGCGAATTACTTTTCCGAATGCCAATGCTGACCAACCAATTCTATGGAACACATATCATGAAAATCAAACGAATCATTGAAATATCGGGGAGTTTGATTGACAAGGGTGTGTTTTGAGTGCGACGCACTAGATTAATGATGTGGGGATTATATGAATCTGTCATTAGGGGGAAATAGTATGCATCTAAATCTAGACCCTCTATCTAAATACATTAATAAAAGTACTGGAGGTATACTAAAATGGCATTAAGCATTTAACGAGATGCGTCGAGGAAAGACTCTAAGGGAGAGGCTTGTTGGTTGGGTCCTTAGGGACTTACAAGTAATCTACCAATCGGGTACAACAATGACAACTTCGAGAGAGGTGAGGGAGGGATTATTATGGGAGAAGATTGCTGAAAATTTGGCACTTAACGCGACTACTTACACCTTGGTTTGAACGTGCTAAAAATACACAACAATTATGCAATCTGAACTACCGACAAAACCAATTTGTGTGTCATTAATCATTGTTATGTTATGTCCAAATAACTATATTGAGAAACACACACACGAGGACGACACCATGTAGACCGGAACAGAACTGTCTTTATTCTTAACCACCATCCAACACATGAAGTGGACGTTATGATTTTTAGTGAGGGCTTCATAATGCAACATCCCCCTTCTTTTAAGAAATCATCAATGACAGACATTATGTAAGTTGCTTGTCTGCAGTCACAAACAAAAAGGTAGCAGTCTGCCTGTTACAATAAAATGACATACAATTTAAGTCTAGTCCCAAGTTGACATTCATACAAAACAATACTATCTGGTTCTGCTACAATATGAATATGTAGTTAGATTAAATATCTTCTATGAGACGACGTGGAGGCATGACATTTCGCTTGGGACGTGGTGTAGGTATTGTAGTATTTCCACTTTTCTGTATCGCAGGTGAGGAGACTGTTGCGTTGTGATTCACTTTACTAGTAGGTGTGGAGATGGGATCAGGTACGGGGTTATCCTGTGTTGGCTGTAGAGTAGGTGGGGCAACTATCGGTGCAGCTGGTGTGGTGACGGAGTTGGGCTTGTGTAAGTGTCAGTGGCTATGGGTCGAGGTCGTAGCAATATTCTGTTGCGTTTTAGAGGGCGACCTGTCGTGCGGCATAGCACTGTGTAGGAACGTGGTTCGGGGCCAATTCCAATAACCTTACCGGGGAGCCAGTTTTTACGTGCCACATCCTGGTAGTAAACGGGCTGGTTGATGTCAAGCTCATCAAGGGTTTTGCTCTGGCTGTTGTAACGCATTTCAGATTTCTGATGGGCTAGCTGTCTAGCTGCAGTTATGTCATGGGCGTTGCCTTGATGGTAGACTGGTAGGTTGAAGTTAATTTTCCTTTGGAAAATGAGTTCAGCTGGTGAGGGGATTTTAGGGCCTAAAGGGGTTGTTCGATACACAAGAATAGCTTTGTCGGTTTCCTCAGGTGACTTCTTAATGAGGGCTTTCATGCTCCGGACCATGCGTTCAATAAAACCGTGTGAACGAGGATGGTGAGGGGAGCTGGTGACATGAGCTATTCCATAGTTGTTTGTCATTGCCTGGTAAGCACTGCCTATAAACTGTGGACCGTTGTCCGAGATGATGGTGTCTGGACAACCAAACATTGAAAATACATGACTGGTAATAGCAGCTACGTGACGGCTGGAAGTGTCACGTCCAAGGCATTCAACAATCGGGTATTTCGAGTGGTAGTCTGCTATGATGAGATAGTTCTCATCATTCAGTGTGAAGAGATCTGAGCCAATTGTATGCCAGGGATATGGTGGAACGGTTGTAATAACGGGTTCCATTGGCTCTTTACTCTGCGATGCCTGGTGCTTTTGACAAATGGCGCATTGTGATATTATGCCCTCGATGTCAGAGTTGATCCCGGGCCAGTACACGCTACCTCTAGCGCGCATCTGACAGCGGATAATCCCTTGGTGACCAGTGTGGATGTCAGTTAGATATTGGTCATGGAGGATCTCTGGGATCAGCAGTTGACTTCCCTTCAGAATGAGACCATTTTCAATGCTTAGTTCGTCTCGGAAAGGCCAATAAGGATGAATGCTGTGGTGGACGTCTCTTTGGCGTCCGGGAAATCCTTGGATAATGTATTTTGACAGGCGATTGAGTGTCTCGTCATTTGTTATTGCTTCACGAAGCTCATCAAGTCGTCTGTTGCTGAATTGAACAAAGCATACCTTAATATTCAGTTCAATGTGCTCATCAGCACTAGACTTTGGGAGTCGAGAAAGGCTGTCCGCTAGAATCATCTCTTTGCCAGGTCTGTATTTTATCTCGTAGTCATAGCGTTGCAACCTCAACAGCATACGCTGCAGACGGGCTGGGGCAGATGTGAGTGCTTTGGCTGAGATCATCTCCAGTGGACGGTGATCTGACTCGATGGTAAATGGTTTGCCGTACAAATATGTGTGAAAGCGTTCTGCTCCAAATACACATGCAAGTAGCTCTCTTTCTATGTTTGCGTACCGCTTTTCGGTGTCAGACAAACTTTTTGAGGCAAACGAGATTGGGTGACCATCTTGAATGAGTGCGGCGCCGAGGGCTTCTTGACTCGCATCAACTTGCAATACAGCTGGCTTGGTTGGATCAAAGTATGAGAGCAATCCGGCTCTACTAATGAGCTGTTTGAGTTGGCTGAAAACTGCTTGATGCTCTGGATGCCACTGGAATTCAGAGTCCTTCTGTAGTAGCTGTCTCAATGGTCCTGTAACGTTACTCAGCTTAGGGATATACGGAGCAAGGTATGTGACCATTCCAAGGAATGACTGGAGTTCTGAGACGTTTGCTGGGTGCTTCAGGTCGATGATAGCCTGCACTTTGCTTGGATCAGGCTTGACCCCTGACTCCCAGTAGATGTTGCCAAAGAAGCATACTTCGTCTTGGTTGATTTTACATTTCTCTGCATTGAAGACAAGACCACATTTGCGAGCACGTTCCATCAACTGATGGAGATTGCGGTTGTGATCAGCTTGGTCAACACCGAACACAGTGATGTCATCTGCAATGGATATGACGCCAGGCAGTCCATCGAGTATCTGATCCATTGCCTTTTGGAAGACGTCTTGGCTAGTTTTCAAGCCGAATGGGAGCCTTTGGAAACAGAACCTTCCAAATGGACTGTTGAACGTAGTGAGGTGTTGACTGGCATCATCTAACTGCACGCTCCAATAGCCGGACTTGGCATCCAGTTTGCTAAACACTTTGGCGCCCTTGAGTCTGTGTGTGACCTCTTCAAGTGTGGGGGTGCGGTGCTGACCCCTCTTTAGCGCCTTATTGATGTCTTTCGGATCCAAACAAATGCGGAGAGACCCGTTTGGTTTTTGAACATATGTTATGCTCGAGACCCAGTCTGTAGGTTCACTCACTGGGCGGATGACATCTAGGTCCAGCATTCTGTCAAGCTCAGAGCGGATTTGAGATTGGAGCTGGATTGGAGCTCTTCTTGGCGCATGGATTACAGGACAAGCATCCTCCTTGAGGATTAGTGAATGCTCTCCTTTGAATTTACCCAAGCCTGTGAATCGGTCAGGGTACATGGACTTGACGTCACTCAGCTTTCCAAGGTTTGCAGTGTCAGTCTGGAGAGATATGGTACAGTTCATGGTCACCAGACTGAGAGCTTCGCAAGTTTCCAATCCAAAAATTACAGGACCTGGTGTGTCAGTTACATAAAATTTTGTTGCTTGCCACTGGCTGTCCGCGTAACGACACGGGATGGTAAGTGTACCGTACTGACGAATCGGAGTGCCATTGTATGTGTTGCATTATGAAGCCCTCACTAAAAATCATAATGTCCACTTCATGTGTTGGATGGTGGTTAAGAATAAAGACAGTTCTGTTCCGGTCTACATGGTGTCGTCCTCGTGTGTGTGTTTCTCAATATAGTTATTTGGACATAACATAACATGGTGGCAGCAAGTGAGATCTAAAACGACCCATAGTGATTAAAAACAGTGTTTTTACCTTCCGCTAGTCAGCAGTGGAAACGACTGTCGTCTTGAGGTCAGTGACAACGGATTTCAGTGAACCGAGCAATTCACCTCCTCAACGACCCCGCTCAAACGCACATGGTCGGCGACGGATTGTGTGACTGTGGTGTTGGAATGTCGAGCAACAAAACGAGCGCAAAGTGCAAATCGCAAGTAAGCTTCTACATGTGACAATATCAGGTCTAGTGATCGTGTTGGACGTTGTGGTAAATAATTGCATCGCGTCAGTGACAGTGTGCAGTTTATCGCCCGCCAAATCATGTCGGAATCAAACCCAGCAGCAAGCGTGCAGTACGTGCACTCAAACGATCTAGCCGGTATCAAGTTGCCCTCATTCAACTGGGACAGTGACGATTTGCCTCATCAGTTTCGCTCATTCAAGCGTTATTGTGAACTGTTGTTGTCGACTCCTACGTACAGTAACAAAACAGGTCACGAAATTGTTAACTACATCCTACTGTGGTTGGGACCCAATGCTTTAGAAGTCTACGACAACTGGTCTCATCTGACAGTAGAGCAGAAGAAAACGCCAGAGTCAGTGTGGCAGGCATTCCAAGACTATTTTGAGCCCAAGGCTAACTATAGACTTGCCCGTTTTCAATTTCGCGACATTCGTCAACAGTCAGCTGAGCCCATTGACACCTTTACAACTCGTCTTAAGGTGCAAGCACGGAAGTGTAAATTCGAGGCTGCTCTCGAGGACATGCTGATCGACCAAATCATTATTGGCACTGTGCACAACCCCGTTCGTAAAAAGCTACTAGACCACGATCCAGAGAAGTTGACACTTGACAAAGTTCTTGACTGTGCTCGAACATACGAGGCCACACAACAACAACTCAATCAGTTTGGGCAGGCTACGAAGGTGGATAGCATCCATCAAAAGCGAAACAACCAAAGGAAAGGACCGATTCCACATGCTGAATCGACCTCAAGGAACACATGCCACTTTTGTGGTGGGACTAGACACCGTCGGGAGGAATGTCCCGCTCGCGACCAGAAATGCAATAAATGCTAAAAGTTGGTCATTGGGGAAAAGTTTGTCGCAGTACTGCTGCACACAGTTCTACGCAAGGACATCGCAGTGGCTCAATAAAGTACAGTACTTCAAAGTATAACAAACAGAAGCAGAAGCCTGATGTACACTCTGTTTGTGTTGAGAATCAGGATGACCCACAGTTTGAAAAGTGCACATTCGACACTCTCTCCATTTCAACAGTAAGCCGGGACAAAGCATTTGCAATCTTGCGCATTGAGGCATACCCCAACAAGAAGACAAATCTACGAGGTAAAGTGGATACAGGTGCTCAAGGGAATATCCTGCCTCTGCGAACGTTCCGCAATATATACCCATCGCATGTAAATGAAGATGGACTGCCAACAACCTTAGTTAAAAGTGACGCCAAACTCACTGCATACAATGGCACTCCGATTCGTCAGTACGGTACACTTACCATCCCGTGTCGTTACGCGGACAGCCAGTGGCAAGCAACAAAATTTTATGTAACTGACACACCAGGTCCTGTAATTTTTGGATTGGAAACTTGCGAAGCTCTCAGTCTGGTGACCATGAACTGTACCATATCTCTCCAGACTGACACTGCAAACCTTAGAAAGCTGAGTGACGTCAAGTCCATGTACCCTGACCGATTCACAGGCTTGGGTAAATTCAAAGGAGAGCATTCACTAATCCTCAAGGAGGATGCTTGTCCTGTAATCCATGCGCCAAGAAGAGCTCCAATCCAGCTCCAATCTCAAATCCGCTCTGAGCTTGACAGAATGCTGGACCTAGATGTCATCCGCCCAGTGAGTGAACCTACAGACTGGGTCTCGAGCATAACATATGTTCAAAAACCAAACGGGTCTCTCCGCATTTGTTTGGATCCGAAAGACATCAATAAGGCGCTAAAGAGGGGTCAGCACCGCACCCCCACACTTGAAGAGGTCACACACAGACTCAAGGGCGCCAAAGTGTTTAGCAAACTGGATGCCAAGTCCGGCTATTGGAGCGTGCAGTTAGATGATGCCAGTCAACACCTCACTACGTTCAACAGTCCATTTGGAAGGTTCTGTTTCCAAAGGCTCCCATTTGGCTTGAAAACTAGCCAAGACGTTTTCCAAAAGGCAATGGATCAGATACTCGATGGACTGCCTGGTGTCATATCCATTGCAGATGACATCACTGTGTTCGGTGTTGACCAAGCTGATCAAACCGCAATCTCCATCAGTTGATGGAACGTGCTCGCAAATGTGGTCTTGTCTTCAATGCAGAGAAATGTAAAATCAACCAAGACGAAGTATGCTTCTTCGGCAACATCTACGGGGAGTCAGGGGTCAAGCCTGATCCAAGCAAAGTGCAGGCTATCATCGACCTGAAGCCCCCAGCAAACGTCTCAGAACTCCAGTCATTCCTTGGAATGGTCACATACCTTGCTCCGTATATCCCTAAGCTGAGTAACGTTACAGGACCATTGAGACAGCTACTACAGAAGGACTCTGAATTCCAGTGGCATCCCAGAGCATCAAGCAGTTTTCAGCCAACTCAAACAGCTCATTAGTAGAGCTGGATTGCTCTCATACTTTGATCCAACCAAGCCAGCTGTATTGCAAGTTGATGCGAGTCAAGAAGCCCTCGGCGCCGCACTCATTCAAGATGGTCACCCAATCTCGTTTGCCTCAAAAGTTTGTCTGACACCGAAAAGCGGTACGCAAACATAGAAAGAGAGCTACTTGCATGTGTATTTGGAGCAGAACGCTTTCACACATATTTGTACGGCAAACCATTTACCATCGAGTCAGATAACCGTCCACTGGAGATGATCTCAGCCAAAGCACTCACATCTGCCCCAGCCCGTCTGCAGCGTATGCTGTTGAGGTTGCAACGCTATGACTACGAGATAAAATACAGACCTGGCAAAGAGATGATTCTAGCGGACAGCCTTTCTCGACTCCCTAAGTCTAGTGCTGATGAGCACATTGAACTGAATATTAAGGTATGCTTCGTTCAATTCAGCAACAGACGACTCGATGAGCTTCGTGAAGCAATAACAAATGACGAGACACTCAATCGCCTGTCAAAATACATTATCCAAGGATTTCCCGGACGCCAAAGAGACGTCCACCACAGCATTCATCCTTATTGGCCTTTCCGAGACGAACTAAGCATTGAAAATGGTCTCATTCTGAAGGGAAGTCAACTGCTGATCCCAGAGATCCTCCATGACCAATATCTAACTGACATCCACACTGGTCACCAAGGGATTATCCGCTGTCAGATGCGCGCTAGAGGTAGCGTGTACTGGCCCGGGATCAACTCTGACATCGAGGGCATAATATCACAATGCGCCATTTGTCAAAAGCACCAGGCATCGCAGAGTAAAGAGCCAATGGAACCCGTTATGACAACCGTTCCACCATATCCCTGGCATACAATTGGCTCAGATCTCTTCACACTGAATGATGAGAACTATCTCATCATAGCAGACTACCACTCGAAATACCCGATTGTTGAATGCCTTGGACGTGACACTTCCAGCCGTCACGTAGCTGCTATTACCAGTCATGTATTTTCAATGTTTGGTTGTCCAGACACCATCATCTCGGACAACGGTCCACAGTTTATAGGCAGTGCTTACCAGGCAATGACAAACAACTATGGAATAGCTCATGTCACCAGCTCCCCTCACCATCCTCGTTCACAAGGTTTTATTGAACGCATGGTCCGGAGCATGAAAGCCCTCATTAAGAAGTCACCTGAGGAAACCGACAAAGCTATTCTTGTGTATCGAACAACCCCTTTAGGCCCTAAAATCCCCTCACCAGCTGAACTCATTTTCCAAAGGAAAATTAACTTCAACCTACCAGTCTACCATCAAGGCAACGCCCATGACATAACTGCAGCTAGACAGCTAGCCCATCAGAAATCTGAAATGCGTTACAACAGCCAGAGCAAAACCCTTGATGAGCTTGACATCAACCAGCCCGTTTACTACCAGGATGTGGCACGTAAAAACTGGCTCCCCGGTAAGGTTATTGGAATTGGCCCCGAACCACGTTCCTACACAGTGCTATGCCGCACGACAGGTCGCCCTCTAAAACGCAACAGAATATTGCTACGACCTCGACCCATAGCCACTGACACTTACACAAGCCCAACTCCGTCACCACCAGCTGCACCCATAGTTGCCCCACCTACTCTACAGCCAACACAGGATAGCCCCGTACCTGATCCCATCTCCACACCTTCTAGTAAAGTGAATCACAACGCAACAGTCTCCTCACCTGCGATACAGAAAAGTGGAAATACTACAATACCTACACCACGTCCCAAGCGAAATGTCATGCCTCCACGTCGTCTCATAGAAGATATTTAATCTAAATACATATTCATATTGTAGCAGAACCAGATAGTATTGTTTTGTATGAATGTCAACATGGGACTAGACTTAAATTGTATGTCATTTTATTGTAACAGGCAGACAGCTACCTTTTTGTTTGTGACTGCAGACAAGCAACTAACATAATGTCTATCATTGATGATTTCTTAAAAGAAGGGGGATGTTGCATTATGAAGCCCTCACTAAAAATCATAATGTCCACTTCATGTGTTGGATGGTGGTTAAGAATAAAGACAGTTCTGTTCCGGTCTACATGGTGTCGTCCTCGTGTGTGTGTTTCTCAATATAGTTATTTGGACATAACATAACAGCATGCAGTGAGTTTGGCGTCACTTTTAACTAAGGTTGTTGGCAGTCCGTCTTCATTTACATGCGATGGGTATATATTGCGGAACGTTCGCAGAGGCAGGATATTCCCTTGAGCACCTGTATCCACTTTACCTCGTAGATTTGTCTTCTTGTTGGGGTATGCCTCAATGCACAAGATTGCAAATGCTTTGTCCCGGCTTACTGTTGAAATGGAGAGAGTGTCGAATGTGCACTGTTCAAACTGTGGGTCATCCTTATTCTCAACACAAACAGAGTGTACATCAGGCTTCTGCTTCTGTTTGTTATACTTTGAAGTACTGTACTTTATTGAGCCACTGCGATGTCCTTGCGTAGAACTGTGTGCAGCAGTACTGCGACAAACTTTTCCCCAATGACCAACTTTTAAGCATTTATTGCATTTCTGGTCGCGAGCGGGACATTCCTCCCGACGGTGTCTAGTCCCACCACAAAAGTGGCATGTGTTCCTTGAGGTCGATTCAGCATGTGGAATCGGTCCTTTCCTTTGGTTGTTTCGCTTTGATGATGCTATGCTATCCACCTTCGTAGCCTGCCCAAACTGATTGAGTTGTTGTTGTGTGGCCTCGTATGTTCGAGCACAGTCAAGAACTTAGTCAAGTGTCAACTTCTCTGGATCGTGGTCTAGTAGCTTTTTACGAACGGGGTTGTGCACAGTGCCAATAATGATTTGGTCGATCAGCATGTCCTCGAGAGCAGCCTCGAATTTACACTTCCGTGCTTGCACCTTAAGACGAGTTGTAAAGGTGTCAATGGGCTCAGCTGACTGTTGACGAATGTCGCGAAATTGAAAACGGGCAAGTCTATAGTTAGCCTTGGGCTCAAAATAGTCTTGGAATGCCTGCCACACTGACTCTGGCGTTTTCTTCTGCTCTACTGTCAGATTAGACCAGTTGTCGTAGACTTCTAAAGCATTGGGTCCCAACCACAGTAGGATGTAGTTAACAATTTCGTGACCTGTTTTGTTACTGTACGTAGGAGTCGACAACAACAGTTCACAATAACGCTTGAATGAGCGAAACTGATGAGGCAAATCGTCACTGTCCCAGTTGAATGAGGGCAACTTGATACCGGCTAGATCGTTTGAGTGCACGTACTGCACGCTTGCTGCTGGGTTTGATTCCGACATGATTTGGCGGGCGATAAACTGCACACTGTCACTGACGCGATGCAATTATTTACCACAACGTCCAACACGATCACTAGACCTGATATTGTCACATGTAGAAGCTTACTTGCGATTTGCACTTTGCGCTCGTTTTGTTGCTCGACATTCCAACACCACAGTCACACAATCCGTCGCCGACCATGTGCGTTTGAGCGGGGTCGTTGAGGAGGTGAATTGCTCGGTTCACTGAAATCCGTTGTCACTGACCTCAAGACGACAGTCGTTTCCACTGCTGACTAGCGGAAGATAAAAACACTGTTTTTAATCACTATGGGTCGTTTTAGATCTCACTTGCTGCCACCATGTTATGTTATGTCCAAATAACTATATTGAATACACACACACGAGGACGGCACCATGTAGACCGGAACAGAACTGTCTTTATTCTTAACCACCATCCAACACATGAAGTGGACGTTATGATTTTTAGTGAGGGCTTCATAATGCAACAATCATAATAAACATTTTGCACAAAAAAATAATTTGGGTCTTGGCGTGGACTAGAGAGTGCCAATAAAGGTTAGGATATGTTGAAGTAAAGTAACTACATTTTCCTCAACCAGCCTCTCGTCAGAGTTAGTAAAATCTACCAAATAACTGACCAACACTCCGAGGGACCTACCAATCTACCGAGCGACCTACAAACCGACTGCCCTTCTAACCAATCAACCGACTGACTGGCCAAACAACTAACTTGTTTCTAAAGCTTGAATAGTACCAATCTCCTCCCATGAAAAATATATAAAGATTATTTTTTGGTTTCATCAAATATTTGACGTAAATAACTGTACAATTATTACTGGTCGATTTATTCTTCCCAGATTATAATGCTCTTCTCTTGAATATATTTAGACCTTTTAAAAATACTTTCTAATTGTCAGGATAAGAAATGGCATTAAGTGTCAACTATGTATTGTTAATGTATCATTTACTCAAAAGTTGTTATAATTTTATTATCTAATTACCCGGGGGATTGCATAAGCAAAGATAAATAGGAATAGTGAATAAGTTGTGACAGGTAAATGGTTGATGGAGTGCATGAATGGAGACAGTTCATTTGTCAGAAGAGGATCACCATCGCAGGGTAACAGATGAGCAATTACCATAAAATACTAGGGCGAACAAGTTGATGTATCCTTGTCTGATGCATCGGTTAATGAAAACAACAAGTGTTTAACGAATAACGTATGTGCATGAAGAAATTTATAGGCCGGAGTTAGTGAATCACTACCAGGGGAATATGTTTTGGTAAATGCAATTTAAATTAAACATTTATATTCAAACTCAACCCACTGTCGATGTGTAACACATTCACATCAAAGTTGTAATGTAGAATTTAGAAGCAGCTGGGGAAGTGGATGATTCTGAGAAATCAACGGCGACAGACATCCCACTAAAGGAGCCAATCCTACAGCCTGTAACAGACATCCAGCTCCCATTGCCCAATCCCACAGCCTCTAACAGATATTCCGCTCCCAGGGCCAATGAGACAACCTCTAATAGACATCCTCCTCCTAGAACCAATGCCACAGCCTGTTACAGATATCCCACTCCCATGGCCAACCCCACAGCTTATAACAGATTACCCGCTTCCGGGGCCAACCCCACATCCTGTAACAGACAGTCCGATCCCGGGGCCATGCTCACAGCATAGGAAAGAACTTTCTCCCTCATCAACTGGCGTCACCACCAGGTTTTGGGGTGAGGGAGGGTGAAGAGGCCATTTTCAAGAAGCAGCCACTGGTGACACTGTGCATCAGACTTTTTTCGTTCCCCATCTGACGTGGTCCTGCAGCCATGCGTAAAAAGAGACTGTTGTGTCATGAAAATAATTCGCTTCATAAAGTCTTTGGAATAAGATAAAAAGGAACGCGAATTTCTATCCTCAGATTACAGGGATACAGCATGACCGATGACGCAGGAAAACACAAATAGTTGAAATGCTATTACTATAGAAGTCGGACTTACATCTGCATTTTTCCCCACTGGACCCTTTCACGAACTAGATTGACGAGTTCCGTCTTCTTGTAACCAGTCACGGGGAGATTCTTCTAACCAAGAATACATTTTAAATCATCGACAGTCTGATTTTCGAAATGCGATTTTGAAATATCGGGTGAGAAATCGTCACGACGCATTACACTGTCGATGTCCATATTTGTCGATCTGCATGGCGAGGTATGGTGCGCGAGGTAGGGATCACGTGACCGCATCGGTCTGCCCATGTCACGAAATATTTGCGAAGAACTCCATGAAGCGAGCGTAACACCTATCAAAACCTTGGATCCCACGCTGTTTACGATGGAGATAAGTCGCCGACAGTGACGCCAACCTTTGTTGACAACGATGCAGCGACTTACAGTGCCTCATGCAACCTTATCAACCAATTCACGTGACGACACCCACTGTGACGTACCTCTTACGACACTTACGCATTCACAAGTCCCTCTGTATGCAGTCTTAGAGAAAGCTTCGTTAATATCAAAAATACAAACACCATATGACACCAAACAACATGTCTTCTGGACATTACGACTCTTCATCTATGCTGATGAACCAGGTCATTATAATCAGGGTTCTGTTTGGAACAATAACACGTATCATGCATCACACGCTTGCATGACACTGAATAATGAAACGAGTATTTTCAACACTCTTGTGGCACAAAAACTAAACCAATGTATACGTTGCTGATAACCATCAAAAGCCGGCCTTACTCACTTCAATCCCAGAAGCATTACCTGATTATGTGGCACGAGGGAAGGAGCGTTTTCTCGTGCCTGGCATTTCTACTACCAGCCATCAGCATGACGTCATTTGATTCATGTCCAGGAATAACTCACTTAATATCGGTCATCTTTCGTATTTTAACCTTTCAAAAATAACGTCTGTATCAGACGGCCCATATGCACTCTCTTTCCTCCAACATACGAATTTTTAGATGTTCTGAAGGGGATAAAAACTAGGCAGCAGTAGACAAGAGGTTAACACAGTGTGCACCCAGCTCTTCAGTATTCCGAGGTGTGCTTGTTTGTCATTTCATTCGAGGTGAGCCATTTTGTTTTTGTTGATCTTTATTAATGATGACAAATGCTATATAGTTGCCCTACCCAATATTAAAAACATCATAGATTGACACTGTTTTGTGGAAAGTTTACAAAAACATCAGATATGATTACATTACCACTAATACTTTGACTGCTGTTTCATATGCATGCCATGAGGAAGCATTCCGGAAATGATGTCAATATTCAGTGACTCCTCAATCGAACCTCCTGAGACGACAGTCCTTGACAAACCTGTGCAGAAACATTTACAGGAAGTCAGACATGGAAAGCGCCATGGAAATTAACGTGATACTGCAAATCGATACTAATAACTCCATATTGGTATAAGCGTTTTAGTTGTGCTCGCAAAATGTTGGCAAAACTGGAATATCGCGAACATGCCCCACTGAAGTTTGTAAAGTGACATCGAAAAATAAAACAGAGTACATGAATATACAAGTGCTTCCATGTGTCGTACCTAGATCCGGTCGAACGGTAAAATTAATATATATACCGTTCTGCTCCAATATTTTGGGCGCATATTAAAACATGCGTTTGACTAAAGTGCTGGGTTACGCATCTACAAAACAACATATATCAAGAGCCTGTACTAGAATTAGTCATAGTGCACCAAAAAGCTTACCCCCGATAGGTGCTATTCGTTAAGAATGCCATCTATGCGATGCGATGACCGCCATTTTGGAAAATATTGTGTCGCGTGATTTCCCGCCGCCTCATCCGCATTGCCTCCCTGCTAAGCTTGCGAAGCACGATGACGCAGCTTGAATACAATCTGCTCCTGTATCTTATCGAGTCCAGACGCAGGAAGCAATAGTCGTCGATGGGTCACGTCAATCTGAGCATGCGCGATGTACGTGTTCTTGAACTTAAAAACAAACATTTTGCCGTGTTTCGGACTTTCTACCGCTTCCAAATTTATCGAACTATTAACTAATTACCATGGATGAAATACCCCGCCACAAAGGGATAAAATTGTCCGTGAACATGATTGCATTCTAAACCTCCATCACTTGGGTATGTTTGGTGTTTGATAGTTTTCTGAATCGAACTAAAAAATTATAAAATTGCGTCGTTTTCAAACAGAATAAGACGTCAGATGTCTTGTAGGGCTATGTCGTACCAAACTCTGACATGACCATAAACATTGCTTATGCATCGACAGGGGCTTGATCAAAGGTTTATGGTAATGGCAGTATTCCGATATTCGATGTTGACATGAAAGTAAATAACAAGGTAATTACAAACGCCGTTCCTTTAGAGTTGGCGCTTGTTACAATAGGCGACCCTACACCAGTTCCGTTACTCTTAGCGCGAGTAATGATCAAATTAAGACTATGCTTGTGAATACAGGTTTAACTTGAAGGAAAATATTCATACTAACTCGAACCCCGCCATCCCCCGAGCCAAGGATACACCCCGGGGATACGCCCCTGTTATGGGGACTAACCGTTGCAATTTATTATCCTCTCGGTGTGATTTCAAATGATTTAATTTGCTTTATATAGATTATAGCAAAAGAAAAACAATGTATAATAAGCACATTTCTCACAATCGCCATTTCATTATATATTAAAATAATTGTGCAGTGAGAGTCACCAAGACAATAAGTACTCATTGTTTGGAAGGAATAACAGAACATTTATCATTTGCCTTCTGATACGAATAGGATTAGAGGTAAGCATTGGGAAGCAGTGGGAACGAAACCGCCGGTTGCTCACTTCAGCCTTCCATTTTGATATGTTGAAGCCATATAAACGTCACATTTCGGACGAAAATATATCAAAACCCTAGTCTGCGTCCCAGACTCCAGGAGTTCCGCTACGCTTCTCGCCCTAGATGGCGAGACTATTGAATATCAGTAACATGTAAACAGCGCCCGCAGCCATCAGGCTAGGGTCCTTGACTATCAAACCCTAACCGAATTGAGCAAAAAGAGCAGATAGCGCATCTATTTCCCAGATTAGCCTCTGTGAACATTATGATAGCCATTGTCATAATGGACCACCATATTTGTTTCGTAGCTCTGCTTTTGACGAGGGTTCGTTCTATTTTTAATCAACATGGTGGTCGGGACAACCCAGTAGCTCTAGCTTGGATTGAAGTTGTTGCCACCTTGACATTTGCAGTCCTCTTATTCCATAACATTTGGACTCCACTAATCACCGTTTCATTAAGTGAGTACGGCATTAATATTTAAATAAAATCATACTTTCAGATTTGTTTCATAGTTACAAAATCTGTGTGACCGTGAGCGACTGTTCGTTTTGAGATCTGGGGACATTGAACATCGTGGAGGTATTGCCTTGTTATTGCTCATTTATATGGCAATTTAGCTGCTTGGTATCACACTGGGTATGTCGTTATGTCATGAGGTGGATTACTTTCTTTCCATAAGTACCGTTGACGTTGCAGACCTGCCTCAAGTACTTGGGACTCTCAAACTTACCTCAACTTCAAGTTTGGGTCTTAAATAATACCAGTGACTTTGCCCTGTATGTAAAGTAGACTTATCAAATCATAATTCATTTGTTTGATGCAGTCGATTGCCTCTCAAACTGGTTATAACATGTCTACTTCGGCTTCATCATGTGAAACTTGGAGGCTCTGAGATAATAGCAAGGTGTAACCTAGGCAAAGAAACTCCGCCTCTGACAGCTCCGCACTGTTTACTACTTTCAATCTCTCACATCCGAGCTGTAGAGGCGAAGCGCCTTCTGCGAGATTTTGGAGCTTCTGAAGTCAAAACGACCGATGATCTCGCTAAAAACTTGTGACAAAATGTAAGATTATATCACAAAATGACACGAGGACTGTTTCTATTACTACAGTTTTGTCTAATTGTTCTGTTTGAGCACTAAAATACGGCACATCATGAAACTTTGTTCAAAAACTCAACATGGCCGACTCCCATAATGGAGTTAATACTAGTTAATACGCTATGATATTGCTCATGTTTTCGATTCGCGCGGTAGCCATGTTGGACAACAATTTTAAAATTGTGTTGGATTTCGTTGATTCTGTTGATTAAGGAGTATGACTGTTGTTGCACTCTAGGCAAGATTGATGGTAAGACATTTATGGATATGAAAATCTATGTTTTTTAAACTGTACCTTGTCTGCATTGCGAGAAGGAGCAAATTTGCTTATATCCCTCAAGATTCTGCCACACGGACCCTCGCCCCTAAGGTGGCATCAGATCATCAAAACACCAGGGGCGAGTTGCCTTGCCTAGCTGTAACCATGAACATAAACATCATTCCATAAAATCACCATATATTCAAGACCTAAAATCGGACTCTATGACTTCAGTAGACTAACTGAAAGTCAATGATGGTTAGGTCTGGTTACATTTATTCTTGAATTTTTGATCCAGTGGATGCGCATGTGAAGCCCTGCACTGACGTTTCATTTCATTTTAACTGCTACGTAGACGTCCTGTAGGGCTAACTTAAATGTATATCAGCAGGTGATTGAATCATTAATCAAAACATGCAGGATACAATATTGTTTTATGTATTGGTGGTGGGGGAAATGAGGGTTGCCTTTTTTGGCACAGCCAGAGTTCTGTCTAAAATACGACAAAAAGGGGTCCACGAACCCTTATGGGATGAATATTCGGGGTCCAATAAGATTAAATGCTGGCCCAAAAATGATTTTAAAAAGTTATTTTTAGATGCATTTTCCTCTTTATCCCCTTGAATAAATGCATCAACATCAAGTTAATAAGATATAACTCATTGAATAAGGATCAGTGATGGAACTTCTGTAATCCACAGAGGAACCTGTATTCAAGTCCATTCACTCATGTTTCCAACCCATTGTCTATTTTAAAAGCTTGTTTTGTGGTTGTGAAATCATAACTCTCCTCAGTCGCAGCAGACACACCTGGACGTTAAGCAAGATGTTTGTCTACGCCCTCTGAAGCAACCGAACAGTTCCAAAACTGAACACAGCTATCATCAGAAGCATAAGACAAGTTTCCTTCAAGGAGCTTCTCTTTGTTTCCACTGAATTCAGCAAATCTAGTTGGCTGCCAAACTTTACAAGCCTATATGAAATTTTAATACCGCAACTGCAGCCTTCTCAGTGGCTTTTAGCTGCCTCACTTTCCACACTCTCTCTGTGAAATTGGTCACAGGTATGCCATTTCAAGCCATTGAAGCAGTAGTTGGTTAAACCTTAATTTTGTAAATTTATTATCTTTCAAGTGCTTTTACCATCATATTGTGATGTCATTTGAATGCCTTCTTCTAATTTGTGAGATACCTTTTATGGTACACTGTTGGAGATTGTGGGGTTTGGATTTACTTTCACTTGAAGAGTCGCTCGATCCAGATTCTGATGACACATAAGAACGTACGGCACATGCAGTTGCTTCTGTCTCAGCTGTCTCACCTTGTACCTTATAAGACCCTTGAAAGTATTAAGGGAAAAGAATACATGAACATCATATCCAAGAATGTTAATGGTATTACTTATTCAATGAACCACATTATCTAGACCTTGGCATCAACAATATCAACATGTCATTCTGAGACTGACCATAATATTCCCCTGTTCATGTATATGTTCAACTTGATAATAAGCCACAAGATGTCCTCTTTAATCCTATCATTTATAACGCAATAAAGCAAATGGTATGACTTCAAACTTGATTACAAAATTGCTGTACAGCAAGCACTTCGTTCACCGCATTTTCCTTCACCCTCCTAGCATACACAATCCCATTTCCCAACTGTTATAATTCCCCATCTCTAGAACACAACTCACGTTGACTCATGAATACGGGGCTCTGTTGGCTGTGGATTGTGTCTTGCATTGGTGGGCAGTGGGATCCTGGTGGTTGAGTTGAACAAACCTTGCGACGGCTATATGCCACTTGAGCCCAGATTTCACATAGACGAGAGGATGGAATGGCCTGGTCCGGTCATTGTCCTACGATAATTTTTGTTCATCTTCATCAGCATTGATTTCCCTCATCCCTCATCCCCTCTCCCCCAGAAGGTGGCTGGTTAATCAGGTCAATCTGATCTATTCACCATTGTAGGCACCATGTAACACAGTGTTGGTGTGCCGTTAAACCCTATACTTACTTACTTAAAAAATTAAGAAACCCCACCCTTTGTGTTCTCCTCTCCTATTCACATCCTATATGAACTCCTCCCTATCCCCCACCACAAATACCCACCCTCCTCCAGTCTCATCATTACAAACCTAGATACATGTGTATGATAAACAGAACATGTAATGTTCATGTGATATACCCTCATTCATGCTTCATCTCAAGTCAAGTCAAGCTTGCAACATTTACATGGTAAATATGAAAATGACATTCACAAAAAGACCATGAAGTCTTTTATTTGACCTTGTGTGGCTCTTGTAAAAAATTCTAGGATGGTGTGGCCAGGTTGCTTTGATTTTGACATGTGGGTTATCGTTAATCAAGTGGCTTAGCTTTTGCTTTAGCATGGTAACAACAAGTTCTGATGACAATATATGCAGGGGCTTTGCGGAGTTTCCCGGAATAAAGGTCAATATTCCAGTGACACGTAGGTAATTAAGAGACAGCTGATGTTGCACGCCGACCTATCAGATTGAAGAATCATTCATGACAAATCTATATTTGGGTACACAGAGCCACCAGAAAGCTGCATATCGGCCAATCAAAGTGACGCTTACTCCCCAGGGGTGACTTGTAGAAGTCGGCCACAGGGTTTAATATGAAAACAATCTTTAATAACTTGAAAATAAACTTTGCTTTATATAAACTGGACCCTGGTACAGCTGAGAAAAGCATCCAGTTATTTGAATGTTGCATGTAATGGACCCAAACCATGCCAAATTATGCGTCCAAACCAAATATTTTGTGTCAAACAATAACGACGAAAGTCTGCACCTATCATTAATTATCATCACCCTATGACTGGCTTGATCTCTGGAGCTTATCGTGTGTTATAAATGTCTGTTCATTGATGATCTCTCTGCATGACAGTGCTGTTTGCTGTCAGAGAGGTGGGCAGTACAACCCAAATAGCTGCTGACAGATGTCATACTGGGACAGGGCACAAGTCAATGAGCCTGTGGCTTGGTAGCAGGGTTTGTCAGCAGTACTGCACCATGCAGGTGGGGTTGGGTGTGTTCTTTGAGGCCTCTTGCAGCTTTCAGGCTGATTGTCGTAATGGTTTTTATATGCAGTTAAGTGGGTCATTAGCTGCCATGAGGGATAGTGAATTAACAAACACTCATGTCTGTGTATGCTATCATATGTGCCAGTGTAGTTTTGAATAGATGTCACTTAAGATGTTCTGCTCTTGACAGCTTTGTTTCTTTGAAGATACAGTCATTATACAATAGATACATGAGCCTTATCATGCTGATCTTTAGAACATTGCAGTAATATTCTCCAGTCCATCAAAGAAAATAACGTTTTTGGATAGAACTCACTTTAAATGCATTGGTTTTAGAAAGTGATAGTGGATGTGTGTTTTTCATCATTTTGATGTTGTGATATGTGTTAGGGACAGAGGCATATGGCTATCTTATTCCAGGAAGCAGCAATGGTAATGCATGGTAATCATTAAATGCACGTATAAGGAAAAGCTGTTATCTGATCTTATCATCATTACAGATAATTATCATCGGGGTATTATATGAAGGTATTATATGATAATGGGCTTCTCATTGGTTGCAATTTATTTGCTGCCATGACATTATTGTTATGCCATTGTGTTATAATATGCTGCATTGGTGATGGGTGTCAGTATCACTTATCTATTATGATTGTCCTGTAGTATTCTGTATCCCATGTAAAGAAACCAATTCTGTTCCAATTTCTTGTTCTGGAAGTCAATGCTTATCTGGAAGCATGCCATGTGTTTACCCGTTTGTTGAACAAATTCACAATGGATCTTGGTGAAAAGATCTGTTGCGTCATTTGTCCACCCAATGTCATCATTCTTACTGAATGTCAGATTTGTGAGTGAATATTTGTCCACCAAGATCAATTAACCTTTTACATTCTTGTTTAGACTCGATATATGACAAGTGGCCTGAATGGCCCCCTACTTCTCTCTCAATGAAATGAACTATATAACTCCAGGAATGAGTTTAACCTTGGATTGATATTATCAACCATATTTTATATATATACATATATATATATCCAACCATTATCTTGATCTCTGTACAGAAGAACAGCATTGTTGAGCTTGAAGCTGTCACTGTTATGTGTGGATCCATTATCGTCTTTGCTTGGGTTAACCTTTCAATGTAGATTATTTTAATCTACAGATCTGGAGAGCAGTTAAAACAGTAATCAATCTTATTTGTGGCCAACCTGAAGAGTTTTTCATTTAAGCCATGTTTAGTTTGTATAAGTAAGTGATTGTGTTTTCTGTTGTGTAAGGGTAGGAAAAGTATCATGGAGCAAATATCAATTTGTGGAATGTAATGGTTTTCACATACCCCGGGTTATTGATATAAATGTGGTCTCTGAATTGCAAAGGCATCTTACACAACTAAGCTACCTTTTATCTTAATATCAAAGCAAGATTGATGATGGAATTATGTCAAAATGATATCATTCTCTTCTTGTATGGCATCATGTGTGAATGTTGATGAGGTTTAGGTAGGATGCAAATGTCACAAAGAGTGCTTGCATGAAACCTACCAAATTCACATTGCCAGTGGCCAAGTGAAAATACTATACTGTTGTATTCTACAGTAATGTTACTGCCATCTCATTATAATGCCATATTGGCTGATTAGTATGGTGTAGATCACGCTTGGTGCTTACGCAATGATAAATCAGATTTACTGTGAAGGCAATATTCACTACGAGGCGATGGTCAAACTTACCCCGTAGGTGGAGTTTCATGTAACATATTATGGCTCGTGGTTATGAATCCTGTCTGCGCTGATAAAAGTTATATTAGCTATTAAGGGTCTCGCTGCACATATTGGACCATTCTGGGTTTAATCTATTGTTTGAAGTGCGCCAACATCATTGGTGTTCTCCTGGGTCTGTATGACTCACATGAACAAACATCAATTGCACAATTGTGTTTTCTTGTGTAATTTATATTCTGTGTGAATACATCTGAGCCGAAAGTAATGTTTAGCATAACTCCTCATACGTGAGGTAAATAGCTGATGTTCTGATGGGCTACGTCGTGGGGGTTCCTACATGCTGTGCGGATCATACGTGTAACTGCAGCTTACGAGTCGGTCAAAGCGCGTTAATTGAAGATTTCTTAGCGCGCTTTTCTCCCTCGTATCGACTGTGTATTCAGGCACCAATTGGCGTGTGTGGACACTTTCCTAATTAGCTATTTGTTCAGCTAATCCCCCATATTTCGTGCGATTTTCTCAGCAGTGACCCTGTTGTGGTGGTCAAGAGAGAGGTGTAAACAGGTCTGGGGGACTGGAATTACGACACCAGTGAACAGCTTCCCGTGCAACATTATAGTTTGACTCAAAGTCAGCCCCATTCACGGTCCGATCACGTTTTAGAGGTGTTTCATACGTTGGCATTAGGGGCGTTGCTTTGGAATAGAAATAAGATGTTATCTTATAACAGGGGATGGTTAGGAGCAATAAATACCAGATTACAATAATCCTATGAATATCAGACGATTGCTTACCTAAAATCATGTAATGTCCCTATAAACTCGCCACGATCTCAGTCAGCTGGGGTGGTGCTGAATTCCTGTGGTACCATGGTCTAGGATTGCGCAACGGCGCTATAAAAACCTGCCCTGTCACCTGACAATAGCCACAAGTGAAGCCCAGATGTGCGACATATCGTCATTGGTAAATGCCGCGGCGGTCGTACAAGGTATCGGCAAATCTCCTTACTGTTGTACCAACGTAATCCGCTTGCATAAATGTAGGCTGATACGGGGTCAGATATAACTTATGTACACAGCTGCCATCTCTCGTATAATTTATATTCTGTGTGAACACATCGGGGCCGAAAGCCCAACAGACCATCGGCTATTTACCTCACGGGGTCAGAAATTACAGCTGCGATTCCCAGTTACGATTGTGGCTGTGGGCATACGTTACATGCAATACCACGCGTCATAACTGTACAGCACGGAATCCTATTTGCGATCAATCAATTAGCAGATTAGTCTCTTAAGGAGATTTCGTGATCAGGGTGAAATGAAACGCCGCGCTGTGCAATCACCGCGCCGGATGAGTGGGGATCATACGCCCCTAACTCCGCTGATTAATCAGAAAAACCAACTTGTTGTACGAAATGAGAGGCCAAATGCATACCCCCCACAAGCGGCACGTACCTCGCAGATGATCATATTTACTAACATGTCTAAGGCATTCTTGTCTTAAACTATCCCTTCTTACTGGCGACAAACATTTTAATCGATATCTCAGTTGCCTTATACTTATAGTCTGGGAGTTTTAAGACTTGAGTGCGCGCGTTCCGCGTTCCACCCAAGCAAAGCGTCCGTGGTGGCTACCTGATTTCTAGTCTCGATCTTTCATGCACTGCTGTAGATATTTCAATGCTAGCCTTAATTACACTCATGAGCGTAATACCCATTAACAGGGCTCAGTTCTTATTGTATGTAGGCATCCGTTTATTCCTTTGATAAGGTGGATCTTTGTGATATCCCACTTTGGTTGAAGGAGGGTTTAAATCGTGTGTGGGGTGCTTACCAGATATAAGAAGACTTGGGACAGAAATATTCCTTTATAGTCCCGCTTTGTGCCCAGCGGTTGCTTCCGTACCTTTAATCATCTGTGCAGTAGATCTGTGAACCAGTATATGTATCCTGTACTCACTCAGACAGTTCTAATAGGGTTATTCTCCCGTTTCACAGGCTCATTTCACTGTCTATTTTCACGTGGAAATAAGCCCAGCTTTTATATTGAAATCTGACTCATGTTCTCTTACAAATAGAAATTCTAATTCCCCAGTGATTTTGTACAACCATTGTTATGCCGATGTATAGCCATCCATAAACTGTTTATTTTGCTATGGTTTTTCTATCTTTATTTGATGAGAAAGATTCCAGGCAAAGAAACTTTGTGTCCCACAGAATCCATGCTGTTTACTGCTCTTGATATAATTCCACCGGACACCCCCCCCCCCCCCACACACACACACACCTTGAAGTGAATAGCACACTATGGTGTGACCAATATATGTAAGTGGCACGTAAAGAGATATTCCTCAATAGAATTATTGCATAACTGGTAGAATGAGCTGTCATTAAAAGAGGATGGTTGTTAGCCAATGTTTGGGGTTGGGGATTCTTCGAGCGTGGATGTATTTCTCTCATAATCCTCCTGAGTGTTGTGCTCTGTAAGTCTTCCGTGTGGTATTGCTATGCGGAAGACATCGGGTTCCCTACCCTATCGTCGCTACCCTTGGCGCAGCGCGGAACCAGCTTGCAAATAAATGTCGCGATTTCTGTGAGCTGTATTTTATTGTGAACAATGACACAAATAATGCATTTTTTTCTATCATCATTTTCAAAAATCAATGCTGCATTGATTGATCTGTATAGTTTCGGATGTTGATTGCATCTTAGGCGTTCGAAAATGAACATATGTATCACACACAGAGTAGACGTTTAGGGATGATGTCTTGACTGTGAAGAATTCTTTCTGACATGTTTACTCCAGTGCCTCTCTGCCCATCTGTCTGTCTGTCCATTAGTAAGATTTTGATGACACATTACATTATAAAGTTTGATAACAGTCAAAAATCATATATGGACACCTTACGCTAACATCTCATTGCAATGACATGTTTTTAAATACAAATACCCAAAATGTCGATTGAATGTGGGAAAAATCACATATAGCAGTTGTTCTAAAACCTCTACAATTCATTACAGCCCATGTCGTTGACCAATTATACCAGCTGATAGAGTTGCTTTGGAGTGCCATCTTCATGGCTCACCGAACCTCGCTCATTAATGATGGGGTTTCTGTTGAAGTGCTGTGCGCTCCATGTGCGGGTGTGAAAGGATCCTAGGCAGGCTTGTCACACACTACTCACAGCTTCCACGACGTGACTGCTAAGAAGAGAACGTCACTTCTGAAAAGAAAAACAGGAGCGGGTGTTTTCTGAACAACTCGCATCACTTGAGAGTAGCTCTGCGTGACTTTTTCATTGCCATTTGATCCAAATAGTAAGCTCTGATTTATTCACCCATGAAGATTAACATCACCACGTCCAATCAGCTTTACTTAAAAACCTCGATCTGACAACTTGGGTGTATATTGTCTGTGAATGTATTGACATGTAACGATGTTTTTTTGCTTCAATTACTGGCATTTTATATTGTTGAATGTACGTGTTGCAGTCGTTACCATGCGATGTAATCGTTACATGGCAGTCGTGATGGCGGTGATTAAGTGGCTTCCGATCCTTGCTCTGTCTGGTCGCTAGTATAGCTTCTGTGATCCTCTATCTCCCACTGGCGTCGAGATACTGTCCGTAAGGGATTCAATCAAGTGTCAGTCTGAATTCGGGCGATGTCTTGTTTCAGCAGCAGGCTCTGACCGCCTTAACGTCCTTGCACTTGCGATTTATGTCATCCTTCCACGCGCACACTTCCGCTATATAAACCATTTATGCTTCTCCTTAACCAACCAGTCATCTTGAAATTAGGTTTATATTTGAGGCTTATGGGGCAATGACCTGTTACTGTTTTGTAATGGGCTTTATGACTGGTAACTCCGCCTACGTTGATGTGTTGTGTTAGTCCGTTCCTGAATAGCTCATGGTTGGTAAATGTCGAACCGCCGTCGTTGCTTTTATAGGTTTGATTTGCGGTGGAATTTTTCAATATCGCTATTCCAGGTGAGCAATTTCCACCCATAGACTAGCGCATTTTTATCTAATCCAAGCACGGGTGACCAACCCACGCATGGGCTTCCCAATCGACAATATTGGGGTCTCGTTCGAGACACGTATTTTCCCTTCTACACACATATGGTTTCCAATCCACGCACTGTGTCGCCATCCCATCCACATTAAGTATCCCACCCATGAACAGGGACCTCGTCCACGCTCAATGACCCCGTCCACGCACAGCGACTCCGTCCACGTTAAAGGTCCCTGTCCACGCTCAAGGTCACCGTCCACGCACAGGATCTCAATACTCGCCCAGGGTGCCGAATCCACGCATTGGTACAGCATTCACGCACTGCGCCACACCTGCATACATTCTCTGACGGTCTCTCTCCTTCGTTACGGTCTCTCTACTTCGTTACCAAGACCCTATCCTTATATGGATATACTGTATATTGCCTTTATGTCTATTATCCGAGTTCATGTCTATGTTCGCTTCTCAGCTCAGGCGACCTTAACCTATTCTTTATATATGAGCAATCTTGCACGGATGTAAACCATATCCATATACTGCCATTGAATTTCTTTGTATCTAGAGTTGCTTGTGACATTTGCGAGAGAGAGTGAGCTGGCATGACATTTTGTAGATGCTCGAATGCATTGGTCCCCATGTGGGTCCGGGAGTAGAATAGGCCCACTGTATCCTCCTGCATGTCGTAAGAGGCGACTAATAGGGGGCAACCTGTTGGCCGTGGGTTGCGACTCGTGTCGGTGGGCAATGTGTTCCTGGTGGTTGAGCGGAGTGGTCTGCAAGGGCCATATCTGCAACACACCACTTAGGCCCGGATTTCGCCTAGACGAGAGGCTGGAATGGCCTGGTCCAGTCAGGCACTTGGCCTTATTCTGGATAGGGGTGTGCCGCGGGACCTCGAAAACCCGTACCCGTCGTACAAGGTCAAAATGGCCAAAAACATACCCCGTCGTACAGATTGAAGGTAAAAAACATACCCCGTCGTACAAGTATGAGGTCAAAAAACCCGTCGTACAAGTCGAGTGGCCGAAAAAGCATACCCCGTCGCGCGGCACATATATACTACCTCTATACACTTAAGTGCCCCCCCCCCCCGGGGGGTCCAGCATCGGCTTTCACTTCAACCAATCGTTTCCGCCCCCGCAACATCTTCACTTTTATCAAGGCATTTGTCCATGCACAAACGTCAAACAATGTCACTGCCACTTTAAATGATCAAGGTCTTCGATTAGAGAGGTTTTCAAATAATACCGGCACTCGAGATACGCCGTGTAAATTCGAAGAAAAATGGCCGCCATTAGCAGCATCAATGCATCGCGCAATAGCGTGACCATCGAAGCATGGCTGTGCCTTTCAGTTGTGATAGAATTGCTGACCTTTCGCAAATGTCACCGTCTTCAACAAGATGAAAAGTCATTGTAGGTGGTCAACTTTATAACCCTGTCTCACAAAGGTCCAGACAGTTATGACAAATCATTTGTGTCTCTCGTGGTTTATGTGTTGTTTTCTAGGCGACCAGTTGAGTAATGGGCCATCTTCTATCAGATTTTTCGTAGCGTTTATTATGCAGCCGCAGTATTTGTAAGTTATACCCACCTAATATGATTGCCTTGCTTTTTGTCAAGGACAGTAGCCGCAAATAAGTTATATTATGCCAGTTGATATGATATTAATTAAGGATACATTGCTTTATTGATTGTTATAGATATCTCTATTTGCCGATATGTATTGATGAATTTTGATGCTGTTATGCGAACTTACTCTGATGGTACGGTTACTTACTCTAGTTTGTATTCTACAGCGTTACATTCATAAAGCATTCATGCAATAAAGGAATTGTTGCATTACGGTGTGATAACATACGGTCATAATGGGAATGACGGAGTAATTGACTACTGCAGGAGCTTGCGTGGTTGCTTCAATATTTCTAAGCACCGACATTCGTCTTGACTATTATTCCTTTCATTAAGTTGCGTCAGTATGATTGATTGGTTCGTTACAACACGCGTACAAGCCAATCCGCGGTCGCGTTTCATGACTTGCCTTGCGATGTATTCTTTCCAAGAACCATTGCCTGTTTTTCCTTCATCGTCCCACTTAATCAATTGATAGCTATAGCAAAAACTATCATCGATCATAGTAACTTTTGTTAAGGGCCCAGGCTCTTGAGGCAGTCTGTTTTTATATCCTCTGAATTTCAGTGCCAATATGATGTATGTCAAAGTATAGATAAGTCTGTGTAAGAATTTCAAGCCTCACTTGACTCTGATGTGGCATGTTTTGTACACCTATAGCCGCTATGGGGGACATTGCAGGTGGGTGCATAACGTTTTAAAGCCTGGCTGTATTTAAATGCCGTCTTGTAGCTGTGTTGTTGTAATGCATGCTAGAGATATACAGCGTTTATCATGTATGTTTTAGTGGCCAATTGTGTTTATGCTTTCACTACCTGTAATAGATTTGTTCGTGTTCTGCCCACACTCGGTGTTCAATAATTCAGCTAAGTGTGTGGCGGTTCATGCTTGCATTAAGCTAGCCATGTCTGGTGAGATAATATGGTCGCTTGTGCGTGAACAATGCCGTCGCTAGCGTTCGTGACAAGTTGGTAAGCGGGGCGCGGCACGTTTTAGTGGTAATGAGTGCCGCCATATAATAGACGGGGCTACTCTTCAACAAGACCTTTGAAATTCCTCTCCAGTAGGTGTACATTCTGACGTGTTCTTTATAATAAAGTGCAACAACAGGCACTCGAGTCTTAAAACGCCCCTCCTCTTTCATCTCAAATATGAAGTCTTTGTATTAGAGGAGAGATATGAGAGGCCTTTTAAGGCTAAAGTGCCTAGGGTCTGCAGTACAGGAAGGGTCTCGAATGACGTCAAGCGTGTAATCGCATCCTGATTGTAAACGTCTCACACACTCGCACCTCACGACCCTCACATCTCTAGTTACACCTTAATCTTCGCCACGAAGCCTCCTCAGTAGAGGCATCTAATGAAACCAGACCCTGAAGCCTTTATGTGCAAGTCTACATGCATTATGAAGCTAGGCTGGCGGCCAGTAATCCAATTGTGGCCACTGGGCGATAAAAACGTCCGCATAAGTAAGTCATTTGAACTTTCCATTTTAAGTATGTGGCCTGATAATTTGCACGCTCTATAAATGCTCGGTTGTATGTATGCGTGTAGGTGTGATGTGCAAATGGTTGTGCTTATGTTGGAATGGTGCGTGAATGGAAGCATGTTTTGGTGTTGATATGTATGTGAACCACTATGTCCTTGGTCCCATACCCCCACGTAACCCCCTCCCCGTTATGAGCGCTCTTACAAACCGATATTGGTGAATCCGGGTTCTTGTTGATTCTGGCTGTTGATACGCTGAAATTCCGTGTGTGTGTTATGTGGTTTTTGCCATCACCCGCATGGCTGTACGCTGGTATGTCGCTGTACGTAGCGGATTCGGGTTGCACCATATGCCGTCACAATCTACGGGCCATCATCCACTACTGTTAATGACCTATATATCAAACAGAATCGAGTAATACAGCCGCTTTCAATCATGAACTGTGGTTGCTCTCCATGTCATCAATATCGACGGACCGTGTATCTGTTGCTCACGTGATATACACGGCGTGTACGTGAGGGCTTACTGTATGCTCATCCCCAAGTCCGTCTTATCTATAATAGATTCTTCTCATGGCCGTTTAGGTAGCGCTGCATATCGGCGGTTTATTCAGTGTTGTTGTTGTCTGTGTGTTGCTGACGCGCTATGCTGCGTGTGGTCTAGGGCGTTTTTGACGGTTGATAGCTGGTGATCTTGTTCCACCCGGATTTCATGAGGAGCGGACCTAGTTATTGATTAGCTGTGTGACTCGAAGGGACCTACTATAACCATCTACTCTCGCCAGGTGTCACAGAGAGACCTCCTGTGTGAAGCAGCGCTAGTCGCTTACAGCACCTCTATACCTCGTGCAAGTTGGCCGCGAGACTTGGACGAGAGGGAAGCTTGCCTGTTGTTACGAATCGCCGTCAGTCGAAGATCTGGTCGACGGCATAGGAGAGCGCTGTCTCACTCCACTTGAGGATTGTCATTGCCTTCGTACTGGCTCTGTTGGTTTAATAGGATAATCTTCGGATCTCTGGCTACTGTTGAATAATAGGATCTCGTCAAGAAGCGCTCCGCTGGTTGCAAGCGAGCTTGGCTGTTGCCTAATTGCTTTCGATCTCCATTGCATTTTTCATGCTCTGTGTGTAGATTTATACGGTTAGTTTTGAATAAGTTAACATTGCTTTTATCAGATTCCTAACCACCTCCCCACCCTCAACAATCCCATTTATAAAACCCGATACCGGCATCCTCTCTGCTCTCGGCTTACCTAATGACCGTTATCTGGCTATTTGTGCTGAAGCACCATTACCCGAATGTTGTTCATTACCGCTGTATATTCACTGCACTATCCCTCCGTTGATATTATTCCGTAGTATTGTAAAGCATGCTAATTGTCAGTGGGTATTCATCTCGCATCAGCTTCCCGCCATAGTCACCTTATTTTCACCCAGTATTGTCCCTCGCTCGCACGCGTTCTCTGTGTTAACTGGGCTATTTTGTTTGCTCCTACAATGAACAAATGTGATGTCATTTTATCTATTCACAGCGCTCAGATGCCCTGTTGTGTTTGGGGCTTCTAAACGTAGAGCCGGCGTATGCGTGTGGTGTGCACTTAAGTACGCTGAATACTCATTTAAATCGGATTGGTTTTTTGAGCGAAAAAACACCACTTTACTAATTGGCAAACTAATCATGGAGTAGTTGTGGTGTTGACATTGCATTAGCTGGAGCCAGCACAACTCCGCTGCGTGGGCCCCGTAACCCCGCACCCAGGCACCACCACCTTCTCCATCCTTCACCAAGTCACATCTCGCCTAGTATTTACCCATGTTTCTGCTGGTGATTCTCGCATCTGGCTTGCGTGACGCGAATGTCACTTACTACGTATGTTTATTAATGTACAGATCCCGAGATGACAGAGTCTACGTCTAACGGTACGGCTGCCAAACCCTCGGCCGACTACGACTTCCTCATTAAGTTCCTGGCGCTCGGTAAGTGTACTTACTGGCTTACCTTACGTTAGCTTATCAATATGGTTAACGATAATTCAGCGTCGCTTTGGTGACGTAAATGGTTGGCAAACGCGTGACGATGTTGCTCAATTTTGAATGTGGACTGGCATCCTGGAAGATCAGTCCGTTGATGCTCTCCCGTTGGGGGTTTCATATGGGGTTCCGTTTTGTGTAGCTGCTGAAATGACCCGATTGTAATCCTTTGTTGGTTTTTGGAATACCAAATCATTGATATTTTATCGATTTTGGCCGCAATTAAATGATTTTCGGGTATTATCGCTCCCAAGTGATCCCGTTTTCAACCTCGGATATGTAGAGGCATATTCCACGTGCTATATTTGGTTATAATCCACGTCCCGTCAAAAATAATGTTTCTGCCTTATTAAAATAATGGCCGGGTTCACGGATTTTACGGAAATCAGTTCCAAAAGTAAGTAGGGAAATTGCTCGATGAATGCTTTTTTTACAACAGAATTTGGATATTTTTTTATGAACAGCACCTTTAAAGGTCTGGGTGGTTATTAATGGGTAGTGTGGATGATTGGTTAGTTGTGGATTTGTGATGTATTTTAGACTGGAAGCTGAACTAGGATTTTTGATTGAGTGTGGATGAAGTTTAGGGGTTGTGGTTGGATTTAGGCATGGTGATGGATGTGAGTTCGGGGCTGGGGGTATAAATCTATGGTATGGATAAAGGGCTGTGTACGTTGTCCAATTCCCGTTATTAATGGATTCCCATGTGTCCAGGCTACATATAAGACCTACTCCGACATTATGGTTAAAATCTCGCCGCACTTTTTGTTTGATGGATGCGAAAGATTTACCACAGACCCAGAGGCCTATTGGCATCTCCAAGATGCTCTTCTTTTACGGCTGTCATGTGAAATACGACAGCTGGTGGTCTTGACATCCTCCGAGGCCCATAAGCGGACTGTAAGCCCGCCTGTCATCTATCAGAACAATTTCCAATTTGTACCGGTGTCATCTAGAGATGGTGACTTACTGTCAACCTGACTGTACCCAACGGTTGTAGATCGTGCTCGGGGTTGGGCGGGGCTGAAGGAGACCGCGTGTTGGATTTTATTTCTGATGTGACTGGATCTCATCCAGTTTCTTCGAGTTGTTTGCTCCACAGGCACTCGAGTCATAAAACGCCCCTTCATTGTCTTGTATTATATCAAGAGATCAGAAGCCAGAAAGGAAGAGCGTTTTATGACTCGAGTGCCTGTTGTTTACTCGATGAATTATAATTTCATGGTTTTTGACTGAGCTGTTTTTTTCTATTATTACAGGCGACTCCGGTGTGGGGAAAACAAGTCTATTATACCAATACACCGATGGTACATTCAACAACAAATTCATCTCAACTGTGGGCATCGACTTCAGGGAAAAAAGGATTGTAAGTTATTTTATCGACTCGCGTTAATTGCTGAAGCTGACGATAATCTTCAACGGCGTCGATAATATATGCATGAACGAATAGCACGCTGTCGTTGCGAGTAATGGACTAATGCCTCGCACAACTGACGCTTTTTTGTGGTGTTTTCACCCTAGCGGTAATAATATGAATGTTTATGTAACATTTTTTCTAACACGCCGTCTGATTATACGATGGCTGGTCATCATGTCGAAGACGGCGATCTAATGCTTACGGGCTCTTGCACATATATACATCTTCATGAGCCAGCTGAATTAGTGTGCAGGGAGGGCGTTAGGTAGGCTTTTATGAGTGTGTGTGTTAAATCGCCTCTTTCGTCTTGCTTTACTGACGACTAGGTGCACAAACTGCCAACCCATGACGGATTGGGCGGACGCAATCAGCGGATACACTTACAGCTGTGGGACACGGCCGGACAAGAAAGGTGCGTTGTCCATCGCTTTTCATTTCCTTGCGGTTCGCCTGATTATGGGCTTCTTAATATGTTAAAACCGTTGTGGCCTGCTGTAATGGAATGATTCGTTGCTAATCACGCTGTATGCTTAACATGGCAACCTCCTCCTGATGTGTGATGTTGTCATGCCTTTACTGCATGTGATGACTCGATTCTTGTATCAGATGTGGCACCTGCACTTTTTTTGTACCAGTTATGACCTACCTCATTCTTTTATCAATTAAGACAAATCCATATCTATATCATAAATGGGAACTGGATTATTGTATCAGTTATGACAACTCCATAACTATATCCGAAATGAAGACTGCATTCACAAATCAGAATTTGTAAATTGCCTTCTTGTCTCACAAGCAATAACAATCCTGCATTTTGCACACTCTTCAGCCCATGTTACCTCCTGTCTCTCCCCACCACGTTTATCGTAGCCTTCCTCTCCTTCTCACACCTTCAACCTCATATGATGTACATTTCTTAACCCAGTCACTATCTTCTTTCCTGAGCAAATGTCCCAGCCATCTCAAATCCCATTCTCTCCCTTAATTCTGCACATGGCCCTAAATCCCTCAGAGACCACACATCCATTGTAACATTATCATCTCTGTCTTTTCAAAGCGCGCTGTCTGGTATACATTCATAGGCCATGTCTCCCTTCCATATACCATCACACTTCTTCCTTACACAGGTGACATACACTTTCCCTTTCAGCTTCAGCGACACATCTTTGCTTGTCAGGAACCCAGACAGCTCTCAAAACTTTCCCCATGTACAACGCACCCTTGGCACAGATGCTGACCTAGCTCCTTCATTTCCATTCAGCATATCTCCCAAATAGTAGAATTTGTCAGCATTCTCAAGCTGCTCTCCATTTCTCATTTCCACGTTCATGTCTCCCCCCCCATTTCCATCATTACCACCACCTGCTCTCTAACAAATGTCACAACCTATAATTGTATATGCTCAGGCTCAGGATGCTAGTTATGTTTAAATACCATTGCAACTGATGTAATAGAATGTTATAGAATGCGACAGTAACTAACACATGATGTGATGAATGTGTTCTGTAAAGTACACAAATTTACAATGGAACTGCTGCCATCAAATTTACTGATGTCGTATGCGTCTCTTTAATTTCACTTGACAAGTGCCTAGTGTTGCCAGACTTTATAAACGCATCCTTCTCCATAGCCCCACCTCTGTTACACTCAATGACAGCAGAGGGTTACTTTCATGAATAGCCTGAAACCACGTGGGAGCTGTGTGTTGCCTATATCACATTAGCTCTTACCTATCCGCTGAGGTAATATTGTTCAGGAAATGAAATGAGGCTCCCGTCTGGCCAATAGTTTCCCCTGCTTGATTGTTTTGCTGCTGAGTGGACAAGTTATGCTGGTTGCTTTCTGCTCTGGCCCATGGAAGATTAGATTGATTGTACTGTAATGAAATAGTATATGGTCTGCACATAGCACAGAGGTAATGCTATTTAGTTGCAGTGTGTTGACTAGGGGAGCAGGCTATATATTGTTAATGGTGTGTTTTATTCTGGCTACTGCCATACCGCACGGTGCAATTTGTGCACTTAAGAAGACCTTCTAGGGAATAAGTCGTCTATATCCTTACTAATTTGCCCTTCATTATTGATGCTAATATGATCCTAAACCCTTTGCAGGATTAAGTAGTGTGACAATATTAACAATGTTGATGAATGTTGTGTGCTATGAATGCTGTGATGTACATCCTGTCTAATAACTGCCACTTCTCTGACGCATTCTGGCATCCATAAAACTAGTTACTGCGTGTATTAGCATGAGCAGGTGCTGTCTCACAGGAGCATGCAACTTTAGCTGCTGTTGACTTTACCATGCACTGACATTACAGCACCTGGGTCCAACTGTTAACAGTTTCTGTGTTTCTACAACTGTTGTCTAGTTGTTTATTTTGTGGCTTTGAATCAGCTTCATCAATCATCCCTATATTATTCTTTGGATGTATACATCATTTGGTAGAATATATTAAAATCAGTCATTGGATGAGCCACTCCTACCGTTCTATAAATAGCCTTCTTGTGTTCTTTTGACTGAATAAATCGCGGTTTCATTATCATATTGTAACTGGGCACGATGGGACTTGTGCTAGGTTCCGCAGCGTGACAACAGCGTTTTTCCGTGATGCCATGGGTTTCCTACTCGTGTTTGATTTGACCAGCGAGCAGTCATTCTTGAACATTCGCAATTGGATGACGCAGCTCCAGACTCATGCCTATTGTGAGAATCCGGATATTGTGCTGTGTGGCAACAAGGCCGACTTGGACGAACACCGGGCAGTTTCAGACGAACGCATTCACGAACTCACCGAGAAACATGGGTTGGTGGCTTTTACAATCATGCCTTGTCTCTGCTTAGCTTTATTGCTGTGGCTGTTAAATGCTTTATCCATGAGAATATGATGATCTCGTCATATTTTTGGGTAACTTATTAATTATTTCTAATGCACATCTTAATCCCTGCCACCTCCACTAACCATCCCCGACTGTTATATTTATGATGATATCTTACTTTTCTAGCGTACTAGAATTACCAATGATAGTGTTTGGGAGGTAATTACCAATGAGAGTGTTTGGGTGGTAATCTGGTTCTATTATTAAGTGACTTAATTAGGAGCTCTACTCGCACAGACTCTGTTAGCAGTTACATGTTCAGTGCTTATGAATAATGCTTACGGGGAGAATTTACTTTACCTCATCTGCATGATTGCGTTTAGGCTTGTGAAGCTCTGTAGCTCTAATGTCAGTTGGTACTGTTTGTCGAGTCACTGTTGAGCTATGCTGCGTGCTGACAGTAGATAATTTCTCATGAGAGTTTACACTCTGAAATCTGTTGTCTTACTGTGCAAACAGTATGTAATGGGAAACACTTCATGATACATACAACACATCAAAGCACTTGTGAATGAAAGCAATCGGTTGATAAAGCATAAGAAATCACTGCCTATGGGGATGGTCGAGGGAGGATCCATTACTGCAAGCATTGATATCAGAGTATTAGGTTTATACACATCCATCACTCAGATTTGCTTTTGTTATAATAAGCCATGTCATTTTTATCACACCCAATCAGCCATTACCCAAGTGCACTTCCATGTATATACCTCCCTGTCTGTTAAATAACCCCACTTCCTGAATGCAAGTCATTGTTATTGTACAGTTTATTGTTCCACTTCTGCTGCTGTATTATTTATAGTTTTAATTTCTTAACTAAGCACAAAATGCAAGAAGTAGTACCCTTATATTTTTGTTTTACTTCAATGACATTAATATTAAGAAATGTAATTATCATTTCTGAGGCTGTGGCTAATTAAATTCCAGTGCATTGCAATTAGGCTAATGGTTCATTGAACATATCCCTATATGCTACCAGTCTGTCAAGTACTTTGAAACATATTCTCCCTACTGATGCCTGGGTAATGTTTCCTCAGATTGACCTACTTTGAGACTAGTGCTGCCACAGGTCAGAATGTGAGTGATGCGATCACGCGGCTTCTGGACATGGTCTTACTACGCATGGAGACCTCCGTGGATGAGACGCACCCTGCTGCAAGTAAGAAGGCAGGCGTGGACCTCGCAGACGGCGGGGGCAAGGAGTCCTCAGGATGCGCCTGCTAAGTCTTGCTGTGTGGCTTGATGCTTGTGTGTTTACAGTGATTGTCTGAATGATTGATTGATTCCTGTAGGGGCCAACTCCATGCCAGCAACCATTTGTATTTCCGCCTGAATAATTGCTAGCTTTCATCTGTCACATTTAGAGAGGCTAGGTAATCTTTTCACCCAAAATCTTTTCATCTGGCTGCAATTTGGTTTAAAAGGTCAAGTTTAATGCCATTTGCATCAATCTGATTACTTTTATTTCAATTTATCACCTTTTTGTAACAAATAGTTTGTTTTTCATATTGCCATGGCCATGGCAGTTTTCATGACATCCCAGCTTTGTTTAGCAAGTATCATCAGAGGTTTACAACATGTATTTTGGTTAAAGCTGACATCTTCCTTCTGATATCAGAATAACTGTCATGGTGGTGACCAAGGATGAAATTAAAAAAAAAAGGGTTAAGTTAAAAACTTATTTTTGCAAAAATTAATAATTTTTCTACTCAAAATTTATGGAGATTTATGTATCTAGTACCATAAGGAACCAGTTTGGACAAAAATTTTATAACATTTCAGTTCCCCTTCCAATAAGACATCCTAGTGGTGGCATATGATGGTGTTGGTTTTCTTTGGCCAATCAAAGACTTGCTATCTAGTCTTGTCTTGAAGATAAACTATTTTGTGATTTCATATTACATGCTAGCTAGTGCTGTCACTTAAATAGATGTGGTTAAGAAATGCCACTTGGCACCTGCATTCAGGTAGAAAAGGCCACTGTTATTCTATTTTTGTTTATCAATGTCTTTTTTTATTCTTATTACATAGGCTAATGAGCCAACCTAGCCAGCACTTTAACCTAACTACATCAATACACAGTGAACACACTATTTTTTTACCTGTGTCAGCTTTGTATAGTTAGCTTTGTAGATTTTATGCATGTGTCAAGGAAACATCTGTGTAGGCCCAAGCGTTTAGGGTTAGCCTATTATTAGTCATTTTAACTGCAGGTTGATGATGCTGGCAGAGTGCTGGCTTATTACTCGAGCGTTTTTCCATCCCACTACAGGATATAATGGTGCTAAAGCATCTGATGTGAAGTGAGGTAAAAAGCAGATGCTGTTTAAAGATGACAGGTAATTAAGTTCCTTTACGTTATCGTTGATTTTTGTACAATATAGACCAAACCCTCATCTCCACAGTGGTATATTTTTCATTGGTTCATAAACTCAACAATTCTGTACACTCATCCAAGAATAGATCAACACTTGATTTCTTATTTTATCCACCCATTGTGGGTTTGCTCATTGTCCAGCCATATTGCCACAAGTTTCCCTCACATAGATTTTCAGGCTATGTTTTCCACTCTCATAAAAAGTCACAGTGTCATCTGATCATTTTATCAAAGAGGTTCAGAAATGCAGCGGTTTTGAATGTGTTTTATCTTGCTAAATGTATGATGTATCACTGCTGTTGATTTCTAAATGCACTCTCCATAGCCAACAACCCTGTGGATACAACTAGAGGAAAGTGAGTCGCTGGTTTCATGACACAATATGTTGATCATGACTTAAGCCAATGACATGCAAGTGAATTTTATTAATTTCAGAATATTATTATCGTTAGTCATCAATGCATGATTACAACTGGTCTATAGATCACAGTTATGACATAAGCTGATGTTTTTACATCAGAGAAAATATACCTCTGTGATGTTATTGTTATTTTCATACATTTCCCCCTTGTTCATTCACATGATAGGTTAAATGCTGTCCTTAATTGTACACATTGATTTTCCCTAAATACAATTAAGTCACAAGCTATAATGATATTCTTCGCTGCTTGACAAAAAAAGCCATCGTTCACGCTAAACTAGTTCAACAAGTGGTATCTGTGGATGCTGGTAATCACATGACAGGATCTTGTATTTTTTCCAAGTTGTTATTGATTTTTTTTAAAATATATATATAAACCACAAATATTTTATTTACTGTAGTTGATATAAATCGTACTTCTTTTGTCTCAATGTTGATTGCATCGAGTTGACATTGTATTTTGACTATTTATTTTACGTCTTCCAGCCATCCCATGGTTCTAACCATGTACTAACCATGTATGTAAATGATGTTATAAAAACATATATACATCATAGTCTTTAGGGTCATATGTATCCTAACATGTCTTCAAGATGAAATTAAGTATTATTATAATTCATGTTTTGAAATAATGTGATGTTGTATACAGTCACTGGAAAAGATACTTTCTTCTAATTTAAACTACATATGGCATTGTTGGATGTTTTCAGTGAGAGGAAGAAGTTAAGTTCTTCAAAAACTACAATTCCCCAGAGCATACAATGTTTTTCAACAATATTGTTTTCTTGTTACAGCTGTGCATTCTGTTCATTATGTTTTCTACTTTGCAAATCACTCTGCACCAACATATGTTTATAATGTTGTTAACAGTGAAATCCAGGAGGTTTACCCAACTCCTATGTGATAAATATTTACGTGCTTGAATGCATTTGTATATAGGGGATATATTTTTTTTGGCACTGATGTTAGGAGAAATAAAATATTTTATGTAATGACAGTCTGTATTTTTGTAATTCAGATGGAACATATCCTAGTGTAGAAGATACAAACGGTATCCAATTGTCAACTCTGGCATAGTGCTGTGACAAAAGAGCCATTATTTGTTACTGGTGTAAACAACACAAAAACATGAGATTTCTTATCAATAGTTCTATAAAATGGTTTAAAAGTTTTGATGCTATAAGATTAATGGATAATGCTACACTCAGCTTACATGGGCCGGTCTAGATGATGGACATATATTCATTGAATACCAACCATCAACTTCTCTCTGCCTATTTTAATGTGTTGGTTTTTCTTGATAAAAAATAAATCAAGGCCAATTCTTATTTAATCAAGGTAGGCAGATATGGTTATGCTTCTGGAAGCTGGTACCAGCATGATGGATATCGCTGTTCTGTGGTCGTTCGATAATGTCTAAATCACCAGGAGTGATGGTCTAGGTGGTAGTCCTGACAACAATGGTTGAATACAATGAGGTGGATCTTATGTTAATCCATCATCCATAACAGGTTTTAATATTCAATGGCAAAAACATTGCTAGTAAATGCGCCTTGATGCAGTCATGGAAGCTGTTATAGACTATTGTGAATGTGTTGGATGCTGTTTACAGGTTTCGAAGTTTGGCTGTAGCCTTCTTCCGGGATGCCATGGGATTTATGCTGGTTTTTGATCTAACAAATGAGCAATCCTTCTTGAACATCTCAAGCTGGCTGACTCAGTTGCGATCACATGCTTACTGTGACAGCCCTGACGTTGTCTTAATGGGCAACAAATCAGATCTAAGTGAAAGTCGTGTGGTCGCGCCGAGTCGCATACAGGATTTGGTGGATGAGTTTGGGTTTGTGACTTTTTTTCCTATATTTCTTTCCAAAGACACATTCAAAACCATTTTGAATATATGATAGCACAAGTATGAGAGAAAAATGATCTAGTTGTATTATTTAATTGTCACAAAAGAAAAAAATTCAGTAAATTTTCCGTACCAAATATGTGTGGTGATGTCAGATGCAGATTTTAACTGCTGTAGTGATGTCTGAATCAGGTTGAAGTACTTTGAGACAAGTGCAGCTACAGGGGAAAATGTACAAGAAGCGGTCGCATGTCTCCTAGAACTTGTCTTGACTAGAATAGACCAGCTTGAAGATACCGGCGTCTTCCGAGCACACCGACCAAAGAACACAACTCTGGATGAGGTCGACGAAGCGGGTAAGAAATCCTCGTGTGGATGCTGACCTTGACACTACATACAAATCAAAGTGTTTGTTACATTTGGGGGTAAAAATCAAAGTCTATTTTCAAATTCTTAGGTATTTTGCCAGTAAACTTTTTGGAATTGATTGGATTGATATGATGTTATTGTTGTGATTTGGGTTACTGAATGAGAGGTTGGAGTCGTGGTGTTGGAAATAATGGATGCTCCCCCAGTATTGTAACTGCTTCAATACATCATGTTCATTATTTACATGTGCAATTTACCTTTATTGAAATTATGTTTATTCTGCTCTTTTATATATATATATATATATATATATATATATATATATATATATATATATATATATATATATATATATATATATATATATATATATATATATATATATATATACAGAAACAAGAGTTATTGAAATTATGTTATTTCTGCTCTTTATATATATATATATATATATATATATATATATATATATATATATATATATATATATATCTATATATATATATCTATATATATATATGTGTGTGTATATATATATATATATATATATATATATATATTTATGTATATGTATACAGAAACAATCAAGAGGTATTTAACTTTATTCATATGGTTAAAGGGTTATACTTATTTACCTCAACTAAATATGGTTAGGAAATGTGTATTTTTTTTCGTAACTGGACTTCCATGTGAATCTTATTGTTGGAAATTGTAATTCATGCCACATTTTCTAGAGGCAATTACTATTTGCTGAATCTCATGGGTTTCATCTTCTTAATCTCCTAGGTTTCACCTTCTAAATCTCATAGGTTTTTCCTTCAAAATCCTAGGTTTCACCTTCATTGCCTACTACATAAAAATTGTATTGTATTTTAATGCCAGTTTTTCTTGTTTCATTACCATATATCTTTTTGATATATAATTTCAAAGTATGTTGTTCTCAAGCTTACATTCTGTTTCAATTCAGAAGTGATGTGCCTGTGTGAGGTCCTTTCTTCCACCCCATTCCATTATATATCTTACAGACCTTTAATCTTATTACATTCTTCATCCATTTATCAATATATAAATGTATTTATGTAATACTTTTATTGAGGGTAAAACAACGTGATAGCTAAAACCATGTATTCGGTGCTTGAATGGTGTCTCTGATGTTGTCTTGTTAAGTGCCTGATGGTTGCCTCCGTACCATTAACCCTCTGTACAGTGGATCTATGAACCAGTTTCTGTGTCATGCAGTCAATCAGATAGTTCTAATTTGGACTTCCATGTGATTTCTCGGCTCATTTTTCTCTTTTCTTTGGCAAATATACTCAGCTTTTATTTTGAACTTTTACACACGTTATCTAACAATGGAATTCTAATTCGCAAGTGATGTTGTTTACCACTGTTTTGGTACCCAAAAATAAAATGTATATTTTGATAAAGATTTTCTTGCTTGATTGATTAGGAAGATTCTAGGCAAATAAACTTTGCCTCCTGCAGCGTCCAGACTTGATCATTCATGTATGTGCTGCCCTGCAGTGTCATCTGATTGTAACAAACCATCAGAGGATAGGTTAAGTTATTTAATGGCAAATCGTAAAGCGTTGGGTCTGTGTGATTGTTCTGTGGCTGCATACTAGTTATAAGGCTCTTGTATATTGCATATAATAACAAACCACATTTGCCTTAGCGCTGTGTGGACGTTTCAATTCAATATTTATACAGTGATGGGCTACATCCTGCTGTTGACCATGTTGACTATGCCCCATCACAATCACTTGGCTTTGTGACTGATCGGCCTTGGATCTTCATGAAATATTTACGCTGAGGCAAGGCTAGTATTTGTGGATACGTTCTTGTTTGAATGCAACAGGCAGTAATGTTGTTTCAGTCATGTTACTGCTATTCTATGGCTCGACAATGACCGCGAATACAAGTGCAGGCAGGCCGAGGAAATCGGTCTCCGGATTCGCTGCAGTTGATGAGCAGTCATAACGCGTAGACAGAGTATCTAGGGCACCTGTAATTTATCATAACGTCTAATATGGGTACCTCAATGAAACCGTTGACATTATGATAATATGCTCTGCGAAGTCCACCAGCATTTGTCATCAGAAACCCTGGGTTCATTGTCCTTTTGATGTAACAAATTTCGGAAATCATTACCCTTGGAGGTTAAACTTGAAAACATGTAGCATAGAATTTATTATATGGAGCTTTGTTTAGATAATTCGCTACGCCCAATCATGTCCTTACTTTCAAAGAATGCAAAGCAGTCCAGCAAATATTCTTGTATTATAACAAGATCTTTGGTACCAGTAACTCGGATGATGGATTTAACTATCATCTCATGTTTGACGATTCTGATGCACACAGCTGTATTGGTATAATTGTGTAATCTTGAATTAATCAGTTGCTGGTACGTCAACATTTAGTGCTTCTTTGGGCAAGAGATATTAACCTTCACGTACTTCCCCCTTTTTTTGTGCGTAACTTACCTATCGGTATGTATAATTGCAATTTTCGGGATAAATACACTCATTTTAATATCCATATGATATATAAAGTGTAATACCATCCTTTCCTTGAAATAACTGGACTTATAACTATAATTCATATCAGCTGTGTCCACACTTCGCGCCGACCATGAAATATGCGTATTCTACTGAATGCCAATAACCATTTGAACGGACCTTACGCGCAAACACTGACAAATGGACGTATAATAGTGAGCTATTCGCACTTCAAAGGACTTTTTGATAAACACAAGCATCTGGTGCTTCCATCATCGCTACAAAATTGCCAGAAAGAAATCAATTAACGACAATATTGTATGCTTCAATCACAATTGCTGAGCAAAGTCTCTACAGGCAAGTCAACACTCGCGGACCCGTCTCTTTATGAAAATTCCTATTTAGACTCAAGCTATGAGGTCCAATCATGTTGAGGTCCATTGTACGGACAGGTGAGGGAGGGTAATACCTTGAGGGTCTAACCTTAGGGTCGCTATTGACCTCAGCAGCTAGCAAACGTTCTTTGTATTTTCTAAACATTTTTTTCTTGATCATTGTAATTTGCTACAGTCGAGCAATGACTCTATTAGTTACATGAGATCTTCGTCTTGACATAAATACAATTGAAACTAAAGCCCCGCGGGCAGACCACACCAAGACGCTTATTCATATAACTCGCAGTCTTTTCGCCATTTAACTCATTAGATCTCCCTGGCCTGGGATTACCTTTATTTGTCAAGGTAAATATTGAAGTTCCTTTCGCGGGCGGCACAGTGTGGCATGCATTAATATTTTCTTTACAGTAATGAAACCATGATATCTGAAAGCTAAAATACGAAGGACGGGATTTCGTTAACCCTCCTTGTTCGTCATTGGCAATTTAAGAAATTATTAACTTATCAAAGACGTTTCGTCGCAGTAACTTATTGCTGAACGCATTCCTAGAACGGATTCCGAGACGATCCGACTCAATAGCCGACTGGCATTGTACCAAAGCAATTGAAAACACTAATATTTTTTTGTTTGGTTAGGCGTTCAATAACCACCATGATGGAGAAACAATATACTACGCAAGCTCCAGTTGGTTTGGAAATCTGTTGCAACTTAAGGAACGCTCATTGTCAGATGGGCGAGGAGAGTCGGTTAAACAGAAAGACGATTGTATCTTATAATCCTGTTGGTTTTTTCAATGCCCCCACTAAAACAAATTGAATAACAATTACGATTTGACAGAAAAACACAATTAATCATTTTTGTTACACAGAAGAACGAAAATAAATGGCTCCATTTAGTTGGCGGGTAAAAAAATTATTATTACCCAGGCCTCCCTTGCAGTTATAGATTGTAAAAGTTCCTTTGTGATTTCGGGATATTACTGCCAAGGTTTATATAATTGGAGCATATGGCCATAATTGATGGTATAAACGTTTGAATATAAATAATCTATTTGTTCGGGAAAATGTTTAATTCAGTCCGATATGGCTATCGCATCGAACATGCTATGTATATAGCTTTGCCTTCATCGAATAAATGTGAATCTTTATTCCAGAAAAGACCATGCTTGTAGATGGGATATTAAAAGAGGTATAGTCGATGACACACTCTAAATCTCTATGAATATATATGTATTTTTTCAACGAACACAGACACTCCTTATAGCAACTTGAATGTCAATGATCGTCAACAGATTCTATATTTCACGTATGCATTGTCTTCTTTATATTCAAATCGAAAGCAAAAGAGGATGATTTGGAACATAATTATCATTAATGTTGTCATGATTTAAATGTAAATATGCCACCACGCGAAATTCAACCCCTCCAACCCGTGACCACCAATATGCCTGCGGCAATTTTTGAATCTGCGCCTGTGCAACATTCAATCTATGTCACGTGGAATGGGAAGGCCGCGCGTTTTTAACGTGGTCCTCAAACGATATCATCATATCATGCCTGCAGCTTTTTGTTCTCACTTTCCCGCCCTTTCACCTCAGCCACGCGCGAACAACAGAAACTCGAGACCACTTTGGCCAGTTACATTCTCTAATTAGTCGCAGTCTTATTCTTCGTCGCCCAGAGGGAAACATTGAATGTGACAGCGTCTAGATGGTGTCCTAGGTTGCGGTTTCCTAAAAAATTATAATTTCATGTGTTTGAGATATCGTCCGAAACGTGGCATTGGACTTTACCCCGAGGCCATCCGGAATGCCTTTTGGGGCAAGGGTTTCAGTGTAAGGGACGCCCTGCGCTGCGATTTAGCGCATGAGCAGACTTCCCCCTTTGCTGTCCACTCAGTTTCCTGGTTAGATGAAAGACAACTGGAGCAGGTCATAACCTGAGGTCAAACAGAAAACGACCGACGGTTATCTAGAATAACCTGATTGAATTTTCGCCACGAGCGGTGGGATTGGACAGCTTCCATTGCTACGTTCTTCATTTTGTTCCATTTCGTCGTGTTTTGCTTCGCCAAACACTTGCTCCCTTTGTGTGATTCTGACTGATTATAAGGGAAACATTCTGTAATGTGGAATGCATGATCATTTCATGGTTGCTGTGCACTTAGGAATTCTAAGCTCCTGATAAAATATCTATATATGATCACACAGATGTAGAAACTTTATCTATGCTGGATTGTACACACATGCTATCCCATTCCTATGTTCCCGTATTTTATTCAACCCTTTCATTGCAGGCTTATTCAGCGGAAAAAATTGTAGACCTCTGTTCTTAAACATTACAATTACCGTCAAAGCAAAATCACCACCACTCGTTCGTCATCACCGCTAGGTGCGCTGTGAGAGATGAACAGGTGATCATATCGGGAGTCGGTGCCCTCTAATCTAAAAGTCGCATCAATGTTCACTTAAGTGTGAATGTGTAGCATCAAGCACGGCTTGAGTCAAACCAATTTTCTATTTGAGAACAGTTATAGGCAGGTTCAAAACTATGGGCATAACTTCACGCCAACAAATAATTCAATATCGCCGGCACTATGCACAGCAGCGGCAATCCAGCACCATTGATATGCAACGCAGGGATATGCCCTGTGCGATTTCAGAAATTTTGGCGTCAATCTTACAGTGATGAATTACACCGATGCATATTTATTTTTCAACCAGATATATATTTAGGTATAGCGATACTTCCATTATGTACATTATGCCTTATGATTTGGACTACTAAATTCAGCCTTCATTGAAATGATCAAAATAATTGAATGAGATATATGTTTGACGTTATACAATATGAGTTTCTGAGTACCGTAGTCTCAAAGTCGAGTTAGTAACACGATTTTCTTAGTGTATAACAAAGCATATTCGACAATGTAATAATAGGACAAACTGCTTTCACGACTCTTGTGAATGTCTTTGAACGCGTGAATTTCGATTCAAGTTACATTTTTCGTTCAATATTAGTTTTGAACATACATTGATTTGATGTCTTATAAATGCATTCATCTGTTTTATGCTCTACTGTCTGTTGACTAAGGCAGCTCAATGGTGCTAGGGAACAGACATTGTGAATAGTCAACTGTGAAGCCGGCAACATTTGACTAACCTCAACGCAAACAACTTAATCTGTTTGTTCAATATTCAAATCTGGGATACAGAGGAAACATGTCGACTTCATAAAACGATGCTCATAAAACATATCAAAACATATTAGACAATGTAACAGGAAAAAGTGTTTTCATGTCTCCAGTGAATGATTTGGAAAGCTTGAATCAAGCAACTTTTTGAGTAGATTTAATCTAATATTAGTTTTGAACATTCGTTTATCTTTATGTCTTAAAAAAGCGTTCATCTGTTTTATGCACTATTGTCTGTTGACTAAGACAACTTATGGGTACTAGTTCGTGGTAACAGACATCGCCAACTGCGAAGCCTACAACATTTGATTAACCGCAATACAAACTACTTAATCGGTTAATTCAATATTCAAATCTGGCATACAGAAGAAATGGTTAAACAGTGCGGAGAATGTCTAGGGATTGGTTTACCATTCTGATAGAGGTTATTGTTATTCTTAATGCTCCTTGGCGTAGAAACAGTTTCCTGCTAGGCGTTCAGTAAATACTCACACAGGGGTGGTTGTTTACATAATCTACGACTTCATTCACTGCCGGCCAATTTGTCAACACACATAGCCCCTCCTAAAAAACACCCCTTAGTATTGATAAGTATTGAGCGACAGATCCATTCAGCCGATAAGACCACCGTGCGCTTGTCGTCTGGTTAGAGTCTTGACTCGTAGCCGCCATTATACGAAGGCATCCGTGTGGAAAACAGCAATTCAAGTCGTGAAAACGAGTGTGCAGAACGGCATGCCATAATTGGACAAGATCATAAAAGCTTTTACATGATGCAAGGAAGTTTTGGCTTTGATGAAAGCCAAATACTGTACTGTCTTCTATTGTTGCCCGATCAGGTTATTATTTTCAATATCTCACACGAATACCCCCGCAACTGCCAACAATGGTGTCCTCTCCCCACCACCTGCCCAGGAATATCGCTGTTTCCCGCGGTGATGCATTTCCACCCGTCCTTATCCATTTCTGATCTCTTGTCACCTTTGAAACCATAATTGCTCATCAAAAAAGATTTGTTGGGGTGTTTACCCTTAACATGTGAAAGCATTTAACCCTAGTGGTGACATTATCGGTCATATCAGTGTGAAAGCGAAGCACTCAGTGAGAAATAATCAACAATACATGGAATTCGTTTCCCTTGTTATCCGCTAGGCCTCCGATGGGCGCTGTACATAATTGAAAATGTTGCGATGAGGTAACGATCTATGGGTTTGAGACTGAATGGTGCTTGAACGATAAGCACTGATCCAAAGGAATTTGTACATCGCCACATCAGAGAAAGACATTGTTTATTTCATCATCATCATCAACATATTTCACATGTTAAGTTGTATGAGAAATGTATCTCGCTTCAAATCCTATACTTGACCGGAAGTGCAAGGTCTTCTATTTTGCGAAAACGCTTCAACATCGAGAAGTAGGACAGGCGTAAGACGTTATGACCATGTGCTTGCGTCTAAATACAAAATAATCAATGGTCTTCTATAACCTCAGAGCGAGCTAGCAAAAATACAATACAAAAATACAGGGCCAGAGGGTTGTAGTCTGTTATACTTAACAGACCTGGCTTGTGGCCGTACATGACCCTACCTGAAAACCACGATGGGGTGCTAGAATAACATTACCAAACATCTTTTGCAGTAGAAGCGGATAAAAACCAATTGCCAATACAAAATACGGGGTTAAAATACAACAGATAAAATTCACTCGTAGTTCGCTTTGACATCCGAACCAATATGATTGAATCGTCAAACAAAATAACTGGCACACAATGGGATCGAAATCTGACTAGAGAGTTGTTTTTTTCCGATTCATCCTGTCAAGTCATTGTGAAAGAAGACAGCAAGTCATTTAGGGAAGGCTGTAGGCACAGTAGCCTAATTCTACGCCAGGGTCATTGAGGTGCATGCTAGAGGCGACGAAAACCCCACATTTATGACCAACATATGACAAAGCGATTAAGTAAATACACTGTAAGTACAAATACCTGTTTAAATGCTGAGGTTAAAAAGGACTTGATACCGGGGTTGAGCATGGTAGCAGTTTGCTTTGAATCTTCTGTAATCTGTTTGGTCACATGGTTCGTAGAGGTGTTCCGACACTTTGTTGAAGTGTACACAGCTTGAGGCGATGACTGGGTGGGATTAGGACTCGGGTGAGCCTTTAGCGTGTACCAAGCTTTTTCAAACGATTGCCACACTAGCTGGCTGCCATCTCGTGTGATTTTAGCAAAAAGTTGTTGACTAAATTAACCCCAAACAGAGCTCCAAGGCCTCGTCTTGTCCATAGACGAACAAAGGTGAGATAAAGAGTTGTTTTGGAGCAGTGTATTTGTCTGCCTAATGCCTTTGGCATGGTTGGGAATTGAAAAGATATCTCATGACTTGGGTTGTGGATTGAAATCATTAACGTTAGAAAATTGACAATTACCATGTGTAATGCCTGTCTTGCTTAGTTCGTCGTGTAGGTAGAATGTGTATCTGCTTAATATTAGAAGGGCAGGTAAAGTGTCACTTCACTCAAGTTGCACCAGCACCGTCAAACTAATCTTCAGTTGAATGTCGATAATTGATCTATCTGTTCCATTGATAAACGCGTTTTTATTGCTGTAAGATTATTTGCTCCATCAAATGAAAGACACACACACACACACACACACACACACACACACATACCTGCATACATACATACATACAGATATACACCAGCACACACGCACACATACAGGTATGCATATGTACTGTATATATGCTTAGCATTTTTAACAGAGATACATGCTGTTCCATTGATAAACACGTTTTAGTCGCTGTAAAGTTATTTGCTCCATCAAATGAAAGCCACATATACACGCACAAACACACACGCACACACAGATATATACACTAGCAAACACGCACACATACAGGTATGTATATATACTGTATATATGCTTAGCATATTTAACAAAGATACATGCTCTTTGTCAATGCTTGAAAATTTTTTCGTCTGCTTAGACCATTCACCGGGTCAAATGAGTACCGTGCTCGGACAGATGACATCTTGCATTGGCCCTTCTCTATCGGATGCAAGAATCGCCAGAGCAAAAAGCGCAGCAGCAGCAGCAGCGGCGGCGGCGACCGGCAGCGCCTCCAGCGTGGTTGCAGCGCACCACGATGCCAGGAAGGAACCGGGAGTGATGAAGCTTGCTACTTGGTGACTTTAATGGGCGTTACACTCTAGCTAACAATGGCCTTTTCCTCACCTACTCCACTCAATTCCTCTTCTCTGGCCGGGCCCTCTCCGGAGACCTTCCTTTACCAAGTTGCCCCTCGCTATGCAACGCCAAATCTGGGCATCTTTTAACGGCCATTTGTTCACTGGGACGGAAGGTGACCTGTGGAACTCTCTTTTGTCAAGCGGAAAAGGATATAAAAGTGTTGTAATAATTTGTAGCGAGGGCTATCCAATCTGCTCTTGTGGCTGGCTTTGAGCAATTTATTGCTTGCAGTGCCTAAGAGAAACCAAGTCATGCCCTCTTAAGCATCCTGTAGGCACTGGCGCTGCATTTGTGAGAGTTGTGGCTCGAACGTGATAAGTAGGCAACCCAGATTGTTATTTTGACAATAGGCATCAATGAATCAGGGCAATTTCCATTTCTCAGAGTCCGGCTTGCACGAAGAAGTCATATATCCTGCATTTGTAGGCATTTATGTCAGGGAATTGTAAATAGAATAATTAATTCCGAAAAAGTCTTGAATACTAATTTGGGACAGCCTTTTAAGATTCGTTAATCATTCTGTGATGGGCCTATGCGTGGAACGGTTTAATCTCATTTGGCATTGCGAATTATATATCTACGACAGCCTGTTATACCACACCATAAACAACATTTCCTTTGGCTGATTTGCATTCATTCCAGATACGTCAATAAGTGAAATCGTCACTTAGTTGTTTGATTGGATCAATCTTCCTATTTTACCACTTAAGGTTATTAATGAATCAAATATTCATCCCGCGAAGCACTTGTAAGATGTATAATCCTATATAAGTGTCTGTGATCTGATGTGATGCAGTTGATGGCATTAGAGTCTGCTTGGTAATATTGACTCTTACTGGACATTGGGAGGTTTTTTTCAATGCATGCCAGAGAGGTAACTGAGGGTTATACCAGGGTATATACATATATATAACAAATGACAAAATGTTTCGGATGAACGTAAGGTCCCGAGGCCAAATCGAACCATATCAGTGTGTTTGTTGGTGGCGGATTTGAAGATAAAACGTTTATCTTTACTTTTTCGCTTCAGATTCAGAACGAAAGACTAAACAAATGATTTTTTAAATGAAATCATTACTCGCCAAACGTCACAAGTTATACTGAAGAAAAGAATACACGGTCTCCATCCTTTTTATTCAAATCGATTACGAATATTTTGATTGTGGTATCATGCAATACTAAACCCAGTCGTTATATCAATCGATAGGATACCGCATTGTTTATTAAATTCAAGAATCAAACTTTACTCATGCAGTCGCCGTGCGTTGATCGTTTTTACCATCTTCACTATCTTATTTCAACTCTTTTCACAATCATCAATAACTTCGCTGAGACAACGATACCTTGTGCATACAAACGCGATAGCTTCACCGTTCATGCCTGTATTAGCACTATCTCAAATGAAAAGATATCTTGGACACACCCCGTATGTTGTTACACGCTCCGCATTTATTAACTGACTCCACATGGGCTAACTGATCTGTCTGGATACAATGCATGAATTTACCCATCACATGCTGTGCATGTCACAGTACACCGCCATGAACAGGCCCGCATTGTCACAGCTGGCCACCACGCATGCGCCGTCATATCTAACCTCATTAACGTGGTGTGCAATGACTATGAAACTGTTGCGCGCATTTGCCGTCTGCTTCAAATGTTACCGGAAGTCCGATCATTAGAAAAGGGAGAGTGCTGGGTGATTAAGTTTATTTAACCGGCAAGGGTTGTTCGATTCTCCATAAGACTTTAATATGCCAATAAACAAAAGCACAATTATACTTTAACACCAATTATATACATCCATATATACATAAATCGAGATCTTACATGATATTGATGAGGAAACTTAGAATTCTCTGACACAAAATGCATACTCAATGCCATCGAAATCAGCACAGTATGTTTACTTTATGCAGAAGAAATATATAAGAATGGCAGGGTATCAAAGTTCAACACATATTCATCCGCTAATTGTCAGGGAAACCCACTACTTGTCGCTAGCTCCGGAGCCGTACGAACCACAGGAGTAGAGACCGGGGTTGTAATGCGACAGGCCGGTTGGGGGACCCTTCTGGCCACTAGTTGCACCAGCTGTAGCAGCAGCTGCGGCGGCAGCTGCTATAGCACTGTACCCGTACCCCATTCCAGCAGCCAGGTTCGGAAGTAAAGTAGGGTGGTAGGGCATACCAAATGTCGTCATACCTCTGGCCGCGGAAGTAAAATCAGATCTTAACGAACCCGGGGCGGGACAGCTTGCCAGGACTGACATTGGGGACGCCAGACTTGTTATTGGTGAAAACGCGGATTTAATATTTGGTACACAACCAGCAGACGAGAGGTAGGAACGCGCGCTCAGCGCATGCGCCGTGCTTATACTTGGGTGCAACGCATTGTCTGGAAATTGAGACTGCGGCACGATACTGTTGAGTGAATTGTGGGAGTGGTTGCTCACAATTTGTTCAATAGCTTGAACGACGTCGTTGTTACTGCCTTGTAAGATAAGCTGCAAGACACTTTTCTTCATGTGTGGAAACAATCTGGTAAGGAGGTCGACTGGAGAGCGTCGGCTGTGGGCATTGTTGGAGAGGGGTAGCGAAGGGACACGGGCAGACTGGGAAATGGGCCCGTCATTGTGACGCCCAGGCGATGTGAGCTTGGAGTACTTCTGAGAGGGTTGGTGCAGAATGCTTGGATGAGTGTCTTGAGGATCTTCATTGAGGCCGTCATGGAACTCCTCAGCAGTTTCCCTGTGGTCAGAACGGTTGTCGTCTGATTTAGTAGGGGACGAAAACGCCGCTGAAATTGAAGAGGAACGTGGGCTCGGGGAACCTTCTGATGAAGGCGTTCTGCTAACAGAACGAACGGCGCAGTCGGCAACTTCCAGCCGCGATCTTTTTGGGTCTGAAGCAAAAAAAGAATGGTATCCGGATTAAACAGATATTGAAATCAAGTGTAGGTTGCCCCAATGGACAAGTGTTTTCCATCTATCAACTGTTCACTTAGACTTGCATAGCCATCCTATACACGTTAATTAAATTCCCCACTTGTTGATTAGTAACGTGCGTCGGTCATATATGATTTTTAATTGAAAAGTGAGTGACTGGTTTAATATTGAATAAATCATGTATGATTGCGGTTTGTTTGTTTGTTTGGTCATCACGTATGCGGATACACAGGGAATTAATACAAGGTTGCAATCGGGGGTTCTCATATTGTCACAGAGGTGCTACCGATTGATGCTGCTGTCAATACCACGTCTTTGTCTCATATGTTATGGCTATCATCCCCGAGCCATATGCGCGCGCAGCCGTCTTTCGTGGAAAACTATGTCGTGAATATATAACTGACAGATTATTGTGGTTTTTTTCCAGCCTGACATTAGATGAACAGGATTAGGAAGATTGTTTGTCTCTCTGATTAGCTGAAAGCTTGTTTATTCTAAAAATGCTGTGGTCGTGAAATATGGCATCTATGTATATAATGCCGTACATCCAACCACGCCCCTAAACCTGCGAAGCAATGTAAATCGTGGACGTACTGAAGCGATTTATTAACTAAGTAGAATCAATTAAGGTCTAGTTGAATGAATAAAGAAAATACTCAATCATATATGCCTTATGATCTTTGATGATTATCTAGGGTAGAAATTTGAAACTATTACAGTATAACACCAGAACCTGATTATTTAACAAACCAAACGAATTATGTTCCTACCACAGTTAATAACAATAAACAATTGATTTTCTTAGGTGAAAAAACCCTCCAACCTAATAATTGGAACCATTTTGATCGGAAACGGTGACAACTTAATGTGACATGGTGTTCAAACAAGCGTGCTGCTTTCCCCGGTCTAACCAACGACCGAGAAAACTCATTCGATGAGACTGTTTTGAGATAACAACGCTGTGCAACTTAGCAACATCCACCTGCATCCAGCCTCCGCTATTTCCATCAATCAATAGATATCTCTCGTCTTAGAAAAATATCGTCTTGACTGCTGGCGCCCTCGTTCCGTCGGTAAATATTATGGGGGGAAAAGTCCCGACCACCCACAGTCATATTACGACCGTGGTTGATTCCCACCAAGTCGATCTCATTGCCAAACATCGGCGCGAATTCATCTTAGATTTCATGCGCAGACCACGAAATACCTGCTTAGTGCGTGCGCGCGGTCGAGAAGTCGCGGCGCCTTCTAACGGCGGCGGAGGAAATCACCTCAGGAAGAGTTGCATTTGCTTGTAATTTGCTGCCTTTCTATGGGACGCCGTCTGTTCTTGTCAACCGAGACTCGGGAATAGCCGAACAAGAGCTCTTCGTCAAGAAATAACCCCACAAAAGCGTCTTTCAGATCAATAATTACTTTCCTTCGGGTTCTTACTGAAATTCACTTGCAAAGTCAAGTGGTACTTCTGAGGAGTTGCTAAGCCGGCAACTGACAACTGACCAGCTTCTGTCAAAGAATGAATTCTACATCGACCAAAAACGAACGTCTCAACGTGATTGCTTCATTTGTGTCGAGTGGATGACAAAACCTGCCTTCAACACCAGCCTCCCTTCAACGACCGTCCGTTTTTTACCTAACAATAACAGATGCCTATTTTAAGTAGCTCTATCTAACTTAAGCTAATGAGGATAAATATGATTCAATTCAATAGACCGTTTTACATTAGCTGTCATGTGTAAGTAAATAGTTAGATTATTCTTTGATTTCGTTGATAAGCTTCTACACACGCAGTCAATGTAAAATAGGGAGGGCGTCGTGGCACTCGAGTCTTAAAACGCGCCTCCTCTATAGGTTATAATATAGAAATATTTTGTAAATTAGTCATAACAGAGATTCGGCGTTTTGAAACTTGAGTGCCTGTGATGGGTTTTAAGTGTGTGGGTTGGGTGCTGGGAGGGGTGGGGTGGGAGGGGGGGTGGGTGAGTGGTATTTGATGGGGAATGCCACTGTGCAGATATACCAAAAAAAACCTTCTATCTTGTGTATTAAGAGTTAATAATCACCCCATATGACAAGCGCTACACGTGCAATTGAGTAATCTTTAACAAAACTCTAACCGTTGACATCGCATCTGGTCGATAAAGTAAGGTAAACAAGTCGATGATTGGGGTGTGATGAGAATGTCTGATGAGCGTTACTGTTTACATTCTCTTAATACTTCAGTCCACGTGCTCTACAGACTATCAACTCATGGCGATTTGTCATCCTGCTCTTTTTCACCCCCTCAACTCCAACCCAGAAATCGCTCCTAATTTGCATGGGGTTGCATTTTTTAGAGCTTTAATTCGAAAGCAATTCAGTGCGGTCTCGTTTGCTTGGCCGCCGCCTGGTCCGGGGTATAGCACAGGCCACAACCAGGCTGTCGCTCGGCCACTAGGAGTTATTCGACACGGTATTTTACACCACAGGCGCCCTGTCCCTGATATCAGGCTTCCGACACCGAAAACCAAGAGCCTGCCTATTTGTGCGAGATATCAAGTACTCTATTGGTTTTATATCTACTTTGTAAGGATATTCAGACGTCATCGGATCAAAGTTAATTTGACTATTATTTTTTGTAATTGAATAAAGTAAAAATGTGCGATGTACTACCCGGGTTATATAGGAGATGCTTACTTGTAATATTAACATAATTCACGATGCGCCTTAATACAATGTCTTTGACAGGAGTTTTGAATCGGGTTTGTCAAAGGGAGTTTATACATTCAGTCATGATTTTTAAATGTAAGTGTACACATCCGTCAATATTAACATAAACTGGGGAATTATATGCAAATTAACAAAATAAACTGCTTGATCATCCATACTGAGACTGTCACTGGTATATGCGTTTATATTCGTAACAACATTTAACGATGGTGAATGCGATGATCGGATACATGGTTTCTCGATGAGAGGCATTCACCTCTATTGATTATTCATTGCACGCTACTCCAACCTTTATGGATAGCAATCGGGGCTATAAAGAATGACGTCACATCGCTGATAGCGGTCCAAACTGGCTCCTTATCACATTTTCGCTGTAGCATTCTAGTCATGGATGGGAGGCAATATCTCGGTGACCACTTATGAGATACGTTTCAAACTTCCATGGTTATTGAGAGAATCCCTAGGATTATAACACATGGATGATTGACTAGCTAGAAACAATTTCAAGGAAAAATGCAAGGCGTCAAAAGTCCTTATCTTGTATAGCAATGATATACATGGACCCCCTATTGTTGGAGCCAGTCTTGTTATTTTCGCACCTTTTTTGCTAGCGCAGCGTGGGGTCGGATAGGATTATGATGATTATCACCTTGTCGCCCTATGTAATATAAAATACCTTGATATGTAATCATGCGGGTAATCTCTACAACTGTATAAGTGTGCAGCAATCATTTATGCATCAATGAACATTGCTTCCAACTCTTACAATTAATTTGACCTAAGATAAGTAGATCTTACGTTGAATCAATGCTTCTCATGCATGGGCGTCTATGGAAAAAAATACGTCATCGCAGCAGGGTATTAATGATACAAACAATGCAGCATTCCCGAAGGGTGCCTAATTGACAGGTTGTACCATACAGATCGTGATACGTACATCTCAGCATTCAATTAAATAAACAAATTCAGACGATCATTAAGATTCTTGGTAATCAATCTGTGATATCGCACCGTGGTTTTGATATAAACGCGCGCGCGCGCACACACACACACACACACACACACACACACACACACACACACACACACACACACACACACACATACATACATATTTATGTATATGTTATATATAGATATATAGATATATATAATATATATATCGATTGATTATTCATTGCAACGCTACTCCAACCTTTATGGATAGCAATCGGGGCTATAAAGAATGACGTATATATATATATATGGTTACAGATAGGGTTATAACACATGGATATTGACTATATATATATATATATATATATTATGATGATTATCATTGCGCCCTATATATAATCTCTATATATAAGTGTGCATATTTATGCATATATATATTACAATATTTGACCTAAGATAAGTAGATCTTACGTTGAAGCAATGCTTCTCATGCATGGGGGTATGTACGTAAACCTGCAACCCTTTATTGATTCATGTGTCATCCATGCATTTAAACAATTCAGACGATCGTTAAGATTCTTGGTAATCAATCTGTGATATTGCACCGTGGTTTTGATATAAACGCGCGCGCGCGCACACACACAGTACACACACACACACACACACACACACACACACACACACACACACACACACACACACACACATTGGGTTGTGCACACATATATACATAGATATATGTATATGTTTATATATATATATATATGTATATGTATATGTATATGTATATATATATATATATGTAACATCGCCAGCAACCGTTTCGTCGTGTGTTACGTTAATACCTCAACATAAGCGATATTAAACTAAAGTACGAGTTCCTGATTTTCAGTCGATACGCAGCGATCTCATAAGTATACAGCATTGTTTTATTAAGTACGGAACTATCGTTGAATATAAATAAAGTAAAACATATCTGCAAATAATGGTAGGACTTACCTTGATATTGCTCCGTGTCTGTGTCGTCGTTCCTGCATGACGGTACGGGGTGGGTGGTGTCGGTCATGGTAGCGGGCGGGGTGAGAGCACCGAAGCGGGCTTTACCTTCGCCGGAAGAGCACCCAGCCTCCGAGGACGGACCAGCCTCCTGGTTGACCTGCAGCAGCCCATTGGGTCCATAGAGCAGTCCTAGTTCCCGCGCCTCGTTCTCTTCCTGGGCTTGTTGCCTCCGTAGGGCTACCTGGGCGGCCATCACTCTCTGGCGCTCGGCGATGAGGGTGCACTTAGCGCAGACACAGTCCCTCCATCGGCAGTAGCGCTTGTGACCTTTCAGGGCCGACACCACACCGTGATTGCGACAGCGGGCGCATTTCGGAGTCCGGGGATATCGGTCATGGTTCCGGAGGAAACTTATAGGTAGTCTCGCGGATCCTCCGAGTCCTCCTGATCCGCCGACGGAGGCGAGGGCGGATCCCTGTATGATCCCGACGGACATGGATGAGGTCTGCACGGATGACTGACTCGACACGGCGTCTGGTCCAGTAGACGCGGTGGATGGTGGTACACAGGATTCCACCAACCCACTCTCAGTCAGACCTTCCTCTTGTGACATTCCCGAAGTGAGTAAAAACTGTTGATAAAGTCCTTCTTAAAGCTAACACGAGTAAGGCAATTGAACACTGTCTTTCCCCATTGAAGTTATGAAGTCTCTTGCGCAATCTGTGTCGTGTTGATATCGAAGTATAAATATCGTCGCAATAACTATTGTCCTCAAAAGGATTCAGGAGGTGCTGTGTATTGAGTTAATGTTCAACGTCGATAAGATCCGTTTAAAACAGCCCGCTTCCTAGTCGCAATCGTCTGCGGGGTTGCTTTAGCAGGTTAAGTAGTGAAACAGTTCTGGGTGAGAATGAGTGTTCAAATCAATGCTCATCATCTGTTTAACACTCATAAAATAAGTCTCCTCCCATTCTCGCTCTCCTATTCACTTAGTATTGTCACCGAACTGATTGGCACCGCCCCCTCGATTACCTGCGAAATAGAAAGCTCACGCGGGCTCTCTTATTGGACAAACCAGAAACTGATTTTTCGATGGCGATCCTTCGGCGCATGCGCAAGTGAGAGCATTGCGCTGAGCTTGCCCGGGAGAGGCATGTTGACCACAGACGGGTACAAGTGGCTGTCGGGGAGGGTAAAGACTAATATCGCAGCGTTTGGTGGTGGCGTCGACCCGAGCCCCAACAATGTGGCGATTAACAAACGCCTGAAAAATACATCGGGTCTGTTTGTGGGTGGGCTACTACGGGGACGGTTTTGTAAAGCGTTCTCATAGATATATATGATTGAGACATTTTGAAGAGCGCGTTGCATTCCGAGGTTCTGCATTATGGTGTAGAAACGGTCAGTTTTAATGGAGATGTAAATAACTGCCTATAGTTTAATTAGTGGTTGGTAATTAAACAGGACGATATGTATGTCGCTACCTTTCCTTGTTACATATCTCTTTATATACGACGCATTACTCTACAAGACTGCGAGGGAATGATCATTATTGGGACAATGAGTGACCCATGGTCATGCAGCCTTGTATGATTGATTTACGTTGTCAAATTAAGCGTATGTTAAAACAGATCTTTATTTACGTGGATATACAGTGGGCATATAAGCACTACGAGGAAACCCATGGTTCTGTGGTACAAGAATGAATTAATTCCGTCTGACCGAGTCAACATCCAACCAAGCATAAATAGCAAACGAAGGCCACGCTAGATAATTGAATTTAGCAACACAAGCCACCGGTAACTTTTCAACAAATCATTCCAATCATTAATGAAGACGTCAGTGGTTTTAAGGGTTCTCAGAGAAATCTGATGCTGATTGAAAGTCTTTGACGACTTATTTGCATTTATATTTTGTTATATCAATTACCACTTGACAAATTGCTTGGCTATGACACCCTTCAACTCAAGTGACTGTCGTCGAAATTGAATTTTACACAAAAAAAACTTGTTTCCTCTTGGAGCGCGTGATGAAAAAAGAATCTCTTTAATTATTTCGCCATAGGCCAACCTTCCTGTAAGATTTAGAAGGCAAATATTTCACTTGAGACATTCCTGTCCGCACAAGGCACAAAATTAGACGGCGAGCCGACACTCTGCATCAAGCAGGGTGGAATCTGTCGAAATCTAGGAGGAAAAGCCATTAAAATCTCTTGGTGCTTCGACTAATATCAAGGAGAAGATATTGCGGACTGTCTCCTTGGCTTTTGGCGACTTGATGTCTCCCATTTATCACTCACTGGAGCTGTCCAATGAGGTCGGAAATATCGCATGATAACTATGTCGAAGAAATGCTAGGCAATGTCTTTTGTTGATAGGCTGTCCAAATGATCGTTATATCGAGAAACTTGATCGATGGCCGCATCTCAAGCTTTATAATAAAATCATGAATGAAAAGCTTTCAAAGGACTGCTGAAAATAACTGATGATCACTCGTTGAACCAAAATTGCAATACCTTTAATTGCAAATCGCAGAGATGTGTCAGAGCCGCTCTTGAATTCATGGCATGTACACATTACGGACAAGGTATACTTCCATCATCGCCTCCGTAAACGCTTTCCTAGCTTTAGTCAAATTGCTCTGTAAACCAGTATCCAATTTAGTGAATCAAAGAAAACATGGCGTACTTAGCAACCATAGCAACAAATTCTATCATCCTCGTTACAAGCTCATGGCCACCACATGATTAGCATTAGGGGTAAGACCGGCGCACGGCGGAAGGTGTGAGTCCGCTTGCCTGCATCCCACGGCGGTTCTGCCCAAGCCGGGAATACCTCAGTTGGAATCCGAGTCGGGTAAATATTCGGGTGTGGCTTATAGAGTCGGCTCTTCGCGTGTGTGGACACAGTAGCCGAGATAAACAAGAGACCACACAAGGACTAACATCCAACACTTCCAAGAAAATCAAGCACAGATGTGTTTTCGATTAGGGTTTTAAAAACTGGATGCAGCCAATATATTGATGATTGAATGGATGGGGGTAACTCTTGTTTATGAGCTGTGTATTACTGAAATGAACGCACAAAGGGAAGGAATCGACATAATGCGAAGATCACAAGACTTGTTTTCTTGAAAAGGGAAATTGACGTTATCATGTATTGTTACCTGAAGCGCACTTGGAGCTCAAGCTGCATCGTCTGCAGTCAGCAGCTTGCATTTTATTCTGTTAACCAATTGACTACATACGTGGCGCCTTCCTCTCGCGAAATCGCATCTACTGTTTATTTCATTTTAGCAAAGGAAATTGTTGCTTCCGTATGAACTTTTCCCTTTCCTCTGATAGATAACAAATGTCAAAACCATAGATGATGCGCCGACTTACGAATTGCTTACAATAATTTGCGGTGTAGAATTTCAAATCGCTGCGCCCCACCAGCGATTCAGCTCAAGCGAGCCGAGAGATGTTCTTGGTTAAATAAGAAACTGGTCGCGCACATGGGGCTACTATAAGGACCACATGGCTTGGGTTTAGCGGACCTCATGACAACAAGATGCGACAGGCAGACTCTGTATGCCGCTATAGGCAGGCAATACACGACTTGTATTCGGCCCTATCAAACGTACGAGACTTGTTTGGAGAGGGGGTTGTGGTTCGGGGAGACGATGAGAAGCGAATGAGTGGTGGAGGATGGGGCATCGCACGCACCAAGCTCCAGTAAATAATTACCATGCACAATAACTTTATCTCAAACAAGCTTCTCTGTTTACAGGAAAATGACAATTTCCCTTTAATCTCATTATGAATGATTATTCTATCTCTATCATAGTCAATGTAATACTGTTGAATTTGTAAACAAATCTTGCTTGGGTTAACTTAAACGGAAGGGGGTGTCACTCTCCTGGAAGTTCCCGGTTCTGGGCACTGAAACAATTAGTAGTTGAATGTAAAAACACAAGAAATTGCCGGAGGAAACGCGATGCTGTTGTAACAGGCGCCATGTTTAGCTATGTAAATGGTTGGCTTGTTCCATGTGGTTAGTATCAGTCACTGTTTCTCGGTTGGCGAAGGAACAAAAGCCATCAAGGTGGTCCGACTGCTTCCAGCTGCACGGGCAACCCCCACCAGCGCCTCCTGTTGACTCAAGCCGATATTTGTTGTTGGGAAGCGGGTCTCGTTAGGCGAGCAGATGACTGCAAGCTGTAGTCTGTCATACAACGGATTCACCACAAAATGTTGCACTGGCTGCGTGCCGCAATGGACCGCATCGTGTGCATGCGAATGCAGAAAGGTGAATTGGACTAAGCTATGAACTTGTGCTGTATAAAAACATGTATGTATGTATGTATGTATGTATGTATGTATGTATGTATGTATGTATGTATGTATGTATGTATGTATGTATGTATGTATGTATGTATGTATGTATGTATGTATGTATGTATGTATGTATGTATGTATGTGTGTGTATGTGTGTGTGTGTGTGTGTGTGTGTATGCGTGCGTGCGTGCGTGCGTGCGTGTATGTATGTATGTATGTATGTATGTATGTATGTATGTGTGTATGTATGTATGTATGTATGTATGTATGTATGTATGTATGTATGTATGTATGTATGTATGTATGTATGTATGTATGTATGTATGTATGTATGTATGTATGTATGTATGTATGTATGTATGTATGTATGTATGTATGTATGAGTGAGTATGTATGTAAGTAAATATGTATGTAAGTATGAATGTTTATCTGTTTATGTACGACTCATTAGACATGACCATTGATCCTCGTAGATAACGATTCTTCTCAAATATGTATCATATATTTGTTCGTTACACTTGACAAATTGTGATGCTTATTGTCGTAAAATGTCACCAAGTGTTAAGCTCATTCGAATCCGCCGTTGACATGGTGAGTTATACTGCTAAATGATACTATACAATCCTTTCAAATTACTTTTCATTTGAGGTGAACTACGAAAAGACAGTCTAAGGTGAAAACCTCGTTGAATTTCATTCTCACCAAATTGAGCTCGGACCTGATGTCAGCCATGATAACCTGATGGTGGAAATGGAATGACCAAAGATATATGCCATGACTAGGGCGGGATACCATGACCAGGGCGGGATACCATGACCAGGGCGGGATGCCATGACCAAGGAGGGATGCCATGACCAGAGCGGGATACTATGACCAGAGCGGTATGCCATGACCAGGGCGGGATGCCATGACCAGGGCGGGGGCGGATACCATGAGCAGGGCGGGATACCATGAGCAGGGCGGGATATCATGACCTGGGTGGGATATAATGACTAGGGCGGGATAACATGACAAGGACGAGATATTACTACCAGGGGGGATATCATGATCGGGATGGGATATCACGACCAAGGCGCTGCCGTGAGTAGCATGTCTTCGTCAGTGGTCAACGACCAGCATAAGATGTCATAGTCGTGAGCCATAACATCTGGCCTGGAAAATGAGTGAGTCAGTGTCAACGGTGGATTCTGTGCCACGAATGCAGTCAAATATATGACTGGAGACCCATTCTTAGACAGGGGAACCCATTCAATTTTGACAATTTTTAACTTAGCTTGAATCATGACATAATTTAAGTTCAATGTCGAAACAATGTCAGTTCTGTGAATGGACCATGTCTAGAACACTGCATGTCGAAATTTCAAGAATATATTAAAATTGCGATCTGAATCGCGTTTCAAAAATTTCAGAAACAAACATATCAATAGGATTGACGAACATAGCATGACAAAATCTTTCACCAAGTTAGAGAAAAATGTATATACCTTTTTCTTAATTAGTAACTGACCTGAATAAAAACCGAAGAAAAAGAACGTTCAAACGTTTTATGCCAAAAACAAAGCATCATTGTTATACGGACACGCTTTCACACTACCATTAATCATGCAGGCATCACTGGGTTCATACCTCCATACCTATGACAGACAGCAGCCTCGTGCCTTCACGCTATCATATATACAGAGGAGAGAAACCTCGTGCTTTCAAACCACCATTTCTATAGCGGATAAAAGCTTCCTGCCTTCAGACCACTTTTGCTACTGCGTAGAGCAACCTCACGCCTTCAGACTAGCCTTTCTACAGCGGAAAGCAGCCTCGTGCCTTCAGACTACCATTTCTACAGCGGACAGCAGCCTCGTGCCTTCAGACTACCATTTCACAACGGACAGCAGCCTCGTGCCTTCAGACTACCATTTCTACAGCGGACAGCAGCCTCGTGCCTTCAGACTACCATTTCACAGCGGACAGCAGCCTCGTGCCTTCAGACTACCATTTCACAGCGGGCAGCAGCCTCGTGCCTTCAGACTACCATTTCACAGCGGACAGCAGCCTCGTGCCTTCAGGCTATCATTTTCTAGTTCTACGCGGGAAGCAGCGCAGTGCGCGTTAGCAGACGTCAAACATTCTGCTGGAGAGTGTCATTTCTACAGCGGACAGCAGCCTCGTGCCTTCAGACTACCATTTCTACCAGTTTCACAGCGGACAGCAGCCTCGTGCCTTCAGACCACCATTTCACAGCGGACAGCAGCTCGTGCCTTCAGACTACCATTTCACAGCGGGCAGCAGCCTCGTGCCTTCAGACTACCATTTCTACAGCGGATAGCAGCCTCGTGCCTTCAGACTACCAGTTCTAGGGCAGCGGGAAGCAGCCTCGTGCCTTCAGACTACCATTTCTACAGCGGACAGCAGCCTCGTGCCTTCAGACTACCATTTCACAGCGGGCAGCAGCCTCGTGCCTTCAGACTACCATTTCACAGCGGGCAGCAGCCTCGTGCCTTCAGACTACCATTTCACAGCGGGCAGCAGCCTCGTGCCTTCAGACTACCATTTCACAGCGGACAGCAGCCTCTTGCCTTCAGACTACCATTTCACAGCGGACAGCAGCCTCGTGCCTTCAGACTACCATTTCACAGCGGACTGCAGCTTTGTGCCTTCAGACTACCATTTCTACAGCGGTCAGCAGCCTCATGCCTTCAGACTACCATTTCACAGCGGACTGCAGCCTTCAGACTACCATTTCTACAGCACAGCAGCCTTTCCTTCAGGGGACAGCAGCCTCTTGCCTTAAGACTACCATTTCTACAGTGGGCAGCAGCCTCGTGCCTTCAGACTACCATTTCTACAGCGGACAGCAGCCTCGTGCCTTCAGACTACCATTTCTACAGCGGGCAGCAGCCTCGTGCCTTCAGACTACCATTTCTACAGCGGTCAGCAGCCTCATGCCTTCAGACTACCATTCCACAGCGGACAGTAGCCTTGTGCCTTCAGACTACCATTTCTACAGCGGGCAGCAGCCTCTTGCCTTCAGACTACCATTTCTACAGCGGGCAGCAGCCTCGTGCCTTCAGACTACCATTTCTACAGCGGACAGCAGCCTCGTGCCTTCAGACTACCATTTCTACAGCGGGCAGCAGCCTCGTGCCTTCAGACTACCATTTCTTCAATGGGCAGCAGCCTCTTGCCTTAAGACTACCATTTCTACAGGGGCAGCAGCCTCGTGCCTTCAGACTACCATTTCTACAGCGGTCAGCAGTCTCATGCCTTCAGACTACTATTTCACAGCGGACTGCAGCCTTGTGCCTTCAGACTACCATTTCTACAGCGGACAGCAGCCTCTTGCCTTCAGACTACCATTTCTTCAATGGGCAGCAGCCTCGTGCCTTCAGACTACCATTCCACAGCGGACAGTAGCCTTGTGCCTTCAGACTACCATTTCTACAGCGGACAGCGGCCTCTTGCCTTCAGACTACCAATTCTACAGCGGACAGTAGCCTCGTGCATTTGGACTACCTTTTGTACAACGTAGAACAGCCTCACGCCTTCAGACTTTCTTTCTACAGTGTTCAGCAATCTCGTGCATTCAGACTGTCATTTCTACAGTGGACAGCAGCCTCGTCTTTTCAAGCCACCATCTCTGCAGTGAGTAGCATTATCGGGTCTCTGCTTTCGCTGTCACAGCGACACTCGCGCGCTCTGAACGCCATTCCATTCACACTTTCCTTCAACAATGACATTATTTACATTATTGGGATATTGATTGCTTTCACTGATGCCTGAATGTAAATAAAGGAAAATTAGAATATTTTTTGGCTTCCTGTAATAATGCTCACGTTCTCTTTTCTTCATGCAAACATAGGTATGTTGTTGTTTGATTTACGTCGTCAACTTGTGCCTTTGTTTGCTATCAGTAGTATCTGTATGGGAGCCCGCCTGTTGATAATCAGCTCACCTGTTTTAAGTCAATATTGATTGAGTACAAAGTAGGTAGATTAGGTTAGTAAGAATATAGAGCATAGTAGATGCGTGAGCTGGCAGGTAGAGTAGGGCAGGTGGGTTGGTGGAGTGGGGTGATTAGGTCACGTAGAGTGCGATGGTGGGTAGGTAGGGATGAGAATGGGGCAGGGAGCTCAGGACAAATCAAGTAGGGCAGGTAGGTAGATTGGTAGAGTAAAGTAGGGCAGGTTGGTAGAGTAAGGTATGTAGGTAGTTAGGCAAGGTGGAGTAGGGCAGTCAGGTAGGTAAGGTAGATACAAGGCAGACAGGTATAATGTAGGGTATATGGGGCTGGCAAGAATTTAGTGGGGGAGCTAGGTAGGACAGGACTGGCTGGTAGGAAAATATAGTTTGATAGGGGAGATAGAGGTAGGAAGATAGAGTGGAGTGGGGGAGGGGGTAAGTAGAGAAGGGTGCGCATGGCAGGTAAATAGGTACAGTTGAGTAGGATATAGATAAGTCGAGTAGGGCAGGGTGGTACGGTAGGTAATAAGATGCACCCAGGTGGATAGACATAGGTACGGCGGTATAGTTCAGTGGTGCAGATAAATTGATTTAGGTAGATAGAGTAGATAGATAAAGTACCAAGCGTAGATCAGCATGTATCACAAGTACACTGGAATAGCATCATGAGTCGATGGATATGGTGTGAAGGGCAGGTAGATAGAGTACCAAGAACAGATAGGTATAGATTTGTAGAGTATACATATTACAGTGTGGTATAGAGGAGTATGGATTAGTATATTATGGTTTGGTGTTGTGAATTAATGCATATAATTGGATTGGTAGGGTTGGTAGCGCAGGCGCACATATAAAACTTTGAACAAAGTGTATGTACTTTATAATGGTTTTTTAGTTACGCGAAGAGGATTCATGAGCATTCCCATGAGTACCAAACATGCTCATCGTCAGGTGGCGCCACCATATAATCAGCAAAAGCACATGGGACTGTTGATCCAATGTCTCTGGGATTGCGGCATAGCGGCATGCGTTGAAATAGTGGAGACATCTTATTGGTCCAGACGACCGTGCCCCCAGTTTAACGTGTGGTTTTACATTAGACGTACTACACACAGGTGTCGTGTTCATATATTTTGTCGGGAGTGAGCCCTGTTAGCATATCTATAAGCTCTTTGTAGATAGTTCGGAAGGGTAGATACGACGGTTTGTGACAGCGCTATGATAGTCACCCATTATGATCTCAGACCCAAGTTGATAAATCTCTCTAAATATGTGGTCATAATGGTTGCTTATCACGTGGTCACGAGAAGCGTTTTCTCCTGGTGTCCCAACATTACACGCTGAATATGGTTAGATATGTACACCCTGATAAGTATCGTTCTCGAAATCAGGTCTTTCTCCAAGAAACAGCAATTGCAATTGTTCACATTCCCAAGAGAATGTGATTTTTAAAAATTAATAACTCACACTCACTAGTTAACCTCAGGGCCTCAGACGTGGTACGTGTTCAGACAAAACTTTTTTTTTTCTGAAAGGAGACATTGATCTAAGAATGAGTCCACCGATGATTTGAAATAAAACGTGTCATGAAACTTTTACAAACGGATAGACAGCAGAGCTAAAATTTAGATATTGAAGTATTTATAATTTGGTAATTGGAAGCCTATAGCTTTATAGCTACAATATAATTAAAGTCCAATAGTCCTTTAAGCTCTGCTACTTTTGACATGATTTTGACATTTAAAAAAAAAAAATGACAGGATCAAATAATGATGCTGTATTAGGTTTAAATGGTGCATGAGTCTTACAAAGATATCTCAGGATTCAAAGGTCATGTGTAGCTGGGTCTTATTCCCGACTGGGTATACATTGAATTTAAAACAAACAGGTTAAATTACATGCAGGGCTGATTTTTATTTTGCAAAGAGCCATTTATAACAGAGGGGTCAATGTGTATTACCTTGCTTAAAATGAAAATGTGCCATCAAGAGTCATTCTCCACTGGGTTTACATGAGCGAATTTCTATAATAACTCTGAGGTTAAAAGTCAAACAGGGTTTGGTTGCAAGGAGCTGTGAACATCCGAGGGGTCCATGGGCATTTGTGGCAGCAAGCTCGCTTTTTAAGAAAACATGCCATAAAAAGTTATTCTCCATTGGCTTAACATAGTACAAATGATTTTAACAAGTTTTTCTCTAAAAAAAAATCAGGAGTCAAAGGTAATGTGGGGGATGATTTTCAGTTTGCAAAGGGCAAGTAATATAAGTTTTTTCTCTCAAATAACTCATTGGTAAGAAATAAATGCCACCCAAAATTTACGAACTGATGGACAGATGAATGGATGGACAGACGTCAGATCAAAGGTATAAGATAAGCTCTGCTCATGAGCAGAAGTAAAAATCATTTTCTTTCAATTATTTTTCCAGTCATGTTTAAGTGTCCTTGTTTGCAATGACTATCAAAGACAAGAGTGAGACAATTTAATGTTTAATGAATACATTTATAAACATAGCATATACATGTACATTAAATTAGGATATTGAAAACTTCTTTCCGATTCAATAACAAACAAACAGCTGCAAAAAACTTGGGCCATAAACTGACAATAACAGTGGCGACATCTGAAGGTTGTCTCAGCCACAAGAGAATCTTCAGACGACTGTGTTGGTTGACTGGAGTTGCACAACGACTGGTGTGAAAGCATAACACACAAAATGACCTCTTCTTTTACTCATCAGGGGAACTTTTAAATAGTGTAAACACTTAAGCGAAGCATCAATCCAGAAATAAGCACTCTGTAATCTGTTGCCACGTTAACAGCAGAAGGTGGATGCTTTGAGAACTTCATATGCAGCTTGATAAGACAGTCCAATCACTACCAATGAGCATCTTGTCACATCCCACCAGTGTAGTAGTCTCCCAGGCGACCTGACATACCCCAGGGACCTACACCTCTATTGGCACCTCGACCTCTACCAAAAGGCCGCCTGTCACCATGGTTACCACGAGATCCTCCTCCCCCACTGCAACAATTCACAGCAAATCATCAAATAGGTCATCATTACATATACTCTATTAGGGCTGAAAACAGAGAGACTGATGATTATAACCACAGGCACTCAAGTCATAAAATGCCCCTCCTCCCTGGCTTCTAATGTACATACATGAGGAGGGGCCTTTTATGAGTGCCTTTGACCATTACAAGATATAGTGCCACTTCAAAGAATTGCAAGTGATAGTACAGGTTTCAGTGCTGCAGCCATATATGCCTCTCACCTGTTGAGATTACTCATCAGTTTGCCAATCTCTCCCATCATGCCCTGCAGAGCTCCGATCACCTGGTCGGTACCACCACCCTCGTCAGCACCGGACTACAATCAGCATATCAGTGCCAGTTTGAGAATGCTTCCATAGTGGAACTACTACAAAAGATCAGTGACACAAGGAAATGTTGCAGAAGATGAAGTTCTATGAGAGATGTGACTAACCTGGTGGCGTCTACCTGCTGTGCTGCAGTAGTCGTCTCCGACATCATCTATATCACTATAATCACCACTCATATCCTCTCTGCTGTACCCAGACCCCATACCGTAAGCACCCATATCATCACCGCCATAACCCATGTCATGTCCGTATCCACCATCACCAATCCACCCACCCCCTCTACCACCCCTCCCCCCACCTCTTCGCCAGCCATCACCTCGGCAACGTGGCATGCGGAACCCACCCCTTCCACGTGGAGGGCCATTCCATTCACCATGACCGTCGAATCCAGAATGATCTATTGGAACCTTCCATTCACCATGACCTCCAAAACCAGAATGATCCACAGGATTATTCCAGCCCCCATGACCTCCACCACGACCTCTGTAGTTGCCACCTCCAGGAACCACCACCCGCGACCCCAACAGGGTTGTAGCCGCCACGGTAACCCCCGCCTTGTCTTCTGATGGCTTTAGGGAACTGGAAGTTCTCTAGTTTCAAAAGACGCTGTATTTCACTGTCATCACTGGATCTAAGCTTCTGTAGTAGCATGTCGACTGTAGCCTGCTTGGTGTTCACCCATTCCTTCAGCATGAGTCTCTTCCGATTCTCATCATCAACTTTAAGACTATTGAAGAAATAAACCAATTTCTGAAGCATAACAAATTGACTTGATTAACCAATAGGTTGATGTTGGAAGTCAGAAATGTGCACTACCTAAGATTTACATGATGGCTAATGATCAAGGTCTTCCATACTCACGCTGACCATCTTAGCTTTCTCCTGCTGCGTCTTGACTTTATTGTTTGCCAGTGCTCCCAGGATGCCGATGAGCTTACCCTCGTGTAGCGTACGCAAGTTGGTCGACATAGAAGTACCTGTACGAGTCCACACAGCACGATAATTAATTCACATATTTCCTATTAATGAGAGGATAAGCTACTGCCTTCTGGAATAAAAGAATCAGGATACAGTTTGCAACACGATCAAGTTGGCTCACCTGTAGACTGGGGTACATCTTTGGAGGTATCTGTTTTCTTGCTGGGCCCTCCATCAGCATACACCTGTACATTGAGAGCGTGACCACCAAGGTCTACACCATCTTTCTGTCTGGCCACTGTGTCCACATCGTCACTCTCAGGACACTGGACGTAGCAGAACCTACACCACCACCCATACCCCACACAAATAGCATTCAGCCAAAACAGCCACAGGCAGAGTAAGGCTTTAGATGAGAATAAATCAATACGGTTCTTCATAAATAGGTCTCATACAAATGCATTAAATGATCAAATTCAGTTTTCAATTATATGATTTCAGTTTAAACCAGCATGCAGTAGCTGAGGATGGTGTAGATAATTCCCCCCAACTACCCCCAAAAAGACAAATTATCGTTTCCAATTCAGCCTGACTTCAAAGCCATTATTGAATCCCATTTTTTAAAAAAATTGCCAGTATCACTTGTACATAAAGCACTATGACATGGATCATTTGAGGCACTGTGGCAGGTGACATCACCCAAACTTTACAAGTTGGCTTCAAGCAAGCCATAGTGTGGTAGAGTGAGGGAGTGTGTTACCGAGTATCTCCCTCTTGGTGTGGAGGAATTATAACATCCGCACAGCCGCGAAACAGAGGGCAAATATCATGTTCTGTAGCTGTTCTGGGCACATTGTCCACATAGAGGAAATTGCCAATCAAACTGAGTACATATTCCTGACCTGTTATAACGAATCAACATAAATTAAAGAGTGGCAAGAGGAGGAGGTGGTTGTCATGGTAACAGGATAGAGCAGGTGCGATGACATCCACATCATGGGTTACCAAACACCTGCTCCCGGCACAAGGGGTCATTATGATGTAGTCATCATATAAGTCATCATAGAGCATAGGTGCTCAAATAAAATAGATCAAGGTTCATTATCAAATATTGACTATAGGTGCTTAACTATGCTTAATGACATAAATTAGCCTCATTGACTATCAACATTTCAAATGCTTTCATTTCAGTCTTTACAAGATATATATACATAGGCAGCAACAGATTCATTTGTATAAACCTGATACATGTCATTCTCTGTCCCAGTAATGCAAGACAATGCTTGCTTGGGCAGAGATATGATGCAGCAAAAGCAACCCCATCCCTATCTCTACTGATCACAATAGAGGGGTCAAGCAAATGGGTGACTAAGTGGTTGAATGAGAGAGGAGTGACAGTCCTTACCAGCGGCAGGTTCCCTAACATAGTGCTTACTCCACTCCCGAATCATCTTGCCTGCAATCCAAACATACTTAACAATGTCATCAAGGTCATGATGCTGAACTGGCATTAAGGTCAAGGTCAAGAAACAAGTTCATGATACTGAGCTGGCATAAAGGTCAAGTCAAAAGATCATGATGCCAAGTTGGTATAAAGGTCAAGGTCAAGAAACAAGGTCAAGGTCATGTCATGCAGGCATGGTAATTGGTGATAATAAACCAAAACTAGATAAATAAACAAAACACAACCTGGACAAAGCCGCTATCTAAAATATATATTCAAATTCTTATGTACAGAAATATCCTGCAGTCATGTGTGCATCATCTACCAGTAATTGGGTGTCAAAGCATGGTGCTGTGATGGCTTCTATACACCTTTGATGTCGTACCTTTACGGCGAGTGTTAGTGTTGTAGTTGTTCACTCCTGCTTTTAGGTTCTTAAAGACCGTAACAGCGTCATTCTTGTCTCCTGGGCAGCGCAGCAGCATTTCAACAAATCTGCAAATGAAATACAGTCTGTGTTATGTGACTAATATACAGAATACAATACAAGTGATAAATGCTAGTTCCCAAGGTCAGGCTTCTAAGAGGCTTATTAATCTTTACACATATAACACATTCTACCTGCTTGGAAGCCTTCCCCCTGTTCCACTTCGCCATCAGTGCCAGGCGGTGGATTGAGATAACGTACGGTGTAGTTCTGACACTTGTCTAAAACTGTCTTCACTTCAGCCATCTCTAAGTGTAGCTTGCGTAGAGGAAACACCACCAATTCACGTTCTGTGCGATGGTTGATCACATCTGGAGGCCATAGCAACACAAGATTTGTGGTAACTGAGGGTCAAGCTATCGAAGCTTGATCTCAAGAAGAGATATAATATTAACACATGTCAACATTCATTCTCGTTTCCCATATCACAACCAATATGCATACCATATACTGTGTTCATTCTATTAAAAGCGTAGTCCCTTATAGGCATGCACTTGTCAATTAAGCTAACTTCTGTGTGTTTGTGTTGGTTGTTTCCCACACATCACCATACAAATGAGAAATTCAACAAAGCCTATTTAACTTTGTTGTGACTCTGGTTAATATCTCTTCACATGCATTGGTACACTAACAGTTAACCTTTTTAAGCTGATATCGCTTGCCATCATCCGCATTCATTAGATGAAAGTAAAGTGGTTAAGTGAAGATGTTATCAAATGCAATACATTTCCATGTCCACGGCTCATTGGGTCAATATGCTCATCATCGTCATCATCACTAGAATGTTCATTAATGTCATCGGCACCGAGCTCAGTTAGCTGGGAAGCTATATTAGAACAGCGATTTCAGCTTCAGCGTAGCCTTTAAAGTTGGTTGTGTCATCATAGCCATTATTTTCTTTGGTGAAGAGAAGATTGTCTTCTGAACCATCTTAAGCGTTAGTTAGACTGCATATCTTGAACTTTATTCCATGCAGCTATGATCCACCGCAAAAATGTGTTCACAGGAGGAGGTGGCTGGTTGCCATGAACAGAGAACATATGTGGCCCAGAAAACTGCCACTCATCGTAGAATTCTTGCAGGTATACTTTAAACGGTCTGTCGAGGCAGGCTGAGGAAACTTGTGCAGTCACCTGGTATCCCGTAAAAAATGGTCTACTTTGGCATCAGTATTTTCTGGTGCATGTTGCCGAATGTGAGGAGATGTTGTTTTGCTTCTTACAGCGATGGAGCCATCCACAACTGCCTCCGAGTCTGACACTTTGGTTGCCTTAAGTCGTATGCAGCTTCAAGCTTCTTCCCGTTATTGACACATCAACTTTCTTTCATTAATTCACTGTACTGTGCCACCTCTAGGCAAATGCTTAGCGCTCTTAGTTTGTTTGTTCAGGCCCCTTTATGGTACACAGCTTCTGTCTACATTAAATAACTTTTTGGCAGCTCATTTTGAAACTAGAAGTGTATAAAACATGACGCATGCTCGAATTGTCAGCCATGATGGACAGGCTATGTTAGCATTAATCTTAGTTACCCTTAGCAATGCACTGAGCAGCAACGTTCCATGAGCTGATGACTTCCGTGTATTTCTTGTCAATGCATATGATAAGGGAAATATTGATTCCTAATAGACATGCACCCTTTTTCTCTGCACTGCATGTCTAATAGAATGAACACAGTACCTTATCACCAAATAAAATAAAACACATTTTCAGTATGCAAATATAAACACGTACTTTTCACACCAATTATTTGAAACACAGAAAAATCATCCGAACATTTTCAAGAAGAAGACGATAGAGAATGAAGTGGTAAAAAATCACTCGCCTGTGACCACTTTAAACGTCGATGGTAGGGATTTCTTGGCCTCTGGAATTACATAACAGCATAACTATATATCAATAATTCATAATTTGTTTTAAATAGAAGATAGTCCATTTTCAATTAACCTTTGTCAGTCACTAGAGTATATTAAAACATACTCACCAATTTTTTTGAGATTAGCTACTTCTCTTGTTGATTGATTGTTCTGCCCAATTATCTGAAAATGAGCAAAGAAATCCCGATAATAGCAATTATGACATCAACAACTGATTTGATAACTATGAAAGTGTTGATTGTAGTTTGCTATCCCAAAATATTGTACCGTTGCTAGTGAAAACAACATGCAATACCCAGTAGGCTGGTCACTTCTGATTGGATGTGATCTCTGAGAGTGGCAGTGAGTTCTGCTGTGGGCGCTAAACCCTCCCCATCAAACAGCTCATTCTGCAGACTGCCGTGGTTCATGACAAGTGGAGTGAGGTCCAGGTAACTACATAGTGCCCTCTTCTGTTGATAAATCACAATCAATATTTACATTTACCTGGCTTCTGATAATAGATGATGGCTTAAAATCTAGCCATATTCTGTGCACTAAAAATTAATCCATGGAAGATTTATCATCACTAGAATTCTAAATATCATATGTGATGTAGAGTAATGTATATCGGAAAAAAACATAACTATCATTCACATTTAAGAATGCTCAAAAGGGTGAATTTGCATCTTCTGAACAGACCAGATATTAGACTGACCTGATACAGAGACTTGAGCTGTGTGTTGGTGCGGGCTAACTTGTTACAGGTGGCTGTGGTATAGGTCGGTCTGGGCAACATGGAAGTGACACACACATGTGCTGAAGGGTTTGTCTGTTGGATGGCATCCACAAGCAAGGGGAATTTCTTGTTGAATGTAGTGTAACCTACATTGACCATATCCTTTGTACCCACATGGAGTATAATCACTTTGTAGTCTACGATCAGCAACTGAGAGCGACACAACCACATGGCAGATTAATATCGCAGAAGGCACCCATAAAATAATGCAAAGGTGATACTTATGTATTTGTCTCAGTTCAATTGAAATCATATTGATGGTTTTGAATGCATCTTACCTTGCCTGCTTCTATCTTTTGTCCGAGTTCTTCTAAATTATCTTGACCTGTCTTGTGAATGACCAAGTTGTCAATACAGTCAGACTCCAGGGATTCCCCGGTTTGGTCAATGATCAATAGGGCTTCACCTGGAGTGAAGGTTAGGTATGATATCAAAGGTCATGTTCATCATGATGGGACAACCGAATACAGGGGAGGATACAGAGAAGCTGATGATGACAAAGATGATGGTGATGATAACGTTGCCCATCCTGCAACTGATCAGTAATTTTAAATCCCGAGTCTGCAACCAGACTACTGCTCTCAGCTGACATAACACATATTTCTGGTGTTGGACAGATTGTGTACCTGATAGTGAATGTGTGGAGTCCCCGTCTGGGTCGAGGTTTGTTAAGTCCATGGCCTTGTCATCTTCAGCTGCGCTGTCATCCACTGTGAATAACACAGAAAATGTAATATACAAGTGGAAAATTAAGAGGTTTATTAATTTGGTTCAAACACTGATGTGAGAAATGATATGTCATTCTTCAATTCGTGAAACATGTGCCCTGCCTAGAGCACCAAACTCTTAACAGCTTAAGCTGTTAAGTATCGAATAGCTGCCATGACAGCTAGATTTTAAAGCTTAGAACCGGTTGTACGAGCTTTAGATATCCACACAACACTACTCATCCTGTTTTTTTAAAAACATGAATAGAAATGACACAAGTTTAACAAGACATGACCCGATGCCAAGCACATAGATAAATCTTATGGCAAGGAGCAATTCTTTTCTAACTGAAATCTTCGTTATGTTTCACACCGCAAATATTGGGAGACTATTATATTTGTTGAAGATGCAAAACCATCAACAGCAATTCAGCTGTTCAATGACATGACCGAGTTCTCATCATCATCATCGACATCATTTCGTAGCTGGTTAATCTTGTCTTTTGATCGATATTGTCTTACAGTTGGGTACATGCAATCACATAAACTAATGAAGTTGGTGACGAATGCAGATCCTGTACATCAGTGTACCAACCTTCCATTTTATCAATTTTGTGGAAGCCGTTGGTTAGGTCCAATAAAAATACAGTGTTATCAGGTTATGGGTTATCTGGTTATTCTTCATGCGAAGCCGCGTTTGACACTAAAACGTATCCGTCCAATCCCACGTTATGCCAGATGGTATCGCCAACTTGCTATCCGTCATAACGTGGTGTTGCCATTTCGCCTTGATCTCCTTCCACAATTTTGTCAGCTACCCACCTGCGCTACCTGAACAAGATTCTCCCTGGACGGTCTCTTTTTATTCCATATAATACTGTAACTACAATATCTTAATCAATGCCATGCTTTGGTTCTCCGATGGTTTGAAAAAAATAAACGAATAACATTTCCTGCTGATGCATATAGATTTTCAAGGTAACAGTGCCCTACAAAAAGTCTTCAAAACCCAATCACAACTTTCATATAGTTATCCGTTGTTTTTAAAGGCAATCTGTTGAATATGCCATCCACTGAGCGCTCCGTCATTATCGTTTTGTGATCTATAAGTTTTATTATCAATTGCGTTGTGAAAGCCTGATCATCCTTAGGCCCGCGCGGACGTATTATTTAATTTTAACGTCTATGTGCTCGTCCTGATCGACACCTTAGCCAATGGTGAAGCAGTACTTATCAAATGTAAACATTTCAAGCAGTTCGTTGTACTCATTATGTATTCTGTTCCCTAAACAATATCATACGGTTAATTGTGATTTTGAGAAACCCAGCATTATCAATAATATTTAGAGCACAATTTCAGCCATTATATTGAAATAGAGCGGCATACCCCCTAGATGTTGCTGTATATGATAATGTCGCCTCCCGATTCTGAAACGTTGACTTTATCTAGGATCAGTACTCACCAAGGAGTGTCTCCGTCCTTTTTGTGGGTTCAGAATATGCGACTGTATATTTTGATATCAAAGCAATATCTACAATTGATTAGCGTACTTTTGCATATTGAATATCTACGAAGTAATATAAAAAAGAGTTTTAATAGGAAGCATGCCGGGACGTGATCAATCCTGATTCACAAGTCGAGCACTTTATTAGTTAAAACAGCAAGAACTCATTCCATTAGCTAAGAGGAATAAAAGTAATAACTGTGTGAATAAGGCAAATGATAAACATGGCAGAATTATAATTATAATTTCAGTTCAAGGTTCACCTTGCCCAATGTGGTAAATATACCTGAAAGAACTCACAATGCATTACCACAGCATATCAACTACATACAGCAGGCGCTGCTGGAAGTATCTGATGAATACAGCCTTGAATCCCTGACATCAAGTGTCTTGCCCAGACAAGGTAAACAAATCTTAGGACCAAGAGTAACACTTATCTGAATGAGAGCGGTGATCTTCGATACATTTTGGACTACCATTATTGAGACACTAGAGAGCTTAATGTATGTAATTTGAAATCAACTACATCAATGCAACTGTTCAAGGACAAGTCTGCAATAGCTCAATCGAACCAAGCTGCATTCACATCAGCATACAAAAAACCACCTGTTTGTCATTGGGCTAGCTTGCTGCCTGTTTCATTTCAGTCTTGCCACTTTATTGAAATTCACCATTATTTCTGCAGGCACATAAACTTATTAATGAAATGCAGTTGGAGACGAATTCAGATTATTCCCGACAAAGCACCGTCACCTTCCATAATAAACAAATATTGAAGTCTGGTTGAATTAAAGAAGAACTGTTATTGCATCGATGGTTATTGTGAATACAAGGCCCTGTTTGACAATCCAACTTATACCAGATGATATCATCTATTTGGCATCCGTTATATAACTGTACTGTATCTCGGTCCAAGTAATTCAGTTCACTGATTTTGTTTCAAATGAAACGCCTTGCATTCGTTGATGTAGTTCTCCGATGTTTTGATAACGACTTACGAATTACATTCCACATCCTGAATCTGACATCTTCTGAGAACTATGGCGCATTCATTTCGTGATTAATCAGTTTTATGATTCATTACATCGCAAAAGCGTAATCGTCGTCGTCCTGCTGAAAGAAACCACCATAGCATCCTTTTTATATTTCTATTAATGATACACACCTTCTTTCCCATTTCCTTATAGTCCTTATAGTCCTTATAGTGCTGTATTCTTGAGCCATAACTATCAAACCAAAGTGTGGTCGCATCTTGTTGAGACCATGGATTGTATGCATCATCAGAACGCAACCTGTCGACGAGGTAGGTGTGAGGAACATCGAAATGACAAAACTGTCACACTCCGTGGATGCTTTGGTATGGTAACGGATGTCATAAATTGTTATAGTTATCATCACGAGGAACGCACGCATGGGAAGGATAATGGATAACTGCTGTTGCTGCGGCTGCTGTGTTTTTGTCGGTTTAACATTAAGTGATTTTGCCTGATAACCATTGAGTGGTGCTTGCATTGTCTTAGTCGTTGGAACTTGCCTCATTTATTGCGTCTCCAGTGTCTTTTCATCTATCATTCAGTGCCCATGCTAATAATGACGTATTCAATGGCAAGGTCAAATGATATATCTCGCTTAGATATATAGGTTATATCGGTGTAGTTGTTAAATATAAGACCCTTCAACCATGTAGTTTGCTTACCACCAAACAGGAACTTGGATAATGTATTATACACAGATGTGAGTTGATTACAGATCTCTTTGTGTGGATAACAATGGTAGCGCTAGTTGTTGAAGCCCTATTGCATCATAATCATTTATATCAAAATTTATACCATTAAATAACCAGTTGACATTCAAGAAACTTCAGCTGGATTTATATATAAGTGTATATTTTTACACACACACACACACACACACACACACACACACACACACACACACACACACACACACACACACACACACACACACACACACACACACACACACACACACACACACACACACACACACACACACACACACACACGCACACACACACACACACACACACACTCACACACTCACACACACACACACACACACACACTCACACACACACACACACACACACACACACACACACACACACACACACACTCACACACACACTCACACACACACACACACACACTCACACACACTCACACACACTCACACACACTCACACACACTCACACACACACAATGTATTGATGAGACGTTAGTCAGAGAATGTGTTCCATGGTTTGCATAAACATTGGTTGTTAATGGCGTCATATATTTCATCAAGTGACGGATCAATGTTGCTGACTTTCAGATAAGGTTCAGTGACATTTTAATCGGGAACCAATCCCTGCCAATGTTAGATGATCTTTTGTGTTGGATGATTGAAGTAATGGAATAATGGATCTTGCCTGTGAACTTGAAGCGTTGTAAATGTACAACCTTAAAAATATGAGACGTGCGCCAGTATAGCTGGTCTAACAGACTAATTGATACAATCTACGTATATACGCTGTTACACCTCATCAGAGCTCCCTTCCCCGAGTTGGGTGACCAATGACATATTGACACGATGTCCCAGACAGACCCTTGACGTATGCTAGGCCGACTGTGGGTCATTACAGAGATGCGGGAAAGCTATCGAAACACTGTCTTTAGGAGATGAAAGAACATTAACTTTTCAGGATTCTTTAGCATAACTACTCAACCAATATGTATACTGTATACACAATCACCAAATCCAGGTACTCAACAGAAACCTGAAAACCATATTGTTCACCGTTAAGTATTCATATCAGCATCACTTAATGATCTGAACAATATTGAAAAAATGGAAAATGGGGTGGTGATGAATCTCTCAAATAGTGTACCTTTAAAGGTCGATGGAAGATTTCTTGATTACTGCTGTGATTGACATGACATGACTATATGATAATTCATTATTATGCTAACAAAACGATATTAAAAGTAGCATCAAATCATATATTACTTTGGGCGACTGCGTGTCTCGGGTATCTGGAAAAGAACATAGCAATTGAGTTTATTAAAATGATGACATCTATATCTGATTGGAAAACTATGAATGTTTTGACTGTAGTGTATGAGTCTAGGACGGCTGATGTAGATAAATCGCAGCCCTATGTAGTCTTCACTTATCATTCAATCATTGTTATCATCCTCCGCCTTGATCTTCTGTACATCGGTAATGAGCAGCTTATCAGATATCATTGGCATTTCAAGACATGCAGTACCTAGTCATTTGTAATGGGACATGATTTTAGAGAATGGCTTCTTCATTCAGTCGTTATGTTTTTATCGTTGAATCCTCGCATTTGCCTGATAACGTAGATCAAGAGGAGACCTTTGAACTGTGCTTACATCGTTTGAGCAGTTAGACCCAGCGTCATTTATCGCGGGTCCAAGATCCTCTCATGTGTCGAGGCAGCAGTCGTGTTGATAATGACGTCTTCATTTGGGGGTATTATTTCATTGTGGCTCAGCCAAAGCGGATATAAGTGTGTGGTTTATTGTGTATCATGGGTATATAGAGATTATACATCCGCATGGTGAAGATAACAATGTTGGCACCTTTTAGTAGTTGCAAACTTGCCTTCCTAATCCACCCAGCATGTTACCTGCGATGCTGTTCGATCACGCTTTCTTTGCAATAATTACTTTGTAAAGTTCACAGGTTTCGAGAGGAGACGATATGAAACATGCGTACTGCTCACCAAAAACCTTGACTTTCGACATCATTGGGATTAACATGTGCGTCAATGGACCTCAGAAGTCCTATTCATAAGGGCTTAAGCCAAGTATTCGTATCTACATTGTTATGGGAGTCACTTAGGTCGATCATTTTTGGACAGCCATTGGAGACTCCTCTGGGTTGACTTGATTCTGCTAAATGAGTCTGAATGTTATCTGCGTGACCAGAATCTCCAGCCACAGCCATATAGGCAGAAGGGCCTATGTTATATTAACCTCGCGAAAGCGTGTGACTTAGGCTCTGTTTTATGACTTGCAAGATCGCCCATCCGGATTCGCCCTTACAAACCATACAGCAAACTAATGTGACAAGGCGCCATAACGACTTTTGCAGTACTGTAGATTTCATTTCTAATTACATTAAAACCAAGCAAGGAGACGTTTAACCACCTATCTGAATGAGGGGGGTGATCTTCGTTACATTTTGGACTGCCATTATTGAGACACTAGAGAGCTTAATATTAGTAATTTAAAACAAACTACATCAATGCAACTGTTCAAGGACAAGTCTGCAATAGCTCAATCGAACCAAGCTGCATTCGCATCAACATACTAAAAACCACCTGTTTGTCATTGGGCTAGCTTGTTTCATTTCAGTCTTGCCACTTTATTGAAATGACTCCTTTATATCTGCATGCAACCACATACACTAATAAATGAAAAGCAGTTAGAAACAAATTCGGATTATTTTAACTTAGTACCAACCTTCCATAGTAAACAAATATTGAAGCATGGCTAAATGAAAGATGAACTGTATAGCATCCAGGGTTATTGCTAATACAAGGCCGTGTGTGACGTTAAAAGTACCCGCCCATTCAAACTTATTTCCGGTGATACCATCAACTTGTCATCCGTCATAACGTTTTGATGTATCTCGGCCTGTTTGACTTTTGCAATTCAGTCTACTAGTTTTGTTTCAAATGCATCGCCTTGCAGTCTTTGGTCTAGTTCTCCGATGTTTTGATAACGACTTACGACTTACATTCCACATACTGAATTAGAAATCTTCTGAGATCTATGGCGCATATATTTTGTGATTTATCAGTTTTTATCATCGTCAAACATCCAGCTGAGAAACAAAATCACTGTAGCATCCTTTTTATATTTCTATTAATGCTACACACCTTACTACCTCAATTCACTATAGTTCTTATAGTGTTGTGCACCTGCGCAAAGTGTAATCGCGTCTTGTTGATACCATATTGTTGGTCGTCAGGATTGCCTTTGGAAGAGATGCGGTTGTCGCTTGCGGTAATCTCGATTTTGTGTGGATGATTTGAGCAAGTGCGGATATGGAGGAGAAAAGAAAGTCGTACCATTATCTATGGCGCATGTTATGGTCCAGGATGTGGTGAAGGTACTTGGACACAGTTTATGTGCAAATTCCCTATTGTTGACCAAAATACCCGACTACCTTGGCTAGAATAACTGGCCATATGAGCCTCGATTCTGTCCGCTTGCTGAGGTTTATAGTGATATATATAGATATATATATATATATATATATATATATATATATATATATATATATATATATATATATATATATATATATATATATATATACACATATGTTTATATATATATATCACTATAAAACCTCAGCAAGCGGACATATATATATATATATATAAATATATATATATATAATATGTTTTATATATATATATATTTATATATATATATATATATATATATATGTATATATATAAATATATATATATATTTATGTGTATATATATACATATATATATAAATTTATATATATATATGTATATACATATGTATATATATGTATATATATATAGATATATATATATATAATATATATATTAATATATATATATATATACATATTTATATATATATATCCCTATTTATGTATAAATGCATATAGATATATATATATATATATATGTAATGTATATATATATATGTATACATATACATATACATATATATATATATATATATATATATATATATGTATATATATATATATATATGTTTATATATATACATATATATACATACATATATATATATGTATATATATATATATAAATATATATATAAATATATATATATACATATATATATATATTTATACTTAGAGCTGCTAAATGAGTTTGAGTGTAATATGCATATGATAGCATGAAGCATGTGTCCAGGTCTATCTTTAGCGAATGACCAGGGACCGCACACGGCTCTTCTTTCTTTAGCGCCTGTTCAGACCCTACTTTACGAACAAAACAGCTCTGGATATTTATTAATCTCTTGGAAGCGAGAAGATGTCATATCGTTTTTCTATCAGCTTTGTAAATTCAAGGTTAATTACATAAAGGCAGCAACGTATTACTTATGCACTAGCAAATTTCTGTTTTTTCTATCAAAGACTCCTGGTGTCAGACATATTTGTTTTAATGCGATCTGATCAGTTGCTAGCGGTCGCACGCACCTGCATACGTAGGTTAACGAGTGAATTGAGCCTGAGGTTATGGTGAGAGAGACGGCCTGTAAGGAGCATCTGGTTCTCCTGCCATGGCAATAAGTGTTTCTATTGGACACATCGCATATTTACTTCAGCCTGCCTCTGTTGCTTACAATTCAACCAGAGTGAGATTTTCCACTTCAACCGTGCAAATAACAGCAAATCGAGGCGAAACTATCGCATTTTGATGCAGTGTTCTCCGAACTTTTGCAAACCCATCAGTTATTTTACCAATGTGAACCTATGAGTGGTAAAACTTATTCCAAAAAGAGTTGGAGGCGAGCTTCTTTCTACTTCACAAACAATACTTTCTACTTTCGTATCATGATCTGTGTGTGTCGGGAGAGAACTGATTTTGAAATGTAAAGTGCTTCCCTCAACGACTAAGGCACACCAGCCTCATTCTCATGGGACATGCAGTAGCCATGTCTGCGAGGATTGGGGACTTCGGGCGTTGCCTGGGTAGGATGGCCATGTGACTCAGGAATATGGGATATGTATGGGGCGAGGGGGGGGGGAGTGGCAGGTGACACGTAGGTCACTCGTGGATCGGGGAAGCTGGGGTTTATAATCAATATCAGCTGTAGGGGGTTACTCCATCAACTGATGACTGAGAGGGTACTTTATGATGGATAGCTTGGCACTATACACTACTCATAATATAATTATATATCTCAAAACCGTAATGTATGGTTTACTGTTGCCTACTTGAATTATAATATCGTTATGATAATTTCAACCAGTTTATGACGCAGCGCCGAAATACCATATGGTTTTCAATGAGTTCTATAAATCGACTCTAAAATCTTTCAGTTCTCAAGTATAAATGACATGGACCTCATTGTGGGTTCATAAACAGCCTGGCATAGTTCCAGTTGGTCGACATACGTTTTTGAAAGTCTGCCATGTTTTTAATGGAATGATATATTTCCACTTAGGAACAAGAAGTGTAGCGTGACGTTGTCGGTACAGAATACAATGGGTGGCGGGATGGCATGGTTTGGGCTTTAGGAAAGATTCATCAGCCAAGAGTGGAATGGGAAAGTGTGTCGAGAGATCAATTGTGTAAGAAGGTGTCATGGGTAATCTCTTGTAAGTGACCTAAAATCATACATTGCATTTCTCCCTTTATCGGCCACCCAGATCCTGTCTTTAAAACCAAGTAACTGCGCACATTCTCTACGTAGACAGTGAATGCGCGAAGACGTCATAAGGGCTAATTGCATTAAAACAAGCCATGCATTACCAATGCACCTTCGATGTGATGGTTTAACAGAATCGCCTGTTGCCCATTATTGGGTTTCACGCCTAGCTATGATAATGGACACATACAGAGCGCGCGCGTGTAGCCTCAAACAATCTATAGACATATCCGCGCGTAAGACTGGAGTGATTACTTTCTTCTGTTAATTATGGCGCTTTATGAATTCAAAGAATATTTAGATTGATTTGTTAAAATGCATTTTTTTTAATGAATAAAATCAGCGATCAATGACCGGGCGAGACTGGCGAGATTCGTCTCTTGCTCATTCGCTGTCATTTATGTTTTTATCTTTAAACCACCACATTTGCCTGACATCGTAGATGAAGAGGAGACCATTGATCGGTGCTTACATCCTCACAGCAGTTAGATCCAGCGTCATTTATCGCGGGTCCACGACCCTCTCATGCGTCGAGGCAGCCGTCGTGCTGATAACGACGTCTTCATTCGGGGGTATTATTTCATTGTGGCTCAGCCAAAGCGGATATACGTGTGTGGTGTAGTGTGTATTATACATCGGCTTGGTGTGGATAACATTGTTTTGCACCATATAATTGTTGAAACCATGTGCGTGCCTTCCGAATCCATCGAGCGTACTATCTGCGGCGCTGTGCTATCTCGCTTTCTATGACAAAGTTACTACGTGAAGTTCACTTGTTTCGAGAGGAGACGATATGAAACATGGGTACTGCTCACCAAAAACCTTGACCTTCGACATCATTGGGATTAACAGGTGCGTCAATGGACCTCAGAAGTCCTATCCATAAGGGCTTAAGCCAAGTATACATATTTACATTATTATGGGAGTCACTTAGGTCGATCATTTATGGACAGCCATTGGAGCCTCCTCTGGGATGACTTTATTCTGCTATATCAGTCTGAATGTTATCTGCATAACCAGAATCTCCAGCCACAGTCATATAGACAGAAGGGCCTATGTTATATTAACCTCGTGAAAGCGTGTGACTTAGGCTCTGTTTTATGAGTTGCAAGATCGCCCATCCGGATCTGCCCTTACAAACCATACAGCTCTTGACAGCAAACTAATATGACAAGGCGCCATAACGACTTTTGCAGTACTGTAGATTTCATTTCTAATTACATTAAAACCAAGCAAGAAGACGTTTAACCATCAAAACCCTTTCTTCTTAGGCGGCTTTCTCGCGCAGTAACGATGGTAGCCACAATTCATGCATGTGTTGCCAAAACAATACCCAGACATAAAGTGAAGTAGGAATAAGATGAATGATCAATTTGGCGGAATTATAATTAAGATCCAATGTGATCCATCTTGTCGAATGTTTGAACTGAGAAATGATGACTCAAAACTGTGAACTTGTTGCAGTGTAAAAGAATACCCTGATCAATAAGAGACGTGTTCGCAACCACCAATGGTCTTACTGATTAATATATAACATTCATGTCTTGTGTACGCACTGAGGTTGTGTCATCTCATCAGATCACATCTCTCTTAGGGCTGATGAATGCCATGTTTTCCAGATGAGTCTCAGTTCAAGGTACACCTTGCCCAAGGTGGTATGTGTATATGTGGAACAACTCACAATGCATTACCAGAGCATCACTTACACACAGCAGGCACTGCTGGAAGTGTCTAATGAATAAAGCCTTGAATCAATGACATCAAGTGTCTTGCCCAGACAAGGTTAACTAATCTTAGGACCAAGAGTAACACTTATCTGAATGAGAGCGGTGATCTTCGTTACATTTTGGACTACCATTATTGAGACACTAGAGAGCTTAATATATGTAAATTTAAAACAACTACATCAATGCAACTGCTCAAGAACAAGTCTGCACTAGATCTATCGAACCAAGCTGCATTCGCATCAGCATACTAAAAACCGCCTGTTTGTCGTTGGGTTAGCTTGATGCCACTTTATTGAAACGTCTCCTTTATTTCGTCATACAACCACATAAACTAATAAATGAAATGCAGTTGAAAGCGAATTCAGATTATTTTTAACTTAGTACCAACCTTCCATAGTAAACAAATATTGAAGTATGGTTAAATGAAACTGTATAGCATCCAGGGTTATTGTAAATACAGGCGTGTGTGACGTTTAAATATAGCCGCCCAATCCAACTTATATCCGATGATACCATATACTTGTCATCCGTCATAACGTTTTGATGTATCTCGGCTTGTTTGACTTTTGAAATTCAGTCCACTGGTTTTGTTTCAAATGCATCGCCTTGCAGTCTTAGGTCTAGTTCTCCGATGTTTTGATAACGACTTACGACTTACATTCCACATTTCGAATCTGCCATCTACTGAGATCTTTGGCGCATATAATTTATGATTTATTAGTTTTTATCATCGTCAAACATCCAGCTGAGAAACAAAAATCACTGTAGCATCCTTTTTATATTTCTATTAATGCTACACACATTTCTTCCTCAATTCACTATAGTCCTTATAGTGTTGTGTACCTGAGGAAAGTGTAATCGCGTCTTGTTGATACCATATTGTTTGTCGTAAGGATTGCCTTTGGAAGACATGCCTTTGTCGATTGCAGTAATCTCGATTTGGTGTAGATGATTTGAGCAAGTGCGGATATGCAGGAGAAAAGAAAGTCGTACCATTATCTATGGCGCATGTTATGGGCCAGGATGTGGTGAAGGTACTTGGAGTGTATGTGCAAATTCCCTATTGTTGACCAAAATTACCCTACTACCTAGGCTAGAACAACAACTAGCCATATGAGCCTCGATTTTGTCCGCTTACTGACGTTTATAGTGATATATATATATATATATATATATATATATATATATATATATATATATATATATATATATATATATCTATATATATATATATATATAGATATATATATATATATATATATATATATATATATATATATATATCTCTATATATAGATATATCTATCATATATATATATAATATATATATCTATATATATATCTATAGAAATATATAGTGCTATGCTGTTTATAAATGAGTTTGAGGTGTATATATATGCATATGTATAGTATATATACATAATATATATATCTATTATATATACCTCTCTATATATATGTATATAGTACATATATTGTGAAGCATGTGTCATGGTCTATCTTTAGCGAATGACCATGGACCGCTCATGGCTCTTCTTTCTTTAGCGCCTATTCATACCCTACTTTACGAACAACACAGCTCTGGATATTTATTAATCTCTTGGAAGCGGAAGATGTCATATCGTTTTTCTACCAGCTTTGCAAATTCAAGGGTTAATTACATAAAGGCAACAACGTTTTACTATTGCATTACCAATTTTATGTTTTTTCTATCAAAGACTCCTGAAGTCAGACATATTTGTTTTAATGCGATCTGATCAGTTGCTAGCGGTCGCACGCACCTGCATACATAGGTTAACGAGTGAATAGAGCCTGAGGTTATGGTGAGAGAGACGGCCTGTAGGGAGCATCTGGTTCTCCTGCCATGGCAATAAGCGTTTCTATTGAACACATCGCGTATTTCCTTCAGCCTGCTTCTGTTGCTTACAATTCAACCAGAGTGAGATTTGCCACTTCAACAGTGCAAATAACAGCTAATCGAGGCAAAACTATCACATTTTGATGCAGTGTTCTCCGAACTTTTGCAAACCCATCAGTTATTTTACCAATGTGAACCTATGAGTGGTAAAACTTATTCCAAAAAGAGTTCGAGGCGAGCTTCTTTCTACTTCACAAACAATACTTTCTACTATCGTACCATGATCTGTGTGTGCCAGGAGAGAACTGATTTTGAAATGTAAAGTACTTCCCTCAACGACTAAGGCACGCCAGCCCCATTCTCATGGGACATGCAGTATCCAGGTCTGCGAGGATTGGGGACTTCGGGCGTTGCCTGGGCAGGATGGCCATGTGACTCAGGAATATGGGATATGTATGAGGCGAGTGGGCGGGGGGGGGGGGGGGGAGTGGCATATCTTCTGTTAATTATGGCGCATTATGAATTTAAAGAATATTTAGATTGATTTGTTAAAATGCATTTATTTTATGAATAAAATCAGCGATCAATGACCGGGCGAGACAGGCGAGATTCGTCTCTCACTCATTCGCTGCCATCTGACAGTGAAGGTACATTGTGTCAGCGAGCAGGGGATTCAGAGGGGGACAAGATGGTTACGATATTATTATTCCTTGTTTGTAAATAATAATTGTAATAATCGTATTCTGCTAATTTCATTAGCGGCCACATACACCTGTGTATATATGGAAACAGGTGTTTTCAGCATGTGGCTTGGGTGCGAGGAATCGCCTGGAGGAGGGCACCTGGCTCCTCTGTGCTTGCATCATTTCCATTAGAAACAAGGAATATTCCATCAGGACGCTTCAAGAACTTTCACTTCACAAGGAGAAGAAAAACATTCATTGGAACAGGAGTTGGAGATTTCCACATCAGCCATAAAAATAATTGTTTATCGATACAATACAATCACAGTTTGATTTGCGTAACGCATGTAATCGCATCAATTTGTGTTCTCGGGAAAGGTTACAAAGGCTTGCATAAAATCAAGGTGAGCTTTTCTAGAAATGTCCCGGTGTTGTAATACTAGCCCAACGTTTGCACAGTTACGTTGAGCTTAATGGACTTAAAACAGGCTGGTGATCGAACTCGCAGATGTACGTCTGCTCCCTGTAAGATCCAATGGCTGAAATGGGATGAACACCAACGGAAGAAGGACAGGATCACGAAATATCCGTCAGAACTTGGGATTTCCTCCACCTTCTCCTGTCGGATGGTTTAAATATTAATAACCGATAGTCGTTCAAGCCCTTAATCCCCTGTCTCGCTGCCGTACGCTATATCTAACTAACGTCACACAGGCAGATGCCTGAGATTATGCACTATAGCTAAGATTTAGGTGAAAGAAGTCGTTAATCAGCTTTTTCGCATGGCACACTACTCTCAGCCAATCAGAGCTCGAGAAAAAGCTCGGTCTTTATCCCATATCACCTCAAACGCACAGTTTGCCATGCGATAACTGCAACGTGTCTATATATCACCGAGAAACAACTTCACTTGAGATGGTCCCTCACAGTGCACTGCTGCTCTTGTATGGCATTACTACTGAGGTTCTTAATATCACGCACACTTTACAAGTCTTAAAACGAAGGTTTTCTCAAGAATCATTTGCTTACCAGCCGCTAATGTGGTTGCGTAGCGCTCATCGGGAAGTCACGTTATTATCCCACCTCCCCGGAATCATGCTGAGGCGCGAAATTCTAACACCTGCCGAGCCGTGTCTACTGCGCTACAGTGTTGCTAGTATCAAATAACGACCAAGTCGGCGGAGCTCTGATTGCCGGATTAGGGAAGTCTCACACAACAAACTATCGAAGCATATTCTAATCAAAAAAACAAACAAGTATAGAAACAAAAGTATTTATCTAATCATCACTTAAACACAGGCAGCTGAGGCCGAATGGGAGATTAAGATCTACCTCTCTTATTAACAGGTCCCAGGCAGATACCTTACACAACAAAGGTTCACGCTAATTAGCATTATTAGGAGACAGCGTCGTGCTCCGCGTCCTCGTGTTCTTTCCCCATATCACCCACGTGACCATGCGATAACTAACACTTATATATATATATATACAGAGGGCAGGCAGTCGAGGCATGGCAAGGCCGGAGAATGCAGTTTCGTAGGTGGCAACTTATTTAGTGGAAATACTGCAGCTAATGATTGAGTTCAGCGGCTGTGTGGTTTGGCTTCAGCAAATATTGTTCAGGTCAAGTGATTGGCGGACTATGCTTAGCCATCATGAGTCACATTGATAGCGTGAACCTGATTATGTCGGTGTAAAATCGGGTTACATCTATTACCTCAGGCTAACATGAAGTGACTCGGAAACTGAGTGCATATTTACACTTTCCATCCACTTTTGGGAGAATATACCGTCAAATGACTAGTTTACATTCAATGTGCGATTGCTCCAATTTGTGGAATGTCGGCTTTTCTCATTTGTAGCGTGAATGAAAGTTATTGTGATTCCCTCCCGATCGCCTCCATAGGCAGATCAAAGAGTTTATAGCATCGCTCTTTGGACAGATTGTCAAGCTGGGTCGACCATTACGATTAGTCATCACTATGATTCCGATTCTGTCTTGATCTCTTTTGAATATATACAGTACCTGATCATGATGATGTTCCATGTGATTACTTATGTCCCCTCATCGCAGCATGTGTTGACTCGTTGATTCGTCAGAACCTACAGCTTTGAGCACAACACTAAGATTTATGAAATCTTTTCACATGCAGTATGCTGTTTGGTACGGCTGAATGATTATATGATTCGTAACGATCTTAGGTAGCTGTTGAATGCATTACTAATATTGTTCCTACCAGCTATCATTGGAATCATGATACTGAGCAGAGGGTGGGTTGTGTTTATTACGGAGGTGTTCAAGTTCGAATTGGTATAAGCTCTTCAGCAGCGAGAAATTGGACACGCGCCTCAATTGTGGGTTTTCAGATTTATCATTTCTTTGGTATCCTGTTGTTAGATAGGTCGCAATTGAAATTCAGGGCCTATCTTGATTGATGCCTTATAAAGTCAGTGGCGAATTTAAACTTATTTAATGTACACATGGCAAACAATTCTTTCCACTCATAATGCTTCTCCCATTCCCCGCATTCCCCGTACAACACTGCACGGGTTAATTTTGTCTTAGAGAAATCCAGAATAAACGATAATAATTTGATAACTATTTCAACTACTGCATCAAAGCAGTGCGGATATGTTACCTGGGTCAGACATTATCAGTCGCGTTTCCTCTCAATGAGTACAATTGAACAGGCACAAATAATTAATCAAAATTAACTTAATGTGGATTCATGCTATGAGCCTTCAATCAGTACCGAATATATCTTGATCATGGAATTATCTATAAAAATGTATTGATGTACCATTAGTCAGAGGATGTTTTCCATTCGTTGCAAAAACATTGATATTCAATGGCGCCAAATATTTGCACTTGCTAATTGGAGCATGGAGTGTCGGGTGACGTGATCAATGGAGTCCAATGGATGGCAGGATGGCGTGGCTGGAGCTCACCTCAAAATGATTCAGTCTTTTAGTTAAGATAAATCTAATTGAATGATGCATCTTGCCTGTGAACTTGTTGGGTTGTAAATGTACAACCTACAAGATATGGGACTCGACGCGTGCGAGCATAATTAGTCTACCAGATTTTAATTAACATAATCCATGTTTTGTATAAGCCCTATTTGCAAGTAATTATCACCACGAGGTTGTTGCACCTTATTAGAGCTTACCTTCTCTCAGAGGGGTGACCAGTGACATATTGACAGGATGCCCCCGACAGACCCTTGACGTGCGCAAACACACAATGCATGCTGTCGGCCATTACAGAGACGCAGGCAAGCTATCGAATCACTGTCTTAAGGAGTTGAAAGAATATAAACCTAGCAACACGCATAGCTGCACACCTAATGTGTGCAAAACCATATGAAAATTACCCATCACATTAGGTATTACTCTGGCCTATTGCGTCTCTCGGTTATCTAAAAAAGAACATAGCAATCAAGACTATTGAAATGATGACATCTATATCAAACTGGAAAACTATGAATGTTTTGACTGTTATTCATGTTGATTTGATGGGTGACAGAGATATGGAACGTCCGATGAGACAATGACGGCTGATGGAGATTAATCGCATTGCCGTGTAGTCTTCACTCATCCCTCAATCGTTGTTATCTCCCCCCGTCCTCCCTCTTCTCTACGCGTGGACATTAATGCTGTGCTGCTTACCAAGAAACATTGCCATTTCAAGACATGCAGTGCCTAGCAGACTTGTCATTTGCAAATGGAAGTGATCTCTGAGAATGGATTCTTCAATCAGTCGTATAAGTTATTCGTTTGTGTTTTTATCGTTTAATCCTCGCATTTGCCTGATAACATAGATCAAGTGAAGACCTTCTGAACGGTGCTTACATCGTCACAGCAGTTAGATCCAGCGTCATTAATCACGGCTCCACGATCCTCTCATGCGTCGAGGCAGCCGTCGTGTCGGTAATGACGTCTTCATTCGCGGGGTATTACATTCAATGTCGGATATAAGTGTGTGGTTTAGTGTGTATCATGAGTACATATCGCTTGGTGTGGATACGAATGTTGGCACCATTTAGTCGTTGAAACCCGCGCCTTCCCAATTAACACAGCATATTATCTGTGGTGCTCGCTTTCTTTGACATAATTACTCTGTGATATGCATTAATTTCGGGATTAGCAGGTGTGTTCATGGGTATATAGAGATTATACATTCGCATGGTGAAGATAACTATGTTGGCACCTTTTAGTAGTTGCAAACTTGCCTTCCCAATCCACCGAGCATGTTACCTGTGACGCTGTGCGATCACGCTTTCTTTGACATAATAACTTTGTAAAGTTCACAGGTTTCGAGAGGAGACGATATGAAACATGCGTACTGCTCACCAAAAACCTTGACTTTCGACATCATTGGGATTAACAGGTGCGTCAATGGACATTAGAAGTCCTATCCATAAGGGCTTAAGCCAAGTATACATATCTACATTATTATGGGAGTCACTTAGGTCGATCATTTATGGACAGCCATTGGAGCCTCCTCTGGGATGACTTGATTCTGCTAAATGAGTCTGAATGTTATCTGCATAACCAGAATCTCCAGCCACAGTCATATAGGCAGAAGGGCCTATGTTATATTACCCGCTTGAAAGCGTGTGACTTAGGCTCTGTTGTGTGAGTTGCAAGATCGCCCATCCGGATCCGCCCTTACAAACCATACAGCTCGTGACAGCAAACTAATGTTACGAGGCGCCATAACGACTTTTGCAGTACTGTAGATCTAAATTCTAATGACATTAAAACCAATCAAGGAAATCTTTAACGCACAGTAGCGATGGTAGCCACAACCCATGCATGTGTTGCCAAAACCATACCCAGACATAAAGTGAAGTATGAATAAGATGAATGATCAATTTGGCGGAATTATAAATAGAGGTCCAATGTGATCCATCTTGTCGAATGTTTGAACTGAGAAATGATGACTCAAAACTGTGAACTTGTTGCAGTGTAAAAGAATACCCTGATCAATAAGAGACCCGACGTGTTCGCCACCACCAATGGTCTAACTGATGAATAAATAACATTCATGTCTTGTGTACGCACTGAGGTTGTTGCATCTCATCAGATCACATCTCTCTTAATGTGATGCATGCCATATTGTCAGGATTCGCCAGTCACACCATCGACCAATGGATCTTTGAGTAGAGTGACGTCATCTGGCCTGCTTATATCTCTGGCCTACGGTTTTCAAAAGTGGCAAGCAAGTTGTCGAGCTCTAATGGTGCACAGGTTTCGTTATTGATCAATACAGCTTGACCTGCAGCAAGTATAGCATATTGTGTCATAATCATCATCGTTGGTTTTGGGATATGTGCTATTGGTGGACGTGGCTTGGAGGAATATTGTGAATCAAAGATGCCCATTATGCAATTGCCCACCCTGTTCCACTACAGTTAACTGGTAATTTTATGCTTCGGAGGCAGCAACCAAGCCACCACTGGCAAAACCAAGATTGAAGGAGGAGGATGTAGAGTACACCTGATATGGAATGTGTGGATTCCCCCTACTGGATAGACGCGTATTGAATCGATGACCTTGTCATCTTTCATTGGCGTACCAACCTTCCATAGTAAAAAAATATTGAAGCTCGGTTGAATGAAAGATGCACTGTTATTGCGTCAAGTGTTATTGTTAATAGAAGGTCGTGTGTGACGTTAAAATCTACCCGCCCAATTCAACTTATTCCCGATGATATCATCAGCTTGTCATCCATCATAACGTTTTGGTGTATCTTGGCCTGTTTTACTTTTGCAATTCAGCCCACTGATTTTGTTTCAAATGCATCGCCTTGCAGTCTTTTTTTTGGATACCCCTCTTGGATGAATTGATGGTGAATGTTCTCTGTTTGAACAATATCCAGCAATAGGCATATAGACACAAGAGGCTATGTTAAATTGTCCATGTGAAAGCGGGTCCTCTTTTCTAAGTGACCAGAAATCATACATTGCATCTCTCCCTTTATCAGCCATCCGGATCCTATCTTAAAAACCAAATATCTGCGCATATGTAATATTCTCTAAGTGGACAATGAATGAGCGAACATGTCATAACGTTTCCCTGCCATCACTGTAATTTTAAGGGGTAATTGCCATGAAACTAGCCATGCATTACCAATGCCTTTCTAATGCGGTGTTTCACCAGAATAACCTCTTGTGTTTTAATGGGTTTCACGCCTAGCTAAGATAATGGACACTACAGGAGCGCGCGCGTGTAGCCTCAAACAATACATAGACACATCCGCCCTCACGATTGGGCCTGGTAATTTCTTTAGTTAATGATCGCAATAAATAAATTCAACAACTTCCGCCTTAGACTTGTGTAGCTTGATTTGTTGATGTATTTTTTAAATAAATAGAATCAGCGATCAATGACCGGGTCTACCAGACCCACGAACCCCGTATCCCTCACTTTCGCTGCTCTCTGCCAGTGAGTCTACATTGTGTCGGCAAACAGGGTATTCAGAGGTACAATATGTTTACTATATAATCATTCCTTGTTTGTAAATAATATTCAAACACCTCGTGTCTTGAGCATTTCACTGGCGGCCACACACACCTGTTTTTATATGGAAACAGGTGATTTGAGTTTGTGGCTACGGTGGGTGGAATCAACTTGAGGAGAACACCGGGTTCCCCTTTGAAGGCAATCAGCGTTTCCTTTAGACGCAAGGCATAATCCATCAGACGGCATCACTTCACAACGAGAAGAAAAACATTCAATTGTAGGAGATTTCCACATCAGCCATGGAAATAGTTGTTTACGGATGCAATACAATCACATTCTGATAAGCTTATTCTCGTAACGCATATAATTGCATCAATAATTATGCCAACTGTGTTCTCGGGAATGGTTAGAAATGCTTACATTTAGAGTCCTGGTGTGATACTGACATAGCGTTCGCAAAGTTACGTGGCGCTTAATGGACTTGAAACAGGCTGTAGATGTACGCCTGTTCTCTGTAAGATCCAATGGCTGAAATTGGATAAACATAACGGAAGAAGGACAGGATCACAAAATATCCGTCAGAACACAGGATTTCCTTCATCTTCTCCTGTCGGAAGGTTACAGTATTGATAACCGATAGTCGTTCAAGCGTTTAATCCCCTGTCTCGCTGCAGTACGCTATATCTAACTAACGTCACACAGGCAGATGCCTGGGATCATACACTATAACAGAGATTTAGGTGAAAGAAGTCGTTAATCAGCATTATATACAGAGGGCTGGCAGTCGAGGCATGGCAAGGCCGGAGAATGCAGTTTCGAAGGTGGCAACTTATTTAGTGGAAATAATGCAGCTAATGATTGAGTTCAGCGGCTGTGTGGTTAGGCTACGGCAAATATTGTTCAAGAAAAGTGTATGGCAGACTAAGCTAAGCTGAATCACATGGATGGCGTGAACTTAATTATATCGTGTCACATCTATATTCTCAGGGTAACACTAAGTGAACTCGGAAAATGAGGGCATATTCACACATTCCTTCACTTTTGAAAGTATATACCATTAAATAACCAGTTGACATTCAAGAAAAGTCAGTTGGATTTATATATAAGAGTATATTTTTGCAGACACACACACACACACACACACACACACACACACACACACACACACACACACACACACACACACACACACACACACACACACACACACACACACACACACACACACACACACACACACTCACACACACACACACACACACACACACACACACACACACACACACACACACACACACACACACACCACACACTCACACACACTCACACACACACAATGTATTGATGTGACGTTAGTCAGAGAATGTGTTCCATGGTTTGCATAAACATTGGTTGTTAATTGCGTCATATATTTCATCAAGTGACGGATCAATGTTGCTGACTTTCAGATAAGGTTCAGTGACATTTTAATCGGGAACCAATCCCTGCCAATGTTAGATGATCCATTGTGTTGGATGCTTGAACTAATGGAATAATGGATCTTGCCTGTGAACTTGATGGGTTGTAAATGTACAACCTTAAAGATATGAGACGTGCGCCAGCATAGCTGGTCTAACAGACTAATTGATACAATCTTCGCATATACGCTGTTACACCTCATCAGAGCTCCCTTCTCTGAGTTGGGTGACCAATGACATATTGACACGATGTCCCAGACAGACCCTTGACGTATGGTAGGCCGACTGTGGGCCATTACAGAAATGCGGGAAAGCTATCGAAACACTGTCTTTAGGAGATTAAAGAATATTAACTTTTCAGGATTCTTTAGCATAACTACTCAACCAATATGTATACTGTATACACAATCACCAAATCCAGGCACTCAACAGAAACCTGAAAACCATATTGTTCACCGTTAAGTATTCATATCAGCATCACTTAATTATCTGAACAATATTGAAAAAATGGAAAATGGGGTGGTGATGAATCTCTCAAATAGTGTACCTTTAAAGGTCGATGGAAGATTTCTTGATTGCTGCTGCGATTGACATGACATGACTATATGATAATTCATTATTATGCTAACAAAAGATATTAAAAGTAGCATCAAATCATATATTACTTTGGGCGACTGCGTCTCTCGGGTATCTGGAAAAGAACATAGCAATTGAGTTTATTAAAATGATGACATCTATATCTGATTGGAAAACTATGAATGTTTTGACTGTAGTGTATGAGTCTAGGACGGCTGATGTAGATAAATCGCAGCCCTATGTAGTCTTCACTTATCATTCAATCATTGTTATCATCCTCCGCCTTGATCTTCTGTACATCGGTAATGAGCAGCTGATCAGATATCATTGGCATTTCAAGACATGCAGTACCTAGTCATTTGTAATGGGACATGATTTTAGAGAATGGCTTCTTCATTCAGTCGTTATGTTTTTATCGTTGAATCCTCACAATTGCCTGATAACGTAGATCAAGAGGAAACCTTTGAACGGTGCTTACATCGTTTGAGCAGTTAGATCCAGCGTCATTTATCGCGGGTCCAAGATCCTCTCATGCGTCGAGGCAGCCGTCGTGTTGATAATGACGTCTTCATTCGAGGGGTATTATTTCATTGTGGCTCAGCCAAAGCGGATATAAGTGTGTGGTTTAGTGTGTATCATGGGTATGCAGAGATTATACATCTGCATGGTGAAGATAACAATATTGGCACCTTTTAGTAGTTGCAAACTTGCCTTCCTAATCCACCGAGCATGTTACCTGTGACGCTGTGCGATCACGCTTTCTTTGCCATAATTACTTTGTAAAGTTCACTTGTTTCGAAGATATGAAACATGCGTACTGCTCACCAAAAACCTTGACTTTCGACATCATTGGGATTAACATGTGCGTCAATGGACCTCAGAAGTCCTATCTATAAGGGCTTAAGTCAAGTATTCCTATCTACATTGTTATGGGAGTCACTTAGGTCGATCATTTATGGACAGCCATTGGAGACTCCTCTGGGATGACTTGATTCTGCTAAATGAGTCTGAATGTTATCTGCGTGACCAGAATCTCCAGCCACAGTCATAGAGACAGAAGGGCCTATGTTATATTAACCTCGTGAAAGCGTGTGACTTAGGCTCTGTTTTATGAGTTGCAAGATCGCCCATCCGGATCTGCCCTTACAAACCATACAGCTCGTGAAAGCAAACTAATATGACAAGGCGCCATAACGACTTTTGCAGTACTGTAGATTTCATTTCTAATTACATTAAAACCAAGCAAGAAGACGTTTAAATCAAAAACTTTTCTTCTTAGGCGGCTTTCTTGCTCAGTAACGATGGTAGCCACAACTCATGCATGTGTTGCCAAAACAATACCCAGACATAAAGTGAAGTAGTATGAATAAGATGAATGATCAATTTGGCGGAATTATAATTAAGATCCAATGTGATCCATCTTGTCGAATGTTTGAACTGAGAAATGATGACTCAAAACTGTGAACTTGTTGCAGTGTAAAAGAATACCCTGATCAATAAGAGACGTGTTCGCCACCACCAATGGTCTAACTGATAAATAAATAACATTCATGTCTTGTGTAAGCACTGAGATTGTTGCATCTCATCAGATCACTTTCTTTTAGGGCTGATGAATGCCACGTTTTCCAGATGAGTCTCAGTTCAAGGTACACCTTGCCCAAGGTGGTATGTGTATATGTGGAACAACTCACAATGCATTACCAGAGCATCACTTACACACAGCAGGCACTGCTGGAAGTGTCTAATGAATAAAGCCTTGAATCCCTGACATCAAGTGTCTTGCCCAGACAAGGTTAACTAATCTTAGGACCAAAGTAACACTTATCTGAATGAGAGCGGTGATCTTCGTTACATTTTGGACTACCATTATTGAGACACTAGAGAGCTTAATATATGTAAATTTAAAACAACTACATCACATCAATGCAACTGCTGCTCAAGAACAAGTCTGCACTAGATCTATCGAACCAAGCTGCATTCGCATCAGCATACTAAAAACCGCCTGTTTGTCGTTGGGTTAGCTTGATGCCACTTTATTGAAAACAAAATTTCGTCATACAACCACATAAACTAATAAATGAAATGCAGTTGAAAGCGAATTCAAATTATTTTTAACTTAGTACCAACCTTCCATAGTAAACAAATATTGAAGCATGGTTAAATGAAACTGTGTAGCATCCAGGGTTATTGTAAATACAGGCGTGTGTGACGTTTTAAATATAGCCGCCCAATCAAACTTATTTCCTATGATACCATCAACATGTCATCCGTCATAACGTTTTGATGTATCTCGGCCTGTTTGACTTTGTCAATTCAGTCCACTGGTTTTGATTCAAATGCATCGCCTTGGAGTCTTTGCATAGTTCTCCGATGTTTTGATAACGACTTACGACTTACATTCCACATCCTGAATCAGACATCTACTGAGATCTATGGCGCATATAATTTGTGATTTATTAGTTTTTATCATCGTCAAACATCCAGCTGAGAAAAACAAAATCACTGTAGCATCCTTTTTATATTTCTATTGATGCTACACAACTTTCTTCCTCAATTCACTAAAGTCTTTATAGTGTTATGTACCTTAGCAAAGTGTAATTCGCATCTTGTTGATATAATTTTGGTCGTCAGGATTGCCTTTGGAAGACATGCCGTTGTCGCTTGCAGTAATCTCGATTTTATGTGGATGATTTGAGCAAGTGCGGATATGCAGGATAAAAGAAAGTCGTACCATTATCTATTGCGCATGCTATGGTCCAGGATGTGGTGAAGGTACTTGGACTAACACAGTTTATGTGCAAATTTCCTATTGTTGACTAAAATTACCCTTCAACCTAGGCAAGAACAAAAACTGGTCATATGGGCCACGATTTTGTGCGCTTGCAGACGTTGAAAGTGATATATACATATATCTATATATATATATATATATATATATATATATATATATATATATATATATATATATATATATATATATACATCTATATTATATATATGACTTAGTGCTGCTAAATGTGTAATATGCAAAAGTGTAATATGCATATGAATGTGTCATGGTCTATCTTTAGCCAATGACCATTCACGGCTCTTCTTTCTTTAGCGCCTATTCAGACCCTACTTTACGAACAAAACAGCTCTGCATATTAATTAATCTCTTGGAAGCCAGAAGATATCTTTTTTCTATCAGCTTTGTATATTCAAGGGTTAATTACATAAAGCACTACCAATTTTATGTTTTTTTCTATCAAAGACTCCTGAAGTCAGACCTATTTGTTTTAATACGATCTTTATATAAACAGAATCTGCAATCAGCAGCCAGAACCATCAGATCTGGGAGTTTTGTCTCACTCTCGGTTGCTGTTCTCTTTCAGAGAGTGTGCGTTGTGTTGGTGAGGAATGCATGGCATTTGTTAACTATGTCATTCCTTGATAGCATATTTTGTTCAAACACACACACTCACTCACACACACACACACACACACACACACACACACACACACACACACACACACACACACACACACACACACACACACACACACACACACACCCCCCCACACACACACACACACACACACACACACACACACACACACACACACACACACACACACACACACACACATACACACACACACACACACTCAAACACACACACACACACACACAAACACACACACACACACACACACATGTTCTGATCACTTGCAAGCAGTAACACGCACCTGCATACGTAGGTTAACGAGTGAATTGAGCCTGAGGTTATGGTGAGTGAGACGGCCTGTAGGGAGCATCTGGTTCTCCTGCCATGGCAATAAGTGTTTCTATTGGACACATCGCATATTTCCGTCAGGCTACCTCGGTTGCTTTCCACTTCAACCAGAGTGAGATTTTCCACTTCAACCGTTTAAATAACGGCTAATCGAGGCAAAACTATCACATTTTGATGCGGTGTTCTCCGAACTTTTGTAAACCCATCAGTTATTTTGCCAATGTGAACCTAGGAGTGGTAAAACTTATTCCAAAAAAAGTTGGAGGCGAGCTTCTTTCTACTTCTCAAACAATACTTTCTTCTATCGTATCATGATCTGTGTGTGCCAGGAGAGAATTGATTTTAAAATGTAAATCGCTTCCCTCAACGACTAAGGCACAGTATCCCAATTCTCAGGATGGGACTTCTGGTTTTGCCTGGGCAGGATGGCCATGTGACTCAGAAATATGGGATATGTATGAGGCGAGGGGGGAAGTGGCAGGTGACACGTGGGTCACTCGTGGATCTGGGAAGCTGGGGTTTATAATCAATATCAGCTGTATTCCTGCCTATACTGTGAATGTAATAAGAGTTAATTGCATTGAAACAAGCCCATGCATTACCAATGCACCTTCGATGTGATGTTTTAACAGAATAGCCTGTTGCCCATTATTGGGTTTCACGCCTAGCTATGATAATGGACACATACAGAGCGCGCGCGTGTAGCCTCAAACAATCTATAGACATATCCGCGCGTAAGACTGGAGTGATTACTTTCTTCTGTTAATTATGGCGCTTTATGAATTCAAAGAATATTTAGATTGATTTGTTAAAATGCATTTTTTTAATGAATAAAATCAGCGATCAATGACCGGGCGAGACTGGCGAGATTCGTCTCTTGCTCATTCGCTGTCATTTATGTTTTTATCTTTAAACCACCACATTTGCCTGACATCGTAGATGAAGAGGAGACCATTGATCGGTGCTTACATCCTCACAGCAGTTAGATCCAGCGTCATTTATCGCGGGTCCACGACCCTCTCATGCGTCGAGGCAGCCGTCGTGCTGATAACGACGTCTTCATTCGGGGGTATTATTTCATTGTGGCTCAGCCAAAGCGGATATACGTATGTGGTGTAGTGTGTATTATACATCGGCTTGGTGTGGATAACATTGTTTTGCACCATATAATTGTTGAAACCATGTGCGTGCCTTCCGAATCCATCGAGCATACTATCTGCGGCGCTGTGCTATCTCGCTTTCTATGACAAAGTTACTACGTGAAGTTTACTTGTTTCGAGAGGAAACGACATGAAACATGGGTACTGCTCACCAAAAACCTTGACCTTCGACATCATTGGGATTAACAGGTGCGTCAATGGACCTCAGAAGTCCTATCCATAAGGGCTTAAGCCAAGTATACATATTTACATTATTATGGGAGTCACTTAGGTCGATCATTTATGGACAGCCATTGGAGCCTCCTCTGGGATGACTTTATTCTGCTAAATGAGTCTGAATGTTATCTGCATAACCAGAATCTCCAGCCACAGTCATATAGACAAAAGGGCCTATGTTATATTACCCGCTTGAAAGCGTGTGACTTAGGCTCTGTTGTGTGAGTTGCAAGATCGCCCATCCGGATCCGCCCTTACAAACCATACAGCTCGTGACAGCAAACTAATATGACAAGGCGCCATAACGACTTTTGCAGTACTGTAGATCTAATTTCTAATGACATTAAAACCAACCAAGGAAATGTTTATCACGCAGAAACGATGGTAACCACAACTCATGCATGTGTTGCCAAAACAATACCCAGACATAAAGTGAAGTATGAATAAGATGAATGATCAATTTGGCGGAATTATAAATAGAGGTCCAATGTGATCCATCTTGTCGAATGTTTGAACTGAGAAATGATGACTCAAAACTGTGAACTTGTTGCAGTGTAAAAGAATACCCTGATCAATAAGAGACGCGACGTGTTCGCCACCACCAATGGTCTAACTGATAAATAAATAACATTCATGTCTTGTGTAAGCACTGAGAATGTTGCATCTCATCAGACCACATCTCTCTTAATGTTGATGCATGCCATATTGTCAGGATTCGCCAGTCACACCATCGACCAATGGATCTTTGAGTAGAGTGACGTCATCTGGCCTGCTTATATATCTGGCCTACGGTTTTCAAAAGTGGCAAGCAAGTTGTCGAGCTCTAATGGTGCACAGGTTTCGTTATTGATCAATACAGCTTGACCTGCAGCAAGTATAGCATATTGTGTCATAATCATCATCGTTGGTTTTGGGATATGTGCTATTGGTGGACGTGGCTTGGAGGAATATTGTGAATCAAAGATGCCCATTATGCAATTGCCCACCCTGTTCCACTACAGTTAACTGGTAATTTTATGCTTCGGAGGCAGCAACCAAGCCACAACTGGCAAAACCAAGATTGAAGGAGGAGGATGTAGAGTACACCTGATATGGAATGTGTGGATTCCCCCTACTGGATAGACGCGTATTGAATCGATGACCTTGTCATCTTTCAATGGCGTACCAACCTTCCATAGTAAAAAAATATTGAAGCTCGGTTGAATGAAAGATGCACTGTTATTGCGTCAAGTGTTATTGTTAATAGAAGGTCGTGTGTGACGTTAAAATGTACCCGCCCAATCCAACTTATTCCCGATGATATCATCAGTTTGTCATCCATCATAACGTTTTGGTGTATCTTGTTTTACTTTTGCAATTCAGCCCACTGGTTTTGTTTCAAATGCATCGCCTTGCAGTCTTTGGTCTGGATACCCCTCTTGGATGAATTGATGGTGAATGTTCTCTGTTTGAACAATATCCAGCAATAGGCACATAGACACAAGAGGCTATGTTAAATTGTCCATGCGAAAGCGGGTCCTCTTTTCAAAGTGACCAGAAATCATACATTGCATCTCTCCCTTTATCAGCCATCCGGATCCTATCTTAAAAACCAAATATCTGCGCATATGTAATATTCTCTAAGTGGACAATGAATGAGCGAACATGTCATAACGTTTCCCTGCCAACACTGTAATTTTAAGGGGTAATTGCCATGAAACTAGCCATGCATTACCAATGCCTTTCTAATTCGGTGTTTCACCAGAATAACCTCTTGTGTTTTAATGGGTTTCACGCCTAGCTAAGATAATGGACACTACAGGAGCGCACGCGTGTAGCCTCAAACAATACATAGACACATCCGCCCTCACGATTGGGCCTGGTAATTTATTTAGTTAATGATCGCAATAAATAAATTCAACAACTTCCGCCTTAGACTTGTGTAGCTTGATTTGTTGATGTATTTTTTAAATAAATAGAATCAGCGATCAATGACCGGGTCTACCAGACCCACGAACCCCGTATCCCTCACTTTCGCTGCTCTCTGCCAGTGAGTCTACATTGTGTCGGCAAACAGGGTATTCAGAGGTACAATATGTTTACTATATAATCATTCCTTGTTTGTAAATAATATTCAAACACCTCGTGTCTTGAGCATTTCACTGGCGGCCACACACACCTGTTTTTATATGGAAACAGGTGATTTGAGTTTGTGGCTACGGTGGGTGGAATCAACTTGAGGAAAACACCGGGTTCCCCTTTGAAGGCAATCAGCGTTTCCTTTAGACGCAAGGCATAATCCATCAGACGGCATCACTTCACAACGAGAAGAAAAACATTCAATTGTAGGAGATTTCCACATCAGCCATGGAAATAGTTGTTTACGGATGCAATACAATCACATTCTGATAAGCTTATTCTCGTAACGCATATAATTGCATCAATAATTATGCCAACTGTGTTCTCGGGAATGGTTAGAAATGCTTACATTTAGAGTCCTGGTGTGATACTGACATAGCGTTCGCAAAGTTACGTGGCGCTTAATGGACTTGAAACAGGCTGTAGATGTACGCCTGTTCTCTGTAAGATCCAATGGCTGAAATTGGATAAACATAACGGAAGAAGGACAGGATCACAAAATATCCGTCAGATCACAGGATTTCCTTCATCTTCTCCTGTCGGAAGGTTACAGTATTGATAACCGATAGTCGTTCAAGCGCTTAATCCCCTGTCTCGCTGCCAGTACGCTATATCTAACTAACGTCACACAGGCAGATGCCTGGGATCATACACTTTATCAGAGATTTAGGAGAAAGAAGTCGTTAATCAGCATTATATATATACAGAGGGCTGGCAGTTGAGGTATGGTAATGCCGAAGAATGCAGTTTCGAAGGTGGCAACTTATTTAGTAGAAATACTGCAGCTACTGATTGAGTTTAGCGGCTGTGTGGTTAGGCTACGGCACATATTGTTCAAGAAAAGTGTATGGCGGACTATGCTAAGCTGAATCACATGGATGGCGTGAACTTAATTATATCGTGTCACATCTATATTCTCAGGGTAACACTAAGTGAACTCGGAAAATGAGGGCATATTCACACATTCCTTCACTTTTGAAAGTATATACCATTAAATAACCAGTTGACATTCAAGAAAAGTCAGTTGGATTTATATATAAGAGTATATTTTTGCAGACACACACACACACACACACACACACACACACACACACACACACACACACACACACACACACACACACACACACACACACACACACACACACACACACACACACACACACACACACACACTCACACACTCACACACACACACACACACACACACACACACACACACACACACACACACACACACACACACACACACACACACACACACACACAATGTATTGATGTGACGTTAGTCAGAGAATGTGTTCCATGGTTTGCATAAACATTGGTTGTTAATTGCGTCATATATTTCATCAAGTGACGGATCAATGTTGCTGACTTTCAGATAAGGTTCAGTGACATTTTAATCGGGAACCAATCCCTGCCAATGTTAGATGATCCATTGTGTTGGATGCTTGAACTAATGGAATAATGGATCTTGCCTGTGAACTTGATGGGTTGTAAATGTACAACCTTAAAGATATGAGACGTGCGCCAGCATAGCTGGTCTAACAGACTAATTGATACAATCTTCGCATATACGCTGTTACACCTCATCAGAGCTCCCTTCCCTGAGTTGGGTGACCAATGACATATTGACACGATGTCCCAGACAGACCCTTGACGTATGGTAGGCCGACTGTGGGCCATTACAGAAATGCGGGAAAGCTATCGAAACACTGTCTTTAGGAGATTAAAGAATATTAACTTTTCAGGATTCTTTAGCATAACTACTCAACCAATATGTATACTGTATACACAATCACCAAATCCAGGCACTCAACAGAAACCTGAAAACCATATTGTTCACCGTTAAGTATTCATATCAGCATCACTTAATTATCTGAACAATATTGAAAAAATGGAAAATGGGGTGGTGATGAATCTCTCAAATAGTGTACCTTTAAAGGTCGATGGAAGATTTCTTGATTGCTGCTGCGATTGACATGACATGACTATATGATAATTCATTATTATGCTAACAAAAGATATTAAAAGTAGCATCAAATCATATATTACTTTGGGCGACTGCGTCTCTCGGGTATCTGGAAAAGAACATAGCAATTGAGTTTATTAAAATGATGACATCTATATCTGATTGGAAAACTATGAATGTTTTGACTGTAGTGTATGAGTCCTAGGACGGCTGATGTAGATAAATCGCAGCCCTATGTAGTCTTCACTTATCATTCAATCATTGTTATCATCCTCCGCCTTGATCTTCTGTACATCGGTAATGAGCAGCTGATCAGATATCATTGGCATTTCAAGACATGCAGTACCTAGTCATTTGTAATGGGACATGATTTTAGAGAATGGCTTCTTCATTCAGTCGTTATGTTTTTATCGTTGAATCCTCACAATTGCCTGATAACGTAGATCAAGAGGAAACCTTTGAACTGTGCTTACATCGTTTGAGCAGTTAGATCCAGCGTCATTTATCGCGGGTCCAAGATCCTCTCATGCGTCGAGGCAGCCGTCGTGTTGATAATGACGTCTTCATTCGAGGGGTATTATTTCATTGTGGCTCAGCCAAAGCGGATATAAGTGTGTGGTTTAGTGTGTATCATGGGTATGCAGAGATTATACATCTGCATGGTGAAGATAACAATATTGGCACCTTTTAGTAGTTGCAAACTTGCCTTCCTAATCCACCGAGCATGTTACCTGTGACGCTGTGCGATCACGCTTTCTTTGCCATAATTACTTTGTAAAGTTCACTTGTTTCGAAGATATGAAACATGCGTACTGCTCACCAAAAACCTTGACTTTCGACATCATTGGGATTAACATGTGCGTCAATGGACCTCAGAAGTCCTATCTATAAGGGCTTAAGTCAAGTATTCCTATCTACATTGTTATGGGAGTCACTTAGGTCGATCATTTATGGACAGCCATTGGAGACTCCTCTGGGATGACTTTATTCTGCTAAATGAGTCTGAATGTTATCTGCGTGACCAGAATCTCCAGCCACAGTCATAGAGACAGAAGGGCCTATGTTATATTAACCTCGTGAAAGCGTGTGACTTAGGCTCTGTTTTATGAGTTGCAAGATCGCCCATCCGGATCTGCCCTTACAAACCATACAGCTCGTGAAAGCAAACTAATATGACAAGGCGCCATAACGACTTTTGCAGTACTGTAGATTTCATTTCTAATTACATTAAAACCAAGCAAGAAGACGTTTAACCATCAAAACCTTTTCTTCTTAGGCGGCTTTCTTGCTCAGTAACGATGGTAGCCACAACTCATGCATGTGTTGCCAAAACAATACCCAGACATAAAGTGAAGTAGAAATAAGATGAATGATCAATTTGGCCGAATTATAAATTAAGATCCAATGTGATCCATCTTGTCGAATGTTTGAACTGAGAAATGATGACTCAAAACTGTGAACTTGTTGCAGTGTAAAAGAATACCCTGATCAATAAGAGACTTGTTCGCAACCACCAATGGTCTTACTGATTAATATATAACATTCATGTCTTGTGTACGCACTGAGGTTGTATCATCTCATCAGATCACATCTCTCTTAGGGCTGATGAATGCCATGTTTTCCAGTTGAGTCTCAGTTCAAGGTACACCTTGCCCAAGGTGGTATGTGTATATGTGGAACAACTCACAATGCATTACCAGAGCATCACTTACACACAGCAGGCACTGCTGGAAGTGTCTAATGAATAAAGCCTTGAATCCCTGACATCAAGTGTCTTGCCCAGACAAGGTTAACTAATCTTAGGACCAAGAGTAACACTTATCTGAATGAGAGCGGTGATCTTCGTTACATTTTGGACTACCATTATTGAGACACTAGAGAGCTTAATATATGTAAATTTAAAACAACTACATCAATGCAACTGCTCAAGAACAAGTCTGCAATAGATCTATCGAACCAAGCTGCATTCGCATCAGCATACTAAAAACCGCCTGTTTGTCGTTGGGTTAGCTTGATGCCACTTTATTGAAACGTCTCCTTTATTTCGTCATACAACCACATAAAAACTAATAAATGAAATGCAGTTGAAAGCGAATTCAAATTATTTTTAACTTAGTACCAACCTTCCATAGTAAACAAATATTGAAGCATGGTTAAATGAAACTGTATAGCATCCAGGGTTATTGTAAATACAGGCGTGTGTGACGTTTAAATATAGCCGCCCAATCCAACTTATATCCGATGATACCATATACTTGTCATCCGTCATAACGTTTTGATGTATCTCGGCTTGTTTGACTTTTGAAATTCAGTCCACTGGTTTTGTTTCAAATGCATCGCCTTGCAGTCGTAGGTCTAGTTCTCCGATGTTTTGATAACGACGTACGACTTACATTCCACATTTCGAATCTGCCATCTACTTAGATCTTTGGCGCATATAATTTATGATTTATTAGTTTTTATCATCGTCAAACATCCAGCTGAGAAACAAAAATCACTGTAGCATCCTTTTTATATTTCTATTAATGCTACACACATTTCTTCCTCAATTCACTATAGTCCTTATAGTGTTGTGTACCTGAGGAAAGTGTAATCGCGTGTTGTTGATACCATATTGTTTGTCGTCAGGATTGCCTTTGGAAGACATGCCTTTGTCGATTGCGGTAATCTCGATATTGTGTAGATGATTTGAGCAAGTGCGGATATGCAGGAGAAAAGAAAGTCGTACCATTATCTATGGCGCATGTTATGGGCCAGGATGTGGTGAAGGTACTTGGACACAGTGTATGTGCAAATTCCCTATTGTTGACCAAAATTACCCTACTACCTAGGCTAGAACAACAACTAGCCATATGAGCCTCGATTTTGTCCGCTTGCTGACGTTTATAGTGATATGTATATATATATATATATATATATATATATATATATATATATATATATATATATATATATATATATATATATATATATATATATATATATATGTGTATATATATATCTATATATATATATATATATATATATATATTTATATATTTATATGAATATATATATATATATATACAATATATATATACATATGCACATGTTTATTTATAATATATATATATATATATATATATATATATATGTGGGCGGCCAGATATACATATATATCTATATATGTATGTATATATATGTATATATATATATATATATATATATATAGATACATACATATATATATATATATATATATATGAAAGAAATATATAGATATATAAAAAGATATATCTATATATACATATATATATATCACTACATATATGTATATATATATTTATATGTAGATACATAAATGTATACATATATATATATGTGTATATATATGTATATATATATATACTTACACATATATATATAAATACATATATAAATATATATATAAATATATATATACACATATATATATATTATATATATATACATTATATATATATGTATATATGACTTAGTGCTGCTAAATGAGTATGAGTGTAATATGAAAGCGTGAAGCATATTATGGTCTATCTTTAGTGAATGACCAGGGACCGCTCACATATATATATGTATATATATATGTATATATATATATATATATATATATATATATATATATATATATATATATATATATATATATACATGTATATATATTTAAATACATATATAAATATATATATAAATATATATATATATATATTTATATATATATATATATATATATGTATATATGACTTAGTGCTGCTAAATGAGTTTGAGTGTAATATGCATATGAAAGCGTGAAGCATGTGTCATGGTCTATCTTTAGCGAATGACCATTGACCGCTCATGGCTCTTCTTTCTTTAGCGCCTATTCAGACCCTACTTTACGAACAACACAGCTCTGCATATTAATTAATCTCTTGGAAGCCAGAAGATATCTTTTTTCTATCAGCTTTGTATATTCAAGGGTTAATTACATAAAGCACTACCAATTTTATGTTTTTTTCTATCAAAGACTCCTGAAGTCAGACCTATTTGTTTTAATACGATCTTTATATAAACAGAATCTGCAATCAGCAGCCAGAACCATCAGATCTGGGAGTTTTGTCTCACTCTCGGTTGCTGTTCTCTTTCAGAGAGTGTGCGTTGTGTTGGTGAGGAATGCATGGCATTTGTTAACTATGTCATTCCTTGATAGCATATTTTGTTCAAACACACACACTCACTCACACACACACACACACACACACACACACACACACACACACACACACACACACACACACACACACACATACATACATACACACACACACACACACACACACAGACACCCCCCACACACACACACTCTCACACACACACACACACACACACACACACACACACACACACACACACACACACACACACATACAATCACACACTCACACACTCAAACACACACTCACACACTCAAACACACACACACACACACACATGTTCTGATCACTTGCAAGCAGTAACACGCACCTGCATACGTAGGTTAACGAGTGAATTGAGCCTGAGGTTATGGTGAGTGAGACGGCCTGTAGGGAGCATCTGGTTCTCCTGCCATGGCAATAAGTGTTTCTATTGGACACATCGCATATTTCCGTCAGGCTACCTCGGTTGCTTCCACTTCAACCAGAGTGAGATTTTCCACTTCAACCGTTTAAATAACGGCTAATCGAGGCAAAACTATCACCTTTTGATGCGGTGTTCTCCGAACTTTTGTAGACCCATCAGTTATTTTGCCAATGTGAACCTAGGAGTGGTAAAACTTATTCCAAAAAAAGTTGGAGGCGAGCTTCTTTCTACTTCTCAAACAATACTTTCTTCTATCGTATCATGATCTGTGTGTGCCAGGAGAGAATTGATTTTAAAATGTAAATCGCTTCCCTCAACGACTAAGGCACAGTATCCCAATTCTCATGGGACTTCTGGTTTTGCCTGGGCAGGATAGCCATGTGACTCAGAAATATGGGATATGTATGAGGCGAGGGGGGAAGTGGCAGGTGACACGTGGGTCACTCGTGGATCTGGGAAGCTGGGGTTTATAATCAATATCAGCTGTATTCCTGCCTATACTGTGAATGTAATAAGAGTTAATTGCATTGAAACAAGCCATGCATTACCAATGCACCTTCGATGTGATGTTTTAACAGAATAGCCTGTTGCCCATTATTGGGTTTCACGCCTAGCTATGATAATGGACACATACAGAGCGCGCGCGTGTAGCCTCAAACAATCTATAGACATATCCGCGCGTAAGACTGGAGTGATTACTTTCTTCTGTTAATTATGGCGCTTTATGAATTCAAAGAATATTTAGATTGATTTGTTAAAATGCATTTTTTTAATGAATAAAATCAGCGATCAATGACCGGGCGAGACTGGCGAGATTCGTCTCTTGCTCATTCGCTGTCATTTATGTTTTTATCTTTAAACCACCACATTTGCCTGACATCGTAGATGAAGAGGAGACCATTGATCGGTGCTTACATCCTCACAGCAGTTAGATCCAGCGTCATTTATCGCGGGTCCACGACCCTCTCATGCGTCGAGGCAGCCGTCGTGCTGATAACGACGTCTTCATTCGGGGGTATTATTATTTAATTGTGGCTCAGCCAAAGCGGATATACGTATGTGGTGTAGTGTGTATTATACATCGGCTTGGTGTGGATAACATTGTTTTGGCACCATATAATTGTTGAAAACCATGTGCGTGCCTTCCGAATCCATCGAGCATACTATCTGCGGCGCTGTGCTATCTCGCTTTCTATGACAAAGTTACTACGTGAAGTTTACTTGTTTCGAGAGGAGACGATGAAACATGGGTACTGCTCACCAAAAACCTTGACCTTCGACATCATTGGGATTAACAGGTGCGTCAATGGACCTCAGAAGTCCTATCCATAAGGGCTTAAGCCAAGTATACATATTTACATTATTATGGGAGTCACTTAGGTCGATCATTTATGGACAGCCATTGGAGCCTCCTCTGGGATGACTTTATTCTGCTAAATGAGTCTGAATGTTATCTGCATAACCAGAATATCCAGCCACAGTCATATAGACAGAAGGGCCTATGTTATATTACCCGCTCGAAAGCGTGTGACTTAGGCTCTGTTGTGTGAGTTGCAAGATCGCCCATCCGGATCCGCCCTTACAAACCATACAGCTCGTGACAGCAAACTAATATGACAAGGCGCCATAACGACTTTTGCAGTACTGTAGATCTAATTTCTAATGACATTAAAACCAACCAAGGAAATGTTTATCACGCAGAAACGATGGTAACCACAACTCATGCATGTGTTGCCAAAACAATACCCAGACATAAAGTGAAGTATGAATAAGATGAATGATCAATTTGGCCGAATTATAAATAGAGGTCCAATGTGATCCATCTTGTCGAATGTTTGAACTGAGAAATGATGACCCAAGGCTGTGAACTTGTTGCAGTGTAAAAGAATACCCTGATAAATAAGAGACGCGACGCGTTCGCCACCACCAATGGTCTAACTGATAAATAAATAACATTCATGTCTTGTGTAAGCACTGAGATTGTTGCATCTCATCAGATCACATCTCTCTTAATGTTGATGCATGCCATATTGTCAGGATTCGCCAGTCACACCATCGACCAATGGATCTTTGAGTAGAGTGACGTCATCTGGCCTGCTTATATATCTGGCCTACGGTTTTCAAAAGTGGCAAGCAAGTTGTCG